>OZ010750.1:5588050-6788050 GCA_963932245.1 Tachinus rufipes
TTGTAGGCGTTGTTCTTATGGCTCCCGTTATTATGAGAGCCGCCATTCTCTGGAATTTTGTAAGCACCATTTGATAGACTTTTTTATTAAGTGCCGGTCACCATATGAATACGCCGTAGTAGAGTATTGGTGTAATTACGGTTCTGTATAGCCAGAAGGTAATCATGAGGTTGAGGCCTCAGGATTTTTCTACCGCTCTCTTTTGCAAGAGTACAGCGCCACCCTTTGCTTTTCGTAATCTTTTGTCTATGTTGAGCTTCCATAATAACTTTTGGTCTAGTATGAGACCTAAGTATTTGGCGCTTTTCTTAATCGTCAGTTCAGTGCCCTTTAGGATTGGAAGCTTGAATTCTGGAATGTTGTGTTTTCTTGTGAAAACAACTAGCTTGGTTTTTGCCGGGTTGACATCTACGCCACACCTTTTGCACCAATGCACTAGTTTCGATAGGGCCCCTTCAACAAGTTGCAATATTATATTGAGGTGTATGCCTGAGGCCTGAGACTTTGACAGCATTTCAGGGTGTAGTGCCTCCTTCATGTGCAAGTCAATCAGTCTTTTAAGCGTCTTTAGCGGGAACGATGATAAGCTGATTGGTCTCAGGTCTTTGGGGGATGTGTGTGAGGCCTTTCCTCCTTTTGGGATAAAGACCGCCTCAACCTCTCTTCAAATTTTTGGGATGTATGAGAGGTTTATACATGCCTTAAACTTAGTCTCTATAACTATATCAATGGCCTCTTGCAGCTCAACTGGACTGATCCCGTCAGGTCCAGGTGCTTTAAAGAGTTTGAAGTTTTTGATGCTCCAGATTAACTTGTCTCTACATACAAATCTGTTAGCCAGATACCGAGGTGGAGCAGTTATGGTGGAGTCTACTACACTTATTCCATTGCCTGGAAAGTGTGTATCCATGAGTAGCTCCAGCGTTTTTGTACATGAAGTTGTCTAGTTTCCATCTTGCTTCTATATAAAGTTTTGGACTGCCGAGTTTTTAGATAATATTTTTTGCAGTCGGCTGGCTTTTGAGGTTTCTTCTATTTGTTTGTAAAGCCGAGCAAAGAATAACCTTTTGGCCTTCTTGACCTCCGTTTTGAAATTCCACAGGCTGTTTTTATAGGCAGTCCACTCATTGGTGTTTTTTGCCTCGTTAAACAGCCTCCTGCTTTCCTTTCTTAGGTTGCTTATTAGAGGTGTTTACTACCGTAGTTTGCTGTTACCTTTCCTGCTCACGACTTTGCATGATGTGCGTATGGCTTTGTTACAGGCAAATGTAAACTGCTTTACAGTTCTGTCTAGCTCATCGCTTGTTTTTGGTGTTGGGGGCGGCTCTTCCGACAGAAGACCCGAAAGGGTAGTTTTATACTTACCCCAGTCAGTATTTTGTTTGTCTACAAACCTAGGCTTTGTTTGTATTTGTATGTCTACCTTAAATTCTATATACCTATGATCAGAAAAAGAGTGTTCTTTTGACACTTTCAAATGTGCAGTGGTAGTATAGACTTAAAAGCAAGTTAAACACGCTTGTTTGAAGCTTTTTGTTAGTATTTTTTATTAAAGTCTACCAAATATTTTTTACAGATGTTGTGAAAAGGCTTGAACGTGAAAGTTTTTGGTGCATTTGTGTTTTGTTTTTGGAAAAAAAAAACTCATCATAGCATAGCATTATTTATGAAAACCTTACAATTTTTATAATTAATTAATAATCATAGTTGGCCGCTTTTATCTCTAAAACTAATTTATTTGATTTGTAGTATTCATATATAAAAAGAATCAAACTACGTTAACTAAAAGAGATCAAGTAAATTAAAATTTGTATTATTTTTAGTGCAATTGTAATTTATTTAGTAAAAATATAACTTATTTATACCATTTCACCTTACTAGAATATTATAAAAAACTGGTGAGAAATAAGGGTTGTGAAGGGGCGATTGTTATATTTTTTAAGTGGACCTTTATAAAACATTTTTGTAGAAGGTTTTAGCCGACCAATGTATATATACAAAAAATATTTATTTAATATATCACTTCTTTAACAAATATTTTTCATTGTTTTAGGTGAGTACTTCAACTTCTTTAAGATCGGCTAATGAAATTGCAAAGTCACCCTAATTTTGCGTCTATTGTGTAGTAAGTAACTTCTTAATATTTATATAAGTTTTTACTAATTTATTTTTTATAAATAATATTAGATCAATATTAAATAAATGTCAATAAAATTTTATTTAGATTTAATTCAGTTCAATAAATTGTGTACATTTACAGAAAACAATTTCATTTGTAATCAAATTGATGTTTCTACTGCAGACATCTATATTTAGTTGATATTAATTAAATTTTTCTATTTATATCCTTATAACATTTCACAGGTATAACCTTGAAATGTGCCTACTCAATCCGTCACGTTTAAATGCTATTTTCATATTTCCATCATAATATCGTTTAGTCGATCGATTTTACTGTTAAGGGTTCATTTAAATATACAATTTTCTATAGTAAATATAATATTTTATTGACGCAATGTTACAAGAATTTAATACAGAACATAAATAAACTTTTAAATTGGCAATTAAAAAGAAAGTACACGACACCGTAAGTTGCCGTTTGATTAAAGAAAGTTACACCCTTGCATTAGATATAATATTGTCATGTTATATAAAACTAGTTGTAATTTTAAATCATACAATATTCATTCCAATATTTTGTTTTGTTATAAAAAGGTAAATACATGAACATATTCAAGCGTATAAAAATGTACGGTATTTGTATTTGTTTTTATTTTTAATTAAAAACAAGCTCATTAGCTTTCGTTTATTTTCACTGTCATGGGAAAATAAGCTGGTTTTTAAACAAGCCATTCCGTTATATATCTAAAAAATCAGATAAAAATCAAATTTAGCTTTTATTTATTTTGAAATTTTATATTTGGCTTAGAATTTTAAGTGACAGTCTAATGTAACAGCATAAAGGATTATGCAAATATTTTTGTTGTTGGAATCATGCTATAAAGTTGGCTGAAAAAATGAAGTGTGAAAATTGCTACAAATTCATGTTTTGTATAAAAATATACATATATAACAAGTTGACGTGGTAATGATTGCGAGACTTAAAGGAGGATGTGAAATATCATCAGGGATACGAAAAAAACATGAAAAGGAAATGTGTCGAAGAAAAAGTCTACCTTTTGAATAGAGAGGACAACAAAAGGTTTCGATCAAAACAAGATGGTTTAGCATCAGGGAAAAGTAAAATATTTTATAGATGATTTATATGAATGAAATTTCCATTAGAAATCAAGCATGAATTAATTATTTATGATGGAATTTATATCTGTTTAATATTTAAATGTGTCACAGATTTTTCATATTTACATATCCCAAACGTATTTACATCTTGGAAAAAAGTTTAAACGACATAAAAACTTGCAAATAGATTAGATAAAAGTTGTCATTTTTTTAACAACAAAGATAAGCTTGCATATAATATGCTTCATTATATTGTGGTAACTAAATAGCTTTCTTTCAAAATATGTCGCACATAATTTACATAAAAATAAATACACATTCGGCTCACCCCTTAAAGTGTTTCTCTATGTACCAACACATTCACGAACGTGCTTATTCATATAGATCTAAGGATTTGGTTGGGTTTATTTATAAATATTTCTTATTCATAACTTAATTAAATTATTCAATCAGTATAAGCAATGATTCACTATAAAATTTAAAACACTACATAAGTGTTTTACGGAATAACAACAGTCTCGAATTTTAAGGATAATGAAAATTGAAACGTAAAACTAACATTACATGCCAGTTAATTGTAGCTATTTATTTAGAGTACTTTTTAGATCTTTGCTTTTATAACAAACATCAGAGTAACATATTGTAGCAATATGTTGCGTTTAAGGATTTACTATGTAGAGAATTTTATTGATTAATTTAATATCTAAACATAATATGACTACATAATTATTAGATAAATACAATCTAGCTAAATCTTCATTTCAACAGAAAATAATGCATAAATTCTAAAAATTGATATAGTATCAAATGGAGCTTTTAAATAAACTTTAAGAAGTGTTCAAATTTCTAAATTACAATACAGAAACTGGCATGACGGATTTGTCAGCAGTGTCATATTCACAATGGTTTATTGATATCTATTGCTCAACAAGTGATGATGCCAAAAGTAGTGTCAATTCAAGAAGTTTAACATTAGATTTGTTGGTATAAGAGTAACCATTTATTTAAACAAATGTAAAACATAGTTATATAAATTATTTTCTTTATATAACTAATGTGACACACGCTAATCCTCCCAACCACCACTCCGTGCTTAATTAACTTAACACTATTCAGCTATATCTATAATAATGAAGGAGCGGCCTTTGTTGTCAAATTGTTTGACCGCATCGCTTCACTACGCAAAAGTTACTAAGGTAAGCTGCTATCTATGCCCCACTCCACTCCATTTGTGCCGACTTGGTCTATTTTATCCGCGCTGCTTTTCTATAACTTAAACCTGCACATAATTATTGATATGTTCACCTAATTATCACATCCCCAAAGTATACTCTAATACCAGTGTTTTTATAACTGCTCCTTACTAATGTAATGTGCCCTGCATACAACTTCATTACCCAACTGGCCTGTGTAAGCTTGACAATCTTTTGCAGTTATTTTGCAACCCCAAAGCCTTAACTACCAGTGCACAAGCATACTCTTTTAACAATTGCTGAGAGGAATGACTATGACAAACATTTGAGCAGGTGGGTTTTAATTTTTTGATGGTAATCATAAATTGTAGTATTGGTATCACCATCTCCTCTTTGAGTATAGAGACTTCTAACGTTTGCAGAGAGATTAACTTCCAATTTTAAGTGGGCGCAAATCCCAGTACAAATTATCCGTTCTTACTCATGCTTTAGAGTAACTAATCTCTCCTCCTAAGTATCCGCCATTAAGGGTATAGTCACCATTACCTCCTTTGACATAGACGACGTTTGCAGAGAAAAAAAGCTTTTAATTTTTTAATAACTAATACTTGGATGGCTGGGCGGGAACGCCAGTTTAAATTATCCGTCTTTACTTCTCATGTTTTGTAGTAATCCACCCACCCATTTGCTCAACATTCCACCATCAAAAGATTAGACTGTCCGTACTCATGTTTTGGAGTAATCCATTCACAAGCACAAATGGTTCATAAAGACTTTTAACGCTTGCCAAAAAGAGAAACTTCTATTTTTATGATAACTAACATTTGAACAAGAAGTGTCCCACCCATCCACCTAACTGTTTTTCTTGATAGACTAACACTCATGATGGTGAGCGGGAACTCTTACTCAAGTATTTTTGTTAAGGAATTGGATGTTATCATTACCTTTTTTTGATATAGAGACTTTAACCGCTTACAAAAAAAAAACACTTTCAATTTTTGTATAACTAACACTTGGGTGAGTGGGTTTGTTTGTTTGTTTATCTTTAAACTATTATCATAAAATGTTCTTAAACTGTCGTAAACGTCATACATTGTGTTTGAACTGTAATAAAATATCACAAACGTCATAAAATGTTTGTGAACTGTCATGAACGTTACAAAATGTTTGTGAGCAGTTAATGACTTCTGAGCTGTCATAAATGTCATAAAAAGTATTCAATCTGTCATAAAATGTTTAAGGGATGTCATAAACGTCTAAAACGTCCTTGAGCTCTTATAAACGTTATAAAATGTTTGTGAGCAGTCAATAATTGTTTCTAAACTGTCAAAAACGTCAAAAAATGTTCTTAAAATGTCAAACAATGATTAATAGATATTATAAACGTCACAAAATGTCCGTAAACTGTCATAAACTTTATAAAATGTTTGTGAACAGTCAATAATTGTTTTAAAAATGTCATAAACGTCATAAAACGTTTCTGAACTGTCATACACGTCAAAAAATGTTTCTAAAATGTCAAACAATGTTTAATAAAAATTATAAATGTCACAAAATGTTTGTAAGCAGTCATAAACTTTATTAAATGTTTGTGAGCAATCAATAATTGTTTCTAAACTGTCATAAATATCAGAATATGTTTTAAAATTGTCAAAAAAGTCAAATTTTTTTCTTAAAATGTCATACAACGTTTATTAGATATTATAAACGTCACAAAACGTATATAAACTGTCAAAAACTTCATTAAATGTTTGTGAGCTGTCAATGATTGTTTTAAAAATGTCATAAACGTCATAAAATGTTTCTGAACTGTTATAAACGTCAAAAACAGGCCTAAAATGTCAAACATTGTTTCATAGATATTACAAACGTCACAAAATGTCCGTAAGCAGTCATAAACTTTATGAAATGATTGTAAGCAATCAGTAACAGTTTCTAAACTGTTATAAATATCTTAAAACGTTTCTAAACTGTCACAAACGTCAAAATGAATTTTTAAAATGTTATACAATGTTTAATAGATTTTATAAACGTCACAAAACGTCCATAAACTGTCATAAACTTTATAAAATGTTTGTGAGCTGTCAATAATTGTTATAAAAATGTCATAAACGTCATAAAACGTTTCTAAACTGTCATAAACGGCAAAAATGGGCCTAAAATGTCAAACAATGTTTTATAAATATTATAAACGTCACAAAATGTCTGTAAGCAGTCATAAACTTCTTAAAATGTTTGTGAGCAAACAGTAATTGTTTCTAAACTGTCATAAATATCATAAAATGTTTCTAAACTGTCACAAACGTCAAAAAATGTTTGTAAAATGTCATACATTGTGTAATAGATATTATAAACGTCTAAAAATGTATGTGAGCTGCCATAAAGTTTATAAAATACCTATAAGCAGTCAATATTTGTTTTAAAACTGTCATAAACGTCAAAAAACGATTCTAAACTGTCATAAACGTCATAAAATGTTTCTAAAATGTCAAACAATGTGAAATAAATATTATAAACGTCACAAAATACGCGTATGCAGTCATAAACTTTATAAAATGTTTGTGAGCAATCAGTAATTGTTTCTAAACTGTCAAAAATGTTATGAAATGTTTTTAAACTGTCACAAACGTCAAAAAATTTTCTTAAAATTCTTACAATGTTTAATAGATATTAAAAAGTCACAAAATGTCCATAAGCTGTCATAAACTTTATAAAATGTTTGTAAACAGTCAATAATTGTTTTAAAAATGTCATAAACGTCATAAAACGTTTCTGAACTGTTATAAACGTCATAAAATGTTCTTAAAATGTCAAACATTGTTTAATAAATATTATAAACGTCACAAAATGTTCGTAAGCAGTTATAAACTTTATAAAATGTTTGTGAGCAATCAATAATTGTTTCTAAACTGTTATAAATATCATGAAATGTTTCTAAACTGTCACAAACGTCAAAAAATGTTCTTAAAATGTCATACAATGTTTAATAGATATTATAAACGTCACAAAACGTCTATAAACTGTCATAAACTTTATAAAATGCTTATGAGCAGTCATTAATTGTTTCAAAACTGTCATAAACGTCAAAAAACGTTTCTGAACTGTCATAAACGTCATAAAATATTTTTAAAATGTCATAGAATGTTTAATAGATATTATAAACGATACAAAATGTCCGTTAACTGTCATAACTTTATAAAATGATTGTGAGCAATCAGTATTTGTTTCTAAACTCTCATAAATATTATGAAATGTGTCTAAACTGTCACAAACGTCAAAAAATAGTCTTAAAATGTCAAACAATGTTTAATAGATAGTAAAAATGTTTTAAATTGTTATAAGCTTTATAAAATGTTTGTGAGCAGTCAATTCAAAATAGTTTTAGAAATGTCATAAACGTCAAAAAACGGTTCTGAACTGTTATAAACGTCATAAACTTTTCCTAAAATGTCAAACAATGTTTAATAAATATTATAAATGACACAAAATGTCCGTAAGCAATCAGAAACTTTATAAAATGTTTGTGAGCAATCAGTAACTGTTTCTAAACTGTCATAAATATCATAAAATATTTTTAAACTGTCATTAACGTCAAAAAATGTTCTTAAAATGTCATACAATGTTTAATAGATATTATAAACGTCACAAAATGTCCATAAACAGTCATAAACTTTATAAAATGTTTGTAAACAGGCACTAATTGTTTTAGAAACGTCATCAACGTTATAAAACGTTTTTGAACTGTCATAAACGTCAAAAAATGTTTTAAAAATGTCAAGCAATGTTTAACAGATATTATAAACTTCACAAAATGTTTATAAGCAGTCATAAACTTCATAAAATGTTTGTGAGCAAACAGTTTATGTTTCTAAACTGTCATAAATATTATGAAATGTTTCTAAATTGTTAAAAACGTCATAAAATGTTTTTAAAATGTCATACAATGTGTAATAGATATTAATAACGTTACAAAATGTATGTAAGCTGTCATAAAGTTTATAAAATTCTTAGGAGCAGTCAATAATTGTTTTAAAACTGTCATAAACGTCAAAAAACGTTTCTGAACTGTCATAAACGACACAAAATGTTCTTAAATTGTCATAGAATGTTTAATAGATAATATAAACAATACAAAATGTCCGCTAACTGTCATAAACTTTATAAAATGTTTGTGAGCAATCAGGATTTGTTTTTAAACTGTCATAAATATTATGAAATGTGTCTACACTGTCACAAAAGTCAAAAAATAGTCTTAAAATGTCATACAATGTTTATTACATATTAAAAACGTCACAAAATGTATGTAAGCTGTCATAAAGTTTATAAAATGTTTATGAGCAGTCAATAATTGTTTCAAAACTAACATAAACGTCAAAAAACGTTTCTAAACTGTCATAAACGTCATAAAATCTCATAGAATGTTTAATAGATATTATAAACGTCTCAAAATGTCTGTTAACTGTCAGAAACTTTATAAAATGTTTGTGAGCAATTAGTATTTGTTTCTAAACTGTCATAAATATCATGAAATGTTTCTAAACTGTCACAAACGTCAAAAAATAATCTTAAAATGTCATACATTGTTTAATATATATTAAAAACGTCACAAAATGTTTGTAAATTGTCATAAACTTTATAAAATGTTTGTGAACAGCCAATAATTGTTATAAAAATGTCATAAACGTCATAAAACGTTTCTGAACTGTTATAAACGTCATAAAATGTTTCTAAAATGTCAAACAATCTTTAAAAAATATTTATTATAAACGTCACAAAATACGCGTCAGCGAACTTTATAAAATGTTTGTGAGCAATCAGTATTTGATTCTAAACTGTCATAAATGTCATGAAATGTTTTTAAACTGTCACAAACGTCAAAAAATAGTATTAAAATGTAATACAATGTTTAATAGATATTAAAAACGTCACAAAATGTGTGTAAGCTGTCATAAAGTTTATAAAATGCTTATGAGCAGTCAATAATTGATTCAAATTTGACATAAACGTCAAGAAACGTTTCTGAACTGTCGTAAACGTCATAAAATCTCATAGAATGTTTAATAAATATTATAAACGTCTCAAAATGTCTGTTAACTGTCATAAACTTTATAAAATGTTTGTGAGCAATTAGTATTTGTTTCTAAACTGTCATAAATATCATAAAATGTTTCTAAACTGTCACAAACGTCAAAAAATAGTCTTAAAATGTCATACATTGTTTAATAGATATTAAAAACGTCACAAAATGTTTGTAAATTGTCATAAACTTTATAAAATGTTTGTGAACTGCCAATAATTGTTATAAAAATGTCATAAACGTCATAAAACGTTTCTGAACTGTTATAAACGTCATAAAATGTTCTTAAAATGTCAAACATTGTTTAATAAATATTATAAACGTCACAAAATGTCCGTAAGCAGTCATAAACTTTATAAAATGTTTGTAAGCAAATAGTAATTGTTTATAAACAGTCATAAATACTATAAACTGTTTCTAAACTGTCACAAACGTCATAAATTGTTCTAAAAATGTCATACAATGTTTAATAGATATTATAAACGTCACAAAATGTCTGTAAACTGTCATAAGCTTTATAAACTGTTTGTGAACAGTTATTAATTGTTTCAAAACTGTCATAAACGTCAAAAAACGTTTCTAAACTGTCATAAACGTCATAAAATGTTTTTAAATTGTTATAGAATGTTTAATAGATATTATAAACGTCACAAAATGTCCGTAAACTGTCATAAGCTTTATAAATTGTTTGTGAGCAGTAAATAATTGTTTCAAAATTGTCATAAACGTCAAAAAACGTTTCTGAACTCTTATTAACGTCATAAAATGTTCTTAAATTGTCATTGAATGTTAATAGATATTATAAAAGTCACAAATTATCCGTAAACTGTCCATAAAATGTTTGTGAGCAGTCAATGATTGTTTTAGAATTGTCATAAACGACATAAAACGTTTCTGAACTGGCATAAATGTCATAAAATGTTCCCAAAACGTTACAAAATGTTATAGAGGTATTATAAACTTTACAAAAAAATTTTAAGCTGTTATAAACTTTAATAAATGTTAGCTTACATTGCTTACTAACCAAAAATTGTTTTTGAGCTGTCATAAATGTCATAAACGTCATAAAACGTTTCAGAACCGTCATAAAATGTTAAAGAATTATTAGGAACGTCATAATACTTATAAAATGTTTATGTACAGTCAATAATTGTTTTAGAACTGTCATAAACGTCGTAAAACGTTTCTGAACTGTCATAAACGTCATAAAAAAATTTCCAAAACGTTAACAAATGTTTAAGAGTTATTATAAACCTCACAATGTGTCTTTAAACTGTCATAAACTTTATTAAATGTTTGCTCACAAAGTTCACAAATCAATAAAAGTTTTTGAATGTCATAAATGTCATAAACGTCATGAACGTTATAAAATGTTTTAGAACCGTTATAAAATGTTAAAGAAATATCATAATCGCTGTTATAAACTTTATAAAATGTTTGTGAACAATCAATAACTGTTTCAAAACTGTCATAAACGTCATAAAACGTTTTTAAACTGTCACAAACGTCATAAAACGTTCCCAAAATTTTACAAAATGCCTAAGAAGTATTTTCAACTTTACAAAGTGTTTGTAAACTGTCTAAAATTTTATAAAATGTTTGTTTACATAGCTCACTAATCAATAATTGTTTTTAAGCTGTCATAAACGTCATGATCGTCTTAAAATGTCACAAAATGTTAAAGAAATGTCAAAAACGTTTTAAGATAGCCATGAGTGACATAAAATTTATAATACGTTTGTAAAAAGTCAATAATAGTTTAAGTACTGTCATAAACGTCATATAACGTTTCTTAACTGGCATAAACGTCATTAAATGTTTCCAAAACGTTACAAAATGTTTAAAAGATATTTTAAATCTTACAAAGTGTCCTTAAGCTGTCATAAACTTTATTAAATGTTTGTTTACATTGCATACTAATTAATAATTTTTTTTGAGCTATCATAAATGTCATAAACGTCATGAACGTCATAAAATGTTTCAAAATTGTTATAATTTGTTAAAGAAATATTATAAACGTCATAAGATAGCTGTGACCTGTCATAAACTTTATAAAATATTTGTAAACAGCCAATAATTGTTTCAGAATTGTCAAAACGTCATAAAACGTTTCTGAACTTTTATAAACGTCATAAAATGTTTCAAAATGTCAAAAAATGTTTAAAAAGTATTATTAACCTCACAAAATGTCCTTAAACTGTCATAAGCTTTATTAAATGTTTGCTTACATAGCTCACTAATCAATAAATGTTTTTGAGCTGTCATAAACGTCATAAAATGTTCTAGAACCGTCATAAAATGTTAAAAAATTGTCATAAACGTAATAAAATTACTGTCATAAACTTTATAAAATCTTTGTGAGCAATTAATAATTGTATTAAAACTGTCACTAATTAATAATTGGTTTTGAGATGTCATAAGTGTCATAAACGTCATAAAATGTTCTAAAACCGTCATAAAAAAATTTAAAAATGTCATAAACGTCATAAAATAAACGTGAGCAGTCATAAACTTTACGAAATCATTGTGAGCAATCAATAAATATTTTAGAATTGTCATAAACGTTATAAAACGTTTTTGAACTGTCATAAACGTCATAAAAAAAATTTCAAAACGTTACCAAATGTTTAAGAGGTATTATATACTTTACAAAATGTCTTTAAACTGTTATAAACTTTATTAAGTGTTTGCTCACAAAACTTACTAATCAATAATAGTTTTTGACTGTCACAAATGTCAAAAACGTGAAGAACGTCATAAAATGTTTTAAAACCGTCATAAAATATTTAAGAAATATTATAAACGCTGTTATAAACTTTATAAAATGTTTGTGAACAATCAATAGCTGTTTCAAAATTGTCATAAACGTCATAAATCGTTTTTAAACTGTCATAAACGTCATAAAACGTTCCCAAAATTTCACAAAATGCTTAAGAAGTATTATAAACTTTACAAAGTGTTTGTAAACTGTCTCAAATTTTATTAAACGTTTGTTTACATAGCTCACTAATCACTAATTGTTTTTAAGCTGTCATAAACGTCATGATTGTCTTTAAATGTTTCAGAACTGTCACAAAATGTTAAAAAAATGTAATAAACGTTTTTAGATAGCCATGAGCGTCATAAATTTTATAAAACGTTTGTAAACAGTCAATAATAGTTTTAGAACTGTCATAAACGTCATATAACGTTTTTGAACTGGCATAAACGTCATACAATATTTCCAAAACGTTACAAAATGTTTAAAAGGTATTATAAATCTTATAAAGTGTCCTTAATCTGTCATAAACTTTATTAAATGTTTGTTTACCTTGCATACTAATCAATAACTTTTTTTGAGCTATTATAAATGTCATAAACGTCATGAACATCATAAAATGTTTCAAAATTGTTATAAATTGTTAATGAAATATTATAAACGTCATAAGATAGCTGTGACCTGTTATAAACTTTATAAAATGTTTGTGAACAGCCAATAATTGTTTCAGAATTGTCAAAAACGTCATAAAACGTTTCTGAACTTTTATAAACGTCATAAAATGTTCCAAAATGTCAAAAAAAAATTTAAAAGTATTATAAACTTTACAAAATGTCCTTAAACTGTCATAAACTTTATTAAATGTTTGCTTACATAGTTCAGTAATTAATAATTGTTTTTGAGCTGTCATAAACGTCATAAAATGTTCTAGAACTGTCATAAAATGTTAAAAAATTGTCATAAACGAAATAAGATTACTGTCATAAACTTTATAAAAATTTTGTGAGCAATTAATAATTGTATTAAATCTGTCACTAATTAATAATTGGTTTTGAGATGTCATAAGTGTCATAAACGTCATAAAATGTTCTAGAACCGTTATAAAAATTTAAAAAATGTCATAAACGTCATAAACTTCATAAAATAAACGTGAGCTGTCATAAACTTTACAAAATCATTGTGAACAATCAATAAATGTTTTAGAATTGTCATAAACGTCATAAAACGTTTCTAACTGTCATAAACGTCATAGAAAAATTCTAAAAACGTTACCAAATGTTTAAGAGGTGTTATAAACCTCACAAAGTGTCTTTAAACTGTCATAAACTTTATTAAATGTTTGCTCACAAAGCTCACTAATTAATAATAGTTTTTGACTGTCATAAATGTCAAAAACGTCATGAACGTCATAATATGTTTTATAACCGTCATAAAATGTTAAATAAATATCATAAACGCTGTTATAAACTTTATAAAATGTTTGTGAACAATCAATAACTGATTCAAAATTGTCATAAACGTCATAAAACGTTTTTAAACTGTCACAAACGTCATAAAACGTTCCCAAAATTTTACAAAATGCCTAAGAAGTATTTTTAACTTTACAAAGTGTTTGTAAACTGTCTTAAATTTTATTAAATGTTTGTTTACATAGCTCACTAATCAATAATTGTTTTTAAGCTGTCATAAACGTCATGATCGTCTTAAAATGTTTCAGAACTGTCACAAAATGTTAAAAAAATGTAATAAACGTTTTTAGATAGCCATGAGTGTCATAAATTTTATAAAACGTTTGTAAACAGTCAATAATAGTTTTAGAACTGTCATAAACGTCATAAAACGTTTCTGAACTGGCATAAACGTCATACAATATCTTCAAAACGTTACAAAATGTTTAAAAAGTATTATAAATCTTATAAAGTGTCCTTAAGCTGTCATAAACTTTATTAAATGTTTGTTTACATTGTTTACTAATCAATAATTGTTTTTGAGCTACCTTAAATGTCATAAACGTCATGAACGTTTCAGAATTATCATAAAATTTTAAAGAAACATCATGAACGTTATAAGATAGCTGTGAGCTGTTATAAACTTTAAAAAATGTTGGTGAGCAGTCAATAATTGTTTCAGAATTGTCAAAAACGTCATAAAACGTTTCTGAACTTTTATAAACGTCATAAAATGTTCCAAAATGTCAAAAAAAAATTAAAAAGTATTATAAACTTTACAAAATGTCCTTAAACTGTCATAAACTTTATTAAATGTTTGCTTATATAGCTCAGTAATCAATAATTGTTTTTGAGCTGTCATAAACGTCATAAAATGTTCTAGAACCGTCATAAAATGTTAAAAAATTGTCATAAACGAAATAAGATTACTGTCATAAACTTTATAAAAATTTTGTGAGCAATTAATAATTGCATTAAAACTGTCACTAATTAATAATTGGTTTTGAGATGTCATAAGTGTCATAAACGTCATAAAATGTTCTAAAACCGTTATAAAAATTTAAAAAATGTCATAAACGTCATAAACTTCATAAAATAAACGTGAGCTGTCATAAACTTTACAAATTCATTGTGAACAATCAATAAATGTTTTAGAATTGTCATAAACGTCATAAAACGTTTCTAACTGTCATAAACGTCATAGAAAAATTCTCAAAACGTTACCAAATGTTTTAGAGGTGTTATAAACCTCACAAAGTGTCTTTAAACTGTCATAAACTTTATTAAATGTTTGCTCACAAAGCTCACTAATCAATAATAGTTTTTGACTGCCATAAATGTCAATAACGTCATAAACGTCATAAAATGTTTTAGAACCGTCATAAAATATTAAAAAAATATTATAAACGCTGTTATAAACTTTATTAAATGTTTGTGAACAATCAATAACTGTTTCAAAACTGTCATAAACGTCATAAAACGTTTTTAAACTGTTGTAAACGTCATAAAACGTTTTTAAACTGTCATAAACATCATAAAACGTTCCCAAAATTTTACAAAATGCTTAAGAAGTATTTTTAACTTTACAAAGTGTTTGTAAACTGTCTTAAATTTTATTAAATGTTTGTTTACATAGCTCACTAATCAATAATTGTCTTTAAGCTGTCATAAGTTTCATGAACGTCATAAAATGTTTCAGATTTGTCACAAAATGTTAAAGAAATGTCATAAACGTTTTAAGATAGCCATAAACGTCATATAACGTTTCTGAACTGGCATAAACGTCATAAAATGTTTCCAAAACGTTACAAAATGTTTAAAAAGTATTATAAATCTTACAAAATGTCCTTAAGCTGTCATAAACCTTATTAAATGTTTATTTACATTGCTTACTAATTAATAATTGTTTTTGAGCTACCTTAAATGTCATATACGTCATGATCGTCATAAAATGTTTCAGAATTGTCATAAAACGTTAAAGAAATATCATGAACGTTATAAGATAGCTGTGAGCTGTCATAAACTTTATAAAATGTTTCTGAGAAGTCAATAATTGTTTTAAAACTGTCATAAACGTCATAAAACGTTTCTAAATTATCATAAACGTCAAAAAATAAGCTTAATATTTTAAACTCTGTATAATAGGTATTATAAACGTCACAAAATGTCTACAAGCAGTCATAAACTTTATAAAATGTTTGTGAGCAATCGGTAACTGTTTCTAAAATATTCTCATAAATATCAGAAAATGTTTCTAAACTGTCACAAACGTCAAAAAATGATTTTAAAATGTCATACAATGTTTAATAGATACTATAAACGTCACAAAACGTTCATGAACTGTCATAAACTTTATAACATGTTGTGAGCTGTCAATAATTGTTTTAAAAATGTCATAAACGTCCTAAAACGTTTCTGAACTGTCATAAACGTCTAAAATGTTTCAGTACTTTTAGAAACGTCATAAAACGTTTTTAAACTGTCATAAACGTCATAAAACGTTCTTAAAATCTCATAAAATGTTTAAAAAGTATTCTAAACTTTACAAAGTGTTTGAAAGCTGTCTTATATTTTATTAAATGTTTATTTACATAGCTCACTAATCAATATTTGTTTTTAAATTGTCATAAACGTCATGAACGTCAAAAAATGTTAAAGAAATGTCATAAACGTTGTATGATAACCATGAACTGTCATAAACTTTATAAAATGTGTGCGAACAGTCAGTAATAGTTTTAGAACTGCCATATACGTCATATAACGTTTTTGAACTGGCATAAACGTCATAAAATGTTTTCAAAACGTTACAAAATGTTTAAAAGGTAGTATAAACCTCACAAAGTGTCTTTAAGCTGTCATAAATATTATTAAAAGTTTGCTTACATTGCTTACTAATCAATAATTGTTTTTGAGTTGTCACAAACGTCATGAACGTCATAAAATATTTTAGAACTGTCATAAATTGTTAAAAAAATATCATAAACGTCATAAAATGCCGTGAACTGTTATAATGTTATATAATGTTTGTGAGAAGTCAATAATTGTTTTTGAGCTGTAGGAAATATTAAATTATAAAAAGTTTTTCGTCGTTTTCTTTTAAAGTAGGCAATCAAGGTATCGGGCACACCGAACCACAGAGAAGACATGCGTTTGTATGTTTGGATGCCTATATAAGCTAACATTTTTATTTGGAAAAATCAAAATTAAAAATTAAATCTAAGATACAACAAAAACATCTTTCTTACTTATAAAAATTTAGATAATCTGTTTAAAACTTTTGGTTTTATTTAAAATAAATTAGGATGTTTGTAAGTTGTCTTGTTTTTTTAATTACTTGAAAGGTTTGTTGGTGTTAGAGTGTGAAGCTAAGTTGCACTGCAAGCATAATTGTCTTTTTGTGCACACTGACATATTACTTTTTTGAAAGTTTTGTTTTTTAATTAAATTTTTGCCAAGGGATTTTTCAATTTTGGCACAAGTTTTGCTCAATATTTTGTTTTGCGTTTAATTTTGCTTATAGTTATTTAGTTAGTTTTTTTGTTTCTATTTTGTTTACGGAGGCAATTTTAATTAACATAAATATTGATGATAATAACAGCTTTATTACTAATGCTTTATTTGCTCACCCTATGCTATACTCTAGTGTATTGTACCCTGTATACAACCTCAAAGTTTAACCATCCAGCACAAGTTTAACAATCTTTTGCAGATATTGTTCAACTTGAAACTTTTTAAATGCCAGTGCACAGCATGCTCTCAGCGGCTGTTACGTATAAGGTTTTAATGTTAGATACAGTGTTAGCACACAACCTAAAAACTTGAGTTGTCAGTGTGTAAATAACATTTTTTTTTACTTGATTTAGCAGCCAAATACCTTAAGCTAACATACTTTGTCTGTTAAGATTTTCTTGGCCTATATGTGAATAACATCTGCAAATTGTAACCTTATAGCATCTCTAGCGATTGGGTAATTTTTTTTTTTTTGTGCCTTATAATGATAATTATATAAACTTAACTATAAAATTCCATTAACAAATATTATTATCTATTTCTAGTTTATTTTTAACACAATTTTAAACACACTATCTATATATTAACAATTAATCATAAAATTAAATTATATTTTATACTTTATTTATTGAATTGAATTAATATAAGTTTATTTTCTTACAACTTTTCTTCCTTGTAAAGTTCTTATAGTACAACCTATGATACATTATTTATATATGTAAAAAGTTCAAATGTATCGGGAAATAGAGAAAATCGCTAAAGAGGATTGAACGAAGCGCATCTGTCTACAACTGCTAACATGGAGTTGAAGGGTATAAAAGAGAGATATAAATTAAGGACTTAAAACAATTTATATTTTCTATCGTTTTGGAAGAATTTATTAAACGATATGTTAAACAAATAATTATAACAAATTTAATTTTGAAAAACCATTAATATATTATAATTTTGCATTTCTAATTTATTAAAATCAAAATGTAAAATTGTTTTAAAATTTTGTTGTATATTATGATAAGCATTTTACAAGAAATGTTTTCATTTGTTTTTCTAGTAAATATCGCATTCAGACAGATTTATATTTCGACACAAGATTAAAAATGTGGAAACACATTTACGCGATTACAATATATTTTATGTTGAATATTCTTATTTCTTGTAATCTAGCTTCTTTCTTCCACTTCCAACTGTGCATATAAACCAAAATTACATGGAATTAGAGTGATTTACAGCTAGGGATATAATAAAAGTTGAGAATTATAGAAATGCAATTCGACTAAATCGGGGGACAAATGGGTTTCAACCTACCTAAAACACTTTGAAACGTTGTAATATTGAATTGGATATTTTTACTAATTTATAGAAATATGTTTTACAACTTTTTCTTTTAAAATAAAATATGCTGGATAATTTACACGTTTATAATACATTTTTGCTTTAAATGTTTTTTAACCAGATTCCAGAATTACTTAGAAATATCGAGAAGGGGTGCGTTAATAGGTTTTGCTTTGTGCGCTTTGCATGTCAGCGGCAGTTATTAAATAATATTATATTGTACAAATTATGTACTGTAAATAATAACAGTTAAATAGTAACTGAAACTGTACAAGTAACAACTGTAAGTATTGCATTTCAAATTGAAATCTATCAATATATAATAACCCGTATTAAAATTCATTGAAAGCATGTTATTATCTCAACCTGTTATTATCCAATAATAGTATTTGTAGAATAGTTACTAGAGTATTTAACCACATTTAAATTAATATTATTTGAAATCAATTGAATGTACCGGAATGTGCACCGCAATAATGTTTTTTGCGCTTGTTTAAGCATATTAAATCGTTGATAATTTTATGTACAACTGTTACGGCCTAAACTTGGGGTAGCATGCATTTTCATTTAAAATTCAAATTATTGAAAATATTATTTATTTTTAATTACAATTTCATTTTTATTTAAATATTTTTGCTTATTTACTTTCTGGGGGAACGGCATTTCAGTTTTTCTAGAAAAGAAAAGAATGGGTTAAATTAATAGTAAATGAGTTCAATTGATACTTATCTTAACATTAAGCAGTGACGTTAGGCAGCCTTGCTTATAGGGGTATGTACGTCGAGTTGTCAAACTTGTTGGTTGTACCGCTGGTTGCCTGAAACATTGTTTATAATTATTAAATGTAATGTAAATTTATGATGTTTACATAAAGTGAATATGTTATAACTGTCCAATATGAACAGTAATTATTTTATTGTAGAGAGACAATAATGTTTAAATGTGATGTCAATTTAGTAATAATACAATTTGGTTACTTACATTTTCTCCGGTTGATTCTTTCTTCTTGATATACCTGGGTTGTCGTCGTTTATATACATGTCCGTATATCCTCATATCCTTGTTCCTTCTCCAGTCTGTATCTCCCTGATCGAATACCTTCCTTCTGTTCTGTTTCTTAATTCCATTTAACCTGTAAAACAAAGTAATTAATTAGGATTATTTTAATTAACAACTGCAACAATATCTATTATATATATACATTAATTTTGTGACACTATCAACATGTTTTGAGTACTTACCAAACTGATTGTTGCTGTAATTAATTAATTTTCCTCACAACTTGACACTTCCATTTGTTTTCATTAGACACTAACCTGAACATCGTACTTAGTTTCAAGTGACGTTTGGGTTTGAGTCTGAGCTAACGGCGCCAAGTTTAATTCTCACTATTTACCTCTTTCATTTAAATTCAAATCTTACCTTATGTTAATCCAGTATTACACGTGATATATTAATTGCTGTTGTTAATAGTTATTCCTTTAATTCTTTCTTTAGTTCCTTTCCTATTATCTTTAAGTCATTTCCTTTATCTCTTAATTTTCTTGGTTGGTAGCTGTGCATGCGCACTAGGATTAATTGTCTTCAGGAGGTCCTGTCGGGCTTGAAAACGGTCCTTTTACCAGTGACCAGCATAGTGGCTGTTACTTTTCGCAATTGCGGATTTTTTTTATATTGCACGATCAATTACCACGTGTTAATCACGGATTCTATAGGATCAGCAATAGTTCACCGGTATTCAAAGACAATTTTTCCTTGTGGGTTTGTGCTCTGCCAGGTAAGCGAAATATTATTTTTCCCCTTAATCTGTAATTCAAATTATCCCTTTTTCTTTCCAATTTATTTCAGGTCTATCATAGGCCCTGCATTTTTATCACTATACCCACTTATAAATTAATTATTATTTATTTGCAACGCTGTATATGCGTACCCATGATATTATTGATTGTACATAATATTCCCAATAAAATTGCAATATATGCCGAATTTAAAAATCGTATGGGATCATCGATATAACCCTAAGGGTATTACCAAGACAGAACCCTTTACTCAGAAGAGAAGCATCTACGACCAGAAGAGCCCCTTATAAATTTTGTAGAAATTACCACTTCATTTTGTGTTATTTTTTTTTGTTCTTTTTAAAGTACATTACTTATTGTAAATTCAATTTATTTTATATTCTTTTTTTTTATCAGTCAATTAGACTGTTATTAGTTGTAAGCGTGTGTATGTGTGTGAACGTGAGAGTATTTAAGTTAAGTTGATTTCTTTTGTTGGGATAATTAATGCTCATTTACATGCAGATTATGATTATATTTATATAAGTTTGGGAAATTGTTCTCCTTATTTCTGTTCCCCAAAAATTTCCATCCTCTTTTTAGCGACGTGTTTATTGCTTCCACGGACTATATCGGGAGAAAGAAATCAACCAAGTGACCAAAGCAATTGGAGCCCATTTATATTTTGTAGTAACCATCGGCTACTGGTGAGTGATTATTTTTTTTTACATTTAAATTTTTATTGTCTCTCTCTCGTTTACCATATTATTTTGTTTGTGTATAACTTCGTGTGTAGTGAACCACCCCCTTCTTCACTGAGTCTAGCTAGGTTAGTCCTTTTTATTAAGGGCTAGGGGTGTAGCACAACTAACTAGTAAATCCAACGTGTTACTATAAACATGTATGCACTCAATTAACCACAATTGCTACCATAGTTTATTACTTCCATACAGATAGAATTGTAAACTATTAAAAAAATGAAATAATTTGCTTGTAAAAAGTTCCCCTAACATTAAAATGAAACTGATAAAAGACAACAGATAATGCGTTTGTTGCTATAAACGACAGGCCATTATGGAAACGAGTAACACTTACAAGTAATTTTATCTTTTTCAATCGCTAAAGTTAAATGATTCTTTACTAAGCAAATCTGATTTGATTCGATACCCTACATAGTTTAAATTTAAACTAAAGGGAAGTAGCATTGCTTTTTACAATACTTGTCTCTAATTTGTTTCAGAAAGATAAAACACCCTTTGTTGCATTCGAAGGAACACAAAAGATGTTAGTCACAAAGAAATATTTTAAATAGCGGATGGTATTTAATTTATAAATTGTAGCTTAATATTTCATAGTGAAACTAAATTTAATAGGATAGGTAATGTTGATAGGTATAATTTTATTAAGGGATGTGTACAAATTAAATCATAATTTTCTCATTAGAGATTACTTGCAGAGTTCACGTGCTCTAACTTTATTATTTGATTACATTGTTTCTATATTTATGCATGCACCATTTCATTTTCAAGAAATTGTCTTCTAACTTTAATTTAATGCATAACAACTTGACAATCTAATACAACCAAACTATTTCATTTTATTAATTGTGATTTAAGTAGAGAGCGGGAAACAACTTATTAGCGAACAATTTGCTGTAAATGCTGATCACGCGTGTATCTAGATTAGAACAATATTGTTTGATCAGTGCACGAATGATTATTAATTGGTAGCATATTGTCATTTATTAATTATTATATTCAAAATATAAGTTGAAAATATTACGTTGAATGTTCCTGCCGTGAGAAAGTAATCATACGCATTACAAAAGACTATAAATCTAAAAAGAAATTAATTAATCCATTGTTAATTTCTAAAACACTGATGAAATTTCAATCTGATTGATTTTTTATTATCGAGACATGAAAGGCGATAGATTAGTCTTTGTGGAAACGATTGCTAGTCTTTGTCGTATACGGAAGAAGCAATATTCATGAAAATAACTTTAAAATTGATGCACTTTTTTAATAATTAAATATTAAACTTAATACTGAAGCCGTAAATTAATTACCTTTTGAAAGTATATTGTAATTTAAAACTTATTTGCAATTAAGGTATAATTAGAGAGCGGATTTTTATGGACAAAATTTTATTTTTATTTTGGTTATATGGTTAAAAAGTAAAACCTAATAAAATACAAATTATTTTGTTTTTTGGCCGTAATAAATGTTACTTTTGATGGAGTGTGCAATGCCAAAGAGTATAGAGGCAAGTCTCACTGCAGATAGTGAGCCAAATCTTGTCATAACCGAGTTGCAGTTGTTAGGCCTGTTACTAGAAACTTTACCGTGGTTGCCTTTTTGTGGCTTAACCGAGATCAAACGGTCGTACGGAGTTCTAGTTGTGAGCCAATTGACTTGTTCTTTCAGGAACGCAAGTAGGCAGTAGTTAACAGTAAACTTTGAGTTGTACATCTGGATTAAGTTTTTGAACTTGTCGGTAGAAAATTGTCAAAGTCGTCTTCATCTAGGTGCCGTTTTGGGGTTTAACCAGAATTGATGTAAAAGTGACAAACGGAGTTTCAGTCATGACTTTTCACTTTAAGAACGCAAGTAAGAAGTAGTTGACAGTAAGACTTAAGTTTCTGGTTTTATGTTGCTTCCTATTGGTTAAACGGTTTGAAGGTTGGCGTAATTTACAGATAGTGTTACCGCCTAGCCTTGCGGTAAACGACTGGATGATGCAAGGGTCAGTTGTTTGTCCCTGAAAATGTTATTTCTAATTGTTTTGCTGTTTTGGTATCCTTGGGGAATACGTCCAGGGTGCTGCTGCGGTCTAAAGTGTCGGACGTAATGTGGAATCCGCAATGGCAATTGAAGTTGGTCGGTGAAATTGCGGGGACGATTGAACCTCTCAAAGTTGACCAAAATTAAAATATTATTTGCTGATTTAACGATGTTGTCGTTCTTGATGCTTAAAGAAGACTGCTGGGGCCCAAGATTTTGTTACCGAAGCGATAGACTACATCATCCTATCGCGAACCGGAATTGTTAGCGGATACGAGCATGGAAAATCAGCAACAGCGTTCTACGAGGCAGGCGCGCCTCACACTGCCCGCTCCCCAATCCACCTGGGGTCGCATGCATACCATCCAGCATGCATTTTATGTTTAGTAACCAAGGCACTAGTCTCAAGCTCGAGTTTGCTGAATACAAGTGTTTTTTTTTTTTAATTTTTTTTATTGATTAATTATTATTAATCGGAACTTGTGTAGCTTGTAAGTGAGTCTAGAGAATACTTAGTAGGGCCACTAATTTTGTTAACTCCGCCGCAAGATCACGTCCTACACAACAAAAGACATTTTCTGAGCGGAAGAGAAGTAGAGGGACAAGGCATATTTCTGGAAAACCGAAGGCTTGTGCCCTAGAAATACTAAGTTGTGCCAACTTGACAAGGTTTTGTTCACTTTTAGGCCACACCCTTTTGCGTCGCGCGCCTGCAACAATCCTCCTCACTTTCTGGACATCGTTTACGTCAGCGGGGTCGTGCGGATCTTTCAGGTCCGTACTCTGTCCACTTGTTGGTTGTACTAATATGTTACATTACACTAAGTTTTGTTCGGTTCACTGTTGCTGTCTATCCGGTAACGTAGGTAGTAGACGCACATTGTTTCCATCGGGCTTCACTGCCGGTGGTGTTTTAGGTGAATTAATGATGGAGTTGCACTGTTCCGGTTCTTCCGGGCGGTCTGCTGGTGAAGCGGGCGTATATTATCAACATAGATTTTTACGGGAAGGCGCTGTGGATTGTCTTCAATTCAGTGGCAGTGTCCTCCGACCGCGGTAATCAGCCGCTTCGGGCCCATCTATTTGGCCGCTACTTCTCGCTCTCTTGCGCGCACCATGACCTGATCACCAGGTTAGTAGTCAATAGCGGCGTTACGTTTCTTGGGGTATTGTCGTTGTCGGTAGGTAGTTGCAGCTGTCGAGCTTCTTGCAGCTTCTGGTCTCGCGCTATTGCGTCATTTTGAACCTCCGGCCAAGAGGTGTTTTAAGATCCGAGATCGGTGGCCGCGTTGGGTTGGCGACAAAGTTAAAAGATGGTCAGGGACATTAATTTGTCCCAAGGCGTGCCTGGGTAGCTGTCTAACAAGCACCGCAAAGATTTTGTCAACTCTGCGTGGCGTCGTTCCACAGGGTTTGCCTGCGGATGGTACGTCGCTGTAGTATGGTGATGACATTTCCATTTTCCTTAAATTTGTGACTTACAAATTGAGGGTCGTTGTCAGTTAGAATGATTTTGGGGGTAGCCAAACTGGTAGAAGATTTGCTGTTCTAGCGCCTTGATTGTGATTTTGCTGATGGTGTGGTGCCTGGCAAATGCTTCAACTCAGCGGGTGCACTTGTTTATGATTGTCAGGATGTACCAGTTTCCCGAGGGGGTGGTGTCCAGAGGGTTTACGAGGTCTACTCGGGTGGCACCAATTTTTATCCGTACGCAAGTGAGGCAACCCCAGACGTATGCTTTGAGGTTTTTTTAGACGCCGGGCCAATGGTAACCTTTTAATATGTTGCGGCAGGTTTTGTCGAATTTTGGATTTTCGGCGGCGACGTCGTTGTAATGCTGTTTTATCACTTTTTTCTGCATTGCGGGTGGCTATGCTAGCTGATCCAAGCCGGTTAAGGTGCGGTACAATGCTTCTTGTCAGTAGTTTACTTTTACGTCTGAGTCGGCCAGCTTGTAACGAACCCCGTTATTATTTATTAAAATAATGCCCAAACGTTCGTTTGTTAATGTCGGATTGTTTTATGAAAGTGCGCGTGTTATGCAGCATTATTCATAAACATTTTTGTCGAACACACGTATAACAAGCCGCGTGAGTTATAACACGTATGCTAGGCAACTCTGGTTGCAACTAGCTGTATTCGGGGTGGCCTACTTTGCTGCCATTAATTAAACATCGTAATTAGCCGGCTACCGACACTTTTCATGGCCTCGACATGATGTTTAATTGATGACGCAACAAACCTGCGTGTTTGTCGGCTTGCCACTCCGTTGTTTGAGGATGCACGCGGATCTAACCTATCAAACCACGTGCAATCCCATGTTATCAATAGGGCTTTATTACTCACCTGCGAGTGTTGTAATCCCTAGTTTGACACTGCCCTTATTGCGTTGCACACACTGTACACTCACAGCACTCTTATTTTTTACCGAAAAAAATTGTCGCACAGCTGATGTTGGACATCAGCTGTTGCTCGTGTGCTGGGCCCCATAGGCGTAGGGTTTGCCATGGGTGAGACAAACCTCCGCCGGAAGTAAGAAGTAACCAGGAGCTTCAGTGTGCAGTAATTAGTGATTTGCTATTAATAGGTAAATTACTAGTTACTGTATGCAACCGTCCGAACCCGGCGGAAGTTTGTTTCTTTTGTATATATTATAGTCATTAAGGGAAATTGGGTTTTGAGATTTTGTGGGAGTGTTTATGTATAGTTAGGGGTCATTTTGTATAATTTAGTTTTAATTATTAGTTTGGGGTGTATAGGCCTCCCCCTATGCACTCCCTATTTATGTTGGCTACCTTGTTCCCGCTCTTCCCTTTTCCACCATATTTTTTCAAGTTTATCCCCTCTCTTTTCTTTTCTTTTAAATACCGCCGTCCAGTCCTTTTAAATACCGCCATCCAGTCCTCATAAATTTAATTGAGTCCAGTGGTCCAGTCCAGTAACTCCAGTCCGGAGTCGATATTGAATCAAGTGTTTGAATCCAGAATCCAGCCTGCATTGCCAAACCAGTTCCAGATACCAGCAAAACATAACCGTAAGTCGATCCGACAATCTCTTAAGTCCCTTTTAAATTCCTGTTTTTTTCCGTTCTTTTCAATCCAGAGTGTGCGGCGGCCGGAAGGCGAGCCACCTCCAGATTTCCGATCCAGTTCCAGGTCCCTACCGACGTTTCCCGATCCATCTTTCTTTTGTTATCTATAGACGTCACAAGCTGTTGATGTAATCCGGCTAAAAAGTTACGCATATGCGGGCATTTGGTTTGGTTTTTCTTTATTGCGGCGTTTAAAGTTTCTACCTCAAAGGTTTTCAGTGCAATGACTTGCCGGTGCCGTTGGTTTTGTCGCAAGCTCACCGTGTTGGGAAGCAACAACCGGTCTAGGTTAGCCGGAATTTTTGTCTTTGGGCGCTAGGGATAGTACGTCCGGCAGATAATTTTTGGCGCCTGGTGTATGTTTGATGTCAAAGTTAAATTCGACGAGGAGCAGCAAATACCGCATAAATTTGGAGGTCGTGTTTTGCAAGCCGGATAACCACACCAAGGCCCGGTTGTTGGTCTTCAGGAAAAACCTGTTACAATTCGGTATTTTTCAGGGCACGAACCTCCGGTTCCAGAGAAATCTGCTTTGTCCTTCTATTTCTCTTTCGACCAGAGGATGTTTTTTGTTGGAAATAACGTGATCCTGCGTCGGAGTTAACAAGATCAGTGGCTTTACTAAATATCCTCTGGACCTACTTATGAGCTTCACAAGCCTCGTTTAATGATAATTAATCAACACTCACACTTAATCACCCAAATTACCCCAACTACATAGGTTGGATTATTATACCAGTTTTGTTAATTCGCTTCTGATTTACAGTGTGGCTGGCTAGCCGTTCCCTGTTTTACTGCAAATAGAATGAACCCGCGTGTATAAAATGCACGCGGGATGGTATGCGTGCGACCCCGGATGGATTGGGGAGCGGGCAATGTGAGGCGCGCCCGCCTTGTAGAACGTTGTTGTTGATTTTCCCTGCTTGTCTCTGCTGACGATTCCGGTACGCAATGGGGACATACGTAACACTGTCGAATGTAGTTGCTTATTGCTCTGGTAACAAACCGATTTTCTTTTAGGTAGGGTCGATATTTAGTAATTGCCCAATTGATGGCATAGCATTCCAGCTTGTTGCTCTGATAGCGTTGTTTGGTGAGAGTAAATTTCAAACTAGCTTAGCTGATAATGCGCTTTCTATTTTTTTCTTCCTGATAGAGCACCGTTCTCATGCCCACTTTTCTTGCTTGCGTCGGTTTGAAGGACAAACCGCAGACCAGGTCGTGGGTGATTGAAAATCAGGAGGCAATCGAGCAACGCTTTAACTAATGCTTGTTTGGCCGTTTGGTTTAATTGGAACGAGCGTTTTGTTCTTTGTAGGTCCGTCATGACACCAATTTTGTGACACAGCACCCAAAACCTGCCTCCACGCGCGCAACTCGAGCCTCTAAGGCTAGTGGTTCAATGACCGCGTGCAAACATTAGTGGGTCAACCACGACCAACTCAAACATAACAATACAGGAAGTGACACACTTGACACTAGTAGGCAGAACGGCGCTCACTACCTATCGTGATCTTAAGTGGACGTGCATTTCCAAGAAAACTGACATTTTTTATTAGTATTTCCAGGCAAGTGCAAAGACAATAATGCGTACTCTAAGAGGTGCACGACTTTTTGCAAATCCTTGAAAATGGCAGCAGAGTCGCAAAAGTGGGGGCAATTGTTGCAGGCACAAGACCGCAAGGGGCGTGGTCTAATAGTAAATTTGCCAGCCAGAGAAGAAATGAATCTAACACTTTGCCAATCTTTTAAAAGATTTACCGCCAAGAATCAAAAAAAAAAAAAACTGCTAGCCAGAAACACTGTTATGCTGCATTATTAGGCCGTGATTGCTTAGTCACCCGCATTAGGACCACTAGGAAAGTGACTTGACGACCTCCGCCAAGACCCAGCAGCACCATCGCCACGACTATCGGCCTAAACATACCGAGAGGATATCTTTGTCAATTTTTATTGAGACCATGTGGTAACCTATAGGGGCTTTGAAGGTGTTGTTAAGATCAGTTACCTGTATTTCTGTTTGTTGTGCTTTTTTGACGTAGGTCTTCTACAATGTGAGCAAAACCGGTACGCGATTTATTTTGTGTTTTTAACTTTTTTGTAGATCTTGTTTGGTAAGACAAGTAGCATACGCAACAAATAGCGGTTTGGAGTTGTTATTATATTGGTTGCCTGCTGATATTGTTTCTTATACCAGACCAATTTAGTGGCAGTAGTAACCAGGCCAATGTTAGAAGTTTTACAGATTTTGGGACGTTTAGAGCAAAAACGTCAGTTAATGTAGATTGGCCCAACATTTGTTTACCTTACTCCATCCAGCCGTATACGTAGCCAGACAATTTTTGCAGGTGTGGCGTTGGTTTTGTGGATTTTTTTTTAGGAAAAACTCCAAGGAATGGCAGGTTGAACGTCGGAGGATTGTGGTTTATGCTCCAATAATTCTGCTTGTTTTCCTAGGTGGTTGTTGGTCAAACCGGACCTGAGTTTTTTGCAATTAAGCCGTAGTTTAGTTGTGCGGTTTGTGGTTTGCACATTGCAACACTCTCCCCTGTGAGAGGGGGTGGTGCAAAAGAGTACTTCCGATAGCTCCTTTGCTGGTTGTAAAAGGAAGCGACCAATAAGCAAGAAGATAACCACGTTAAAAAAAACCACAATTCGTCCGGGACAAGTCAAACTTATTTGTGAATTTATTTTTGACATAATTTTCTGAACGTTTTGTAAAACTAAAAGAGGATTTTGGTAGTTAAAAGACTAATACTTAGGTTTAGAAGAGTGTTAGTTTCAACACAATGTTTTAGCAGTAGCTTCTGGTAAAACGTGAGGTAAACTTAACAAACTTTGTAAAAGATTTTTATTTACATTTATGAAACTTAAATTACATAATTAGCCTTTGCGATTGCATTAGTTTGTGATGTAGCATCCTATATGTGGCTCCGTGGTGGGTGGGGTGATTGAGTGATAAATTGTAGTGGTAAGCATTTTGTTTGTTTTCGAGATTGTCCAAAAATAAAAAAAGAAAAAGAAGAGAGCCAAGATTAGAGTTACAGACAAACTGTCTTACTTTGATGCTCGAAAGAGGTATTGAGCAATCCAATCTGGAGCAAGGTCACATCTAGTAAGACTTCAACAAAAACTAATCAAGATGAGGGCTAATCTTAAGCTTAAACTATCTAATGTGTTGGCTCGTATTGAGTCAAAACCAACTAAAATGAAGACTTCCAAGCCAAAACCTAAACAAGCTCTGACTCAATCCGAGTGACAGCCTAAGCAAGCTAAGAATCAAAGCCTGCAAAGATGGTAGCCTAATCTAGGCTACCGCCATTTGATGTGCAGATTTTTAGCGATTTTGCTTGCACAGACCCTAATGTTGTCAGAGTCGATGTAGAAGTTATTTTTGCCCAACCTACTCTTACAGATAAAATGTTGTCAAATAGTGGGGGTTCTTCTCCCCCGTTTTCATCGTAGCTCTAAAAATGGTTTCAACAATTATACAATGGAACTGCAATGGTTATAATACATATTACAAATCTTTAAAGAACCATATTTAAAAAAAATTTTGCAGTTTTAAAAAATTTAGAGAATTTTTTCATAGATGCTCTTAAAGTTTGTGCTATAAAAGTTGTTTGATATTCAAAAATAATCCATACGTGTAAAACTAGCTTTACATTTTTTTTATTCCAATTAATTAATTAAAATTCTATTGCAAATTATTTTTTATTAAATTTCTTCCATACACTATTAAAATGATTATTTCTTAATTTCAAATTTTGTTATTTTCAAGATGCCTAATAGGCTAAAGTAATAAAAAAACCTATAACACATTGGAATGATCCTCGTAAATTATATCCAAGGCATTGTCAGATGTATAAGACGTAGTGTGCACTAATGTTTGTTACATGTACTTTTATAGATAACTAAATTTACTGTGAATCTACCGTAATTGCGGTGCTCGATATCAGCCGAGTGTAACATTCGTAGAATTGCACAAGCAATATCAATAAATGTTGTACATTAAAGCAGATTTTCTCTGTCCGCATAGATAAGCATATTTCCACCACTAAATAGCTTCCAATTCTTAACATAAATGTATCATAACTATAAAGTAATATTTATATAACAAAATAACTTTATTAAAAAAATTAAACTAAAAACTGCAGAATGAATATAAATACACATTGCGTGCTAGTTTATGTTTACTTTTAGTCAACCAGCTGGCTGACATAACACGCTAACTAGTGTCATGTTGACATAAGGCAAGCATTTGCACTCAAAGAGACATGGCAATGCAGCGCAGATACCGGTAGTAGTCATTGCAGGGGAGTCAAGACCACATCTGTAAATCCGCACAAAATCTTTTCAGCCCAATCAAGCGCTACTCACACCATTGAGCGACGCCACTGCATTTTAATATCCAGAATTGTTGAATATTATAAAAATTAAATATTCAACAATTCTGTAAGAATGACTTAATATTATAACCATAAAGTTACATTCTTTTTATTTGTTGGTATAAAAGAAAACTTTTTCAATCCTTTTGGTGCATTTATTACAGTTGTACAAACTAAATTCCAAACCATTAGAAACATATTGCTATTTTGAATATTAAAAATAAATGTCGAATAAATCTGTCTCCATTTATACACAAAACTTTTGTTATGCTACATATAATATGATTGAAAAAAAAACTTTTCAACGCGACCTTATTTTATGTGACAAACTTCCTTACTCAGTTTTTTTGATGTAATAAAATTATCATTTTAAATTTGGTCGAGTAGAATTTACTACAATAAAGTTTAAAATGAATTTTATTCTGTTTACTTTATTTTTTAATTTAGACTAAGCGTGCAAGCGAAATCAATCTTATGGTCTTTTATTGGTTCTTATGAGCCGCCTCAAGGGATGAAAACAAAGGTTGAATTTAATTAAGCCGGAATAAACAAGATTCTCGCGGTTTTATTATATGTGGTTATATAGATCTCTTAAGTTTTCGCTTCTACAGGAAGAAAAAAAAAAGGAGAAATCCCACGGATGTTGAATATGACTACCCTCCCCCTTTAACTTAAGATTTAAGGGTCTTCTTAAGTTGGTGGTCCTTTCGAAAGGAAAAATCAATATGATGTGTTTCTGAACCCTAACTTTACTGACTTTCATAGCATCTTATCACAATGAAATCTAGCAAGGATAAAATATTATTAATAAGTTAATGTCAATCATATAACCCTCTCTACATGTGGTTTGTGTAATTTTAAATTTATCCACGTCATGCATAGAATATTCATTAATTATTTTATTAATAAAGAAAATTTAAATATAGATTAGTATAAAATTGATAGCAATTAAATTTCAAATATTACACAAGGGGATTTATCAACCCTCAATTTACTCAATATATTAATTTTGCATATTTAAATTATTAATTATAAAGCAAGTGATGTTTTATACAAAAATAAATATTATATTGAGTATAATAGAACACTAATTTCCGATAAAAATAAATAAAAACATTTTAATTTAAGCAAAAAAATAAAAAAATTATTTGCATACTAACTGTAATTTTTTATACAGGGTACTCGTTTTTAATGGTACTTTGTTAAAAAAAAATTTTAAACAAAAGAGGTTTTGAGATTTAGTAGTCTGTCGACGACGCATTTTTGGTTGTAGCGTTTTTACGGTATAAACTTTTTCTTAGTTTTGATGCACAAAACCTAACGGTTTCATTATGTGTGACAAGTAAAATAACGCAACGCTGCAACCTCTGGACGGACCTTTTTTTTTAGAGCTAAGAGGAAGGTCTTTCTAAAAACTTACAAAGGGTCAGATTTACCATCACGGGCGCCTACTGGAGCTTAAATTTACCGTGGGCCTGACGCGGCGCATGTAGCTACATAGCCAGACTCTTTTGATAGAGTGCAACTTGGATAAACTTCAGCTCACTTATATAGTGCGTAGCATTGAGAAGCGCCGTGTCTGTAGCGTTGACAACGGTGACATTGTGCTTTAAAGGTTGCCTTTAACCCTAGATACTTATCTTTATTGTGGATAGTAATAGGAATAGGTCGGCGTGTGTTTTTTTTGTGGGCGCTGCTTGGCCAAAATTGGTTGGCTTTGCTTTAGTGGCAAGGCGGGTTGCGGATCTTTTGCCCTTGTAGGCTGATTGCCTCTAAGGTGTTGAGTGCGTTTTACTTAAGGGGCCATCTGAAGGCCTACTAAAAATAAAATGGGGCTCACCAGAATTCTTTTGCTTTCTCTTTTTTGAGTAATCCACCATGGTGTATACCTCTTCTAGAGACGGAGCTTTTTTTGGGCAAAAACGTGACTCTCCTGCCATGTTTCCATCGTTGACTCAATTTTGGAGCTGGAATCGATCGGTTTTAGGGCTGGCCTCACTTGGATGCTGCCGCTGGGAAAAATGCTTCAATCTTTAAGACCGGGAGTTTCATTAGCTTGTCCTTCTGGAAGGTCAAGACTGAACTTATAACTGCATTCACAAAACGGTTTGTGATGATGAGCACAAATGACCCAAGAAATCTAATGTTGTCTATCAAGAGGGCTATGGATGAAACAGTCAACAAAAAAGGCAAATCTAAAACAAATAGCGCGCAATACTGGTGGTCCAAAGAATTCAATCAAGAAAGAGTGTAACCAAGCTAGGCAAGCATCGACCAAAGAGCAAAAGGACTTCACTAAAGTGAGGTTCAAGCTGCCGCTTTAAAACCTAACCCCGCCGGTGAACCCATCCAAAATACCATCACTCAATCTAAATTACGCTTGCCGGTATTCATAATCAATAACAAAGATAAATTTCAAGGCTACTCTAAATATTTTTAAGATATCAACATCAAAATCTTATTTTCTCGGAATACCTACGACGGTATTCAAATGCTACCGCATTTCTTAAAACTGACCTAACAGACTTTCACACCTAGTCTACCCCTTAAAGAAAGCTGTCTAAAAATAGTGATCCGCAATGTTTCTCAAAATTTTACTACAAAACAAGAAATAAATTTGTTTGTTTCTCATAAGTATCAGTTCAACTTCTAAAGTTGGCTAAAAATTTCAAAATCAAAGATCTGAAACCACTACTACATTTTACGGTTTCCTTGGAGCTAAAAAAAAAAGAGGAGGCGGCATTCCTCAATGTCAGAGATACTAGTGCGATGAGCACCCCGCCAAACGATGCTTTAAAGCATATTTTGTATGTAAGATTTGCTAGGGACCTCCATTCAAAACTAGTCAAGGGCTTGCCCAAAAAGCGCTCTCTGCTCTGGTTCCCCTCCGGCCAACTACCTGGGTTACAAAGTCTACAAAAAAAATTTGGCTTTGATAAATAAAAACAAAAACACTACCAGACCGGCGCCAGAGGCTCCCAAAGCTCCGGACCCAACCGGACAGCAAACACATCGTTTGCTAGTCTGGTCACCTCACCAGCTCCACCTCAGACTAATGCAAATGCAAATGAACAAATCGCTGCTCTTATCAAAGAATGCAAAGATTTTCAAACAAAAATACAAAGCAAACACCAGTCCATTTAAACCAACTATGAATAATACACTTGAGGTGTTATTTAGAGTAGAGAAAATGGGCAAAGTGGTAAAATTCTTCTTCAACTAGAAAATCGACGTCATGCTTGTGAGTGAGTGTTGAGAATCCCAAATATTTTTACGTGTTTGCAAACGTCGGAGGTGGACCGGAAGCTTAGTACAGTAGTTTTTCCAAAAAGATACACCCTACACTACACTACAACTTTGCTGGTCACCAAAGGAACGTCCTGGATGTAGCAATACTAAAAGGCGTCAACTCTCAAATTGAGATTAGGACAATCAGAGACCAAAGCTCTGACCACGTTCCGGTAATTATAAAACTTTATAGAAGAGAGTCCAAAGGGAAAAGAAGGAAATTTGTTACCCAAACAAATTGGGCTCTTTTCTTGGGATACCAGAAAGAAAACATAGTAAGGCATCACAACCTAATAGATTGTAAAATTCTCAACAAACTTAACACAGTTTTGGACAAACCCAAAACAAGGTTGGCGGTTTTGAACAGCAAACGCAGCCTCAATGTAGAGAGAAAAACCGAGCTAAGCACCAAATATGCTAATAAGAAGAGCGCATTTAAAATAGCAATAGATTAAACTAAAGAAAACGCCTGAAATAAAATGTGCAATAAAATAGAACAAGACACATGGGGCCTAAGGTATAGGATCGTCACTAACAAGCTTAACTTGGCACAGCAAACGGAAATGAACAGATGGCAATAGCGAAGAAACTATTACCCACGCACCATCCTTATGGGGATATGAATATAGAGATAGAAACAACAGACCCTTTTACTAAAAAGGAGCTGGAAGACGCCCTAAAAAAGATGATAGAAAACAAAGCGCCCGGGCCGGATAACATCTCTACCAAAATCATAAAGAGCATCACCAAGACTGATACAGAACTGATACTCGGAATTATTAACTACGAGTACAAACAACTAAGATTCCTAGACGAATGGAAGGAAGTAAGACTGGTTTTGATAAAGAAAGCCAAAAAAGCAGGAGAAGCGAAGACGAAGTACAGACCACTATGTATGATTAACTTTATGGCCAAGCTCTACAAGCAGCTCATAGCGGGAAGGTTAAGCAAGGAAATGGAAGGAAAGATCTCCAACAACCAGTATGGCTTCATGAAAGGAAAGTTGACGGTAGATGCCATAGAACAGATCAAGAGGTCAACCAGGCGAAAAGCTATGCAACAAAAAACAGGAGGTATTGTCTATTAACAACCATTGACATTTAACCAAGTACCCTGGAAGAAACTCCTGGAAATGCTCAAAAGAAAAAAGTTCAAAAAGCATATAAGGAGAGTGATAAGCAGCTGAGCTGTGGGGCACCGCAAGGCTCCGTGCTGAGACTACTTCTGTGGATACTTTACTACAACTACATTCTAGAAATAAAATTACCAATAGGAATCAAAACTGTATGCTTTGCTAATGACACGGCAATCGTAGTATGGGCCAAAGAAGCAAGAGACCTAATCGATCTTGCAAACCACGCAATCCGACTAATCTAGAAGAGAATAGAAGAACTTAAGCTAGAGATTGAAGAAAGCAAGACAGAAGTGGTCATCTTATATAGGGAAGGAATCGAAGCAGGTCTCACTCAAATGCGGAAATACGCAAATACAATCCAAGGAAGCTATAAAGTACTTCGGAGTATGTATAGACCACAACATGACGATGAGGGAACACGTTAGACAAACAGTAACTCAGCACTCACATGACTCATGCCCAGAATTACATGCCCGACTGCCGCCAAAAGGACTGTGCACAGTACAGTGGCTCATTCAATCATGTTATATGGCGCGCCCATATGGGGAAAAACAATGAGGCTAGCTATTGCACTATATCCACTGAAGCTAAAAAGGTGATAGCGGGCGTCATGCCCATTGAATACATAATGGAACAGCGAATGAAAACACACAAGAAGAGCAAGGTAGAAAAGGCTAGTATCAAAAAAGAAGTATTAGACAAATGGCAGACAGCATGAAGCAAGGAATCCGGCAAAGCAACCTGGACCAAGCGGCTAATCAAAAACCTAGAAGGCTGGATTAGTAGGAAGCACGGTAGTGTAGATTACTACACAACCCAATACCTGAGCGGACACGGATGCTACATGGCATACTTGAAAAGGTTCAAAATTGAGCAGAGCGACCAATGCATGTTTTGCAACGAAAAGGACACCCTACAGCACACATTTTACGAATGCAGCAGATGGAGCAGCGCAAGGAAAAGCATTTGAACAAAGATTAAAATAAAGCTAACCCCGGACAACACTAATACTGAAGGGCCAACAAAAATGGGAGATAATAGAAGGATACATTTACGAGGTGTTCCTGGAGAAGGAGAACAAAGAAAGAAAACGCAATAAGTTACAGTAAGATCTATGGTGAGCTTGCTCGCCATGACGATCCCACTCTGAAGACATCTCAATCCCAGGGTGGTGCAACTATCGTCACAGGTAGACTTTTTTAGTGGGTAAAAAACCTTTGTCGCCCAAATACCATCTAGGGACGTCTGAAGCGGCTTACACTGACTGAGGAGAAACTCAACAAGTTGATAGTAAGTCTTGCAGATTTTTTTGAACCACCTCCAAAAAAAATAAAACTTGTCCGACTTGGTGGTATGCTTGGAGACTAGCAATACAGTGGCCGCGTTGGAGATGTTTTTGCGTAAAGAGGCAAGGATATCAGTGAGGTTGTACCGGCATCGTAGAAGTTGGCGATCCTTTTGGAGTTGTCCTGAACTTTTTCAGGTTTTTGAAGTCTTTTATTTGTTGTTTCCATTTTCTGAAACTGTGTGTAGAGGAAGGACAGTATCTGGCTCTCCGTCAGTTTATGGGTAGCGAAATTGTTTGCTGGTGGTGGATTCCATGCTGGAATAAATCTTAATTCATTTGAATTAAATTGTAGATGGTTCATTCAGTAATTAAGTCATTTGTAGTCACTTTGTTTGTTTTTGTTGCAATTATAATTGTATAAACTGACGGACCTTTAACTGGCAAAATTGGTATTAATACAGAAACCGTCTAAGGCGTTTAATTGACGGTCCGTGTAACATCTGATTTTTTAAACTACACTATTCTTTAGGCTTGATGGTTTATTGAGTATAAAATAAGAGATAAAAATTAAATTAAATTGTTTTAGAATTTCCGAAAAAATTTGCCCGTAACAACTTTAAAGTTGATACTTTAACTGAATAAATCCCTGTTGTATGGCATCTACTGGTTTAACTCTTAAACGTTGTTGCTTAAGTGAGGAGACTATACTATCCTTGGGAGCTAGAGATAACTCATTAAGTACAAAGCACTTTGAAGTTGATGTAGTTGATGCATCCATCAATCTGGACGATAGATTTTCTTTGGTGTATGCAGAGACTTGTTTGTGTTGATGATGTTGTTTTAGTGCCGCCAATCGCATGTAAATTTGAATTTGAATTTTAAACTGTTTTTTTGGCGTAAGAGATTGTTGATGATTGTGTTGCGGACATAACCGGTCTTGTATTGCACTTTGGTCTTTGGTACTTCTCAGTAAAACTGTTCAAAATTTTTTTTGTTCTAACTGAATAATTTTCCAAAAATTGGCCTTTTGTTTAAATTTTCTTGGTCGACCGTAGGTTTCACTTTTTTTGCATCTGTGATTGACTAATCTGATTAACCAAGAGAAATCTTTAGTAGTAAAAAATCTAAATTACACAAACAATATTTAAAAAAATATAATGTAAAGCTACTAAGATGTTTAGGAATATGCATTAAAAAGACTTTATGAGCTGGTTGTCAAACCAAAGTTGCCTGAAAGTTTGAAACCTTTTGGCTTATGTACCTTCCGTTTGGAAATGTGTATGTAGGAGGTTGTTTAGGAGTTGCTCTATAGGCCAGGTTTTGGAATTTGTTATTGGATGTGATGTTACCCACGTTACGTTAGAAGTAACTTGGCTACTATTGAGTTTATCGGTCGTTTGTGGATAAATTTTTTCCGATCTGGTTTGGCAAGTCTTGCCATTAAAATTAGAGTTAACCGCAAGTATTTTTTGACCAAAACTTCAATATATTGTCAAAGTGGAAGAATCTCAAAGTCGGTCAAAATCTTCAGATTTTGAAGGTTCCATAGAGATCATGTAAGCATCTGCAGAGTTTTGCTTTAGAAAGCTTTTAAACAATTAAGGTAGCAGTTTGCCGACCTTTTCCAAATGGGGGAAGCGTATGTGATCATTGGTCTAATGGTTGACATGGTTGAAGTGTAGAACCGGATTTTGTACTAGAGCGACATGCCACTATTCCGACGCAACATTGGGTAGAGTAGAGTTGTTGCCATGTTGTCTTTGTACACTAGAGGTTATACATGAAGCATCTAATAAAGTCCCTTATCAAAGATTACCCCAAAACACTTGGCAATGTTGGACTTTGGTATGAGGACGTCATTAAAGTTGGTGCAGCTTGAGTGACCAACGCCGTGTGACTGCTTTTTTCTAGGCTTACTTGAAACTGCCAATCGTCTATCTAATTTTCCAGATTGGAGGTGGCTTTTTGAAGACCTAAAATGATCATTTTAGTTGACTTTGAGAAGTAAAAAGCAACCGTAGCACAATGATCTAGTGCGAAGACCGTTGTGCAGGCAGCCCGGGTTCGATCTAATTTGTTGAATATATTTATATGCGGTTGTCTCCTTTGCAAAGCAATGGCAAACTAGCAAAGTATTTCTCTAGTTAACCCTTCTAATGGTGTGGTTCGGATTTTAAGTTAAACTGTAGGTCCCGTATGTTTGTGTAGAATTATTATCGCAAACTTATGAGAAGGGTGCCGACGGACGTAGCGAGTATAGCACTATAAGAAGAAAATGCTCCCCGAATGTTGGCTACAAACAGGTTAAAAAGATGCGGCAAGAGAATGAAGAAACTTAAGCCTTTTATCTGCCGAAAAGTAAATATGTAGTTATCAAGTTTGACTGCCTGACTTCTACGTTTTAGATATGAGGCTAGCTGTCTTATAATATGCAGAAATTGTTGTCTAATTAGCTTTAAAAGCAATTTTTTGTGCCAAACTTTGTCGAGAAAAACTATTCCCGTGGCCTTTTTCTGTCTAAAACCTTCGACAATGTGGTCCGCTGCTCGGTTGAGTTGATGTACGGTTGAGTGTCCCCATCTGAACCCTTGTTGGTGAAAAGAAAGAAGATTGTTTATATCCGTGTGCTCTTGAATGATATCTTATATTACTCTCTCTATGACCCTACTTAAGGTGATGGTAGGCTTTTAGGCCGATTATTTTGGGAAAACATCTTGTTTTTCTCAGATTTTGCAATGTTTACCACAAGCAAGCCTTTTTAGGTTAACAGAAAGTGTCCAGTGCAAAGAATGGAATTTGCAATATTAGTTAGAGTCATTATTGCTTTATGAGAAAACAATTTCAGAGCTTTGTTATGTATTTTATTCGGACCCGGAACAGAACGGGATTTAATTTTTTTAATCATTTCTTTGATTCGAGAAGGTCTAACGCTGTCAAGTGTAGTGTTATCGTCCGTGGTTCTTAGAAAATTTCTGATTTTCTTGCAAACCCTTTTGTTTTGCTACAGTTTACAGATCGGCGCATTAGAGTTTGAGGATGTTTGCCTGTGGCGTAGCTAGGATTTGTAGCCCCTCCGCAAAATATTAAAAAAGGCTCCCCTAGAGCGTGTATTTTATACTTTTTTTTTTAATTTTTTTCCTTAGGTTTTGATAAACCGTGGCAAGGTTTATTTGTAGGATTGGAGACCCCTAAAACGTCTCGAGCTTCCCTGCAACGCGGGGCCTGCGTAGTTTTAGCTACGGCGCTGCTGTCTACAAATGCTTCAGCTTTTCCCTCAGTCGTGTATTTTATCCTCCTCAGGCCATGAATGGCAGGAATGGGAACCCGCCTGTTTCTAAAGACTTTAGAAATTTTTCACATCGGATTTTTTTCCTCCGTGAAAGGTTTTAGCGTATCTTTCCAGCACTGGCTTTTGTTTTCCCTTACGGTCGTTCATACTTTGTTGTTAAGTCGATTTATCTTGTGATCTCTGGCTTTTGCCTTTGTTTCTTGTGATAATCTTTGAGGATTATTGACAATTTACAAAACTTTGCTCTTTTTGGAAATCCGCATGCGATGTCGGATGCCAAAAATGCAAAAAATACGGATCTGTTCTGTATTCTAATAGAGATGGGTGGTCAGCGCCCTCTGTGGGTGTTGATTGAGATGATAGGCTTATAGGAATGCTAAGGAAACTAGATGCTTTGCCATAAGTGGACGCCTTAGTTTTATTGGCCGGTTGGGCCATAAACCCTTTGGCTTTGTTGGTTGAAGACCCAGATGGCGTTGAGGACGCCTGATTTGAAAGGCCAATTGATGGCCTAATAATGTTAGAATTGGAACATTCATCCTGAGCTTTCTTCTTTTTTTTTACTTGGAGTTAGTCACGACAGTATATCCTTCTTCTGTGCGCTGGGCATCTTTTACGGCAATGATTTTGCTGTTCAGCTGTAGCTTCTTTGTCCATAGAAAAGCTGGACTTGACCTGGCTGATGGCAGGCTTTTTGAGGGAAGTCTGGGGTTGCGATGAGCTGAGGCATTGCTGCGGGAGACGCTTGAGGCTTAGAAGCTTCTACGTGGAAGGTAGGAGTTGGAGGAACATTAAACAGAACAATCTTGGGTATCTGCTTGGCGACAAAAGACATCATTTTTGCAATGCGAGTGGCCTTAATTTTTTGATTTCTTACCGAGTCAGTGCGGAAACCAAAAAGAGTGTTTTTTAGGTTTAACTTATTTTGCTTTAACTCGAATAGAACGTCGATTTGTTCGGTTTCATCTTCTATCATGCGCGTCAGACGTTTTTCAAGGGCGTCTGATCTGGTTGTGCCGGCTGGTGGTAGTTGTGTTTTGTTTGAAGTTGGTAAATGCAATGTGTGTGTTAGTGGTAGATGTTTATTGATCTGAATCTTGGCTGGTTTTGACTTTTGAACTTGATTCTTTTGATTTGACTTTCTTTTTGGCTGACTGACAACTTGCAAATTTAACAGCAAAGGTGTTTTGCGCATGTTGTTTTGTATGCGGTCCGTGCATAACATACAAAACTTGAGCATTTGTTTTAAATTTTTTCGCAAAAATTTGTAGTGCGTTTTAACTAATTTTTAATTGCTCAACTTTAAACTTTAAACCAAAAGCAACATAAAAAGGACTAAATTAAAACATTGTTCTCTTTTGTTTTACTAAAATAAGTTTACTACAACTTTAATCTTTGTGTCTGAATCTAGGTCGCAGGGTAATTTGTGTTTTATTATTACAATCTTCAACCCGCTCTCACAGTAATTGTTTTCTAATTTGTTGCATAATTTTTCTTCTTATTATTTTTTGAAAGCCCGGACTTTTTTTCTTAATTTTTTTTTTTGTTAAGATTGTTAATGATTTTTTTTATTTAAGTACGTTATTAGATAAGCAATTGTTATTTTATTTTTAAAATATTTTCAAATAATTCTATTAAATATTGTAGTAATCATGTGATACTTGTAGTGGCATCTGTAAGATTGGTGTATCTCTGAAGTGTTGTGAGAAGTGACGCGAGATAGAAGTTTGTAGTTGACATGTACACACTTCCCGGCAAGCTTGTAACTTAACATATCAAACTCATAGGAAAGCATGTTCGCATGTGGCTAGCTGGTACATTTCAGAAATCATCACAGCTTCACTCCATAGAGAGCTTTAAGAGCAAAATGAGTTAATTATTCAACAAGCATCTTTTGTATACAAAATTGTTTGCATATATTACAATATAATTTATTAAGTATTAAATTTATAAAGTTGGTAGAAAGTATTTAATATCCTGCTTCAATATTTTATATTTTGAGTTAGGTACACAATCAAACTTTTCATGTACAAACATGTGAACAGTGACTTTTGTATTATAATTCTTTAGACTTGTTCGGCTGAAAAATAGCAATATCGATCCAATAACAAAGTTGTTATGTTAAAGGAAAGTATAAAACATAAGAAAAAAACTAAAGTGGATATTTTGTTTGGAATTTTCTTAATTTTAAATGAGAAATATTTGGTGTGTTTAATTCAGTTTGACCTAATTATGTTTTATTTCAATAATTATGTAAGTTTGCTTAGAGCTCTCGAGGGTTAGTGCTGTAGTGCTTATATAATTACATTATTCCACCCTTCGCCCTTCCAGACGGTTGTTATTTCATTAGTATTAAATACTAAATACTAAACAAAGATTTACTTTTATAATATAAAATGGTGACATAAACAGATAATTTTGTGAGCTTTATTTGTTTCAATTATAATATATTTTAAACTTAGTGGTTATGATCTCTCTATTGTTATGCAACGAGATAATATATTCAGCAATCTTTTCCAACCCATTGCCCCATTATTGGTCGACCATTTTCAAACTTATGCTTACGCTCCTGAAGGACTTTACCTTCAATTTTTACGGATTGATCCTTTGCAACTATTGGAGAAGAAAATTTGTTATGCAATATAACCTTCATATATTTTGATATACGATTACGCATTTCACAAATCATTTCTTCTTTATTTTGATGTATTATAGTATAGTTTCCACGACAAATCAATTTGTTCCTTTCATCTAAAAAAAAATAAAATGTTATATAAATTATTTGTTTTATGTGTTACAATAAAAAATATTTATTTGTGATTACAATGTAATTTTATATTTTAATAAACAATTTTATTGTTATTATTGCATTTAAGTATATTTTTTGTAACAAATGTTATTGATTGGTGAGAGGAATACACATGATTTACTTTTGCAGGTCAGGTTGTAGAGTTTTTTTTGTTAGAGCCCTTGGTTGCAATGCTAGTTAAAATCTATAAATATTATTTACGTGCTTTTTTGTTGGTAGTCAAAATAAATTATTTTTTAGCCATTAACATTTTTCCTTAGTATTAACGATGACTTTTAAAGAAACCATTAATTTTGGTTCATTTTCTCTCTAATACTAGAGTTTCAAGAAGGTATTCCACGTCGTTTTCTTGTCTTAAGTATTGTAGTTTTTGATTAATTAAATTAAAAATCTTGTTTTTTGCAATTGTTGATCTTGGTTTTAAAACCTGATCTTGCCAGTGGGGTTGTTTGAAATGCCAAATGTTGTTAAGTTTGTTTCTATAAAGCTTTGCTTAAAGATAAGCGGTGAGTTTTTTTTTGGTTAGGTTAGGTTAGGTTAGGTTAGGTTAGGTTAGGTTAGGTTAGGTTAGGTTAGGTTAGGTTAGGTTAGGTTAGGTTAGGTTAGATTAGGTTAGGTTAGGTTAGGTTAGGTTTTGATTGAGATGTCCTGCGAGCTACTACATTTTAGGATAGTACGTCCGGGATTTTTTATTTTGAAGTTCTAAATCATCATTTTTAATTTGGAGTTAGTAGATTGATCTAATTAATTTTGTGTAGGCCACACAACGGTAAAACAGTGCTGGTTTTGGCACACTATTTGTCATGTTTTTGCCTTCTTTTTAGTAAAAGATTGCCTATAAGTTTAGTCTGCTGACGTTGGTTTGCAAAACAAATTTTTGTCCAGTTTTGATCAATAACTTTACTAAATGTATTTTTGACTGTCGAGCTTCAATAGAATAGCTTATTGGAGTAGATGTTTTGTAGATTGTAATATACAGGGTGTCCGGAAAATACGTGTACAACGTTTGACGACAGACTCCTGACGTCAAAATAGGTCGATTTAAGCCGACTTAGTTATATCCAAAATTGTCTCGTTTAGCCGGTAGAGGGCGTCAAAAAAAACAAAAGTATAACAAAGTTGAAAGTATCTATTGTAAGAAACTAAGTAAAACAAAAACATTACTTAAGCAAATGTGTAAAATGACCGCCATCTTGCTGAATACACTTATTAACACTCTTTAAAAAATGATATTGGACCCTATCTAATGTCTCGGGATTATTAAAATGGTTGCCTGCATTTAAAATCCGCTGCAATAAATCATCGCGTGTGTTTACCGGAGTCTTGTAAACTTCTGTTTTAATAGCGCCCCACAAAAAGATGTCACACATATTTAACTCAGGAGAACGTGGTGGCCATTTTACTGGTGCATCATTGCCTCTTCCAATCCATCGGTTGGGATATTGATGTAGTAAGTATTGCCGAACGGCAACGGAAAAATAGGGCGGGGCACCATCATGCATATACCACATTTCCCTCCGAAGTAAAAGGGGCAAATTCTCCAAAAGAATTGGTAATGTGTCTTGCAAAAAATTTAAATAAATATTTCCATCTAACCTGTCTGGAATAACAATGGGACCAATAAGGTAGTGATCAATAATACCTGCCCAAATATTAATTTTAAATTGATGCTGATGATGTGCAACTTTAATGGCATGTGGATTTTCATCGGAATAAATATGTTCGTTGTGCAGATTGGTTACCCCAGATCTTGTAAAGCATGCCTCGTCAGTAAACATAATTTTTCTACAAAAATTTGGAACAAGGATTCTTTTGTTTCTAATAAATTGACAAAATGTAAGCCGCCTGGGGGGATCAGTCGGTAAAAGTTCCTGGACTTTTTGTATGTGGTAAGGATGTAACAACTGTTCTCTTAAAACCTCATTGACAATCGTTTTAGGAACATTTAACTCACGTTCTAAGAGACGGGTACTGGTATTTGGTTCTTCTTCAACTCTTTCCAGAATTATCTCTTCTGTTTCCACAGTTCGAGTTGTTCGCATACGACCCCTGCCTTCAAACTTTTTCTCAAAACTGCCCGTTTTCCGAAGATGACGCTCAATAATGGCAAATGTTTGGTGGTCTGGTATTTGACGGTTAGGAAACCTTTCCATGTAAACCCTAACACTCTGACGCCCATTTCCTTGACAAAACCCGTATACCAGGAGCATGTCAACTTTCTGAGAGTTTGTATAATTTTCCATTTTTAATGGTAAAATGAACTTGTAATTCAAGAATGTTGATCGTATACTTGAGTAAATTTCATAGACTGGTGACAATTTGTCAATAATTGTCAATTTATTAAACGCCATAGCAACAAGGTCACTTAAAAAATTATTGTTACAGGTAATTTCTTTTTAATATTTACAAATTTTTGACGCCCTCTACCGGCTAAACGAGACAATTTTGGATATAACTAAGTCGGCTTAGATCGACCTATTTTGACGTCAGGAGTCTGTCGTCAAACGTTGTACACGTATTTTCCGGACACTCTGTATATTTGTCCCAGTTGTTGTTGTGTCGGCGTGAAGCAAATTCTGGGATTAAGATACTACATTGCTGGTTTTAATTTTCAAAATAAACTTTTGCCCAGATTTTGACTAATCTAATGTAGCATTGCTGAAAACTACCAAAAAGTTGTGCTTTACTGACAAAACTTTTCTGTGCTTTTTGATCATATTTGCAAATTATGTTAAAAACTTGCGTTGACGCTTTAAAGCTTTGATGCTATTTTTTTGTGGGTTTTGAATAGTTTAGAATCATGGTAAGGTATTGTTTAAGTAGTTTTTATCTTAAAAATTTAGTAATCTAAGTATTAGTTTAGCTAAATTTGCAATTTTTGGGGCCCCAGCAGAGTTTTTGTTTCTGAAACTGTTTGAGCACTTGCTTGTGCTTTTAAAAAAATCTTGAAGTTTGAAAAAACTAAACATTACTTTGTTGTTGATCAAACCAATTTTTTTTTGCTTTTTTTGGCAAAAACGGTAGTTTGTTCTAAAACAAAGCTCAAATGGTCAATTTAGATCAAACCTGTTGAATAGTAGCTCAAAATATTGTTTAAGAGAATAATTTAACAAAAATTGTAAAATTGTTGCAATAAATTTAGTGTTGTGACCTTTATACCTGCAAAAACGGTAAAAATTTTAAGTAATTTGTTTTAAAACTAAAACCAATCAGTTAATTTTGATGAAATTTGCTGGATAGTTAGCCAACATATCACTTTACCGGTTAAATATGCTATTAAAACTGTTATTATAAATTAAGTTTTGTAAATTTTATACTGGCCAAAACGGTAAAAATATAACGTAATACGTTCTAAAACTAAACCAAATTGTTCAATTTTGATCAAACTTGCTGGATAATAGAGCAAAATATTACTTTGCAGATAAAATTTGCAAAAATTGTAAAACTGTTACAATAAATTTAGTTTTGTGAGCTTTATACCGACAAAAACGGTAAAAGTATGACGTATATTGTTTTAAAATCAATCTCAATTGGTCAGTTTTGATCAAAATTGCTGGACAGTAAGCTTATATTTTATTTTACCGTATAAATATGCAAAAGTTTTAAAATTGTTATAATTAATTGAGATTTGTAAGCTTTATACCGGCAAAAACGGTAAAAATATGACGTAATTCATTTCAAAACCAATCCCAATCTGTCAATTCTGGTTAAACTTGTTTGATAGTAGCTTAATATATCGCTTTACAAATAAAGTTTGCAAAAATTGTAAAACATTTACAATAAAATAAGTTTTGTGAGCTTTCTACCGAAAAAAAAAACGGTAAAAGTATGACGTATATTGTTCTAAAATTAAACCCATTAGATCAATTTTGATCAAAGTTGCTGGATAGTAAACCGATTAAATATGCAAAAGTTTAAAAACTGTTACAAAAAATTATTTTTTTGTGAGCTTTAACCGGCAAAACGGTAAAAATATGACGTAATCCGTTTTAAAACTAAACCTTATTGCTCAATTTTGGTTAAACTTGTTTGATAGCAGCTCAATATATCTTTTTACAAATAAAGTTTGCAAAAGCTGTAAAATTGTTACAATAAATTAAGTTTCGTGAGCTTTATACCGGCAAAAACGGTAAAATTATGACGTGTATTATTCTAAAATAAAACTTAATTAGTCAATTTCAATCAAATATGCTGGATAGTAAACCAATATATCACATTAGCAAATAAATGTGCAAAAGTTTTAAAATTGTTTTAATAAATTAGGTTTTGTATGCTTTATACCGTCAAAATCGGTAAAAATATGACAAAATACGTTCTAAAACCAAATCTAATTAGTCAATTTTTATCAAACTTGCTGGATAGTAACGCAATATATTACATTGCAGATAAAATTTGCAAAAGTTGTAAAATTGTTACAACAAATTGAGTTTTGTGAGCCTTAACCGGCAAAACGGTAAAAATATGACGTAATCCTTTCTAAAACCAAACCTAATTGGTCAATTTTGATCAAAATTGCTAGACAGTAACCCAAAATAATACTTAACTAATTAAATAAGCAAAAGTTTTGAAACTGTTATAATAAATTAAGTTTTGTAAGCTTTATTCTAGTTAAAACGGTAAAAATATGACATAAGTCGTTGTAAACTAAACCCTTTTGCTGAATTTTGGTTAAATTTGTTTGATAGTAACTTATGATATCATTTTACAGATAAAAATTGCAAAAATTGTAAGACTGTTACAATAAATTAAATTTTTTGAGCTTTATACTGGCAAAACGGTAAAAGTAAAAAAGTATATTGTTCTAAAATTAAACCCATTTGATCAATTTAGATTAAAATTGCTGGATAGTAAACCAATATATCACTTTACCAATTAAATATGCAAAAGTTTAAAAACGGTTATAATAAATTAAGTTTTGTAAGCTTTCTACCGGTCAAAACGGTAAAAATTTGACGTAATACGTTCTAAAACTAAACCCAATTGGTCAATTTCTATAAAACTTGCTGGATAGTAGCGCAATATATTATTTTTCAGATTATGTTTGCAAGAGTTATAAAACTGTTACAATAAATTATTTTTTTTAGCTTTATACCGGCAAAAGCGGTAAAAATATGACGTAAACTGTTCAAAAACCATATCCGGTTAGTCAATTTTGGTTAAAATTGTTTGATTACTATTTGATATATCACTTTACTGGTAAAGTTTACAAAAGTTTTTATACTGTTACATTAAATTGAGTTTTGTAATCTTTATACCGGCAAAAACGGTAAAAGTATGACGTACATTGTTTTAAAATCAAACCCAATTGATCAATTTTGATCAAAATTTCCGGATAGTAAACCAATATATTACTTTAATGATTAAATATGCAAAGGTTTTAAAAGTGTTATAATAAATTAAGTTTTGTAAGCTTTATACCAGCCAAAACGGTATAAATGTTACGTAATTTGTTCTGTAACATAACCCTATTAGTCAATTCTAGTTAAACTTGTTTGATAGTAGCTCAATATATCACTCTACAGATAAAGTTAGCAAATGTTGTAAAATTGTTACAATAAATCAAAAATTGTGAGCTTTTATACAGGCAAAAACGGTAAAAGTATAACGTATGTTGCTCTAAAATTAAACCTAACTGGTTAATTTTGATCAAAATTGCTGGATATTAAGTTAATATATCACTTTACCGATTAAATGTGCAAAAGTTTTAAAATTGTTGTAATAAATTAAGTTTTGTAAGCTTTATACCGGCAAAAACGGTAAAAGAATTACGTAATCCGTTCAAAAACTAAACTCAATTAATCAATTTTGATGAAATTCGCTGGATAATAGCGCAATATATTACTTTGCAGATAAAGTTTGCAAATATTGTAAGACTGTTACAATAAATTAATTTTTGTGAGTTTTGTACCGGCTTAAACGGTAAAAATATGACTTAAACCGCTTTAAACTTAACTTTTTGCTAAATTTTGGCTAAATTTGTTTAATAGTAACTTAATATATCATTTTACAGATAAAGTTTGCAAAAGTTACAATAAATTAAGTTTTGTAAGCTTTATACCGGCAAAATTGGTAAAAATATAACGTATATATCTAAAATAAAACCTAATTGATAAATTTTAATCAAATTTGCTGGTAAATAAGCCAATATATTACTTTACCAATTAAATGTGCAAAAGTTTTAAAATTGTTATAATAAATTAGGTTTTGTAAGCTTTATCCTAACAAAATCGGTAAAAAACTGCGTTATCTGTTCTAAAACCAAACCCAATTAGTCAATTTTGGTTAAATTTGTTTGATAGTAGCTCAATATATTACTTTACAGATAATGTTTGCAAAAATTGTAAACAAGTTTCACCAAATCAAGTTTTGTGATCTTTATAACGGAAAATCGGTAAAAGTATGACGTGTATTGTTCTAAAATTAAACAAAGTTGTTAAATTTTAATTAAAATTGTTGGATAGTGAGCCAATATATTACTTAACCAATTAAATAGGCAAAAGTTTAAAGACTGTTATAATAAATTAAGTTTTGTAAGCTTTATACCGTCAAATAACTGTAAAAATATGACGTACTCTGTTCTATAGCTAAACCCAATTGGTTAATTTTGATTAAACTTGCTAGATAGTAGCGCAATATATTACTATACAAATAAGGTTTGCAAAAGTTGTAAAACTGTCACAATAAATTAAGTTTTGTGAGCTTTAATCCGGCAAAAACGGCAAAAAATTACGTAATCTGTTTTAAAACCAAACATTATTGCTCAATTTTAGTTAAACTTGTTTGATATCACTTTGCAATAGTTAAAAGTTTTAAAATTGTTTTAATAAATTAGGTTTTGTAAGCTTATACCAGCAAAAACGGTAAAAATATGACTTAATACGTTCTAAAACCAAATCTAATCAATCTATTTTTGTTAAACTTGCTCTATAGTAACGCAATATATTACATTGCAGATAAAATTTGCAAAAGTTGTAAAACTGTTACAATAAATTAAGATTTGTGAGCTTTATACCGGCAAAAACGGTAAAAATCTGACGTATAATGTTCTAAAATTAATCCTAATTAATAAATTTTGATCAAACTTGCTGGATAGTAAGCCAATATATTACTTTAACGATTAAATGTGCAAAAGTTTTAAAATTGTTAAAATAAATTATGTTTGGTTAGCTTTGTACCGGCAAAAACGGTAAAAATATGACGTAATCCGTTTAAAAACCAAACTTAATTTGACAATAAAAACTGCTGGATAACATGTTAAAATATCACTTTACAAATAAAATTTGCAAAAGTTGTAAAATTGTTACAATAAATTAAGTTTTGTGAGCTCTATACCGGCAAAAACGGTAAAAATATTACGTAATTTGTCTTAAAACTAAACCGACTTGATTAATTTTGATCAAACTTGCTGGATATTAGCTCAATCTATTAGTTTGCAGATAAAGTTTGCAAAAAATGTAAAATTGTAACAATAAACTAAGTTTTAATAGCTTATACATGCAAAAACGGTAAAAAATATGACGTAATCTGTTTTAAAACTAAACCGACTTGGTTAATTTTGATCAAACTTTTTGGATATATTAGCCCAATATATTAGTTTGCAGACAAAGTTTGCAAAAATGTTAAAATGTTAAAATGTTACATTAGACTAAGTTTTGTCAGCTTATATTGGCAAAAACGGTAAAAATATTACGTAATTTGTTCTAAAACTGAACTCAATTGATCAATTTTGATTAAACTTGCTGAATATTGGCTCAATATATTACTTTGCAGATAAAGTTTGCAAAAAATGTAAAATTTTAACAAAAAACTAAGTTTTATTAGCTTATACTTGCAAAAACGGTAAAAATATGACGTAATCTGTTCTAAAACTAAACCGACTTGGTTAATTTTTATCAAACTTTTTGGATATATTAGCCCAATATATTAGTTTGCAGATAAAGTTTGCAAATTTGTAAAAATGTTACAATAGACTAAGTTTTATTAGCTTATATTGGCAAAACGGTAAAAAAAATACGTAATCTGTTCTAGAACTAAGCTCAATTGGTCAATTTTGATCAAAATTGCTGAATAAAAGCTCAATATGTCAATTAACTAATTAAATTTACAAAAGTTGTAAATTTGTTACAGTAAACCGACTTTAGTGAGCTTTATACTGACAAAAACGGTAAAAAAATTACGTAATTCTTTTAAAAACAAAAACTAATCAATGAATTAAGGTCAAATTTTTTACATGATAACTCAAAACTTAGCTTTGTAAATTCAACTTACAAAAATTGTAATAATGTTACAAAATATTATAAATTCTAAGCTTAGTGGCCAAAATTATTAATTTTGTTACAACAATTTATTGAGCAACATTTTTAAAATTTGCTGTGTAGTAGCGCAATATGTTTCTAAATGTTATAAAAATAAAAAAACATTTTAAATTATTACAAAGAAATGGTTTTGTAATCTTTATAAATGCAAAAACGGTAAAATTCTTCCGTAATTTGTTTTAAAACAAAAACAATTTAATAGATTTTGTTTAAATTTTATATATAATAGCTTAATGTATAGTTTTAAAAATTTTATTTAAAAAAATGATAATAGTATAACAAGAAATTATATATTGTAAATTTTATATGGCCAAAATAAGCAATTTTGTTACTTAAACAGCTCTAAAAGAACAATTTATTGAGCAACTTTTATAAAATTTACTGTATAGTTGCGCAATATATTACTAAAGACATTAAAATTACAAAATTTTAAATATTATTACAAAAAATAGTTTTGGAAGCTCTATAAATGCAAAAACGGTAAAACTCTTCCGTAATTTGTTTTAAAACAAAAACAAATTAATAGATTTTGTTTAAATTTTTTATATAATAGCTTAAAGTATAGTTTTGTAAATTAAACTTACAAAATTTGTAATATTATTACAGAAAAATATAATTTGTAAGCTTTATATGGGTAAAATTAGTAATTTTGTTGTTTAAACAGTTCTAGAACAACCATTTATTGAATAATTTTTTAAAAATTTGCTGAATAGTAGCGCAATTTGTTAGTAAATACATTAAAAATATAATTTTTTTTAATAATATTACAAAAAAATAGTTTTGTAAGCTCTATAAATGCAAAAACGGTAAAACTCTTCTGTAATTTGTTATAAAACAAAAACTGATAAGTAGATTTTGTTAAATTTTTTTATATAATTGCTTAAAGTATAGTTTTGTAAGTTTAAATTACAAAAGTTGTAATATTATTACAAAAAATTATAATTTGTAAGCTTTATATGGCTAAAATTAGTAATTTTGTTACTTAAGCAATTCTAGAACAATAATTTAGCAAACAATTTTTATAAAATTTGCTGTATAATAGCGCAACATATTACTAAATACATTAAAAATACAAAACTATTAATATTATTACAAAAAAATAGTTTTGTAAGTTCTATAAATGCAAAAACGGTAAAATTCTTCCGTAATTTGTTTTAAATCAAAAACCATTGAATAGATTTTGTTTAAATTTTTTATGTAATAGCCAAAAGTATAATTTTGTAAATTTAAATTACAAAAGTTGTAATATTATTACAAAAATCATAATTTGTAAGCTTTATATAGCCAAAATTAGTAATTTTGTTGTTTAAACAGTTCTAGAACAACAATTTATAAAGTAACTTTTATAAAATTTGCTGTATAGTAGCCTAAGATGTTACTAAAGACATTAAAAATATATAACTTTTAATATTATTACAAAAAAATTGTTTTGTAAGCTTTATAAATGCAAAAACGGTAAAATTCTTCCGTAATTTGTTTTAAAACAAAAACTGTTAAATAGATTTTGTTCAATTTTTTTATATAATAGTTTAAAATATAGTTTTGTTTAATTAAATTACAAAAGTTGTAATATTATTACAAAAAATTATAGTTTGTAAGCTTTATAGGCTAAAATTTTGTAATTTTGTTGTTTAAACAGTTCTAAAACAACAATTTATTAAGTAACTTTTATAAAATTTGCTGTATAGTAGCGCAATATGTTACTAAATATATTAAAAATTTAAAACTTTTAATAATATTCCAAAAAAATAGTTTTGTAAGCTCTTTATATGCAAAAACGGTAAAATTCTTCCGTAATTTGTTTTAAAACAAAAACCATTTAATAGATTTTGTTTAAATTTCTTATATAATAGCTTAAAGTATAGTTTTGTAAATTTAAATTACAAAAGTTGTAATATTATTACAAAAAATCATAATTGTGAGCTTTGTTTAGCTAAAATTAGTAATTTTGTTGTTTAAATAGATCTAAAACAACAATTTATTAAGTAACTTTTATAAAATTTGCTGTATAGTAGCGCAATATGTTACTAAAGACATTAAAAATACAAAACTTTTAATATTATTACAAAAAACATGTTTTGTAAACTCTATAAATGCAAAAACCGTAAAATTCTTCCGTAATTTGTTTTAAAACAAAAATCATTAAATAGATCTTGTTCAATTTTTTTTATATAATAGCTTAAAGTATAGTTTTGTGAATTAGAATTACAAAAGTTAAAATATTATTTTGAAAAATTATTATTTGTAAGCTTTATATGGCCAAAATTGGTAATTTTGTTACATAAACCGTTTCAAAACATCAACTAACCGGTCAATTTTTATAAAACTTGCTACATAGTAGCGCAATACGTCACTAAATACATTAAAAATACAATTTTTTTAAATATTATTACAAAAAAAATAGTTTTGTAAGCTCTATAAATGCAAAAACGGTAAAATTCTTCCGTAATTTGATATAGAACAAAAACCATTTGATAGATTTTCTTCAAATTTCTTTTATAATAGCTTAAAGTATAGTTTTGTAAACTATAATTATAAAAGTTGTAATATTATTACAAAAAATTATAATTTGTAGGCTTTATATGACCAAAACCAGTATTTTTGTTACTTAAGCAGTTGTAGAACTACAATTTTTAAGCAACTTTTATATAAATTGCTGTATAGTAGCTTAATATGTTATTATTTACATTAAAACTACAAAATTGTTAATATGTTTACAAAAAAATGGTTTTAAAAGCTCTATAACTGCAAAATACGGTAAAAATTTTCCGTAATTTGTTTTAAAACAAAAACCATTGCATACATTTTGTTTACATTTTTTTTACAATAGCTTTAGATATAGTTTTGTAAATTCAAACTACAAAAGTTTTAATATTATTACAAAATATTATAATATGGCTAAATTTGGTAATTTGTTACATAAACCGTTTTAGAACAACAACATTAACTAATTTTTATAAAACTTGCTAAATAGTAGCGCTTCATGTTACTAAATACATTAAAAATGCAAAACTTGTAATACTAATACATAAAAAATGGATTTTCTAAGCTTTTTACGTGCAAAAACGGTAAAATTTTTACGTAATCCGTTCTATAACAAAAACAAATTAATAAATTTTAATAACATTTTTTACATATTTGTCTAAAACAGACAACAAACTCAAATTACAAAATTTGTATTATAATTACAGTTTTATATATTGTTTTTTTCTAGTTTTATTCACATTTTTATTTAAAATTCCTTAATAAGATTAAATGTACAGTTACTGTTGATTAAATAAAAAGGATCCTTTTAATTGGAATTAAACGCCGTTCTAAATGGACGTAATAGATCCTATTTGTTTAAGTAAAGCTAAGATTACAATGAGAATACATTATTTAATTATACTCATTGTTAAAAAAACGTTTTTTTATTTATTAAACTCACAACAGTAGCAGACTGTTTCATGTTTAGATAATTTTTTGCAAATATTTTTTAAGATGATTTAGGTTTTGTAATAAATATATCAATCAATCAATTCTGTTTTAAATTTTTTGTAACCATTCACAATTTTTTTAACTTGTTATAGATATAAAGAAGCATCAAAAGACCTTAAGGCATTTAAATCGATTTAAAATGCTCTTAAGGAAGCGTTAGAAATATCATTATTAACAATTTGGAAAATATATGTATGCAAACAGTTTTTAAATTAGTAAACTAATACATTATATTATAAAAATAAATTTTATTTAAATATTGATTTTAATTTTTTTTTTGTTACAGGTAAGTGGCATCAAACATCTAAAATAGGTTGAAGTTTTGAATTGTGAGTTTACAGTTATAGCTTATTGTACTTTTGGATCAATTAAATATTCAAATCAATTATATAGGTGACGTTGATAAGGATGTACTTTAAGTGGTTTAAAGATAGAAATGGATTCCTTAATCATTCATACAAATGTTTAGTTGGGGTCACATGATTTGTTAAATATATCTAATTTTAAATTGTTTGAATTGGTGAGAAAAAATATAAATGATGGATAGAAATTGCAATAAAAAAGATTATAAATAAGGAAATATTTTATTGTTGGCTGAAATAGATTGAAAAGTGATGCTTTGAGGCACTTTAAAAAATATATTTTTTTTAATTTTTTTAATTCAGCTTATTACATCAAAGAAACAAAACATTACATAAGCATCACATGCAAAAAAGTATTTGCAGCGCAGCAATGTGGTGTCTGTCGTTTTTGCTTTGCTTGTGTGGATAACCAACAGCGTGATGCAAGGTTAGGTTAGGTTTAAGTGGCAGCTAACGCTCACATAGGCCTCAGATGGGCTTGTTGTGTTACCACAGTGCTTAAAAGTACAACCCTCATCAGGGGATTTTGTCAAACCATTTCGAGCCGTGAATGAACCTTATAAGAGTCTGCGCATCTAGTGATGCGAGGTCAGAGAGGTCATCAAAGAAAGGTCGGCCTAGGAAGAGCAATCGTGTTGCGGATAGAGAGGGGCATTGGCATAAGTAATGCTGAACACTCTCTTCTTTCTCTTTGTCCAGGCAGCCTCTGCAGTAGTCCCGCTTTGCTATACCCAGTCTTGCCAATGGGACAGTGTCCCGTGATGACTCCTACTGCCAGTCTAATATCGTCCATCTCTCCACCTTTGCTCCGCTAGGTTTGAGATTATTTCGGCTATGGTCTCCTTGCACGAGGCAAATGGAATACCAATATCTTGTAATACTTCAGTTGAGTGCAGGCTTGTGCCATTCTTTGCAAGCTCATCCGCTTCTGTGTTACCTGGGATCCCGCTGTGGCTTGGTACCCACATGAGTCTCAAGTTTGTGTGTGCTGCCAGCTTGTTTAGCTTTCTCAGACAGTCAGGGACTACTGTTGAGTTGGTGCACACGCTAGTAATTGCCCTGAGAGCAGCTTTGTTATTGGTGTAAATGTGGATCTGTTCATCTGCTGCCTCTTTTATGGCGGTTACCTCCATCTGTAGAACGCTGCAGTAGTCTGGCAGGCGTAGGCTGATTCTGAGGTTGAGGTCGTTGAAAAAAGTCTGCAGCCCACTTTGTCTTTCCTCCGTGAGCCGTCTGTATTAACCTGCCTGTTCTGCTGGTATCCCTTTCTTCTCCATTCACTCCTTTTTAGAGGGGTATAAGAATTTGTTGCTGTGGTAATGTCAAGTTGCTTGCCCATTAGATCGACCGGGGTTATGTCTAGGATTGTCTTAAAGGCTTTTGTAGGCGTCGTTCTCATGGCTCCCGTTATCATGAGCGCCGCCATTCTCTGCACTTTTGTAAGCGCCATTTGATGGACTCTTTTATTAAGTGCCGGCCACCATATGAATACGCTGTAGTAGAATATTGATGTAACTACGGCTCTGTATAGCCAGAAGGTAATCTTGGGGTTAAGGCCCCAGGATTTTCCTACCGCTCTCTTGCAAGAGTACAGCGTCACCATTGCTTACCGTACTCTTTCGTCTATGTTGAGCTTCCATGACAACTTTTGGTCTAGTATGAGACCTAAGTATTTGGCGCTTTCCTTGATTGTCAGTTCAGTGCCCTTTAGCATTGGGAGCTTAAATTCTGGGATGTTGTGTTTCCTTGTGAAAACGACTAGGGCCACACCCTTTGCACCATTGCGCTAGTTTCGTTAGGGCCCCTTCAACAAGTTGCGACATTATATTGAGGTGTTTCCCTAAGGCCGCTAATGCTACGTCATCCGCTCAGCTCATTTAGCGTGATGTTCCAAAGCAATGGCGAGAGGACGCCCCCTTGTGGGGTTCCCCTACTCACCTTTTTTTTAAGTGGGATTTTGCCATTGTGGCTTTTTACGGAGCATTTTTCCGATCAGGTGACATAGAGCGTTGTCTATTGCTAATCCAGTTAAGGCTGATTCTATGGCTTCAGGTTTTACGTTGTTGAATGCCTCTTCTATATTGAGGAAGACAACCATTGTGAACTCCTTATGCCTTATCAAACTCTCAATCTGGTTTACCAAGGCGTGGAGTGCCGTTTCTACGGATTTCCTCTTTGTGTATGCGTGCTGAGACTTTGACAACATTTCGGAATGTAGTGCTTCTATCATGTGCAAGTCAATCAGTCTTTCAAGCGTCTTTAGCAGGAACGATGATAAGTTGATTAGTCTCAGGTCTTTGGGGGAGGTGTGTGAGGCCTTTCCTCCTTTTGAGATGAAGACCGCCTTGACCTCGCTCCAAATTTTAGGGATGTATGAGAGGTTTATACATGCCTTAAACATAGTTTCCATAGGTATAACTATATCAATGGCCTTTTGCAGCTGAACTGGACTGATCTCGTCAGGTCCAGGTGACTTAAAGAGTTTGAAGCTTTTGATGCTCTAGATTAACTTGTTTCTACCTACAATTCTATCAGCCAGATACCAAGGTCTAACAGTTATAGTGGAGTTTACTACACTTATTCCCTTGCCTGGAAAGTGTGTATCCATGAGTAGCTCCATCGTTTCTGTACATGAGGTTGTCCAGTTTTCATCTTGCTTCGATATGAAGCTTTGGACTGCTGGATCCTTAGATAATTTTTTTTGCAGTTGACTGACTTCTGAGGTTTATTCAATTTGTTCGCAAAGCCGAGCAAAGGATGACCTTTTGGGCTTCCTGACTTTTGTTTTGAAATTCTACAGGCTGTTTTTATAGGCAGTCCACTCATTGGTGTTTTTTGCTTCTTTGAACAGCCTCCTGCATTCCATTTTTAGGTTGCTTATTAACAGTGTCTACCAGCGTGGTTTGCTGTTACCTTTCTTGCTCACAACTTTGCATGATGTGCGTATGGCTTTGTTACAGGCAAATGTAAACTGCTTTACAGTTTTGTCTACCTTATCCCCTGTTTTTGGTGTTGGGGGCGGTTCTTTCGATAGACAACCCGATAGGGTAGTTTTATACTTATCTCAGTCAGTCTTTCGTTTGTCTACAAAACTAGGCTTTGTTTGTATCTGTATGTCTACCTTAAATTCTATATACTTATGATCAGAAAAGAAATGTTCTTTTGACACTTTCCAATTGCTTACAAGGTTAGGCGTTTTAGTGGAAACAAGTGTAATGTTAAGTACCTTTTCTCTCACGGCTGTAAAGGTGGGAGTGTTACCTATATTACATATTTTTAGGTTGGAGGTTAGTATATATTCTAGTAAAGACTTACTTTGTCTTTACTAGAATATATACTAACCTCCACACTTTTGTTATTCGTGTCCAAGTTGCCCCATATGGTGTAGTGGGCATTGGCTCTAATGATCACGTCAACCCTTACTCGGTTGTCTTTGTTGATAATGCTATGGAAGCCCACTGGGGAATTTTTCTTCTCCTGCGTGCTGTAAACAACGCAAAATATTTTTTATTTATTTTGTCTTTTGACTATACCAAGTCTTGGAGTTTGACGCAGCATTGTAGACTAGCATCCGCGACAAGCAACCGCGACAAGCAACCGCGACAAGCAACCGCGACAAGCAACCGCGACAAGCAACCGCGACAAGCAACCGCAACAAGCAACTGCGACTGGTGATATCAACATATAAAATATATTGTGTCAACACAATCTTTTTTATCTATTTTGTTTCAGTTGCTTGCTTTAAAAATGTTAACACATTAAAGATATATAACCAGTACAATCGCGCTTACGACAAAATAAAGTTTTAATTAAAAAAAAAATACTTTTTTAAGGCGCCCGGCCGCAACATTTTTTTTTTTATAGTTTATAGTAGTCGTAGTCGCGTGTTTTAAAAATATTTACAAAAAGTGTAAATGTAAAGTGTCTGGCGGTCATGCAAAACAGATACGTAACAGAGAAGTTATTGACCTCAACAAAGTCCATGCTGATAGTTTCTGTTGTCTGAAGGCTTCAACTTCTTAAGAATCAGTTGATAATTTTTTGCAGAAAACGTTTTGTTTTAATATAATGTTGCTAGATGTATACTATATTATTTACTTAAAATACGATTCTTTATAATAAACTAAAAGGTATCAATTAAATTAAAATTAGCTGCTTTAAAGTTAATATAATATGCAGCTTTCCAAATATTATGTGGTTTGTGGTATATTGGTCAAGGTAACTAATGTGTTTAATACATATATTATCATCCATCACTCACATGTTTCTATATCCATCACCGCTTACAATACGCGACAAGATCATTACTCTTGTAATATCTAAACTAAACGCCATATATAAACATTTATGCTTAACTATCAAAATATATAATTATTTTGATGACTATATGTATGTAAATATAATTTCAATTATGTCTGTATTAGATGAAGGTTTTGAGTGTTTGGTTTGCAGTTGAGTTGTGGTTGTTGGTAAACGTTTCATCAACTGTATGATACATCTTCAGGGCTTATTCAGCACTTGAGACTTCTAAACTAAACTGTTTATTTTCAAGCCTGAAGCAATTATGCTGCCATAATTAAAGTTAGATAGTGGATAATTAGTTCCTTAATATAACTTTAGTTGATAGTGAAATTTAATAAATGATTACTGTTTTAATAGCTACATAATAATTAAAACAAGATGTAATGATTGAAATACTGATTTACTATTACGTACGCCTGGCAGTAAATTACAGTGCTTTAAATAATAAGTGGCAGCTAATTAGATTGGTGTTTGTTTAGTACGCTTCAGTTAATGAATTGAGTATTCCGGAGATTGTGCGTAGTAAGAAAATGAGTAAGTGTGTGGCTTTTATTTGTTATGGATTAAGTTTTCATTCCGACAGTCGGAGCGGCGCCTCTGTTTCCCATGTATATTACAATGCAACGTCTCCTTGAATGCAATAGGGTGGTGATCAAATCCTTGATAGGGTAGTACGGGAACTCCTAGAGGGGGTTGTAAATTGTTGGAACGAAACATCATTTTTACTTCATTTGATCATAAATTTAGTCGGTAATATAATAAAATGTCACTCTCACTGTTAGGGAGTCTTTCTTAATTTTTTTTGATGAATAACACTGCTGAAAGTAACACAGAGAGAAACCTGATAAACTCTTATCGTAATCGATTGTGGAACACTACTTAAGGGGGGTGAGGCAAGGGTTGCCGCGGGGAGTTTCCACCAAGGGATTCGTTAAGATAAATGGGATGAAGTTTGTGAGCAAAGCGCCATGTAGAAACGTTTATGTATCCACTATGTCAGGTGGAAAAGTACGATCCTATAAGTACTAACATTTTTATTTTATTTTTCACGGTTATTATATTATTTTAATTATTATAATATATGCAATGCAAAACAGATTTTATTTTTTTTGTTTTAATAAAATTATAATTTATTATAATTTAATATTTATTTAATAAATGATTTATTTAAATATTTATTAATTTAAAAGCTGGATGGCAGGATGATAAATCAGTACATGATTCTTCAAAAACTGTAGTAGGTTATTAAATTAAAAATTATTTACTAACACTGCCTAGGGTTTAAACCAATCAAATTTGTGAAGTGATTTTTTTAAGAAAATAATTTTTAATCTGAAATCTGACTCAACTACCCAACCACCACATCAATTATTTCCAATTACATGTTTTTTATATAAGCAGTATGGTGTGGTGTATAAGTGTACATTTAATCTATTTTTTGACATTATCTTAAAAGTACGTTATTGTCGTTTAAAGAGACAATGGCATAATGCAAGAAGTAGTTTCCGCATTTGATTTTTTATTAAAAAACGATCATATCCAGTAGTACGTTGTGGTTAAGTTAAATTAGATTAGATCAAGTTAGGTTAGATTACAATGTAAGTTGTTACGTATAATGTCTCAAGACTTTAAATGCCAGTGCACAGCATGCTGATCTTAACACATAACTCCAGGACTTTGAATGATAGTTTACAGCGCATTCTTAAAAGTTGTTATGTATAAAATTTTAATGTTTAATTATTTGGTTTTACACAAAAACTTAAATTTTCAAATACCAGTGCACAACATGCTTTCAGCGGTCAAATACAGTTTTAACACACTGTTCTAAAAATTTTAATACTGTACTGTACTGTACTGTACTGTAACAAACATAGATGCTACATTAACGTTTAACAAGTTTGCAAAAACTTAAACTGGTAACAATGCAAAATGGAGCTAAATCACTAGAAACGGGTTAGGAGTGATAAACAGCTAAAACTGTAAAAACTTTGTTCCAAATAACGTCTTTGGATTATTACAAATTGGTATAACAGATTTGGTTGTTAGACGTACTTTTGTTCGTAGCCCAAAAATAGCAGCGGCAGTTATGAGACTTCTAATCAGAAAAGTTTTATATTTTAATGTTTAACGTATTACTAAAGTTAGCAATTGAAGCAATTTCAAATTTTGTAAAGGTTGTAAACCTGTGTCTGTGCAATGTTTATTTGCTTATACAATACAAAACAGCTAAACTGGTCTCAATACCTAATCAAGACAAACTCACCACTTTGTATTAGTTTATAAACTTATTGGAGGCTGCCGATGCTAGAGAAAACCGCAAAGTGGTGTGGAATTAAAAGAGTCCTGAGGTTAGTTTTAATATCTATGATTTAGACAAACCATAGAGCTCTAACGAACATTTGCAAAGTTTTGCTTTGAAAGGTTTCAAGATGATTGAGGTGGCAGTTTGCAGCCGTTTTTCAAATTGAGGAGCTATACGTGATTATTGGTCTGATGGTAGAGGTGTAGAATTGAGTTTTGTTCCAGAGCAACATGCCGTTGTTCCAATGTAACATAGGACATAGCAAAACTTTCGGTTTTGTTGAGTATATGAGCCCGTACCTAAATCCCTTGTCAAAGATTACTTTAAGATATTTGACAGAGTTGACTACAGCATAATAACAAGTCAATAGTTTCAATTGCAATAGCCTACCTACCCACTCAAGTAATTATCATCAAAAGATTGGATTACAACTTTTTTTTTTGACCAAATTATTTTTGACGTCCGCAGACAAGTCAAACATGCAATCTCTTGATGACGAAGACTTGGGTAGGTGGGTGGGACACTCCATAGCATAATAACCAGTCAGTAATTTGGATTGCAGTAGCCCACTTGTCTACCCAAGTGTTACTTATTAAGAGGTTGGATCAAGCAAGTAACCCACAAAGCAACCCCAGAGTTACTCATTAACAAGTTGGATTACGACCATCTCCTAAGACAAAATAATTTCTGACGTTTGCTGAGAGGTCAAACATGCAATCTCTTTATGACGGACACTTGGGTAAGTGGATGGGTAGGACACTTTATAGCAAAATAACCAGTTAGTAGTTTGAATTGTGTTATCTCACCCACCCACCCAAATGTTACTTATTAAGAGGTTGGATCACGACCTTCTTTTGTGACAAAATGACTTTTGACGTCCGCAGAGAGGTCAAACGTACAATCTTTTGATGACGGACACTTAAGTGGATGAGTGGGATACTTCATAGCATAACAACCAGTCAGTAGTTTGGATTGCAGTTGCACACTTGCCCACCTAAATGTTACTTATAAGTGGTTAGATCACAACTTTTTTTTGTGACAAAATGACTTTTGACGTCCGCAAAGAAGTCAAACATAACATTTTTTAATGACGGACACTTGGGTAGGTGGGTGGGACACTCCATAGCGTAAATACCAATTTATAGTTTGGATTGCAGTAGCCCATCCTCCTACTCAAGTGTTACTAATCAAGAAGTTGGATCACAACTTTTTCTTTAGACAAAATGACTTCTGACGTCCACAGTGAGGTTAAACATACAATCTCTTGATGACGGACATTTTGATGGGTAAGTGGGACACTCTACAGCATAATAATCAGTCAGTAGTTTGGATAGCTGTAGCCCACCCGCCCACTCAAGAGTTATTTATTAAAAGGTTGGATCACACCTTTTTCTTGTGACAAAGTTACTTCTGACGTTTGCAGAGAAGTTAAACATACAATTTTTTGATGATGGAGACTTGAATGGGTGGGTGAGACTCTCCATAGCATAATAACCAGTTAGTAGTTTAGATTGCAGTTGCCCACCCACCCACAAAAGTATTACTTATTAAAAAGTAGAATCACAATCTTTTCTTGAGACAAAATAACTTTTAAAGTCTGCAGAGAGGTCAAACATACAATTTTTTGATGGCAAACATTTGGGTGGGTGGGTGGAATATTCCATAGCATAATAATTCAGATTGCAGTAGCACATCCACCCACCCAAGTGTTACTTATTAAGAGGTTGGATCACAATCTTCTCTTGTGACAAAATGACTTCTGAGACCGCAGAAAGGTCAAACATAAAATCTCTTTATAACGGAGACTTGTGTGGGTGGGTGGGACATTTTATAGCATAATAACCAGTCAGTATCAAGAGGTTAGATCACGGCCATCTCTTGAGACAAAATATCTTCTGACGTCCGCAAAAAAGCTAAACATACATTTTTTTGATGACAGTCATTTGGGTGGGTGGGTGGAACACTCTATAGCATAATAATCAGTCAGTTGTTTAGATTGTAGTAGCTCATCTATACACCTAAGGGATCACAACTTTCTTTTGAGACAAAATGAGTTCTGATGTATATGAGCCTATATCAGTCTTTTTTTTTTGTCAAAGATTATTCTAAGATAGTTGCAGAGTCGGATTACGACAAAATGATTTCTGACGTTGGCAAAGAGGTCAAACATATAATCTTTTAATGACGGACACTTAGGTGGGTGGGTGGTACTCTTCTTAGCATAATAATCAGTCAGTAGTTTGGATTACATTAACCCACCCAATCACCCAAGTATTTTTTATTAAGAAGTTGGATCACGACCTTCTCTTGTGACAAAATGACTTCTGACGTCCGCAGACAAATCAAACATACAATTTTTTGATGACTGACACTTGGGTGGATGGCTGGGACACTCCATATTCTTTTGTGACAAAATGACTTCTGAGACGGCAGAGAGGTCAAACATAAAATCTCTTGATGACGAAGACTTGTGTGGGTGGGTGGGACATTTTATAGCATAATAACCAGTCAATATTTTGGATTGCAGTAGTTCACCTTCCTACCCAAATGCTACTAATCAAGAAGTTGGATCACAACTTTCTTTTGAGACAAAATGACTTCTGACGTCCGCAGACAGATCAAACATACAATTTTTTGATGACTGACACTTGGGTGGATGGCTGGGACACTCCATAGCATAATAAATAGTCAGTAATTTAGATTGCATTAGCCCACTTACCCACCCAAGTATTTTTTATCAAAAAGTTGGATCACGACCTTCTCTTGTGACAAAATGACTTCTGAGACGGCAGAGAGGTCAAACATAAAATCTCTTGATGACGAAGACTTGTGTGGGTGGGTGGGACATTTTATAGCATAATAACCAGTCAATATTTTGGATTGCAGTAGTTCACCTTCCTACCCAAATGCTACTAATCAAGAAGTTGGATCACAACTTTCTTTTGAGACAAAATGACTTCTGACGTCTGCAAAAAGGTCAATCATACAATTTCTTAATGACGGACACTTGGGTAGGTGGGAATGCAACACTCTATAACATAATAATTAGTCAGTAGTTTGGATTGCAGTAGCCCACTTACCCACCCAAGTTTTACTTATCAAAAGATTGTATCACAACTTTCTTTTGAGATAAATTGACTTCTGACGTCCGTAGAGAGATCAAACACACAATCTCTTAACGACGCACACTTGGGAATAGGTAGAACACTCCATAGTATAATAAGCAATCATTAGTTTGAATTGCAGCAGCCTACCCACCTACACAAGTGTTACTTATCAACAGGTTGGATCACGACTTTTTCTTTAGACAAAATGATTTTTGACGTCCGCAGAGAGGTCAACCATACATTCTCTTGATGACGGACACTTGGGTGGGTGAGTGGGACACTCCATAGCATAATGACTAGTCAGTAATTTGGATTGCAGTAGTCCACCGACCCACACAACTGTTACTTATCGGAAAGTTGGATCACGACCTTCTCTTGAGTTCAAAAGACTTCTGACGTCCGCAGAGAGGTTAATCATACAATCTATGGATAACAAACATTTAAGTGGATGGGAGAAACACTTTATAGCATACTAATCAGTTAGTAGTTTGGTTTGCAGTATTCCACACAGCCATTCAAATGTTTGTTATCAAAAGGTTGGATTATGAATTTTTCTTGTGATCAAGTTACTTCTAACATCTGCAGAGATGTCAAACATAGAACACTTGAGTGGTTGGGTAGGTTGGACACTCTTTGGCATAATAACTAGTCAGTAATTTAGATTGCAGTAGCCTACCCACTCACCCAAGTGTTACTTATCATGATATCTGACATTTGCAGAGAAGTTAAACATATAATCTTTTGATAACAAACATTTGGGTTGGTGGGTAGGATACTCCATAGCATAATAACCAGTCAGTAGTTTGGATTGCAGTAGCTCACTTACTTACCCAAGTGTTACTTATCAAGAGGTTGGATCACGACCTGTTCTGGTGACAAAATGATTTCTGACGTCCGAAGAAAAGTCATATATACAATTTATTGATGACGGACACTTGGGTGGGTGGGTTGGACACTCCATAGCATAATAACTTGTCAGTAGTTTAGATTGCAGTAGCCCATCCACCCACCCAAGTATTACTTATCAAGAGGTTGGATCACAACTTTCTTTTGTGACAAAATGATTTCTGACGTTTGCAGAAAAATCATATATACAACTTCTTGATGACGGACATTTAGGTGGGTGGGTGGGACATTCCATAGTATAATAATTAGTCAGTAGTTTGGATTGCAGTAGCCCATCCACCCACTCAAGTATTACTTATCAAGAGGTTGGATCACGACTTTCTTTTGTGACAAATGACTTTTGACGTCTGCAGAGAGATTAAACATACATTTTTTTAATGACAAACATTTGGATGGGACCCTCTTTAGCATAATAACCAGTCAACGCCGTGTAAAAAGAACTGCTTTGATTTTGTTTGGGTTCACTTTGACGCTTTTTTTTATTTAGCTTGGAAGTGGCTTTTTATAGTTTTAGGGTGATCATTTTGGTTGACATTGATGAGTAAATAAGTGTTGTGTCATCAACATATTGAACCATTTGAACTTTGTGCAAGGCATGTTGGCGTCGAACAAGTTAAAAAGATGAGGCAAGAGCTTTGAAAGATTACAACGGTGATTTGGCGTGAAGTAAAAATGTAGTTTTTAAGTTTTACTGTTAGATTATTGCGGTTTAAATAGAAGGCTATTAACCTTATAAGACGCAGAAGAAATTGTTGTCTGGTCAGTTTTAGGAGAAACCTCTTGTGCCAGATTTTCTCAAAAGCTTTTTTAATGTTGAAAAAGACCTCACTTGTGGCTTTCTTCGGTCTGAAACCTTCAACAATGTGGTACGTCACAAGATTAAGTTGATAAACGCTCGAGTGGCTCTATCTGAACCCATGTTGGTTGGAGGGGATAAAATTGTTTGCTTCCGTGTGTTTTTTAATGATCTCACTCTTTCTATGACCTTACTTAAGATGTATAGTGAGCTTATAAGCTGACAATTTTAGAAAAAAAAAATGTTGATGACGTGAGAGCTTTTCCAAACTGTCGGAAAGTTGCTATATGCGAGATCAAGTTCAGAGCTCTGTTTGGAGTTTTATCCGGGTTGATTTATTGGCATTAAAATTGCAAAAGTTGTTTTAGAATCTAAGCAATTGGCTGTTGCCAAATAGAAAAAGGTGGTAAAAGGACGATTATGTATGCTTTTCCCAAATAATTGTAATCTTTGGCGTATGAGTACTTTGAGCTTGTTTTGTTATTGATGTTTTTCTATGTCGTATTTTTTTTTTTTTTGTAAATCTTGGCGGGGTGTGCAAGCGTACAATTGTAAGGTTTGAGTTAGCTTAAGATAGGTTAAGTTAACCTATCTTAAGCTAACCTAAACAGTTGTCTGTCAGCAACTGGAAAAAGTTGGTAAAAGGGTGGCCGTAGTTTTTAATCTTTAAAGTCAAAGGTTTTTGGCATAAGAGTTTTTTAAGGTTGTTTTGGAGATGATGTTTATCCATGTTGTTGGATTTGTTTGTTGTATGCTCTGATGGGGTGTGCAAGTGCAGAGTGGAAAGATTGCGGTAGCTTTGGAGTTTCTAACGGATGTTACTGCGTTTGGTTAATTAATAACACTAGGTTTGGCGTTTGTTACAACATCTGCAGTTTGAGTACTTAAGATATGAACACCTGTTAGCCTCAGACGCAAATTTTGATCTATAAACCAGCCCGCTTTATTGTATACTTATTATTATTATTATTGGATGGGTTACAAAGTGGAGGTAGACATCCAACTGTTGCACCAAAATTGGTTTAAACATTACAACAACAAAAATTGCAAACTTCAAACGTAGATACGTTTTCCCACTCCTAACCTATCTTGTCAGAGTGCGGTTTTATGACTAAAATATTTTTTTGGTTTGAAGTAGATAAATTATTTTTTTAGTGATTTAGAATTAATTCAAAACTGTTGGTCTACCTGTAATGCAAGTTGCCAGCATTACAGGCTGAGAAGAAGTTAATGCGCGGTGGCGTGTGTACGGCTAAATTATAATGGAATACACGTTAACACTAAAATACTCTGAATAAATATAGCTTAATCTTGTCTGAATTTACTTTTTCTACAATACTAGAAATCAAGGTGGCGGTCAGTATGCTTTACGTTTGAAGTTAATTTGTGTAACAAAAGTATTTTTAACATAACATTCCTAAGCCTAATATTATATTTTATCAACGGTTATAAATAACTGACGAAAAACGTGAATAAATTGAAAAAGTTACATTTTATATAAATATAATTTATAGAAACATACATCAAGCAAATAATTACTTCAATTAAATGTAATTTTTAATAAAATATCACATTAATTACTTCAAAGTACTACAAGCTGCATTTGATTTAAAACATAATTAGCATTTAAATACGGTCCATGTTGTATACTTCACTAGGATAATAAAAATATCAAATAACGCATTGCATTTTTGTGCAGAAGCGACATTAACAATGTATAATCAACGATTGAAAACAAGGTTATTCCATTTGGGGTGCATGAAATAATCATGGCAATTGATATAGTAGCTACAGTTAGGTAATTGAGAAATTTACGAAACATGATCCGAATAGTAGCAACGTAAATCGATCGGTTCTTACCGATTGGATTATATTGTAGTCTTTGGGGATAATTTCCATGGGAATTTGAAATGGCAATTACTGTTTGTCATGCTGCTTTGGCATGGCAGTGACAAGTAATGGCTATTTTTTTTTCAGCAAATATTAAGGTGGTGCTTACATTCGTGATTTATTATATGGAGAAATATTAAGAAAATCGATTCATACATCTACATGTTAATGTTAGATTAAGGCAAATATCCTCGCTTTTTTATTACATTAGGATGTTTTTTTAACCATTCTGAAACGCAGAGATGAAAATCGAGAGTACCAGGAGTTACTCCTTTTTTATGTTACGGACGTGACGTGTAGAGAATTGAAATACAACACTTTAAATAAAATATATGCACGTTTTCTATTACGTTGGCACAGTGAAGTGAAGATATGGTTGTTTTCTTTATGAAAGTGCCAACTCCATTTTAAATTGTTGGTTTGGAATAGGAACCGTTTGAAATGTCAACATTCGATAGTATTTAAGAAGCACAATAACATGCCTTTACATCCGCATCCAGCAGATTGCGTCGCGATTCAAGAGAAAAATAAAAATTGCAAATCCTATTCTCTTCAGGGTGCTTGTGCAATAAAAAATCACTTGCATATTCAATGACGGCGCTGGGGGGTTTCAAATTTGCAATAGGCCTCTTCAAGCTCATGCAGATGATATTGGACTAAACTAATATTTTTTAAAGATTATTTTATATGGAGGGAAAATATTGCATTTTATTTTATTGAATGATAAAGACGATTTATCACAATTTATTTTAAGTGTATATTAGGTTGCCTAATAACTAATTTTGTATTGAATTAATTTAAGTATGTAGGCAATCTAACATACACAAACTATCACTAAATATAATTATTTAATTGTTTTAAGCACTGTTAATAATTGAATCAAATGCCTCTTGTTTCTACTATTTAAGAGCTGTTAAATTAGTTATAACTAGTAATTTAATTAAAAAGCAAATTACTATAATAATGTTTGAACAGGTCATTAAAGCTTTTTAATTCATTACATAGCTTACTAGATTTTATATATTGCACCAAGTTCTAATTTATAACCACCTTCTTATACTAAAATACGTTGGCCGATGGGGTATCCAATATATAATACTTGTACAGCTAGACACGAATTGTGTGGCCGGTATAATAGGCAACTTAATATACACAAAAATTATGTTGGCTGTGGTTAAACTCCGTTTTAGCATTTTTCAATCCCAGAACAAGGTTGCCAATAGAATGTGTAAAAGTTAAGCGCAAATGAAAAATGCTAAAACGGTCAAAGGCATGAGTGCAACCACAGTAAATATATTTTTTGTGTATATTAAGTTGCCTATTATACCGGCCACACTACTCGTGTCTAGCTGTAACTATATGTAATTTAATATTTATTATTACAACTTACTGATATGTAGTTGTTGCTTTAGTTTATTAATGAAAAAAATCCAATTCCAAACTGTTTGCGTGAATTTATAAATTAAAGTCCCCCGCCCACCCACCAAATGTTTATCTCTTTTCCGTGACTTAGTGACTACTAACGCTTGTAGCAAAGACAAACACAATAATTTAATCACAAACACTTCAGAGGGTGGGCGGATTATTACAATTCATAAACAGACGCAAGTAGTTTGGATTTAAAGTAACCCGCCCACCCACTCAAGTGTTAGTAATCAACAAATTTAAATTGTAATTTCATTTTTGTGACTTAGTGACTGCTAACGTTTGAAAGTAAGAAAAAGACCAATCCTTTGATAACCAATACTTGGACGGGTGGGTGGGTTGTTGGGTTACTTCAATTGCAAACTACTCACGTGTCTTTATAAATTGAAGTGACCTGCATACCCACTCAAGAGTTTGTAATAAAATCATTAAATGTTTGTCTTCCTTACAAGCGATAGTTGTCACTAAGTCACGAGAAAGTGATGGCAATTCAATGGTTTGATCACAAACACTTGGGTGGGTAGACGAGCCACTCCAGTTTATAAATTCACGAAAATATTTGGAGTTGGAGTGACCTGCCCATCCACTCAAGTATTTGGTACCAAGAACTTAAATATTTATCTTTTCTACAAAGGTTAGTAGTCACTAAGTCACAGAAAAAAGTTGAAATACAATATTTTAATTGGTTGTGTGGTTGGGCCACTCAGTTCATTGCAAGCAGATAATCTTGTTTCCGTGACTTTGTGGTTTCTAACGCTTGTATAGCTTGTAGGGCGGGTCACTTCAAATTCAAACTACGAGCGTGTATTTATAAATTGGAGTAACCCGCCCACCCACAAGAAGCAGGTGCCTACCAACTAAACTCCCCCCCTCCGGTGAATTGCCTGGAAGTTTGTAGCCTTAAGCTCATAAACCTTCCGTGGGTAGATATTAAAAGACAAAAAACAGTGTTGAGAAGAGGGGACAGATACGTTTTATAGGCTGAAGGAAGAGAGTAGAAATTTTAGAAAATGTTAATTATTCGGTTAAGTGGGCGCTTGCGAAATGTCCTTGTTTGGCTAGGCAAATAGGGCCAGATCAGGATTGGAGTGAATTGCAAGATTTTCAAAGTACTTTGCGGCCAAAGTTTTGATATGTCTGCGCAATGGAGGAATTACAAAATTGCTTTGGATAACACGATTTCGGACAAACCATATAGCTTCGGAGAGCATCCGCAAGGTCGAGCCTTGATTCGATTCTAACCTATCGAGATCCGCAATTTGTACGTGAGTGAGCTCTTTGTCAAAGATAATCCCTAGATGCTTAGCAGATTTGGACTACGGTATGGGAACGTTGTTGAGACAGACGTTCTCATAAGGAGCGTTCCGTCGCCGAATGAAGAAAACGGCTTTGCTTTTCTTCGGATTGACTTTGACTAGCCAGTCATCTAACCAGCATTCCAAATTGGTGGTGGTTTTTTGTAGCTTAGAGATGATCACTAAAGGTGACCTTGAAGTACAGAAGCGCTGTATCGTCTGCAAATTGTGCCATTTTAACCCCGTGCAAGCAAAAATGGAGTTTTGAGGGACCCATGCCGTGATATTTTGCGTAGTAGAAACGTGTTTCTGAATTCAAACAGCCAAGGTTCTTCGGTTTAGATATGAGGCTATCAGCCTTATAAGACGTATAGGAAATTTTTGACTGTGTAGTTTGTAGAAGAGACTCTTATGCCAGACTTTGTCAAAGGCTTTTTCCACATCACAAAGGACCATCCTTGTAGCCTTTTTCAATCTAAAGCTTTCCACAATAATATCAATCACCCGAATTAACTGGTGGACCGAAGAATGTTTCCAACAAAATCTATGCTGATGCGATGGAAGTAAATTATTAGAATCAACGTGATCCTGAATAATGTCTTAGATAACTTTTTTTATGACCTTGTTCAAGGTGCATAATAAGCTGATAGGCCGATAGTTTTGAGGAAACCGCAGGTGTTTTCCAGGTTTTGGGATGTTAATAACAATTGAGCTTTTCCAGACCATAGGAAAATGCTCAGTGCAAAGAATCGCATTAGCAATATTGGTGAGAACCAATATCGCTTTGTGCGTGAACTATTTAAGCGCTTTATTGGGGATTCAGTCAGAGCCAGGAGCAGACCGGATTTTTTGTCTTTTTATAATCTGTCTTATTCAAGACGGCCGAACACTTTGTAGCGGCGCGGCGTTGTCAGCAGCTTTTAGGGCTTTTCTAACTACCCGTTTAACCCTTTCAACGTGTTCTGAATCCAAACATTTGTTCAAAAAGCATTGGAGTTGCAGGCAGCAAATGCTTTGGCCTTTATCTCATACGAGTATTGTTCCTCATTTTTGCCATGCCTGTTCCTTAAAGATTTGAAGATCTTCCACATTGGTAAGTGAAAGATTCTAAAGTACTTTTTCAACACAATTCTGGATTTAGCGCGTAAAGAGTTTGACGGACTTATTGATGTCCGCGGCCGTTTTCAACGCAGTCATGATACCGACGCTCTCTTCCAGGAATTGTGAGAAAAGAAGCCAATCCGTACGAATGACGAATTTTCCTCCCTTCTTAGGTAATTCCCTTCCGAAGAGCTTCAGCAAAACTAAGAGGTAGTTGGAACTCATATTGTTAACTACTCAGATGGTGTGGTCAAAGTTGACTTTGACCACATCAAAAACTTTTTTTAGGTGTTCTGCGCAGTGATAATAAAAGGGTTTCTTTGGACCTACTACTTGTAACCCTTTTTGCTCTACAAAGTAGAGCAACGCCCAATTTTTGGTGTTAGTCTGTAAAATGTTCCTTGCCGGGTGTTTACAGTTAAAATCCCTAGCAATAGTTGTAGGGAGAGGGTTAGATAAGACTGAGTCAAAATTTGCAATTTCGATTTGGTTACTTGGGCTGAGATAGCCAGATGCGATTATTAATGTCCCTAAGCCGGGCACAATGACTACTATCGCATTTGAATCTAGTAAGATTAGCTCAGGGATGTTGACCTTAGAGTGGTCCAATGATCTTTTGCAAAGATCAAAGTCCCGTGCTTTAGTTTAATCTCCGACAACTCCAAACACGTGAAGGTATTCGGTAGTCTCAATGTTTGGGTGGGATTGTGGTTTGTTTCGGACACACATTTTTTTTTAAATGCCATTGGCATTCCAGAAACAAACCTAAAGTGTTTCTGAAGAAAAGACGATATAATTTTCTCATAAAAATCATTAAAGTTGTTCAAGAAAACAACTATTCTACTGTTGTTGCTTACGACCGTAAAGAATACCGGTGGAGCAACCGCATTAGCAAAAGATTTGCCCAAAACAACTGCAGGTTTTTGAAGACCTGCGGGCAAAGAGAATGTCTGGGCCAAAGCCAGATTGTTAGAAGTTGTTTTATTTGCTTTGCCGTGCGAGGTCAACAATTTTTGACATAAAGGGCAGCCCTTGAAATTGGCAAGGTGCGGGTCAGTACAAAAAGCACAACTTGGTGGCGTGTCTTTAGGGCTAGCCATCGATTGATGGAGTCCTAAGCAAATTCACAAACCTGGACTTTACCAAAACAAATTTGGCCGTGTGGCCTAACCGTTGACATTTGTTTTACTGCAAAATTTTGCCCCCACGCTTTTTGGGTTTCACAACCACTTTCACCTTTAGAAGAGTGTTTGTCCCCAAGATTTTGGCCAATTTTGTGCCTTTGGGCTGCTGGATCAAAACTATGCTAAAACGAATGTGTTTGTTTTGCATACGTTGTGATATATATCTAATCTTTTGATGATGATGATGGTGGGCGGGTTACTACAATTAATAAACACATGCGAGTAGTTTGGATTTGAAGTGACCCGCCTACCCACTCAAGTGTTTAGAATCAGAAAATTACATATCTATCACTTTTCCGTGACTTAGTTATTGCTTACGCTTGAAAGTAGGGAAAAGACCAATCTTTTGATAACCAACACTTGGGTGGGCGGGTGGGTACGTGGGTGGGTCACTCTACGGTGTATTGATAAATTGGAGTAACTTGCCTATTCACCTAAGTGTTGTGATTAGATGTCATTTGTGTTTTTGTAACTGACGTTTGTAGTTAATCTCTTGATGAGAAACACTTGCGTGAGTAAGCAAATTAAATTTTAGTTTTTTTTTGCAACTTAATAACAAAAAGGAGAGGATTTCTAAATTTTTTTCACGTTTTTTTGCATTTTGTGAAGTAAAATCAACCCCTGGTTACGATTTTGTGATGCTCTTGCAAACCGGAAGTCAACGGGTTTTTCTTTGGTAATTGAAAGAAGCAAATTGTAGAAAGGGAGAGGGGGGGGAAGGTATACCTTGCTTTTTTTTGGGCATTTAAAGCAAGGTCGTTTTGTTGGTAAGCATTGTAATTTTGATATATTTTTGAATTAAAAAGATAATAAATTTCTAAAATTATTGTAAATTACTACCTCCAATCGTTATACTTAATTTTAATTTTAAATGAAATATGCTGTTTTTCTTTGACTTAAAATCTTCAGTCATATTTTCCATGATACAAATTATTGCCAAATTGTGTTGTAAATCAATCTTACAGTACTCGTATCAGTTTGATGTTTGGGATGAAATTTAGTCGATTGAAATTTTCAAAATGAGACTGAGATTAGGGTTACAGTTCGATCAGTCCCAAGCATTACGGAAATGACAATATTATTCCACATAGCTGCCCCCTAGCATAATGGGTAAGCTTTGGAAAAGGGGTTGTTGGATCGAATAGGCACAGATTTCTATTTCATTTACATCTAATTTCATTTAATTTCACAGTTGTAAGAACATTCATTCTGCTTGGTCAACACATTTTTTATAAATTATTAGCAAACAGATATAAAAAAGTTCCACCCCTGCTAGAACTATATAAAAACAGAAGATAGCGGTGATATATAATGTTTTTTAGTTAGTTACTAATTATATATAAAAAAAAATTTATGACACGCAGTTTATTTAAGTAAACAGATTCGGATGAAAAATATGATCAACCATTAATATTCCATTTCCTTTTCAATATATTACCACAAGTATATCCATCAGCTTTGATAAGTATCGATCACAAATAATTTGATATTAATTCTATTTACTTGAGATGCATTGAATTGTATCGATTCATTATCTAATGCATAAGTATTCAATTTCTCGCCTTTTGTGAAAGTAACCCTTTTCTATGCCACTTACAATAGATGTAATTAACTAACTCATTTCGTTAACTACAAAGCGTAAAACGGAATAAAAAGATATTGTTTTATTTTCTCATAACAAAGTGCAACTTGGTCTTAATTAAAATTCGAGATGGATAGGTCCTATGAAATTTTGCAATTACTGATAGCTTTTGTAAAGAGCGTTAAATCTTTTAAGGAACATTTACAAGTGCGACTTTATTATGTTCCGTTTTCTTATTATTACATTTCTGTTGATCCTTATTATATGTATTTCTTTTGATATCGTATACAAAGTTTTACTATTTGTTGTAGTTTTAAATGTTTTAAAACGTATATATTACTATTTTCTTTTTATTTGTTTGATGCTGGCTTTGGAAAGGAGCGTGAGACTTAATGTAAGATGCTTAAAAAAAAACCGAAGGTGCAGTTGTTGGTAAATAAATAAAAAGTTATTAGTGGTAGTTTTTGTTAGCATTGCTTATATATGTAAATGTACTATATATGATGTTATTTACGTACATGTATTGTTTGAGAACCTAAGGGTTATTTACACATAGATTAAATGGGTCTTTGAAGTGTAAAAATGTACATTAACAAGAAGTCATTAGATTGCTTCACAATTGTTTGAGGTTATTTACACATAGGCTGAGAAGAGTCTTGAAGGTGTGTAAAACAAAGTACATTGGCATTAAGATCATTGAGGTACTTGACAATTGTAGCATGCCAGGTACGCTGCTAGAGTTGGAGTTGTACTAGGTTGTCAAAGATTGTTATTTATACACTGGCATGAGGCCTTGGCGTTGTATGTTAATACCGTATTTGGCATTGCGGTTTTATACGTAACAGCCGTTGAGGGCATGCTTGTGCACTGGCAGTTGAAACGTTGGAGTTGCACAATAACTGCAAAAGATTGTCAAGCTTACACAGAACAGTTGGGTTATGAGGTTGTATGCAGGGCACATTACATTAGTAAGGAGCAGTTATAAACATGTGTTAATTAGATGATTGAAATAATTATTGTAGAGATTTTGGTATGAATACCAGTCCTATGCTACAGAGAAATTATATGTTTGTTGAGTACGCGGAACGGATCGTTACGATGACGCACTGAAGATAAGATGGACTGAGCCGGCACAAATAGAGTGGAGTGGGGCATAGTAGCGGGATAAAAAAGCCTCAGTAACTTTTGCGCAGTAAAGCAATGTGGTCAAATGGTTTGACGACATTGACCGCTTCTTTATTATTATAGATATTATTGCTAAATAGTGTTAAGTTAATTAAGATACTTTGTTTAAGCACGGAGTGGTGGTTGGGAGGATTAGCATGCGTCGCGTTAGTTATATAAAAAAAATTATTTATAAATTTTTGTTTTACACAAGAGCCATTATTTTAGGGCTTACAATTGTAATTGCAGGCTTCTACCATCAAAGCCATTGTGCACCACTTTCTACATAGTAAATTAAAGAAATCTTTAAACAATTTTTATCTAAAATATGCATTGTTAACAAAACTATTTTGATGTAGTGAGTAGTGAGTACCAAAGGAGGTTTGAGACCTTACGGTTTATAAACTTTCCGTTGGAAGATGAGGATTTAAAAAGTGTTTTAGGAGGTTGCTCTATAGGCTAAGTTTAGAAATGTGGTTTTATCTACTTATAAAAGAAGTAACTTGGTTATTATTAAGTTCACCGGCTGTTGGTGGATTGAACCTTTTTGATCTAGTTTGCCAAGTTGCGCCAGATAATGATTAGAGTAAACCGTAAGGTTTTTGAAGTATTTTTTGGCCAAACCTTAACGCGCCCTATAGCCCTATGCGAGTTAACCAAATCTAGGGCTAGCCAAACTAGCTCAGTGAAGAAAGGGGCGGGTCCCGAAACACACAGATTCACAGACAGTAAAGAAAATAGAATAAAAGTCACTCACCAATATGATCCTTACAAATGCCAGGGCGCCAATTGATTTTTTTTTTTAATTTAAACTGTTACTGCCGTCACTCAACTTTTTATAGGTGCTTCCACTGGAAAGTTGGGTTTCCGTTTCCACCACAATCAGGACGAATCAATAAACCTGTTGGGGTAGGAAAAAAAAATCAAGAGGGGTAGGGTTGGAAACAATTCCCTTGCTTAACAAAAAAAAATAATAAATTCTATTAAAGTAAAATATATACGTACATAAAAGGAAACAAAATTACCACACCAACTTAAGGTGTCATAAAAAAAATATAAATGCAGCAACAGTACTCACTCACACACTCCATCCATACTATTTAACACAAAAAAAAAAAAAATCGATTAACAAAATACAAAAATTATAACTAACAAAACAATTCTTTTTCTAAATTTGGTCATATGCCTAAAAGGCTACTATTTGGGAAAGATCACAGGTTCTTCTACTCTTCTTAAAGGGGCTTGGTGCTTCCACCTTTAATGAAGAAAAATACTCCACGTGGCCAGTAATGATTAATACGATCTTGCTAAACTATTCTTCTTAAACTTATTCCCACGTGGCCGGTCATAAAATCATTACCAATGCAATGAGGAAAACCGGATTAATTGTAATTCTTCATAATTTTACTCCCACACGTGGCCGATGTAATTTTAATTTTAATTAAACTAATCCACTTCCATTTGCCAGCGCGGGGAAGGGAAAGTAGGTTTAACGTAATTAATAAATTAACTTTAACCATTAACAGAAGCCTACAAGAGAATTGTAAGTGAAAACGCGGAAAATAAAAAAGGAGAAAAATATACACTAAAATTAAAATAATTGGGGTACTTACTTGAGTTTAATTGTTGTCCCAGGAAATAATTTGAAAGTCTACCACTGACTGATAATTGTTACAATAGATCCGCCAAGCGAAAGAAATTATACACTTTAAATTTTACCGAACACTTAGTAATCCGCTAAGCGATGTGTCACGGCAAAAATCAGCGGTAGAAAAGGATCTCTCGATCGAGATCTTCCTGGGACCCTGCAGAGAAAACCCCCTGCGCATGACAAACTCAAATAAGCAACCCAAGGAAAATTAGGAATAAGGACCAACAAAAAAAAGGAATAATAACTAATAATTTAATTAACATACCAAACCGCAACGCGATTATATCGAACTAATTTAATTTCAAATTCAAATTAAAAGCGAAACGCGTGGCGACAGCCAAATACACATCAATTCGAACATCGAACCCCGCTTACATCGAAAACGCTACACATCAAAAGTCACGAAATTATCAAGCGGCTATGTTCAGTCAGTTCGTCTTGTTTGTGTATTATCGCCGGTGTTTGTTTATGTCAGTGAGTGAGTGCCAAATAATTTTATATGGAATAGAACAAAACAACAACCCGAGATCAATCATTACTTTTGACCGTAAGTAAACCAATCCATAATTATATGTAAGATATTATATGAATGAAACAGCCTGATAAAAACAAAACTAAATTTTAGGTTAATTTCAAGTAAACAGCAGCTCAGCAGAATAATTAAATTAATAGGAAAGGAAGGAAGTAAAACAGAGGGATAAAAAAAGGACAATAAAGGAACTTGACCATCAAGTTTATATCATCAACCCCGAACTACTCTTATCGGTAACTATTTAATAATAATTTATATAAATCGTTCAAATAACAACAACAGTTATCAATCAGCTGTTAGCATTTCTAACCATCACAGCTAAATAACAATCACACACTTCCTTCACTATCAATGACATTTTTGTATGTTCCAGGAACCCGTCATGCTACTTTTGACATAGGCAACTCCACAATCGTAACGACCAAACGGAAAACTCAACCAACAAGATAAGCACACAAGTTATTAATTATGTATTACTAAATTTTACTCTGTTTTAGCTATGTGGAAAATTGAACCGTAACAACTCCACCGCCACTTCCATAAAAAAAAATGTGAAACATTTTTTTTTGTACGCATAATAACAATTAATTTATTACTAATAAAAACAAAATTATTTTCTTTATCAAGAACTCATTAATCCCCAACTGTGAGTATCAGTATAAAACCCACTTAAAAACTAACCACCCAAGTAATCTAATAGTAAGATAAAATAAATATAATTCAATAAATGATGACATTTAGTTACTAGACCTAACCGATTCCAATCTCCTCAAATGTTTTCACCGGTTTCAGGTGTTGCACATGCCAATTACCTTTAGGCACTCCGGTTTCAGTAATCAACTCGTAAACATTTCTTCCAAGCTTATTTTTAATTATATAAGGCCCTGAGAATTTATTACCTAACTTATAATTAAAATTTTTAGAAGCATCAGAGAGTCGGAATTCTTTCTTCCAGACCTTGTCTCCTAGCTGGAAGTTTACAGGCCTCCGGCGTAAATTATACTGGTGTTGTGATTTAATTCTAGCATCCTGTATTCGACTCTGTACTTTACTCCTAATTAGTTTTAATTGATCAGCCTTAGATACGGTAGCTGGGATCTCCTTTGCTGATTCTAATTTTAACTTAAACCGTTTCTCTTCATATTCGGAAGTGTCTATAACCATTTCCACCCCAAAATTTACAAGGTAAGGCGATTCCCCGGTTACCTCATGCTTAGATGTACGAAGAGCACAAACGAGCTGGGGTAGTTTCTCATCCCATACTCGTTGGTCCTCCTCGATGTAGGAAGCAATCATTGTTTTTATAACCCTATTGACACGCTCGCACGGATTGTTTTGAGGATGATAGACAGCGTTGTACATAACATTCACTTTAAAAGAGGCCATCAGTTTAGAGAAATCTCGGCTCTTAAACTGTACCCCATTATCCGTGATTAAAAACTCAGGTACACCAAATAACAAAAAGACGTTTTCTTCCAGGATTTTACACACGGCTTGTGATGTAGCTTTTCGGAGTGGAAAACACAATGTAAACTTGCTAAAAGTATCGACGACAACCAAGATATAGCTGTTACCTTTTTTGCTGCGAGGCAATGGATCAACAAAGTCCAAGCATATCATTTGCCAACACCTAGAAATGGTAGGCCGGGAGCCCATGAGCCCACCTGGCCTTTGCTGTTCTGGCTTATGCTTTGCGCAAGTATCGCAACTATTTACGTATCTTGCTACATCGGCTTTCATCTTGGGCCAGTAAAACCTTAGAGCAAGTCGATGGTAGGTTTTATATATCCCAAGATGCCCAGCCGTAGCATCATCATGATGTGAACTTAACAACTCCTTGCGCCTTTCCTTAGGAATTACCATCCTCCACTGGTCTTCCACTACATCACTCCCCGCATGCGAATCAACACATCTAAACAACACATTCTCTTCTATTCTCCACTTAACAAATTCTAACGGTTTCTCCCTTACCCGTCGACACATAGCCAAGTACCATTTATCTTGTACTGGATCTTTCTCGACCATTTCATAAATAACCGCTGGCTCCGATGGAAATGCCCTAGACAAACAGTCTGGGACGACATGCTCCGTACCTTTCCGATGCACAATTCGAAACTTGAATTGTTGCATCCTAAGAGCCCATCGCCCCAGCCTTCCTTGTGGATCCTTCAGGTGATCGAGCCACAGCAAACTGAAATGGTCAGTAACCACTGTGAACTCGCTCCCCTCCAGATAACACCGAAGTTTCTCAATGGACCATAACACTCCTGAACACTCTCTTTCGGTTGGTGAGTATTTTCTCTCGCTCGCCGTAAGGGACCTTGACAGGTAGCAGATGACCTTTTCCTCACCGTTGATTTCCTGGGACAACACTGACCCCAGCCCTACATCACTAGCATCACAATCTAGCCGAAAAGGCTGACTAAAATCAGGGCATGCCAGGATTGGGGAACTAACCAGGGCTCCCTTGAGGATGGTCAATGCTTCATCACAACTACTTGTCCACTCAAACCGAGAATTTTTGCGAGTAAGCGCTGTCAAGGGCTCCGATACTTCGGAATAGTTGGGGATGAAACGCCTATACCAAGACATCATTCCCATGAACCTCCGGACTTCCTTTATGCAATTAGGACGCGGCATCTCCACAATAGCCTTTACCTTCTCCGGGTCCACATTAATGCCTACTCTATTTACGACATACCCCAAATAGCGCAGCTCCTCTCTACAGAAAACGCATTTCTCGCGATTTAAGGTAAGTCCGGCGTCAAGTAACCGAATGAAAACTTCTTCTAAAATTTGTTTATGAGTGTTAAAGTCAGGGGTTACAATTATAATGTCGTCTAGGTACTTGAACAAGAAGGGCTCAAGCTCGGGGCCGAAGATTTTATCAACCAGCGCTTGAAACGTGCCTGGAGCGCCACTAAGGCCAAACGGCATTCGCTTAAATTGAAAGAGACCTCTCCCCGGGATTGTAAATGCTGTGTAGGCTTTACTGGACTCATCCATCGGAATCTGCCAATACGCAGACTTTATGTCCAAACTACTTAAAAACCTTGCATTACCCAATTTTGTTAAGATGGAGTTTATGAAGGGCAAAGGGTATGCACAGGGCTCCGATACCGAGTTCAGCTTCCGAAAATCCACACAGAAACGACGAGATCCGTCACTTTTTGGAACCATCAAGATTGGCGAGCTCCATCCACTGGTGCTTCTCTCGATGATCCCAAGCCGTAACATTTCCGTTACTTCTTCGTCAATCAGTTTCTGCATGTGTGGACTTACCGGGTAGTACCTTGATTTTATTGGTACACTCGTAGTCAAAATTTTGTGCTGAACTTTATTTGTGCAACCCAATTCTACTCCCGCAATTCTAGTAAAATAAATATTAACAAGGTTTTCTAGCTCTTCCTTTTCTCCCCTTGACAGATCCGAGGATGTAACTAAAGAGTTAATACTTAAATGCCTTTCTCTTTGTTCCACGTCTCTATTTGTCCCAAAAAACCATTCCCCTGACCGCAAATTTGGAATTATATCCATTCCCACCCAGAATTTAACCCCCAAAATTAATGTATGGTGTAGCTCCGGAACAATTAAAATTTTAAAAACTTGAACCCTCCTCTTCACTTCTATTGGGACACAAATTTTTCCTATACAACTGATTTTATCCCCACTAGCTACAGAACACTCGGAACTACATTCAACCATTTTAACCCCCATCATTTTTAATTTACCCCACCCTTTTAATCCCATGAAAATTCCATTTGCCCCTGAGTCCAGCAAACCCAACATCTCAATCCCGTAAATTCTAACCGCTAAATACGGACATTCGCCCTCGCCCGATTGATCCAATACAAAATTAAGGAAGTCAGTATTAAGTGAAGATTTGTCTTTTGTATACTTGTTATTGGTGACCAGTTCTTTAGAAAGTGGTAGCTGGTCGCCTACTACTTCTTCTGCCCGTTTCCCGGACATTCAGATTTTATATGCCCAAGCTTCCCACACATAAAACATTTAATTACTTTTACAACACAGTTTCGGGCAATGTGACCTTGATTCCCACATCGGAAACATACTATATCTCTACCCGCTCTACTAAATTCTCCCCCGGGTCAAAGTTGGGTATTGATCCCTTGCGGTACCCTCGAAATGGCATTGTCTTTTTGATAGTGCGCACTATCATTTAACCTCCGGCTAGGGCCTGGATTCTCCCAGCGATCCCTACCTTGATACATCTCTGAAATCTTTAATTTCTTAACCCCACTGCTCACATATGCCAGATCGGTTTCTACGTTCGACCTCTCTACCGGTGGACAATAGTCCTCTATAATTCCCTGGGACTCTTCAACTTTTTTTCCTAACTCTAGAAGTTCTTCCTCCGAACTTACCTCGTTAGTAACGAGAAAAACTTGATAAAGTGGTAGTAAGTTATTAGTTATTATGCGCAGCTTGGTCGCATCTGCCACTTTACATGTTAATCTATTAAACAAATTACTCATATAGGCCATATAAATGCCGATGGGTTCATCTTCCCCTTGTGTGCGAGCCTTAATTTGTGCAAGCAGCCGCTCGTTGTAATTTCTAGGTAGAAATTGACCACGTAGCCCCTCAGAAATATCGTCCCAACTATTTAACTTATGCCGATTTGCACGGAACCACAACAATGCTTTTCCTCTCAAAACTTCCACGGCACTGTGGTACAAAAGAACTTTATTGACTCCTCGCGACACACCCAACTCTTCAATTCTTTCAATGAACCCATTCACACTTTCGCCTATTTCGCCACCAAACTTAATGTCCCACTTCATCACCGATGCTCTTTCTAATTGTCGGATTAAAGTAGCGTCCAACATCGCGCTATTCCCCTCAAGGTTTAACAACGTTCCGGTTCCAACCATTGGCACCGTTCTGATAGGAGTCGATGAAGCACCACCTCTGGGCATCACCGACTCTGAGAGAACAATTTCAATCGGCGGTTCCGCTCCTCGTTTTTGCTGGTCTTTATAGGCCTGCACTAAATCAGGAAAATTCCCATAACAAACCAAAGCTTGTGTATATAGGTCAGCACGCGACTCTTCCACCTCAGCACGCGCCGTTTGCTGACACCTCTCTAAACGCGATAAAATGTGAGAAAACTTGGTTTCGAGTTTTCTCACTATAGTCGGCTCAAGCTTCCCGGTTAACAGAGTTTTTACATCATTTAGTTTTGTAGCACAAACTTCTACGTCTGTCTCCGCTGTCCCCTCCCATTTGCTCACAAAACTCTTTCCGGCCTTCTCTAACGCTAGTAGCCCTCTTAAGGCGGAAATCATGTCCTTTACTGTTCCTGTAACTACGGTACCTCTTACAGCGAGCTCATATTCCAGCTCCTCCTTTAACAGTCTATCTGGCTCTAACTTAGACATGATTTTATTTTTTTTTGTTTATTATTTTTTTTAAGATAAATATCCGACTACTAAAGAACCACTTGCAAGAATACAGATTACAGCAAATACTGACGCAATTCTTTCCCTTTCCCAATACAACCAATTTAAAAAATATATAATTTTAAATATTAATAAAATTTAAAAAAAATACTACAATGTGTGTACCTTATCTTTATCAGTTCGAGCCCCACGTTGGGCGCCAAAATTGTAACGCGCCCTATAGCCCTATGCGAGTTAACCAAATCTAGGGCTAGCCAAACTAGCTCAGTGAAGAAAGGGGCGGGTCCCGAAACACACAGATTCACAGACAGTAAAGAAAATAGAATAAAAGTCACTCACCAATATGATCCTTACAAATGCCAGGGCGCCAATTGATTTTTTTTTTTAAATTTAAACTGTTACTGCCGTCACTCAACTTTTTATAGGTGCTTCCACTGGAAAGTTGGGTTTCCGTTTCCACCACAATCAGGACGAATCAATAAACCTGTTGGGGTAGGAAAAAAAAATCAAGAGGGGTAGGGTTGGAAACAATTCCCTTGCTTAACAAAAAAAAATAATAAATTCTATTAAAGTAAAATATATACGTACATAAAAGGAAACAAAATTACCACACCAACTTAAGGTGTCATAAAAAAAATATAAATGCAGCAACAGTACTCACTCACACACTCCATCCATACTATTTAACACAAAAAAAAAAAAATCGATTAACAAAATACAAAAATTATAACTAACAAAACAATTCTTTTTCTAAATTTAGTCATATGCCTAAAAGGCTACTATTTGGGAAAGATCACAGGTTCTTCTACTCTTCTTAAAGGGGCTTGGTGCTTCCACCTTTAATGAAGAAAAATACTCTACGTGGCCAGTAATGATTAATACGATCTTGCTAAACTATTCTTCTTAAACTTATTCCCACGTGGCCGGTCATAAAATCATTACCAATGCAATGAGGAAAACCGGATTAATTGTAATTCTTCATAATTTTACTCCCACACGTGGCCGATGTAATTTTAATTTTAATTAAACTAATCCACTTCCATTTGCCAGCGCGGGGAAGGGAAAGTAGGTTTAACGTAATTAATAAATTAACTTTAACCATTAACAGAAGCCTACAAGAGAATTGTAAGTGAAAACGCGGAAAATAAAAAAGGAGAAAAATATACACTAAAATTAAAATAATTGGGGTACTTACTTGAGTTTAATTGTTGTCCCAGGAAATAATTTGAAAGTCTACCACTGACTGATAATTGTTACAATAGATCCGCCAAGCGAAAGAAATTATACACTTTAAATTTTACCGAACACTTAGTAATCCGCTAAGCGATGTGTCACGGCAAAAATCAGCGGTAGAAAAGGATCTCTCGATCGAGATCTTCCTGGGACCCTGCAGAGAAAACCCCCTGCGCATGACAAACTCAAATAAGCAACCCAAGGAAAATTAGGAATAAGGACCAACAAAAAAAAGGAATAATAACTAATAATTTAATTAACATACCAAACCGCAACGCGATTATATCGAACTAATTTAATTTCAAATTCAAATTAAAAGCGAAACGCGTGGCGACAGCCAAATACACATCAATTCGAACATCGAACCCCGCTTACATCGAAAACGCTACACATCAAAAGTCACGAAATTATCAAGCGGCTATGTTCAGTCAGTTCGTCTTGTTTGTGTATTATCGCCGGTGTTTGTTTATGTCAGTGAGTGAGTGCCAAATAATTTTATATGGAATAGAACAAAACAACAACCCGAGATCAATCATTACTTTTGACCGTAAGTAAACCAATCCATAATTATATGTAAGATATTATATGAATGAAACAGCCTGATAAAAACAAAACTAAATTTTAGGTTAATTTCAAGTAAACAGCAGCTCAGCAGAATAATTAAATTAATAGGAAAGGAAGGAAGTGAAACAGAGGGATAAAAAAAGGACAATAAAGGAACTTGACCATCAAGTTTATATCATCAACCCCGAACTACTCTTATCGGTAACTATTTAATAATAATTTATATAAATCGTTCAAATAACAACAACAGTTATCAATCAGCTGTTAGCATTTCTAACCATCACAGCTAAATAACAATCACACACTTCCTTCACTATCAATGACATTTTTGTATGTTCCAGGAACCCGTCATGCTACTTTTGACATAGGCAACTCCACAATCGTAACGACCAAACGGAAAACTCAACCAACAAGATAAGCACACAAGTTATTAATTATGTATTACTAAATTTTACTCTGTTTTAGCTATGTGGAAAATTGAACCGTAACAATGTGTTGGAAAAATCCCGAAGTCAGTCTAAATATCTATGTTTTGGGCAAACCACGAAGCTTTAGCAAACACCCGCAAAGTTTTGGTTTGAAAAACTTTTAGTTCTTTAAATGGAAGAAACATACGTGATCATGGTTTTTCTGGTTGAGGTATAGAGCTGGGTTTTGTTCCAAAGCGACATGCCACTATTCCGACGTAACTTTGGATATAGCAAAGCTTTAGCCATGTTGGTATGTAAAGAATAGACTGTACATTGGGCTTGTATTTAATTTTTTTTCTAAAGATTAGACCTATATACTTGGCAGTGTCGGGCTACGGTATGGGAACGTTTAAACGTTTAAAATGACATTCTCTTCAAAATTGCAGGTGGCTTTTTGTAGTCTTAAGGTGACTATTTTGGTTGACCTTAATAAAGAGATAACTGTTGTATGCTACAAACTGGTTAAAAAAATGCGGCAAAAAATGGGTCTTTAAAGGACTACAGCCGTGAGGTAGAAATGTAGTGTTTAAATTTTTTTGCCAAACTTCTGCGTTTTAGAGACAAAGATATCAGCCTTATAAGACGCAAAGGTAAACGTTGTTTGATCAGTTTTAGAAAAAAGTACTTTGTGCCCAACTTTGTCAAAAGTTTTTTCAAAGTCGCAGAAGACGACACTTATGGCTTTTTTTAGTCCAAAACTTTTGACAATGTGGTCCGTCACACAGTAAGTTGATAAACGATTGAGTAGACCCATCTGAACCCGTGTTGGTGGGAAAAGAAAAGAAAGTTTGCTATTCTTGAATTATGTCTAAGATCACCCTTTTTATGACCTTTCTTAAGGGGCATAGTAGGTTTATAGGCCTATAATTTTGGGGAAACTTTTAGTCTTTGCCAGGTTTAGAACTTTTAAAAAGTGCCCTAATCTAAAAATTACATTAGCAATATTGGTGAATGCCATTATTGCTTTATGTAAAAACAATTTCAGAACTTTGTTTGGGGCAGAACAGGATTTGATTTTTTTTTAATAATTTTTTTGATTGGACAAGATCTAGCTTTATCAAGTGTTATGTCGTTGTCAGCGGTTTTTAGAAAATCTTTGATTTACCAGCTTCAGATCAGTGTCCTTAAAGTATAAAGGGGAGCATTGGAGCTCAAGCCTGTCTGCAAATGCTTTAGCATTTCTCTCAATAGTGTATGCATCCCATTTTCACCGTGAATGGCGGGAATGAAAACTCGTTTGTTTTTAATGGCTTTGGAAATCTTCCACATTAGAGTTTTATTTTTTAAAAACGTTTTTCTAGCACTGAGTTTTATGAGCCGATCTGACATTTTGTGAAATCCATTTAAGTTTTTGGGATCTCCAAAGTTGCAATGCTTTTGCCATTGACATTTGGCAAAATTTCTTCTTTGAATCAACTTCTTTGTTTTCGGAGATAGTCCTAAAGGATTATTGACGCAAACTTAAAAGGTTTTAGAATTTTTTTTCTAGGTTTGTTGGACTTGAGTAGTTAAAAATGCAACGGTTATTTCTATTTTCTCAATTGTTTGTACTAGGGTCAGGCTACCAATGCTATCTTTCAGGCATTGAGAGAAAAGAATCCAACTCGTATAATTGACGGATTTTTTTCTAGTTTTTGATTCCTTTTCGTATAGCTTAAGCTGTGCTAAATTGTGGTTTAGGCCGTTGAGTGTCGTTACCACAGCTCAAAGACGATCTTTTGGTGGCTTGCGGAGTTATAGTATGTGGGTTTGTTTAGACCCAAAACTTGTAATCCTTTTGACTTCCCGTAGTTGAGCTATTCTTTAAATTGAAATTTCCAGGAAATATAGTAAAATGTAAGCGGAAGCAATTTTGATTGTACCAACCTCAGACACATTTACCACTATCGCATTAGATTTGAAAGAGAGCAAGTTGGGTGTATTCACTTTAGACTGATTTAATGATTTTTTTGCAAAGATTAAAGTATAACGCTTTGTGGTACTTCTGGCGGATTCTCAGTACTTGATTAGGTTAGGATAGGTTAGGTTAGGTTAGGTTAAGTTAGGTTAGGTTAGGTTAAGTTACCAATGCTATCTTCTAGATATTGAAAGAAAAGAGTCTAACACTTTTAGATGACGGGTTTTTTTCCCTTTCCGGAATTCTTTCCGTATAATTCCAGCAGTACCGGATTGTGGTTAAAACTTAAACCGTTTAGTGTTGTTACCACAGCTTCCGAGGTGACGTTCTGGATTATTGGAACATCAAAAACGTCCTTTTTGTGGCTCGCGGAGTTACAGTAAGTGGGTTTGTTTGTATTTTGCAAAGATCAGAGTTGGAGTGGTACCATTGGCGGATTCTCAGTGCTTGATTAGGTTTGTGGAATGACTCTGATACCAGCAGGACGTCAAAGTTCTGATCAAAGAAAAACTTTTTTACTTAATCTATTTTTTCTTATTTTAATCTTACGCTTACGCTACTACACAAGCTGTCTTTGAATTTATACTTGGAATTAAACACACAAATATGTACTATTGCAACCGTTAATTAAGAAAATGAAGGCTCAGTGGATACTGACAAAACCTAGTATCTGGTTCACCAACACTTTCATATTAACTGTAATTATGGTTAAATGAACACTAACCATATATTAAACTATTATTCTGAATTAATACTATAATTTTTTTAAAAAAAATTACCGGAGCTAGGACTTGAACCTATGACAAGTTATGCGCTAAGATTTGAGTTAAGCTTAGACAAAGAAGCTCGGCTGCTGGTCTGGTGTTGATGGCTTTTTTATGAGCAACCTTGCATTTCTTAAAGTTTGGGGGATGAGGATCTAAACATTGTTTGGGCATCCACTGATGGGTGGGCCCTTGAACAGATTCTACAGACCGGGTCTAAACTGAACCTTTTTGCGGTGTGCTTGTACCTCTAGCAAAGCTGAGCAATACCGCTGGTTTTTTGTGTTTGACTACAACCTTTAGACCTAATAAATCAGTGTGGACTATGATCTTTGCACTTTTGACTTTTATAGAAAAGCAAATAAATTTGTTTGGACATTTTTAGAATTGAAACCCAAAATTTTGAGAGTTTGGTTGACGTTCTCCTTGGTGAAGTGTATGATTCTTAAAGTCCTGTTAAGAATTACGACCTCTAGGCAGCATTTGTCTAAAGTTGCCCTAGTATGATGCTTGGTGTCAGTCGTTTTTAGATAGACAATTGCTGCCCGATGATCGGTAGTTGAAGCCAAAATTACGCAAATACTTTTGTAGGTTTTGTCGCAGATAGGTAATTGCTTTTGTTATCTTTAAAATGCTTAGATATTTTCAAGAACTTTTGATTTTTGTAAAACACAATTGCCGGGAGGCGGGACTTTGATGACACTTTTGTAAGAGAATTGGGAAAGGATAGTTTGGGTTTGATTTTAGCGCGGTTGAGGTTTGAAGCGGCAAGCTTGAACCTCATTTTGGTGCAATCCTTTCTTTTTTTGGCAAGGTCGGCGTTTTTTGGGGCGGAAGGCCTTTGTGTCATTTGGCCTGAAAAGCCGTCAAGAGTAGTTGCTGATAGATTACTATTTGCAGCTTCTGATGAATCCTTGGGATTGGTTGAGGATTTTTAAATATATATGGAGGATTTTCTTTTTTTCTTGCTTCTTCTTAATAGGGAATTTATCCCGTAGTCGGCGGTCGATGCGGTGTCCTGCGGTATAGGTGAGCCTTGTCACTTTGTTTTTCTTGTCCAAGGAGTCTTTTATTGGAAGCGGCCTTGGTACCAATTTCTTTATTGGGGCGATCTGGTTCATCTCTTCAACGTCAAAGTTGGCTTGCATTAATGGAAGAGCGGCGGTTAGGTTTGCAATGGTGGCGGTTAAGGATTTAGTGCATTGGGAAGCCATAAATTTTATTTTGAAGCTTTCAGCCGTTGTCACCAGCTGTAGCTGCACCTCTAGCAGGTGGTCTTAACGTGGGCCTTGATTCGAGAGTGAGACCTGGAGTAAAAACTGTCTCTTTTTTGAGATTAGTTGCGCTCCTGCATCTGCCGATCCTTTTTTCTGCTGCTCAGGGGTTCTTCTTCTTTGCGGCTGTAGTCTTGTAATAATTTTTTTTATTTATTAAGATATGAGTCTTGCAATTAGAATTGCAGTTTAGTAGAGATTGGAGTTTTACGTTTTGTGGTACCACTGGCGGATTCTCAGTACTTGGTTAAGTTAGGTTAGGTTACCAATGCTATCTTCCAGACATTGAAAGAAAACAGTCTAACACTTTTAGATGACGGGTTTTTTTCTCTTTCCGGAATTCTTTTCGTATAGTTCCAGCAGTACCGAATTGTGGTCAAAATTTAAGCCGTTGAGTGTTGTTACCACAGTTTTTTAGGTGACGTTCTTGAATCTTGCAACATCAGAAACTTCTCTTCAATGACCCGCGGAGTTATAAAAAGTGGGTTTATTTGGACTCAGGGCTTGTAAGATTTTTGGTTTGACGTAATTGAGCTATTCCTCAATTTGTGCTTTGAATTAAAATCTCCAGAAGTTATGGGAGAATGTAAGCGGAAGCAATTTTGATTGTACCTGGCCTTGACACAGCTACCACTATTGCATTAGATTTAAGAGAGAGCAAGTTTTGTGTATTCACTTCGGACTGATTCAATGATTTTTTTGCAAAGATCAGAGTTGGAGTGGTACCATTGGTGGATTCTCAATGCTTGATTAGGTTTGTGGATTGACTCTGATACCAGCAGGACGTCAAAGTTCTGATCAAAGATAAATTTTTCAATTTAATCTATTTTTTCTGTAATGCTGTTGGCATTAGCATTTATTTTTCACTTGTAAAGGCCAATATTTTAATCTAATACTTACGCTACTAAACAAGCTGTCTTTGAATATATACCTAAAATTAAACACACAAATATGTACTATTGCAACCGTTAATTCAGAGAATGAAGTCGCTGTAGATACTTACAAGGCCTAGTATTTGGTTTACAAACATTGTTATATTAAATGTATTTATGGTTAAATGAACACTAACCATATATTAAACTAACATTCTGAATTAATACCATAGTTTTTTTTTTTTTAATTTACCGGAGCTGGGACTCGAACCTACGACAAGTTATGCGCTAAGATTCGAGTTAGGCTTAGACAAAGAAAAAAAACGCAATTTGGGCTGTCTCAAACTTGGCTGCTGGTCTGGTGTTGATGGCTTTTTTATGAGCAACTTTGCATTTCTTAAAATTTGGGGGATGAGGATCTAAACATTGTTAGGGCAGGCCACTGATGGATGAGCTCTTGAACAGATTCTACAGACCGGGTCTAAACTGAACCTTTTTGCGGTGTGCTTGTACCTCTAGCAAAGCTGAGCAATACCGCTGGTTTTTTGTGTTTAACTACAACCTTCAGACCTACCAAATTAGTGTGATCTATGATCTTTGCACTTTTAATTTTTATGGAAAAGCAAATAAATTTGTTTGGACATTTCTGAAATTGAAACCCAAAATTTTGAGAGTTTGGTTGACGTTCTCTTTGGTGAGGTGTATGATTCTTAAAGTCCTGTTAAGATTTACGACCTCAAGGCGGCATTTGTCTGAAGTCGCTCAAGTATGATGTTTGGTGTCGGTCGTTTTTAGATAGGCAATTTCTGCCCGATGATTGGTAGTTGAAGAATTACGCAAATACCTTTGTCGGTATTTGTCGCAGATAGATAATTGCTTTTGTTATTTTTAAAAATTTTAGATATTTCCAGGAATTTTTGCTTTTTGTAAAACACAATTGCCGGGAGGCGGGACTTTAATGACACTTCTGTAAGAGAATTGGGAAGAGATAGTTTGGGTTTGATATTAGCGCGGTTGAGGTTTGAAGCGGCAAACTTAAACCTTATTTTGGTGCAATCTTTTCTATTTTTTTTTGGCAGAGTTGGCGTTTTTTGGGGCGGAAGGCCTTTGTGTTATTTGGCCTGAAAAGCTGTCAAGAATAGTTGCTGATAGCTGACTATTTGCAGTTTCTGATAGATGTTTGAGATTGGCTGAAGATTTTTAAGTATATATGGAAGATTCTCTTTTATTTCTTTGTCGATTTTCTTAACGTGGAAAAATTTTCCGGAGTGGCAATCAATGCAAGTGTCTTGCAGTAGAGGTGAGGCTCCTTATTTCGTTCTCCTCGTCCGAGAAGTCTCTAGCAGCGGGCCATAAAGGGCCTTAACATGGACCTTGGACCGGAAGTAAGACCTGGAGTGGGAACTGTCTTTTTTTGAGATTGGTCGCGTTTCTCCATCTGCCGATCTTTTTTCTGCTGCTTAAGGATTTCTTATTTTTTTGTTGGAAGACGGCTGTGGTCTTTTAATAAAACTTTCTAGTTATCAAGATGTGAGTCTTGCAACCTGAGACAAATTATGCGCCAAGGTTAGAGTTAAGCTTAGACAAAAAAGAAGACGCAACTTGGGTCGTTGCGAGTTTGGCTGTTGGCCTGGTACTGATAGCATTTTTATGAGTGGTTTTGCGTTTATTAGAATTTTCGGGATAGGGACCTAAGCACAAAGCGTACTTTGGCCCGGATTTGTTAGGGCAGGCCACTGATTGGTGGGCCCTTGAACAGATTTTACAGACCGGTTCTAAACTGAACCTTTTGGCGGTGTGCCCATGCCTCTGGCAAAGCTGACACTAAGGATTACTATTGGTCTTTTGTATTTTACCACAACTTTTAGACCCAGTAAAGTCAGTGTGATCCATAATCTTCGCACTTTTGACTCTTATGGAGAAACAAATAAATTTGTTTGGTGGACACTTTTGAGATTGAAACCTAGAGTTTTGAAAGCTTGGTTGACGTCCTTCTTAGTAAGGTGTATAATTTTTTAGGTCTTGTTAAGAATCACGACCTAAAGGCAGCATTTGTCTGAAGTTGCCCTAGTATGATGCTTGGCGTCGGTTGTTATTTGATAAGCAATTGATGCCCGATGTTTGGTAGTTGAAGAATTACGCAAATACCTTTGTAGGTTTTGTCGCAGATAAGTAATTGCTTTTGTTATCTTTGAAATTTTTGAATACTTTCAAAAATTTTTGCTTTTTGCAAAACACAATTGCCGGGAGGCGGGACTGATGACAAGTCTGTAAAAGAATTGGGGAGGGATAGTTTGGGTTTGATATTAGCACGGTTGGGGTTTGAAACGACAATCTTAAATTTCATTTTGGTGCAATCCTTTCTTTTTTTGGCAAGGTCGGCGCTTTTTGGGGTGGAAGGCCTTTGTGTCATTTGGCCTGAAATGTGCTTGGGATTGGTTGAAGATTTTTAAGTATATATAGAGGATTTCCCTCCTTTGTCGCTTTTTCTTAATGGGAAATTTGATTCGTAGTCGGCGGTCGATGCAGGGTGGCCTGCGATAGTGGTGAGGCTTGTCACTTTGTTTTTCTTGTCTGAGGAGTTCTCTATTGGAAGCGGCCTTGGCACCAATTTTTTTATTGGTGGCGGTCTGGTCCATTTCTTCAACGTCGGAGTTGGCTTGCATTAGTGGAAGCGGCCAAGTCTGCAATGGTGGAAGTTAGGGATTTAGTGCATTGGAGAGCCTTAAATTTTATTTTGCTTTCAGCCGTTGTTGCCAGCTGCAGCTGCACCTTTAGCAACTGGCTCTCAAAGACCTTAACGTGGGTCTTAAATCAAGAGTGGGACTTAGAGTAAGAACTGCTTCTTTTTTTATATTAGTCGCGCTCCTGCATCTGCTGATCTTTTTTCTGCTGCTCAGGGGTTCTTCTTCTTTACGGCTGTAGTCCTGTAATAAAATTTTCTATTTATTAAGATGTGAGTCTTGCAATTAGAATTGCAGTTTTGTAGAGATTGGAGTTTTACGCTTTGTGGTACCACTGGCGGATTCTCAGTACTTGGTTAGGTTAGGTTAAGTTACCAATGCTATCTTCCAGACATTAAAAGAAAAGAGTCCAATACCTACGACAAATTTTTCTTCCTTTACGGAATCCCTTCCGTATAGTTCTAGCAGTACCGGGTTGTGGTCAGAATTTAGGCCGTTGAGTGTTGTTACCACAGCTTCCGAGGTGACGTTCTTGAGTACTGCAACATCAGAAACGTCTCCTCGGTGGACCGCGGAAATATAGTTTGTAGGTTTGTTTGGACTCAGGACTTGTAAGTTTTTTGGCTCCACGTAGTTGAGCTATTTCTCAATTTGTGCTTTGAATCGAAATCCCCAGCAGTTATGGGAGAATGTTAGCGGAAGTAATTTTAATTGTATCTGGCTTTGACACAGTTACCACTATTGCATTAGATTTGAGAGAGAACAAGTTGAAAGTATTTACTTCAAACTGATTCAATGATTTTGTTTGCAAAGCTCAAAGTTTTACGCTTTGTGGTACCACTGGTGGATTCTCAGTGCTTGATTAGGTTTGTAGATTGACTCTGATACCAGCAGGACGTTGAGGTTCTTATAAAAAAAAAACTTTTTTATTTAATCTTTTTTTTTTTTGTAATGATGTTGGTATTGGCCTTTCTTTTATTTGCAAGGACCAATATTTTAAAGCTTACACTTATGCTACTACCACACAAACTGTCTTTGAATATATACCTGGAATTAAACACACAAGTATGTACTATTGCAACCGTTAATTGAGAGAATGAAGGCGCTGTAGTTACTGACGAGGCCTAGTATCTGGTTCACCAACACTTTCATATTAACTGTAATGGTTAAATAAACACTAACCATATATTAAACTAACATTCTGAATTAATACAATAGGTTCTTCAAAAAAAAAAAATTACCGGAGCTGGGGCTCAAACCTACGACAAGTTATGCGCTAAGATTCGAGTTAGGCTTAGACAAAGAAGAAAACACGACTTGGGCTGTCTCAAGCTCGGCTCTGGTGTGGATGGCTTTTCTATGAGCAACCTGTCATTTCTTAAAATTTGCGGGATGAGGATCTGAACATTGTTAGGGCAGGCCACTGATGGGTGGGCCCTTGAACAGATTCTACAGACCGGGTCTAAACTGAACTTTTTTGTGCAATACCGCTGGTTTTTTGTGTTTGACTACAACCTTTAGACCTACTAAATTAGTGTGATCCATAATCTTTGCACTTTTGACTTTTATGGAAAAGCAAATCAATTTGTTTAGACATTTCTGAAATTGAAACCCAAAATTTTGAGAGTTTGGTTGACGTTCTCTTTGGTGAGGTGTATGATTCTTAAAGTCCCGTAAAAAATTACGACCTCTAGGCAGCATTTGTCTAAAGTTGCCCTAGTATGATGCTTGGTGTCAGTCGTTTTTAGATAGGCAATTTCTGCCCGATGATCGGTAGTTGAAGCCAAAATTACGCAAATACCTTTGTAGGTTTTGTCGCAGATAGGTAATTGCTTTTGTTATCTTTAAAATGCTTAGATATTTTCAAGAACTTTTGATTTTTGTAAAACACAATTGCCGGGAGGCGGGACTTTGATGGCACTTCTGTAAGAGAATTGGGAAGGGATAGTTTGGGTTTGATTTTAGCGCGGTTGAGGTTTGAAGCGGCAAGCTTGAACCTCGTTTTGGTGCAATCCTTTTTTTTTGGCAGGATTGGCGTTTTTTGGAGCGGAAGGCCTTTGTGTCATTTGGCTTGAAAAGCCGTCAAGAGTAGTTGCTGATAGATGATTATTTGCAGCATCTGATAAGTGCTTGAGATTGGCTGAGGATTTTTAAGTATATATGGAGGATTTTTCTCCTTTCTTGCTTCTTCTTAATGAGGAATTTGTCACGTAGTCGGCGGTTGATGCAAGGTGTCCTGCGGTATAGGTGAGCCTTGTCACTTTGTTTTTCTTGTCCGAGAAGTCTTTTTTTAGAAGCGGCCTTGGCACCAATTTTTTTATTGGGGGCGATTTGGTTTACCTCTTCAACGTCGGAGTTGGCTTGCATTAATGGAAGAGCGGCGGTTAGGTTTGCGATGGTAGCGGCCAGGTTTGCGATGGTGACGGTCAAGGATTTAGTGCATTGGGGAGCCATACATTTTATTTTGAAGCTTTTAGCCGTTGTCGTCAGCTGTAGCTGTATCTCTAGCAGCTGGCCTTAATGTGGGCCTTGAATCGAGAATAGGACTTGGAGTAAGAACTGCTTCTTTTTTGAGATTAGTTGCGCTCCTGCATCTGCTGATCTTTTTTCTGCTGCTCAGGGGTTTTTCTTCTTTACGGCTGTAGTCCTGTAATAAAATTTTCTATTTATTAAGATGTGAGTCTTGCAATTAGAATTGCAGTTTTGTAGAGATTGGAGTTTTACGTTTTGTGGTACCACTGGCGGATTCTCAGTACTTGGTTAGGTTAGGTTAAGTTACCAATGCTATCTTCCAGACATTGAAAGAAAAGAGTCTAACACTTTTAGATGACGGGTTTTTCTCCCTTTTCGGAATTCTTTCCGTATAGTTCCAGCAGTACCAAATTGTGGTCAAATTTAAGCTGTTGAGTGTTGTTATCACAGCTTTTAAGGTGACGTTCTTGAATATTGCAACATCAGAATCGTCTCTTCAATGACCCGCGGAGTTATAGTAAGTGGGTTTGTTTGGACTCAGGGCTTGTAAGTTTTTTGGTTTCACGTAATTGAGCTATTCCTCAATTTGTGCTTTGAATTGAAGTCCCCAGCAATTATGGTAAAATGTAAGCAGAAACAAATTTGATAGTACCTAGCCCTGGCACGATTACCACTATTGCATTATATTTGAGAGAGAGCAAGTTTTGTGTATTCACTTCGAAATGATTCAATAATATTTTTGCAAAGATCAGAGTTGGAGTGGTACCATTGGCAAATTTTCAGTGCTTGATAAGGTTTGTGGAATGACTCAAATACCAGCAGGACGTCAAAGTTCTGATCAAAGATAAATTTTTCAACTGAATCTATTTTTTCTGTAATGCTGTTGGCATTAGCATTTATTTTTCACTTGTAAAGGCCAATATTTTAATCTAATGCTTACGCTACTAAACAAGCTGTCTTTGAATATATACCTGAAATTAAACACACAAATATGTACTATTGCAACCGTTAATTCAGAGAATGAAGTTGCTGTAGATACTTACAAGGCCTAGTATTTGGTTTACAAACACTGTTATATTAAATGTGTTTATGGTTAAATGAACACTAACCATATATTAAACTAATATTCTGAGTTAATACTATAGTTTTTTTTTTTAATTTACCGGAGCTGGGACTCGAACCTACGACAAGTTATGCGCTAAGATTCGAGTTAGGCTTAGACAAAAAAAAAAACGCAATTTGGGCTGTCTCAAACTCGGCTGCTGGTCTGGTGTTGATGGCTTTTTTATGAGCAACCTTGCATTTCTTAAAGTTTGGGGGATGAGGATCTAAACATTGTTTGGGCAGGCCACTGATGGGTGGGTTCTTGAACAGATTCTACAGACCGGGTCTAAACTGAACCTTTTTACGGTGTGCCTGTGCCTCTGGCAAAACTGAGGAATACCGCTGGTTTTTTGTGTTTGACTACAACCTTTAGACCTAATAAATCAGTGTGGACTATGATCTTTGCACTTTTGACTTTTATAGAAAAGCAAATAAATTTGTTTGGACATTGTTAGAATTAAATCCCAAAATTTTGAGAGTTTGGTTGACGTTCTCTTTGGTGAAGTGTATGATTCTTAAAGTCCTGTTAAAAATTACAACCTCAAGGCAGCATTTGTTTGAAGTATGATGCTTGGTGTCGGTCGTTTTTAGAAAAGCAATTGCTGCCCGATGATCGGTAGTTGAAGCCAGAATTACGCAAATACCTTTGTAGGTTTTGTTGCAGATAGGTTATTGCTTTGGTTATCTTTAAAATGTTTGAATATTTTCAAGAATTTTTTCTTTTTGTAAAACACAATTGCCGGAAAGCGGGACTTTGATGACACTTTTGTAAGAGAATTGGGAAGGGATAGTTTGGGTTTGATATTAGCGCGGTTGGAGTTTGAAGCGGCAAGCTTGAACCTCGTTTTGGTGCAATCTTTTTTTTTTGGCAGGATTGGCGTTTTTTGTCATTTGGCCTGAAATGTGCTTGGGATTGGTTGAAGATTTTTAAGTATATATAGAGGATTTCCCTCCTTTGTCGCTTTTTCTTAATGGAAAATTTGATTCGTAGTCGGCGGTCGATGCAGGGTGGCTTGCGATAGTGGTGAAGTTTGTCACTTTGTTCTTCTTGTCTGAGGAGTTTTCTATTGGAAGCAGCCTTGGCACCAATTTTTTTATTGGGGGCGGTCTGGTCCATTTCTTCAACGTTGGAGTTGGCTTGCATTAGTGGAAGAGCGGCGGTTAGGTTTGCGATGGTAGCGGCCAGGTTTGCGATGGTGACGGTCAAGGATTTAGTGCATTGGGGAGCCATACATTTTATTTTGAAGCTTTTAGCCGTTGTCGTCAGCTGTAGCTGTATCTCTAGCAGCTGGTCTTAACATGGGCTTTGAATCGAGAATGGGACTTGGAGTAAGAACTACTTTTTTTTTAGATTAGTTGCGCTCCTGCATCTGCCGATCCTTTTTTTGATGCTCAGGGGTTCTTCTTCTTTACGGCTGTAGTCCTGTAATAAAATTTTCTATTTATTAAGATGTGAGTCTTGCAATTAGAATTGCAGTTTTGTAGAGATTGGAGTTTTACGCTTTGTGGTACCACTGACGGATTCTCAGTACTTGGTTAGGTTAGGTCAAGTTACCAATGCTATCTTCCAGACATTGAAAGAAAAGAGTCTAACACTTTTAGATGACGGGTTTTTCTCCCTTTTCGGAATTCTTTCCGTATAGTTCCAGCAGTACCGAATTGTGGTCAAATTTAAGCCGTTGAGTGTTGTTATCACAGTTTTTAAGGTGACGTTCTTGAATATTGCAACATCAGAATTGTCTCTTTAATGACCTGCGGAGTTATAGTAAGTGGGTTTGTTTGGACTCAGGGCTTGTAAGTTTTTTGGTTTCACGTAATTGAGCTATTCCCCAACTTGTCCTTTGGATTGAAGTACCCAGCAATTATGGTAAAATGTAAGCAGAAACAAATTTGATAGTACCTAGCCTTGGCACAATTACCACTATTGCATTAGATTTGAGAGAGAACAAGTTGAAAGTATTTACTTCAAACTGATTCAATGGTTTTGTTTGCAAAGCTCAAAGTTTTACGCTTTGTGGTACCACTGGTGGATTCTCAGTGCTTGATTAGGTTTGTAGATTGACTCTGATACCAGCAGGACGTTGAGGTTCTTATAAAAAAAACTTTTCTATTTAATCTATTTTTTTTTTGTAATGATGTTGGTATTGGCCTTTTTTTTATTTGCAAGGACCAATATTTTAAAGCTTACACGTATCCTACTACCACACAAACTGTCTTTAAATATATACCTAGAATTAAACACACAAGTATGTACTATTGCAACCGTTAATTGAGAGAATGAAGGCGCTGTAGTTGCTGACGAGGCCTAGTATCTGGTTCACCAACACTTTCATATTAACTGTAATTATGGTTAAATAAACACTAACCATATATTAAACTAACATTCTGAATTAATATAATAGGTTCTTTAAAAAAAAAATTACCGGAGCTGGGGCTCAAACCTACGACAAGTTATGCGCTAAGATTCGAGTTAGGCTTAGACAAAGAAGAAAACACGATTTGGGCTGTCTCAAGCTCGGCTCTGGTGTAGATGACTTTTCTATGAGCAACCTTTCATTCCTTAAAATTTGCGGGATGAGGATCTGAACATTGTTAGGGCAGGCCACTGATGGATGGGCTCTTGAACAGATTCTACAGACCGGGTCTAAACTGAACCTTTTTACGGTGTGCCTGTGCCTCTGGCAAAACTGAGGAATACCGCTGGTTTTTTGTGTTTGACTACAACTTTTAGACTTAATAAATCAGTGTGATCTATGATCTTTGCACTTTTGACTTTTATAGAAAAGCAAATAAATTTGTTTGGACATTTTTAGAATTAAAACCCAAAATTTTGAGAGTTTGGTTGACGTTTTTTTTGGTGAGGTTTATGATTCTTAAAGTCCTGTTAAAAATTACAACCTCAAGGCAGCATTTGTCTGAAGTCGCCCAAGTATGATGCTTGGTGTCGGTCGTTTTTAGATAGACAATTGCTGCCCGATGATCGGTAGTTGAAGCCAGAATTACGCAAATACCTTTGTAGGTTTTGTCGCAGATAGGTAATTGCTTTTGTTATCTTTAAAATGCTTAGATATTTTCAAGAACTTTTGATTTTTGTAAAACACAATTGCCGGGAGGCGGGACTTTGATGGCACTTCTGTAAGAGAATTGGGAAGGGATAGTTTGGGTTTGATATTAGCACGGTTGGGGTTTGAAACGGCAAGCTTGAACCTCATTTTGGTGCAATTTTTTCTTTTTTGGCAGGGTTGGCGTTTTTTGGGGCGGGAGGCTTTTGTGTCATTTGGCCTGAAAAGCCGTCAAGAGTAGTTGCTGATAGATGATTATTTGCAGCATCTGATAAGTGCTTGGGATTGGCTGCGAATTTTTAAGTATATATGGAGGATTTTCCTCCTTTCTCGCTTCTTCTTAATGAGGAATTTGTCACGTAGTCGGCGGTTGATGCAAGGTGTCCTGCGGTATAGGTGAGCCTTGTCACTTTGTTTTTTTTGTCCTAGGAGTCTTTTTTTAGAAACGGCCTTGGCACCAATTTTTTTATTGGGGGCGATTTGGTTTACCTCTTCAACGTCGGAGTTGGCTTGCATTAATGGAAGAGCGGCGGTTAGGTTTGCGATGGTAGCGGCCAGGTTTGCGATGTTGACGGTCAAGGATTTAGTGCATTGAGGAGCCATACATTTTATTTTGAAGCTTTTAGCCGTTGTCGTCAGCTGTAGCTGTATCTCTAGCAGCTGGCCTTAACGTGGGCCTTGAATCGAGAATGGGACTTGGAGTAAGAACTGCTTCTTTTTTGAGATTAGTCGCGCTCCTGCATCTGCTGATCTTTTTTCTGCTGCTCAGGGGTTCTTCTTCTTTACGGCTGTAGTCCTGTAATAAAATTTTCTATTTATCAAGATATGAGTCTTGAAATTAGAATTGCAGTTTTGTAGAGATTGGAGTTTTACGCTTTGTGGTACCACTGGCGGATTCTCAGTTGGTTAGGTTAGGTTACCAATGCTATCTTCCAGACATTAAAAAAAAAAGAGTCTAACACTTTTAGATGACGTTTTTTTCTCCTTTTTTGGAATTCTTTCCGTATAGTTCCAGCAGTACCAAATTGTGGTCAAAATTTAAGCCGTTCAGTGTTGTTACCACAGCTTCCCAGGTGACGTTCTTAAGTATTGCAACATCAGAATCGTCTTTTCAATTGCCCGCAAAGTTATAGTAAGTGGGTTTGTTTGGACCCAGGACTTGTAAGTTTTTTGGCATCGCGTTGTTCAGCTATTCCTCAATTTGTGCTTTGAATTGAAATTCCTAGCAGTTATGGTAAAATGTAAGCAGAAACAATTTTGATAGTACCTAGCCCTGGCACAATTACCACTATTGCATTAGATTTGAGAGAACAAGTTTTGTGTATTCACTTTGGACTGATTCAATGATTTTTTTGCAAAGATCAGTTTCACGTTTTGTGGTATTACTGGCGGATTCTCAGGGTTTGATTAGGTTTTTAGATTGACTCTGATACCAGCAGGACGTTGAGGTTGTAATCAAAGAAGAACTTTTTTACTTAATCAATTTTTTCTGTAATGCTGTTGGCATTGGCATTTTTTTTTTTCATTTGCAAGGGCCATTACTTTAAAACTTACACAAACTGTTTTTGAATATATACTTAATGTTAAACACACAAATATGTACTATCGCAACCGTTAATTAAGAGAATTAAAGCGCTGTGGCAACAAAGCCTAGTATCTGGCTTACCAAAACTTTCATATCAAATGTAATTATGGTTAAATGGACACTAATTATATATTAAATTAACATTCTGAATTATTACAATAATTTCTTTAAAAAAATTTACCGGAACTGGGGCTTGAACCTGCAACAAATTATGCGCCAAGATTCAAGTTAGGCTTAGACAATAAAGAAGACGCTGCTTGGGTAACCGCGGACTTGGCTGCCGGTCTGGTATTGATGGATTTTTTATGAGCGGCTTTGCATCCTTTGAAAGTTGCGGGATAGGGGCCTAAACACATAGCGCACTTTGGCGCGGATTTGTTAAGGTAGGCCACTATTTGGTGGGACCCTGAACGGATTTAACAGATCGGGTCTAAACTGCACCTTTAGTTGGTGTGCCCGTGCTTCTAGCAAAGCTGACCCTGTAGAATACCGCTAGTTTTTATTTATTATTATAGGTCGGTGAAATCTATGATCCTCTCACTTTTGGCTCTCTTTGCGAGTTGCACTGCGACCATGAAGAAGCAAGTAAATTTGTTGCTCATTTGGTAGATGTTTGTGGGATTGAAGCTTTGAGAGCTTAGCCAAGGTCCTTCTTAGTGAGGTATATCAAGATCTTAAGAATCACGCAGCGTTTGTCTAAGATTGCCTAAGCATGATGCTTGGCGTTGCTTGTTTATAGATGGGCTATTGCTGCCCGATGATCGGCGGTTGAAGCCAAAAAAAGATGTTTGGATATTTTTGTATATTTTTGCTTTTTGCAAAGCACAATTGCCGGAGGGCGGGACTTTAATGACACGCTTGTAGGAGGATTGGAAAGGAATCATTTGGGGTTTGAACTTTACTTATCCTTTCTTGGCAGGGACGACACCTTTTAGGACAAAAAACCTTATATGTTGATTTGCAGTTGGGTGCTAAGGATTGGTTGAAAGCCTTTTAGTAGTTAAAGAGGACGCAGGTTCTTTTTTTTGAAGCTTCTCCTTAACGGGGGCAAATCCCTTGGATGAAAGTGAGGCGCGTCATTTTGTACTCTTTGTCCGAGGATACCTTCTGGAAAACTCATTATCACTGTTGTCCTCAAAAAGTAATTTTGAGTCATGGCGTTTTGTTTTACCGTTCTCTTTGCCGCCTTCTGTCAGAGGCGGCCTTGGCACCAATTTCTTTATTGAGAACCATCTAATCAATCTCCTTAACGTCGAAGTTGGCTTGCGGTGGTGGAAGAGCGGTGCTGGGTATGGCAGTAATCAGGTCCGCAATGGTGGCGGCCAGATCCGCGATGGTGTGATTAGGGATGCGATAGTGCATTGGAGAACCTTGCATTTTATTTCAAAGCTTTCAGCCATTAAGGGCCTTAACGTGGGCTTTAAATTGCGAATGGGACCTAAAGTGGAAACTGCTTTTTTTTGGGGATTAGTCGCTCTCCTGCATCTGCTGATCCCTCTTCTGCTGTTCAGGGATTTTTCCTCTTTGTTAGAAGGTGGCTGTAGTCTTGTGGTCAAGATGAGAGTCTTGCAATTAGAATTTTAGTTTTGTAGAGATTGGAGGTTTGTGGATGGTTTACTGGGTCTTGGATTTTAGATTCAACGATATGAACTCGACGCTACTTGCAGTCAAATTGCTGAGATAGACCAAGAACAGATATTACTATATCTGTTTACTTAATTATGTACTTTATTGTAGTTAGTAGTATTTTATTATTCCACTTATATATTTTTTATTTAAAATTTGCGACAATAAAAAATATTACAATCAATTTGCATTAAATATAATTAATTTAAAAGCCGCATTCAACTATCAACAATTTGTTTGTTTACTTTATAAAATAAATGTACTAAGAATACATCAAAGAAAATCTGCATATTTGTTAATAAAAAGTCAATTCTTTACTGTTTCTCGAAATATGTGTTTGCTGTATACCGCAAACAAAACCAATTCCATCAAACTCGCGCTATAATATTCGTAACGTGCATCCCCCTTTCCAATATACATGCAACATAACGAATTCAGTTTGGTAATAATATCTGAAAATCAATTAAACTTGTCACCGTTTCAATTCATATTGTTGGGAAAATAACGTAAATTTTATGTTCTATTTTATGCCAATAATGCGGATTAAAATGTTTTAAAATAATTCAAACATTATGTAAACTAATTACAAATTCAGTGCACAATTGTGTAGATTAACAGAGGTTAATTAATTATATACATATATATTCCTTTCATTTCTTTAAACGTGTTTGTTTTAAACTCCAATGTAACTTTTATGGTTTTAACATATTTTGTAGTACTAGTAGATTATAAATGAGCTAGTTATGCTTTGATGTATGGATGCAATGGACATTATTTATGCAATTATAGCACACTAAAATGCAATTGTATGATCTACAAATCCAATATAGGTAATATTAAATTTTCAGCTATTTTACCGCAACTGGGTTATTGAAAGTTATTTTTAATACTAAATTTTATATAACCTTGTTCGTATGGTTTGTACCTATAAATGTCTAGATCCGGCTCTGTTACAAATGTACAGTATATTTACTTGGGCAGTAAAATCTTTATGGTTATTCTTATATCTACTTTATATGTTTATATTTTCTAGTAAGTTGTGGTTGGAATATCATTTTTACCATCTGATAAATAAGAATATCGTAATAAAAAATATTTCAGGGGTCGTCGTACATCATAAACATTTATCAAAATTTTCAATAAAAATAAATATGTATATTCCTAGTAATAAAGTTATACATATTTTTTTTAACTTGATGGAAATAATGCATTTTGTATAGAATAAAAATGGATTAATAAAATGGGAATTGGATTTTATTCTAAGGGGATTAAAATGAATTGTTTCTGAAAATTGTTTGTATTTGTACAATTTTTTTTTTGCAAAACGTGAATAACAAATTGAAAAATTAATTAAATTTTATAAAAAAATAGTTTAATAATCATAATGAGTTTTAAGAGTCAGTTGGGTGAAACTTGTATCTTGGCGCATAATTTGTTGCAGGTTCGAGCCCCAGCTCTGGTAGAAAATTTTAAGAAATTTTATAAATTGCTCCTTGCAACAGAAAAAATTAAGTATCTCTAATTTAAAAAATATTATTTAATCTTTTACAAACGTTTCAAATTCATTAAAAAACTGTACTAAAAAACCAAAGCAGGGATTTTTAATGATTTTTACAAAAATCGACAAAGTATTAATTAATTCTATCTATACATGTCTGCATTATAAAGTGTACATCAAACAAATAATAAATCCTATGTACAATGTACTTATAAAATAATCGCCATTGATTTTAAGCTGCTTTGTCATCAACTGGATTGTATTTTTATTTTTTATGTAACACAAATGTGCTGTAATAATCAAAACTCTATGACGTTTGGCATCCAAAGGAATTCAATTTGAATTCATGCCAGGGACATGAACTATTCCGCATTACTTTGCACCTCCTGTTACGTAATAGTGGCACGACAACGGCAATACGAAACAAGTATAAGATTATAAAGCAGATGCTTAATAATAAAATACGCGTTGTAAATGAAGCGCCTTAAATGAAGGGGTGAAATAGTGGTTGTTCTGTAACATAATTACAATTCCTATTGCAATGTTTATGAACGCTTTTGTTCCTGTATTCACGGATTCAAATCAAATTTTAATTATTATATTTTGTTATGTTAATGTGTACGAATGAGTAGGTGGCGTGAAGCGAGGATGTTTTCATATCATGAATAATTTTCAAGGATTTATTACATGAATAAAGTATTAGGATAGATTCGCTAAAGGTAATTTAATATTAATATAATTATGTTAAATGGTAAACAGAAATAATGTTAAATTGAATATTTAGTATAAATGCTTTGTATTAAAAGTTTTGCCTTGTTGTGGGGTGTGGTGTATTTATAAGTTTAAGCTGCTTATTTTGGTGACAGTTGCTTCATATATTATTACTTAATAATTAGGAAATCGGTTTATGTAATTTCCATTTGCTGCCTAGAAGAAATTTTAAGCAGATTTGGCTTTGGCTCAATTTTCTACACTGTACATTTGTTTGAGAAAATAGATTTGATTAGCATGAAATTATGTTGTAGCTCATTTAATTAAGCGCTTGATTTCAATATAATGTTTGCAATAATTTTCTAATAAAGTAACACGTTTTTTTTTTAATTTGCAGTTTATAAGTCTTGGGAAATACTAAATTTAAAAATTAAACAATTTTTTTTTAAGTTTTGGTCATGCATCTTTAAAGTTAAATTTTTAGCAAACTTTGTATTTTCAGCTATCTTGAGTTCATCTTTAGACATAGGCCTCCTTCATACCTCTCCAAATCACAGTTCTCATCCATCCAAATCCAGCATGCTTCTTAATGTTGTTGTCCCATTTCATTTTTGGCCTACTTCTGCCTCTTTTCCCAATATATACGCGCCATTTTAGAATAACGTGGTTCCATCTTCTGTTGTGACCAGCAAACTTCTATTTCTGCATTGCTACTACCCAGATATCATTAATCAGTTTGGCTTTTTCTCTAATCAAATCTTTTGGTCTTGTTCCATGGTTCTTTGTGCTGTTGCTATTGGCTACGTTCTTTAGTGTTAGCGTACATGTCTGTGTACTGTACTGGCAGTACACATTGATTAAAGTCGCCTGTCTTTAGATGTTGTGGTACATTTTTCTGGCTTAATTTGTCTTTCGTAGTTCCTCTGCTTCTTGATTTTTGTTTGTTGGTTTAATAATTTGACCTAAATATACATATTGATTTACTTGTTTAATCTTGTTTCTATTTAAAGGGTGCGGCAGGGAAACTTGCTGATTTGAAAGGTCAATAAAAGAAAAAGTATTTCACATATTGATTTAATTCTTTTTTTATCGTATTGTACTCATTCTGAATTTTTGTTTCAAGTGGTTTTCAAAATAACATCGGACAAATGGCGTCCTTCATTAGCGATACACTGATTCACCCGCTTTTTGAAGTTTTGTTTCACTCTTTAGAGCATATCAACGAAAATGTTGGCGCTGGCTTGGCGGATGTTGTCCTTTAGGTGTTGCAGGGTCCATAGTTTGTTATTGTAAACAATGGGTTTGAGAAATTTCCATAAAAAGAAGTCACAGGAAGCCAAAACGGGGAAGCGCGCCGGCTACAGTACATCAACCCTCAAAGAAATTATGCTGGAACTATACGTTCCCAAGTTCTATTTCTTTAAGTTTTAGTTAAAAAAATGCTTCAATCATTTCTCTGTAGCAAGTTGCATTCACAGTACCAGTGTGTTCTTTTTCCTCAAAAAAGTAAAGCTCAATTATTGCAACTTTTGACAATGAACAACACAGAGTAACACGTTCACAATGAAGTGGCTTCTCATAAAGTTCACGAGGATTAGGACCACTCCAATAACGCATGATTTGTTTGTTTACGCAGCCGGAAAGATGAAAATGGGCTTCATTACTGCAAAACACGAGAGCGTTGTGAAGCAAGTTAAAGAGCGCTTCACATGCATTTTGGCAAGAAACAAAATTGCGTTCACTGAGCTCTTGCACTACAGCAAGTTTGTAGGGATAAATCTTAAGTTTGTTGTAAACACTGCAATCAGAAATTCTTAGAGTACTTGCCTGTTTGCGCGCCAAACGCCTGGGAGAGTGCAAAAAGAACAGCCTCACCTTCTCAACGTTTTTTGGGGTTCTGGAAATCCGTTGACTTCCAGGCCTTTTTTTTGCCACACTGCTGCTTTTCCTGAATGCGTCCACCCAAAAACGTTTGATTGCCGACCAGGAACAGGACCCGTAAGATGAATCATGAACCGAGTTTGGAAGGCACATTGGATGGCGACCATCAAACGGCCATTGGAAAAATTGTCCATTGCATGACGACAACTGGTTTGAGCGGTAACAAAACTTCAAGCACTCCTCTTTCAAATGAGACCTTTCCTTCATCTTTTTGACCACGTCTCGCTCATTAGCGCCGAATTCAAATCAGCAAGTTTCTCTGCCGCACCTTGTATCTCTATGTTTAAAATATCCGATGCTGTTGTCATGTTTTCAATTTTTGTCATATTATTTTCCAATCCAACCCTGTTAAATGCCTTATTGAGATCTTCAAGTATATACGATAAGTCTTCTATGTTCTCAGAGAATATGACAATATCTGAGGTGTTTGAGCCTGATTCCATTTATGTTTATACCCATTTTTGTATGCCTTTTCAGTTACATAACCTATTTTGCGTCGCTTTAACCATACATATTGCAGCGGCCCACATTGTTATTTATTATTTTAATAGTTTACTTTATATTTGAATGATTATTTCAATAATTGTTCAGTTACACACATCAAACTTTCAGTCAGCTGGTATATTGAAAAATACACTAGTTAAAACTTTAGGACTTTGTTTTGATTTGGACTTGAAATCAAAAGCAATTTGCATACAACAGATGGTTAGTAGCTACCTGGACATCATGATGCTTGGAACGACTGAAAAGTTAAAAAATGTTACCGGCACTCACTCTTGTAGTGGGTAGGTAGGGTTGAAATGGCTGTAAGAAAATCTCTAATGCAGTTGTATAGTTGTCCAGGTATTGGGAAACCCCTTGTGGTGTTATGTTGCAAAGTGCAGTACTATCTAGTATGTCTTGGTTTTTATTCTTTTAGAGATTTGAAATTGCGGTATTAGCCAAAGGTGAAGGTTATAGTTGTAGATTTAGAAAATTGTTTTAAGTCATGTTCAGGATTGTAGCAAAAGTTGTTGCCAAAAAAATTGGGCAGTCAAGATTTAAGATAAAAATGGTCCGTAAAAAATTCATTGAAGTTGCAAAAACTAATATAATAATAAAAGTTGATAGTTTATAGTTAAACGTTTCAGTTTTTAGTTCTGTATGCTAAAGAAAAATCAGTTTCAAGTTAGCTATGCCTTGATTGAAAGCAGTGTTTTACGGCAATTCTAGGCTGGGTTTGTGCAACTTTGGGTTTGTTTTACACTACACATTACCGCAGTAAATGAAAACAATGGTTATAAGTACTGTTCCATCAGAAAATAGCTTTTTGGAGATGGAAACAATGGTTGCTCTCTAGGGTCCTTTAAGTTTTTGACGGAGGTTTTTAGAAATGCTTTTCCGAATGTCTACTATGAATGAAGCCAATTTGGTTTTGGTGACATTATTTAACTTGTTGCCTTGTTAAGGTTTTGGCTGTTTTTCTAAGTTGTTAAGTCAGCATTTTGGGATAGACCGTTTCTAGAATTTTCTGATTTTTGAAATATTGTTTAATAGCCTTGAAGAATGATTCTGTATCTTTATAAAGCTTTTACAACTTTAACCAGGACTTTAGTCTGCTTTTAGTTTTCTTTTTTGTCTTTTCTTCTTTTATTCTTTTTTCTTCTATCTTTGTTTTTTTTTTGTTTTTCTTTTCTTGTTATTATTTGGGATAACATTGTAAATCTCTTTGTTGCTATTTTTTTTAGAGGTAATATTTGGAGTCGTAGAGGCAGTTTTGTTTACCCCACATTAGGTGCCACTTGTCAACGTCTTCTTAGTTTGGAAGCAATTTCTCGAGTGGAATTTTTTTTTTAATTTTTTGGGTTGTGGTTTGCTTAGTGTAGATGAGCAGTGAGTTTTGGGCGACTTTCTGGAAAAGTTCTTTAGTTGTAAGGAGGCCATAGTAAGGACCTGCTGGTTGAACCGTCTTAGTTTTGGGAGTTGCAGTTACAATCGGGAGTTGCGTGGTGTTGAAGCAGCACTAAGTCCGTCTAAGTGGCCGTTTAGAAATGCGTCAGCTAAGGTGGTTGATGCTATGCTCTTGAGCGCGTATTGTTCCACGTGGTGATAGTCGTTGGCCAAATTTTTGGCATGAGGAAGCATTAACCAGTCCACAGCAGGAGTCGTTATAGTTTATTAACGGACTGATGAAAAAAGGCTTTTTTTCCAAAAAGAGGAAGCTGGCGAGGTTGGTCTTAATTGAAAAACCAACCAAATAAATCAGCGCAACAGCTTACTGACCACTATGCATCATAAACAGCTTGAGCTGATCTTAAACAAGAGACTTCAGGAAGAATTACTGAGAACCGGCGGACTATCCCCTGAGCAGTAGGGTTTACGGAGAGCAGATCAGCGTTAGATGCCATCCAAAAGAATAAGTGCATAGCAAAGGAAGCCAAAAAAAGAAATAAAAATGCAGTGGTATTGACGCTGGATGTCAAAAATGCCTTCAACTTGGTTCCGTGGAAAAGCATTGATATGGAATTGGAGAAGATGCAAGTGAGGCCAAATTTTGTTAGACAGATTTACAACTACCTCCACAACAGAGTAATTCAAGTTGGAGATGACCTGCGGAATACCATGTTCAGTTTTTGGCCTCACGTTGTAGAACACCTACTACAACGGAGTCCTTAAAAAAACCATGCCTAAAGACACAACTTTAGTAGAGTATGCGGATGATCAACCATAGAAAAGAATGCTGAGTACGTCAAAAACCGCTTAAAAATGTGGCTGGCAAGGAAAAGATTGGAACTGGCCTCGCACAAAACTGAAACGGTTGTATTGGTTGGACGTAACACACTCAAATCTGTGTCTGTAAGAGTAGGAAATGTTATTGTCACTAGCAAAAGTAGCGCCAAATATTTTGGTGTTCATTTTGACAAAAATCTGACAGAGACTACCAGAAAGGCTGGAAAAGCAGTAGCAGCACTTGCGCAACTAATGCCCAATATTGAAAGAGCCAGAGCGGGCAAAAAACTTGTTATTAGCTTGGTGGCCAACTTGATTGTACTATACGGAACACTTACGTGGAGCGACTGTGCACAGATCCCAAAGAACAGAAAAATGTTGGAAGGGGTACAGCAAAATATGGCAATAGTGAAGCAAGCGCTTACCGGACCGTGTTCACCAAGGCCATACAGGTGGTCATCCCCATACACCTGAGTTAAAGTGGGGCTTATTAAGGCGTGGAAGGTGACACGGGAAGATGAACAAAAAAGCTAATCTCAAAAGTAATTTTATGGGTTACGAGGAAACACGGGAAAATTTGATACCACTTTACCCAGATCTTGAAAGGTCACCGCTGCTTTCAAGCCTACCTAAAAAGGACAAACATAGTGAAAAGTGATTGATGCGTATTTTGTGACAAAGTGAATATACTTAAAAAGGACAACTGAAGGCTTAGTTCTAACAGCCAAAACTATAACAAAGTATATGCTTGAAGCCAAAGATATATTGATAGAGAATCAATCTACGAAAATCATCAAGAAGAAAAAACAGAAAGAAAGCAACTGTCGAGCCAAAGCCAGGCAGACAAGGGTTTAGGTCTATTTGATGAAATAATAAATAAACAAAACGGGTAACCGCTGCAACAAAATACTTAACGGTGATTCCACTGTAACTTACGTTAGTTTAGGAAAGGTTTTTTTTTTAAGTCGGTAGGTGTCTGGCGGTTGTACATGATACAGCGTTCCAGATGAATCTGGCACAAAATCTTTGAAGAATGTTTACTTCCAACTATAAAAAAAAGGTCGTCATAGTGGATTTGTCCAAGCTCATGTTTCAGATATTTGCGGGGTTTAGGTTTCTCAGTGTCAAACATTTTTTCTGTTCACAACTAATTAATATTTTTAGTCAAAAAAAATTCTTGTAATTTTGGTGGCTTACTGACTTTCTGCTAAAAATAGGTTTTTATATACTTGACTGCGTTTATTTATAAGCCAACTTAACTGTAAATGACAAATTTTTAATTGTTAGTTGTATTGTCAGCGTTGTATTTTCACTGCGGAGTATGTATATAACAATTAAATGTTTAGCTCTAATTATCTTATACATAGCATTTTTTTAATCTTTAAAGTCTTGTATAAGAAAAAATTAAATGTTTTGTGGCTGACAAAATAATTGCACAAAATAAATAAATTTAAAATTACATTCATTCCTTTCCAACCATGTATAAAATTATATATTGCTATAGCAAAGTGATGTAATGAAATAGGTTGATGTTATTTCAATAGAATAATAAACCTCAAAATGGTTTGCGGATTATGAGTAGTGTAGCGAACAAAATATATTATAATCCGTTGATACGGCCGATTGTTTTGTTTCATTCGATATTTACGAAAAATTGATTAATTTTCGCAAACTTTATGCAAATATCCACATAATACAAAGCTCTATTTTATACTATATAAGTTAATTTGTATTGCCTTTCCCAGAAATATTTCAGTTTAATCTTTAGTTATATTACACATTATAGATAAAAATGCGGGTGTGATCCGTTTGCATTTTTCAATTTCAGAATCTCACAACCAATTTTATATGCAGATATATGTAACATATTATATGATATACGTTATGCTTCATGGTTCACTAGATAAAATATTTATTTTGCAACCTCTAGCTCGATGTGAATTACTGTAACTATTATGTTGAATTACATTTCATACTCTATAAATCTTTAGTTATTATATTTAATGGTATGATTATATTAAGGGTGACGAATGGGAATGTCATTAAATCGTTAAATAATTGCAACTGAAAGGAATTGGATGGTTCTTTATGTTGCTTTATCTATTACCATTACGGACGTTAAAGATTGATAGACTTTTTAGAAAGCGGTAAAATTACCGGATACAAGACAAATGGTGGATGCGCCGAGGGTGTATTATAAAAATCATCAGTTCTAGTTACTTTTATTTTATTTCTTTGCTTCAATATAACGATTAAACTACTACTATTTTTCAATCAATTAATTTGAGAAAAAATATAAATAAAAAGCAAAAATAATTAATTGCAATTTTAACGTGACTAAACTGTTTAAATATTCTTACAGTAATTGCAAGCATATGCAAATGTGGAACTGTGTTCTGAATATAAATATTGTTGCATTGTTATATTCCATGTTTGTAGAAAAGCATATTATATTATCATTATTTTTACAAAAATAAATACATAATATTATGTTATCTTAACTTTTCAATAGCTTATTAATAGAAAAAAAGCTCTTCTCCAATGAGTATTGTAAGAACAAATATTAATAAACCTTAAGTATCTATAAAATGTAACAGAAGCCAAACGATAAAAAGGTAACAAGAAAAAAGTTATCATTAGTCTTAATTGGATTTTGCTACAGATGGAACTAAACCGAAAAAGACACCGGTTGCTAAAACTAAACTACCTCCATTATAACAAGTATTTTCTTGTAATAATGTGATATTTTATCAATGTGAAAAGATTTCGTTTTTTTTTATTCAATTATAATTCTGTGTTGAATGATTACAATTTTATTGAGTTTTATTATTTTTAATTGTATTATTTATTATTATTAGTAGCATAATAAAAATAAATTAATTAAATAAAATTATTCATACAAATGCCACAGTATTTCAGTAATTTTTAAAATATATTTTACTCTATCTAAGCCTACAGCAACGTGGTTACTTCTACAACATTTTTGAAAGAAGATCTGCAACACAATGCTTACTTGGTTAGTTAATAAGGTTGCTTTTAAAACATAGTTTTTTGTTTTACACGTTAAGTGGGTAATGGGGCGATTTGGCCTGGAAACATTTTAGGGTTTGTAAAAACTTTTTTATTCTTTTAACCACCTATAAAATACGTTGAAACATTTATTAACCACGTTAAACCACTTATGGACCACGTTGAAGCGTTTATGAACCACTTAAAATAATTTTAAGCGATTCAACGTGGTTTAAAAACGGATTAACGTAATCCATACGTGTTTTTTTGTAGTTTATAAGTAGTTTAAAGTATTTTATAGGTGGTTAAAAGAATAAAAAAAAATTTATAAACTTTAAAATGTTTCCAGGCTTAATTGCCAAAAACAAAACTATTTTTTAAAAGTAGTTTATCAAAAAAATTTTTTTTTACAATTTCTAAAATTTTCACAGGCCCAACTGTTACATTACCTATTGCTTTGCAATTTGCATTGTATACTGTTGTATACTGTTATACCAAAATTGCTCACCGTTACAACTTTAAAAAATCTTTGTGAAAAATAGAATTTAAGCCTACGGCTGTTGTGTTGCGTGTTAGAAGATATTGGCATTTTTACTGCTAACAAGAACTGTTGTTGGTAGAAATGACTAAAGCAATTAGTTTTTGCAGTGGCTGTTTATTGTGTTGATTGCAGGAAATTTGATGTAGCAGTGTTTTAGAACTCAAATTAGAGGTAATCAGTGACTTTAATGGTTTTAAAAACAAATCTGTTATTTTTTAGTTATTTTGTTGCAATTGGTTATTAGCAACGGGTTTGAGTTGGTATTAATACCTAAAAATTAATTTGAAGTTTGTTTAGGGTTTCTGACTATGGTTTTCTTCTGTATATTGCCACAAAGAGTGGAAACAGTTGCGGAACTAAGTGTTTCTTTAGGAAATTGCATCCTGAAGACTAACAGAAACTCTTTGTGCTACAAAATGTTGACAAAATTAATTGTTCTAAAATAGGTGGTGTTGGGTTATTGCGGCCAGTAGCATTAGTGGTGACTCAAAGTTGGATGTTGAAGCTTTGAATCCGGCGGTAGAACTGGCTTTAAACTTCTAACGTTTAGTTTGCAATTGATGTCAAGACAAAACAAAACTTGGTTTAAGGATTCAACCATTAGATTGTTTACAGATATGCCGTATTAAATAAAATAAAACGTTTTGGTAAACTATCTTATATTTTTTTGCATGTTTACGGGGTTTTTGACCTGTAGAGGTTTGGCCGGTGTTTTGATACAATGTTCCGCCCACCCGCCCAAATGTTTGTTATAAAAAAAATTAAATACGTCAAAGGTGGGCACAATATCAAATTTTTTGACAATTATCACTTGGGTGGGTAGGCGGGGACAAAAATTATAAGCATTGGACAGGTGGTTTGATACAGTGTTCCCGCCTTCTTGTCCAAGTATTTGTTATTAAAAAATTTGCTTATTCCTACACTTGTTGCGTTTCTGCTGTTTCTAAAGTGACAGATTAAATGACAGTTTTCACTAACACATCATAGGTGGGCACATTAACAAACTTCTTGATAGCATTGCTACGTCATTCAGTCACTTTAAAAACAGTAGAAATTCAAGAAGTTTGAAAATAAGCAAATTTTTTAATTACAAACACTTGAGTAGGTGGGCGAGAACACAGTTTATAAACATTGATACATTTGATACAGTGTTCTCGCCCACCCACTCAAATGTTTGTAATTAAAAAATTTGCTTATTTTCAAACTTCTTGAATTTCTACTGTTTTTAAAGTGACTGAATGACGTAGCAATGCTATCATCTGGGTTATAGGGTATAACGCTACCGTAGTCACTAGTTTGTGATAGTCTTTGACTTGGTAATAAATGCAAGTCTCTAGAAAATGACTAGGTAGTTTGTTAAGTTGGTACAATTTATTTTTAGTTGACTTGGTTTTCTGACTGTTTTTACATTTCTTAAGGCGTTTTTGTTGCGCATCTCACATTTTTTGGAAATAGTCCAACAGTGAGATGGCTCAGTTATAGCGCGTTAGCGTAGCACGCTAACAGTCCGGGGTTCAATCCCCTAATATGACTAAAAATAATAACTTGCTCTTTATCCACCGGGGTGATTCGGAAGTCATTTAAAAAGCCGTTGATCCCATCAACCCCTTTCAAACAAATTGTAAGACTTCTGGGACAATGTAAAATAACTGTAAAAAAAGCGCAATAATGAAGAAAGAAGAAACGTGAAAGCATCATGTTTTAAGTTTTTTTGTTTTGAGCGTCATTTGGTACCGGCAGAGCTTCAAAGATATTGACTAAGGTTCATGGTTATGGTCTTGTGCAAAGATTTGACCAATTTTGGATTGTAATCTGTGGTTGGATTTTTTGCACGGCAACAATTAGTTTGTTGTGGTGGTTTCTGTTTTGATGGCAGGATATTAGTAGTAACATTGCCGCATAAAAGAATAAAAATGTATGCGGGGGTGGCCGTCCCTTAAAAAAATTGCGTTTTAGAGATAAGGCTAGCGGTTACCCTTTAACGCGGCCGGTAGATGTTTTTTTGTTGTAGTGCCTGGAGATACTATAAGGTTTTAACAAAGGTTTTCAAAAATACGTTTAAGTGTCTTAAAGTAGGTAGTCACGGTTCATTGCTTCAGCTTTGAAATTGGTAGAACTGTTTGTGCAGTTTTGTTGAGGCAAAATTTGTTTACTTTGAGGTTACATCATCATCATCATCAGTTCTTTTTTTTACGTCACTGCAGCCTGTTACCCGTCCCCGCCTTTAAGGTAGTAGAGGTAGGCGTCGGTGGTGATGGTGATGGAGAAGGCGGCGTGGCCCTTCTTGCAGTTTGTGGTGTTTGTTTGGTTGTGAGGCCATAAGCTTTGGTTTACTACCTTGATGGACAGTGCAGCTATTTTTGCTAATGGCAACTGTGGTGCTACCATGTTTATCAGAGGGTTGCAAGTGGGATGCAACTCGTGATACACCTGGTGACGCTCTGCAACGTTTTGCGTGCTTTTAGAATTTAAGGTCATGCTGTAAGCATGGTTAGTGTTGTACGCTTTAGTTTAGGACGTAGCCGCATCTGGATTGCACGCCTAGGACGTTGTGTCCCCAGGGTTTGGGAATAGGGTGCAATGTTGTGGGTGCAGATGGTGGCTAAAGATGGGTGTATTACCTCTAACGTTTGTTGGTATATATGGGTAACCAAAAAATACCAAGGGCATAGCAAGAATTGGCATAAATGAGGAGGATAAAGTGTTTCCAGTGTAGGAAATAATAGCTTCCGGCGGTGTGTGCAAAACCGTGAGTCGTGTGCAGTTTGGGATGTAAATGCACTCCCGAGACGGTCGTTAGTGTCAAAGTATAAATGGGTCACGTTTTGGTAGAGTTGTTAAGGGGCATAGCGCTGTGGAAATCATTCCGGTTGTTGTTGTAGTTGATAGGTGTAGGCGTCGCAGTTGTTAGGGAGACGGTTTTGCCGTCAATATTACCGGCAAGTCTCCAGGGGTAGACCTGGGGAGTGGCGGCGGAGTTTACCAGGTGACGTGTAGTCCCGGTGGAAGTCGCTGTTTTGGATTCGGATGTGTAGGAAGCGGTTCCCGTGCAATAATACACCTACGTATCGGGAGTGTAAGGCCGCTATGCTTTGGTCAGGAGATTGATGCGAGATCCTGCCAAAACAACTGAAATCCACGGGGTAGACTCAGAGAAGGATGAGGAAGAGTGGCCATCGGTTTCCGTGCAATGACCGGATGGGGAATAAACCAGGGTGGATGCGTGATTACACTCTGGTTTAGGCGTTAGTTTGTCTAAGTAGTCGTTAGGGTCGTCAGTGGGCATAGCGCTCGTTGTAGGTAAAAGTTTGCGGTGGTTTTGTTGTTGTGATGGTTCCATTGTTCTAAGTAATATACAATATAGCCGGTTGATGCTTCTTTGGTAGTCTGGTCTCAACTGACTCTTGGCCAAAAACAGATTTGCTTTATACCCCCCTACTTTTGCTGAGCCGAGCAGCGGGGTGGTGTGGCCTTATTCTAAATAGCGGCATCAAGGCGCATTAGCTTTTTCTTTGCCCGTAAAGCTGGCAACTTACATTACAGGTAGACCTACAGTTTTAAATGGATTGTAATGTACTGGAAAGATTATTAATCTACTCCAGACCAGAGAAGAATTTTAGTCAAAAAACCCCACGCTGACAAGATGGGTTGTGGAGTGGGAAAGCGTATAAACGTTTAAAATAGTTTTTGTTGTGAGATTTAAACTCATAATCTTTGGTGCAGCAGTCGGATGCCTAGATTACTGCGCCACGCTTTCTTTCAAGCTACAACCTTTTGCAAAACTTTTTTGCAACAATTTTTCCACTTAAGTCTTATAGTCTAAAACTTATCAAAGATTACTGCACCACCGTCTTTTCTCATTTGTTGCCAACCAAATGAGCATGGTTTAGTAAATTAACAAAATCTTGCCGCAATTCAACTCAGCAGCAAGTCTTGTTGTAGTCAAAGGTCTACAAACAACTTATCACTAAAACGTTGCCCACCATAATACGGCATAAGGATTATTGTTTTAAAATCTTCATTTTTATATGTTTTTAAAAAAAAAACTTGAAGACTATTTTTAAATGTCTTAAGTACTGGCGTTAATATACAGCAATTGTTTTACAAAAGTGCTTAAAGGCAAAACCAAAGCATGGCAAAAGCAAGTAAACCGAGACAGACAAAGCCTTTGTACAAAAAGACAAAACAAACCCTTTTGCGGAAATACGCTGACCTTAACTTGATTGTAGATTTAAGCCTATAACTTTAGACAAAACAACGCCAAGTTAAGGAACCAGTTGCTACTTTTCTCGACAGCAAAGTTGCGTTATATTGGCACATTGCACTCAAAGCGTATGGTGCAACCATGGCAAATTGATTTAGAAGATGGTTGGCCAATACCAAAATTAAGCCAACCAAGTACGGTTCAGAGTTAAACTCATTAGCCAACGACAAATTCAACTCAGCAAGTACGCTAGGCAAGTTTTCAAAATTAATTTGCCCTGCACTGTAGAAGCAACCATCAACAAGCCGTTACCTTTTTACAAGCGCCAGTTTTAGGCAAAAAACCAAAAATGCATTAGCAGCTCACAGTTTATGATCACTAATTAAAAATACTACAGAAACAAATGTTACGTCTCATATAAACTGTTAAAAAATATGAAATCTACTTAGAAATTAGTCGGTTTCTGTTAAAACAGACTCTGAGCTTTGGGATGTCTAACTGACACACGAGACATTAAGATCAGGTTTATGCAATGGTCGTTCTTGCTAGCAACGTTTGCATTTCAAACTGAACACTATCGCGGCCAAAATTTTTTTGCTCAACTTTTTACTTTAAATTTCTAGCAACAAAGAAGCCAACAACAAAACTAATGACTTGAAGAAATTGTGGTTTAACCTGCCAGTCTCATTGCCTGACGCGGCATAACTAAGGCTACTAATGTGTTATTGCACTTGAACCTTTGGGCGTTGTGAAGTGAAGCCAATGTGAGTGTTTGTAAGTGCGCAACGTTATTGACGGGTTACACTAAAGGGTAGCCAAACTAAGGGGAAACATAGGTTAACGCCAAGAAGCGAACAAAGAATTATGTTGTACTTTTTTGGGTTAGACTAGCTGATCGTTGGGAAGTCGTTTAAAGGAAGTTAGAAAGTCTAACGGTTTATTAGGGACTTTTAAATCACCCCGGAAGATAAAAAGTAAGTTATTATGTTAGTCATGTTTTGGGGATTAAACCTCGGACTGTTCTATAACTGAGCTATGACACTGTTGGATAAGTCTAAAAAAACCATTGGGTAAACGATTATCCGGGACGACCTTTAATTAAAAAAATAAATAAACAAGTTGTTGGATTATTCAGTGCGCTTTTTAGATAATCTGTCTAGAAGCATCAACTGCCTCGATTGTTACAATGCACAACCGCAACCTATATGACGGGGCGGAAAGCCGTAGTAATTATAGAGTTTAGTTGTAATCTATTAAACTTTAATGTGTAACCAGCAAACAAACAGCAGACAACTTGTAAGACTAATGAACGGTACGAGCCGGATTTGGATTATTCTCGCACTTGAGCTCCCAACACTAGAATTATAGTTACTAATAATGTCCAACAGAACACTCCAGAACAAAATCTAAATCTGTTTTGTCAATTAAGGTCGGACGGAGTTGACTTTTAAACATCATTTTAATTCTTTTTTTTTTATAAGATTGTATGCAGAGCACATTACATTAGTAAATATCAATAACTATGTGCAGGTTTAATTTATAGAAAAGCAGCGCGGGAACAATTGCGGGTTGTTACGATGACGTGTTGGGGATAAGATAGACCGAGCCGGCACGAATGAGGTGGAGTTGGGCAGTTTGGAGCGAGGATCGGGCGCAAAACCTACAAAGGAACTTTAGTAACTTTTGCGCAGTGAAGCAATGCGGTCAAATGATTTGACAACAAAAGCCAATCCTTTATTATTATAGACATAGCTGAATAATGTTAAATTAATTAATATACGTCGATTAAGCACGGAGTGGTGGTTGGGTGGATTAGCGTGCGTTGCGTTAGTTATATAAAAAAAATAATTATATAACTATGTTTTACAGTTAAAAAAATTGTTTTTAATTACTATAGCTTAGTAAAGAAACCTTTTGGTTCAACTCATTTTAGCATAGCATGCGCATTCTTTAATAACTAAAACTTTAAAAGTTTGGTTTAAAATTTTACTTCAAGCTAATTATTTTTAGCTTTTTTTGAACAAAACAATTAAATTTATATGTAATAATATAACCAACTATTTAAAAAACTAATTCTTAAATTGGTTTCGATTATATATTTGGATTTTATGTTATGATTGCTCATAATTAGTTGTGCATTATGATTATTAATTGAAAAAATTTCATATTACGTATATTACTCAATAAATTATTCAAAAAGATAATAAATAACGAGCATAAAACATATATTTATAGTCAATTAAACAGCGACAATGGGTATTGAGAATAAATTGCCGAATTGTAAAATGTTCAATATTCGATGAAAGTAGACATTAAAATAAAATAAAAGAGGGAATTTTTTATTCCCCTCTTTTTATCGCATGCAAAAATTATTCAACGCTGAAATAAACTTATCATTTGTTTAGTCATTCGATCTTATTGCAGTCCGATTGAAACGGATCTTCCATAACGATTACTTTAAGTGAGACTTCCTTTCATAAAAAAAAGAAGATTAGATAAAAAAAACGCGCGCCTGCAAACTTATCTTTGTATAATGATAGCTCTTTTGAAGCCTTTCATCCGGATATGTGATATTAAAAGATTGCTTATATTATCTAAGCCGACATATATTGCTTTTTTGTAATTTAATTAGAACATGTACTGATTGATTATATTTTTATTGAAACTTTGTAACTAATACAAAACAGTTCAAGCAAGTTCTGATACATTATAATTTTTAATTTGCATCTAGTAATTGGGTTTGTAATTACTTATTTAATTAATATTCCTTCCAACACCAATAATATGTTATAAAGAAGTTACATAATAAAGCAATTAAGTGATATAGCTTTGTTTGATTAAAATCTTACAAGGGTAAAAAATAGCTTTTTCCCCAGCGGTAAAATAAATTCGTTTGGATTTTCGGTAAAATATTACAGTCTCGAACTTGTAAAGTTCTCTAATTCTACATAATGTTCTAACCCGTATAAATAAGGCCAAATGACCCGAGAAGTGCGAGGCTAAACAATTAATCGATTAATTAATGTAAAAGGCTTAAACTTTCAATCAGGACCAACTATTTTTTTCTTATTCTGATTTATAGCAGTCAATAACTTTAATGGATTGGACATTTTTTATGTGTGAAAATTAGTTAGTTTAGAAGTTCACTTTAATTTAATTCCCTCATGATTTAGCTAATTAGTAACAGTTCTGTGAAATGTAATATCTGACTGGTTTGTGTAATGACCTAAATGTCAATTATAAAATTGCATGGACTTTGTTCAACTGGAATCCTTTGATAGAATTGTTACAAGTGGAAAGAAAAATGTTATTTGTGGTTTGGTTGAAACCGCAAACGATTCAGTGCGTGTGAGTTCAGAGTGAAGCATTCATTCTGTGTTATCTATATTGTTATTTTGTACAATATATTATTGTATTTGTACAGAAGTAAAAGTGAAATAAAAAGTGAAACAAATTTACAAATAATTTGCGGGTTCAAACTCAGTACCTCCAGCATAAAGCGTATTTTTGCAATTTTTTACTATACAGGGTGTTCAAAAAAAAAAGTAAAATATTTAAAAGGGTGGTAGTACAAATCACTACAAACAAAAAATCTTAATAAACATGGGTTTATAGTAACGGTTTTGTTTATTAATACTTTTTTGTTTGTTGTGGTTTGTACTACCACCCCCTTAAATATGTTACTTTTTTTTTTGAACACCCTGTATAGTTAATAACAAATATCTTTATAAACTCCAATCCAACTTAATGTCTTAAATTTATTATTAAACAAATTACGTCTAATATTTCAAAGCACATACTAATTAGTATTAAATGCGAGCCTTTTCTCCATTTTATTCTTTTTTTCTATTATTATACCTCCATTAGCACTACCTTTCTTATAATCTCTTACTACATATTACTACATCCATTTGAAATCATTAAGGAGCAATTCTTCCTCTTTTTTTATATTTAGAGCATCTGTTATTACTTTCTTATTTCTACATCACATCAATCTTTATCTCACTGTTTGATCGATATAATTAAATTTGATTTATAAGATACTTTTGTTGCAAAGCTATATCATTTTTATATACGGTACATTTGTAAATTTTATAATAGCATGGAATATATTCCACATATACCCAAAACCCGTAGGGAATATCCCAATCGACCTAATGGCCGTTTTATTCTGAATTCGTTTATGCGAATGTTTTCATGTGTTTAGACGTATACCTTTTATTTGTTTCCGATAAAAGTTACAACGGGAAGCTTAACATGTTTTACCAGCGGATTGCTATAAATTATTTGTTAAGAAATATAAATAAACAATTTTTATTTATATTTATTATTAAAAATTTATGGTTGCAAATTGGACAAAAACTTAATTCCAAATTCAACAGTAACGAGTAGTTGTTGGATTTATTAAGGGTGGCTGACCGTGTTTCGATATATCTACCCTTGTCTCATGGGAAGAAGGGTGATGGATTGCAGCATTCGTTAGACCAGAGGCGGCGATTTAGGGGAGTTTGGGTTTGACTACAAATTTTCTGGAGTGGTGCAACAATACAGTAGTTTTGATGTTTGGTACCAATTATTATTTTTTTGATTTGCTAACATTTGTTTTTTGTAATTTTATTGGTTTTGGAGTTTACAGTTACCAATTTAGGCTTGGCAGTGATTATTTATGTATTTGTTAATTTTTTAGATAAAATTGGGGTAATTACTTATTGTACAGGTAAAACTATGGAGATAAAAAAGTTTGTAGTTTTTTTTTTGTTGTTGGTTTCTGCATTTGATTAAAAGTCTAAGAATTAAATTTAAAAAAAAAAACTATGTTTAACACATTTTTTTGTCTGAATTTAGAGTAAAGCCTTTGGTAGTCCTTTGTCTTAAGCACTGCTACCTATTGCATTGGAACATGGTATATTTGGGTGTATCCACTTCGTCAAAGTATACGCTTTGGTCACTCTCCATTATGTTTATTTTTTTCAGATAAGCTTTAAAGCAACCGTGATCTGTCAAAATTTGGGTAAGGTGGTATCCAACTTTCCTGTGTTTTTTTGTAACCTATAGAATCACTTTTGAGTTCTTTGTCCATTTTTCTATGTCATCTTCCACGTTCTATTTAACTTCCTACTTTAACAGAGTTTTAGCTTTGGTCAACGTCTTCTGCGTATTTTGGTTTGTACCAGCTGTGTATTTCTTTTTTAGAACCATAAAGTGTATGGGGGATGGTCCCTCCTAGTACCACCTGTATGGCCCTGGTCGCCACGGTCCGATATGTTCTTAATACACGTATTGCCATCTTTCTCTGTACCTTATCTAACATTTTTTGTATTTTGGAATATGTGCACAGTTGTTCCAGGTAGGAACTTCGTATAGTACAATAAAGTTGGCCACTGGGCTAATAATCAGTCTTCTGCCCGCTCTGGCTCCTCCAATATTGGGCAGCAATTGCGCAAATGCTGCTACCGTTTTTCTAACTTTTCTGGTAGTTTCTATATAGCGGGCTCCCATGTGCATATTTTGCCAAAAAGGAGTCCAAGAGATTTGGCGTTATTTTTGCTGGTGATGACATTCCTTACTCTTGCGGATACAAATTAGTTTTGAGCAGGGTCAGTTTTAATCCTTGCCAACCACATTTCTACGCGGTTTGCGACGTACTTTGCATTTTCTTTGATGACTGCTTTGCACAACTCGCACATCACTATAGCGTGATCATCCACATACTAAAGTTGTATTCTCCGGCATGATTTCTTTGAGCACCCCGTCGTAGTAAATGCTCCATAACGTGGAACCAAAAACTGAACCTTGTGGTATCCCGCAGGTCATCTCCAACTTGCTGATGCTAACCTGTTGTAGATATATCATTGTAAATTTGTCTGACAAGGTACGGCTTTACTTGTCTCTTTCTACAATAATGCTTTTCCACTGAGCCGAGTTGAAGGCGTTTTTGACATTGCAAACTTTTTTCTTTTGGTTTCTTTTGTTAAGCCCTTCCGCTTTGCCGTCCGTAAAACTATACTGCTTAGAGGACAGTTCACCAGTTTTTAGTAGTTTTTCCAGCAGTTTCTTATTTAAGATCAGTTCAAAGAGTTTTTCCAAGCTATTTAGAATGCATTGTGGTCTGTAGGCTGGTTTCTCGCCAACTTCTATTTTTCGGAAAAGGAGCTTTTCTTTAAAAGTGCGCTAAAAGTCATTGCGCAGAACTCTGCGTTTTCATCGGAATGTACTTTTGCTATCTCCGGCGGTATTCCATCAAGGCCTGCAGCTTTTCCTTGTTTTAGATTGTGAAAAACTTGTGTGGTACAAGTTCTCCACAATCTATGTCTAGAATTAAGACTAACGGACATGTAGTCTTTTTTTTTGCTTTTTAGGCTAAGAGATGCATAGAAGATAAATAAATCTTTTTGAAATCAGTTTTTTTTTGCTTGAGGGTTGAGCCTGTAGAGAAGATTGATTTGCCGTACACCGCATTCTATATAGTATGCGCTGTGCGGCCTATTGTACGCAACGCATGCTTTGGCTCTTTTGTGTGTTTAGACGTAAAGCTGCGATGGATTCTGATGCATTTGACACAGACGTGGGGGAAAATGTATCTAGATGTCGTGTGGCCATAACGTTGGCATTGCACAATATACTATATGATTTGCGCTTGTTTTTCACGCTAACTGTGGGTGAAGAGACAAGATTTCTTGACTGGTTGCGTTTTGAGGTGACTGAACATAACACATTAAATGTGATGTTATGTAATGCTACACGTTGTTGCTTACGTCATAAGCAAGAGCAGCCTATTTTGCATGCAATTTTGGACGCCTGCAAATGCCATCGACTACATGCATGTTTTTGAATGTTGCCGACGACCCTTGGAATACTGATTTGTTTTGTATTACAATGGGTATTGAGCGTCGTTTGTCAGCAACTTTTGTGGGTTTTGACTAGAAAAGGGGGGCTTGTTGAAAAGCTTAGAAAGTTGTTAGTTGCACCAGAGTTGGTTGCCTTGACCGGGTTGTAGACTTTTTGGTTTTTCTGGGTGATGACGCTGAAGGCTCCTGATGTGTAGGATGCTAAAACGGATTCACCCGCGTCTTTCTTCTGCTTTGTTGCCTTTTTTAACCGGCTTTTCTGCAAACCTCTTTAAAAAGGTCTGAATCTAAAGTTTTGCTGGTGTAGTAAACTTTGCGCTAGATTTGGCTTCTAGCTTTATATTGGTGAAGGTTTTTTTCTAGACGTCTTTGTCTGGTTTTTCATCACGCCTAGGGTGTGGGCTTTGAGGCTGGAGATCTTTGTAGTTTGTTGATGACTTCTAATGTGTAGGGTTGGCTAATAGCTTATTAGTTTTAGAAGTTAATAAGGATTCACCAACGTCTTTCTTTTGCTTGTTTGCCTTCTTTAACCAGATGTTTTGCAGAACTTTTTTGGAAGGTTTGGATTTAGAGATTTGCTGGTGGTAAACTTTGCGCTAGCTTCTGCTTTCAACTTTATCTAGATGAGGGTTTTTTCTGAACGTTAAACCTCTTTGTTTAATCTTTCATCAGGCCTAGGCTGTGGGTTTTGAAACTGGAGATCATTGTAGTTTGTTAAAGGTTTATAATGTGTAGAGCCGGCTAATAACCTATTATTTTAAGAAGTTGAAAAAGACTCACCCGTGTCCTTCTTTTGTTTCTTTGTCTTCTTTAACCGGATGTTTTGCAGACCTCTTTAGGGAAGTCTAAATCTAAAAAATTTCTGTTGGTGGATTTTGCACTAGCTTCTGCTCCGAGCTTTATCTTAGTAAAGCCTAGGGTGTAGGCTTTGAGGCTAGAAATCTTTGCAGTTTGTTGAAAACTCCTGATGTCTAGGGTCAGCTAATAGCTTATTAGTTTTAGAAGATAAAAACGAATCACCAGCGTCTTTCTTCTGTTTTTTTGCATTTTTTAGCCGGATGTTTTGCAGACTTTTTTAGGGAGATTTGGATTTAGAGATTTGCTGGTGATAGACTTTACGCTAACTTCTGCTTTCAGTTTCATCTAGATGAGAGTTTTTTTCTGGACGACAAACCTCTTTGTCTGATCCTTCATCAAGTCAAGGCTGTAGGTTTTAAAGCTGAAGATCATTGTAGTTTGTTAAAGGTTTATGATGTGTAGGGCCGTCAAATAGCCTATTAGTTTTAAAAGTTGAAAAGGATTCACCCGCGTTCTTCTTCTGTTTCTTTGCTTTCTTCAACCGAATGTTTTGCAAATCTTTTTAAGGAAGTTTAAATCTAAAAATTTGTTGTTGGTGGACTTTGCGCTAGCTTTTGCTCCCAGCTTTATCTTGGTGAGACTTTTTTCTGGACGTCAATGCTTTTTGTCTGGTTTTTCATTAAGCTTAGTGTGTGGGTTTTGAGGCTGGAGATCTTTGTAGTTTGTTAAAGACTCCTGATCTGTAGGGTCGGCTAATAGCTTATTAGTTTTAGAAGTTAAAAAAGCTTTACCAGCGTCCTTCTTTTCTTTGTTTGCCTTCTTTAACCGGATGTTCTGCAGATTTTTTTAGGAAAGTTTGGATATAGAGATTTGCTGGTGGTAAACTTTGCGTTAGCTTCTGTTTCCAGCTTCATCTAGATGAGGGATTTTTTCTGGACGTTAAACCTCTTTGTCTGATTTTTTATCAGAGCTAGGCTGTGGGATTTAAAGCTGGAGATCTTTGTAGTTTGTTAAAGGTTTATAATGTTTAGGGCCGGCTAATAGCCTATTAGTATTAGAAGTTGAAAAAGACTTACCCGCGTCTTTCTTCTGTTCCTTTGTCTTCTTCAACCGGATCTTTTGCAGACTTCTTTACGAAAGTTTAAATCTAAAAATTTGCTGTTAGCGGACTTGGCGCTAACTTCTGCTTCCAGCTTGAGTAAAGCCTTTTTTCTGGACGTCAATCTTCTTTGTCTAGTCTTTCATCAGGTCTAGGGTGTGGGCTTTGAAGCTAAAGATCTTTGCAGTTTGTTGAAAACTTTTGATGTGTAGGGTTGGCTAATAGCTTATTAGTTTTAGAAGTTAAAAAGGATTCACCAGCGCCCTTCTTTTCCTGTTTGCCTTTTTTAACCGGATGATCTGCAAACCTTTTTTGGAAGGTTTGGATTTAGAGATTTGCTGGTTGTAAACTTTGTGCTAGCTTCTGCTGTCAATTTTATCTAGATGAGGGTTTTTTTCTGGACGTTAAACCTTTTTGTCTGATCCTTCATCAGGCCTAGGCTGTGGGTTTTAAAGCTGAAGATTATTGTAGTTTGTTAAAGGTTCATGATGTGAAGGGCCGGCAAATAGCCTATTAGTTTTAGAAGTTGAAGTTTCTTTGCCTTCTTCAACCAGATGTTTTGCAGACTTCTTTAGAAAAGTTTAAATCTAAAATCTTGCTGTTAGCGGACTTAGCGCTAGCTTCTGTTCCCAGCTTTATCTGAGTAAGGTCTCTTTTCTGGACGTCAATCCTCTTTGTCTGGTCTTTCATCAGGCCTATGGTGTGGGCTTTGAAGCTAGAGATCTTTGTAGTTTTTTGAAGACTTCTGATGTGTAGGGTTGGCTAATAGCTTATTAGTTTTAGAAGTTAATAAGGATTCACCAACGTCTTTCTTTTGCTTGTTTGCCTTCTTTAACCAGATGTTCTGCAGAACTTTTTTGGAAGGTTTGGATTTAGAGATTTGCTGGTGGTAAACTTTGCGCTAGCTTCTGCTTTCAACTTCATCTAGATGAGGGTTTTTTCTGAACGTTAAACCTCTTTGTTTAATCTTTCATTAGGCCTATACTGTGGGTTTTGAAACTGGAGATCATTGTAGTTTGTTAAAAGTTTATAATGTGTAGGGCCGGCTGATAACCTATTAGTTTTGAAAGTTGAAGTTTCTTTGCCTTCTTTAACCAGATGTTTTGCAGACATCTTTAGGAAAGTTTTAATCTAAAAATTTGCTTTTAGCGGACTTGGCGCTAACTTCTGCTTCCAGCTTGAGTAAAGCTTTTTTTCTGGACGTCAATCCTCTTTGTCTAGTCTTTCATCAGGCCTAGGGTGTGGGCTTTGAAGCTAGAGATTTTTGTAGTTTGTTGACTCTTGATGTGTAGGGTTGGCTAATAGCTTATTAGTTTTAGAAGTTAAAAAAGATTCACCAGCGCTCTTCTTTTCATGTTTGCCTTCATTAACCGGATGTTCTGCAAACCTTTTTTGGAAGGTCTGGATTTAGAGATTTGCTGGTAGTATACTTTGCGCTAGCTTCTGCTTTCAGCTTCATCTAGATGAGGGTTTTTTTCTGGACGTTAAACCTTTTTGTCTGATCCTTCATCAGGCCTAGGCTGTGGGTTTTAAAGCTGAAGATTATTGTAGTTTGTTAAAGGTTCATGATGTGAAGGGCCGGCTAATAGCCTATTAGTTTTAGAAGTTGAAGTTTCTTTGCCTTCTTCAGCCAGATGTTTTGCAGACTTCTTTAGGAAAGTTTAAATCTAAAAATTTGCTGTTAGCGGACTTGGCGCTAACTTCTGCTTCCAGCTTGAGTAAAGCTTTTTTTCTGGACGTCAATCTTCTTTGTCTAGTCTTTCTTCAGGCCTAGGGTGTGGGATTTGAAGCTAAAGATCTTTGCAGTTTGTTGAAAACTCCTGATGTGTAGGGTTGGCTAATAGCTTATTAGTTTTAGAAGTTAAAAAAGATTCACCAGCGTCCTTCTTCTGCTTTTTTGCTTTTTTCAACCGGATGTTTGCAAACCTTTTTAGGGAGGTTTGGGTTTTTGAGATTTGCCAGTGGTAAACTTTGCGCTAGCTTCTGCTTCCAGCTTCATGTAGATGAAAGTTTTTTTCTGGACCTTAAACCTTTTTGTCTGATTCTTTATCAGGCCTAGGTTGTGGGTTTTAAAGCTAAAGATCATTGTAGTTTGTTAAAGGTTCATGATATGTTGGACCGGCTAATACCCTATTAGTTTTAGAAGTTGAAAAGGATTCACCAGCGTTTTTTTTGCTTTTTTCAACCGGATGTTTTGCAAATCTCTTTAGGGAAGTCTAAATCTAAAAATTTGTTGTTAGTGGACTTTGCGCTAGCTTCTGCTCTCAGCTTTATCTTGGTAAAGCCTAGGGTGTCGGCTTTGAGGCTAGAGATCTTTGCAGTTTGTTGAAAACTCCTGATGTGTAGGGTCCGCTAATAGATCTTTGCAGTTTGTTGAAAACTCCTGATGTGTAGGGTTGGCTAATAGCTTATTAGTTTTAGAAGTCAAAAAGAATTTACCAGTGTCCTTCTTTTGCTTTTTTGCCTTTTTCAACAAGATGTTCTGCAGACTTTTTTATGGAGGTCTGGATTTAGAGATTTGCTGGTGGTGGACTTTCTAGTTTCCAGCTTTATTTTGGTAAGGGTTTCTTTCTAGATGTCAATCTTTTTTGTCTAATCCTTCATCAGGGCTAATGTGTGGGCTTTTAGGCTGGAGATCTTTGTAGCATGTTGAAGGCTCCTAATGTGTAAGGCCGGTTAACAGCTTATTAGTTTTAAAAGTTAAAATGGGTTTACCCGCGTTCTTTTTCTGCTTCTTTGCCTTCTTTAACCGGATGTTCTACAAATTTCTTTAGGATGGTCTAAATCTGGAGATTTGCTGGTGGTAGACTTTGCGCAAACTTCTGCTTATAGTTTCATTTTGGTGAGGGTTGCTTTCTGGACGTCATTCCTCTTATTTTTTTATTACGCTTACGGTGCGGGTTTTAAGGCTGGAGATCTTTGTAGTTTGTTTGAAGGTTCCTGAAGTGTAAGGCCGGCTAATAGCCTATTAATTTTAGAAGTTAAAAAGAACTTGCGTCCTTCTTCTGCTTTTTTGCTTTCTTTAACCGGATGTTCTGGAGATCTCTTTAAGAAGGTTTATATCTGTAAATTTGCTGGTAGTTAACTTTGCGCTAATTTCTGCTTTCAGCTTAATCTTGGCAGACGCCAATTCTCTGTCTGGTTTTTTATTAGGCCTAGGGTGTGGGCTTTGAGGCTGGAGATCTTTGTAGTTTGTTTGCATTTTTGATTGTTTGGGCTTTAATTGCATGAATGGCAACTTTGATTTTGTGTTTCAAGACATCAATCGTGGATGGTTAGCGTAACACTTATCCTTAGCGTCTCTCCTCAAAAAAAAATCAACAAAGTCAAATCACAGCTTCTAGCCGAGCAGTTGACATTAACATTTTGACTGACTATTTGATTTCCAAAAACAGTGCGCAAAAGATTGATGGTTACGTTGGCTCTATGGCAAGTGGCTTTGTTCTGTTGAAACCAAATGTCATCTATTTCATACTCTTCAATTTTTGAAAAAAAAATTGTTTAGCATAGCACAGTAATGTTTGCTATTGACGGTAACGGCGGTTCTTGGCTTATTTAAAAAAAAAGATGGCCCAATAGTGCTGCTAGAGCAAACACCACAATAAACGGTTACTTGTTGTGGAGGAATAGGCTGTTCAATAGTCATGTGTGGGTTCTCTGATTCCCAAATGCAACAATTTTGTCAACTATGTCAGTCTCTAATAGAAAATGAGCTTCATCGGAAAACACAATTTTTTTATAAAAATGCTCATCTTTGGCCAAACTATCTTTAGCTTATTGGGCAATCTAAAAACTAATTAAACTTTAAAGGCCTTCAAACTGAGGTCTTTTTGCAAAATTCTCTTCAGAGAAGTGCAAGAAATCTTTAGAATAACGAGTTGATGCATGTTCACGTACACTCTGTGCAACTGCATTAATTTTTTTGGCTGAGCGCACTGGACTAGAACGTAAACGTGTTGTTTTATCCACTAACAATCTAGTTTTGCTTCACAAATTGGTCGACAAATTGCGTTGAAGGCATTTCTTTTTTATCAAATTTGTTTCGTAAATTTCTTACCGTTTGAGTAGAAGACTCACTACTTTGGAAGTAAGTTTTTATTATTTCCCAACTTTGTTCAAGTGCTTTACACTTTGTAAATGTCAAACATAAAACTATTTCTGTCAACTCATAAATGTCATTATACCTTTGAAAAACAAAATAAACAATAGTTCAAATTCCAAACGTTACATGGCCCACCCTTTATATCAAATATTATTGTTACTAGTTAAAACTAATAATTAGTTTGATTTTTTATAAAAATATGAATTTAATTTGCTCATTATTTTTTTTTATAAACATCATGCATGGTATAATAATAGCATTACATGAAGTTTAAATTTTAAGAAAGTAGGTAAAAAAAATGGGACAACATATAAAAGGAAACACGTAACAGGGCTTATTTGTTACGTGAAGAAAAATACCCAATTTAGTAACAAAATATTAAACTCAAAAAGTTCTGAGAAATCTCCCCCGCGTTTCAGAAGTATGTGATACAAATGAAATATTACTTTCATAACTACCCGAGCTACTTTTTTATAAAAGTGAAATGTTTGACCTTCATTGTAAAATAATAAAAGCAAAAAACAATGCATACAATTTAAAAACAAAATTTTTAATAATCATGCAATTAAACGAATTAATTATAACTTCCCACAAAGCAGTAATACAAGGATTATATAGAAATTTGTTAAGTTTTAATAATAAATTGAAACTAGAAAACGGTGTTCATTGTTCTGCACATTTAATATTTAACAAGTCGCCCCAAGAGTTTAAATTCATTTAATCGCCAATTTGTATCATTATATTAAAAATTCTGCCTACAATTATAATAAAGATAAGCTTCCTAATTATAATAAAATTTATTGTAATTTTAAGCAAAAAATATAATTCCTAATCTGATTATTCTGTTTTGATATTAATTCAATGTGATAAAATGATCAGGACTGAATGTCATGCATCGCATAGATTACACACGTAATTAAATTAATTTGGTAATAGTGTTTAATTGTTTGAATGTATATATTTTTGTTGTAAATAATTCAATATGATTATGAAGTTATAGAACAGCTGCTATGGTTTTAATCACGTGTTAGGAAATTATTAATTTATTTATGTAATTACATGCCAACAGCAAAACTTTATTTTAATAGGATTGACATAATTGGTGTTTTGTATATATTTGACGTCATGAAACTAGTTTAGTAAGTTACTTTAAAACTTCAAATTAATTACTTTATTGTTTTTATAATAATAATAATAATTTCTTTATTAGAGTTACTAAAAAAGAAAAAAGGAGTTATAGTTTATTCAATCACAAGATTCTTATAAGAATGCAAAAAAACAGTTTTTAGTTTAGAGTCTATGTACGCAACCGAAATTTTGAAGTTTTGATTATTAATTATAATTTAGCAGATTTTCCTAAAGTTGATTTTTTAATATTACTTTTTGTTTCCCTAATTTTAAAATTAGTCAGTAATCATAATAACCATTTTTAATGCAATAATTTTGGCATAATTTTTTCACATGAGTTTTAAAAATTCAATTTTTTTCAAAAGGGATGCATGCGAAACGCGTAAGAAAAGGAAATATTTCAACTTTTACTCGATTTTTGAAAATTTCAATTTTGACCAAGATTAACTATTTGCATGCGATACTCGTAAAAAACAGAACTTTTTTGACTTTTCCTCGATTTTTGAAAATTTTACTTTTTTCAAAATTTACTATTTGCATGCAAAACGCGTAAGAAAAGAATTTGTTTTTACTTTTTACTCGATTTTTTAAAATTTCGATTTTGACCAAGATTGACTATTTTTATGCGACTCGAGTAAAATCGAATTTTTCGACTTTTTACTCGATTTTTAAAAGTTTTAATTTTTTAAAGATTTACTATTTTTATGCGAAACACGTAAAAAACGAAAAAGTTTTGACTTATCACACGATTTTGGAAAATTTTAATTTTTATCAAAAAATTTTAGATTGCTTCAAAACGCGTAAAAACGAAAAAATTTTGACTTTTCACACAATTTTTAAAATATTCAATTTTGACCAAGACTGACTAATTACAAGCAAAACGCGTAAAAATCAAAAAAATTTCAAGTTTTTACTCGATTTCAAAAATTTTCGATTTTGACCAAGATTTACTATTTTCACGCAAAACGCGTAAAAAAGGAAATTTTTTTGACTTTACACTCGATTTTTGAAAATTTCAATTTTTTTCAAGATTTACTATTTTGCTTTAAAACGCGAAAAAAAAACGGAAATTCTTTGACTTTTTGCTCGATTTCTGAAAATTGCGATTTTGACCAACATCTTTTGTTAATTCAATTTTTTCAGGCGAAACGCGTAAAAAACGAAAATTTTTCAACTTTTCGCTAAATTTTTGAAAACACCATTTTTTTTAGATTTACTATTTTCATGCAAACGCGTAAAAACCAAAAAAATTTCGACTTTTTACTCGATTTTCGAAAATTTTGATTTTGACCAAGATTGACTATTTTTATGAGAAACGCGAAAGAATTGAAAAGTTTTTGAAAATTTCAATTTTTTTTAGGTTTACTATTTTGCTTTGAAACGCGTAAAAAACCGAAAGTTTTTGACTTTTCACTCGATTTTTATCTATCTATCTATCTATCTATCTATCTTTACTATTTTCAAGCAAAACGCGTGAAAAACGGAAATTTTTCAACTTTTCACTCGATTTTCAAAAATTTTGATTTTCACCAACATTAACTATTTTCATGCAAAACACGTAAAAGACGGAAATTTTTCGACTTTTCACTTGATTTTTGAAAAATTTGCTTTCTTTCAAGATTTACTATTTTGCTTTGAAACGCGTAAAAAACGTAAATTTTTCGACTTTTTACCAACATTTTGAAAATTTCTTTCAAGATTTACTATTTTGCTTTGAAACGCGTAAAATCGGAAATTTTTCGACTTTTCACTCGATTTTTGAAAAATTTGATTTCTTTCAAGATTTACTATTTTGCTTCAAAACGCGTAAAAAACGGAAATTTTTCGACTTTCACTCGATTTTTGAAAATTTCGATTTTGACTAACATTTACTATTTTCATGCAAAACGCGTGAAAAACGGAAATTTTTCAACTTTTCACTTGATTTTTGAAAAATTTGATTTCTTTCAAGATTTACTATTTTGCTTTGAAACGCGTAAAAAATGAAAATTTTTCGACTTTTCACTCGATTTTTGAAAATTTCGATTTTGACTAACATTTACTATTTTCATGCAAAACGCGTGAAAAACGAAAAAAATTTCAACTTTTCACTCGATTTCTGATTGTTTGCAAAATTTGTAGAAGTTTTTTTTAGAATATTCTAAAAACTGTAGAAAACTATTAGAATTAAAAAAAAATTAAAAAAATTGTAATTTTTGCAAATTTTTTTAAAGTAATTTGAGTTTTTCATACAATTTTAATATATTTAGAAACCCGTTATAACTTGTAGAAAGTTTAAAAACTTTTTAAAAATCTTCTACAATTTTTTTGAAGTATTCAGGGTTTTTAAAAAAATAAAATGTCTACAAAATTTTTAGAATTTGTAAAACAAAATTTTACAAGCTTTTTAGAAGTATAAAAAGTTTTTCAGGAGATTCTGAAATGTTTAGAATATTTTTTAAACTAGTAAAAACTTTTCAAAAATTTTCTCCAAAATTTAAAAAAAATTTAAATCTTTTCAGAAGATTTTAAAATGTGTCAAAAACTTAAAAAAATATTATATTGTTTAAAAACTTTTTAAAAGTTTTAAATAGAAGTATCTAGAACTTCTAAAAAGATCATAAAATGTATAGAAAATTCTTAGAAAAAAATTAAAAATCTTTGCAAATTTTTTAGAAATTTTCAAAATATGTAGAAACTCGTAGAATTTATAAAAAAATCAAAAACTTTTCGAAATTTTTAGATCTTCTCAGAAGATTCTAAAATGTGTAGAAATTTTCAAAATTGAAAAAAAAGATTAGTATTTAAAACTTTTTAGAAGATTAATATTTTTTTAAGTATTTTAAAAATTTCAAGTTTCAATAGCTCAGAAAATTAGAAATGTTTAGAAAACTTTTAGAATTTGTAAAAACGTTTCAAAAGCTTTTTAGAATACTTTAAGAAAGTGTAAAGAAAAATCAAAACTTTCTCAAAAAATTTCAAAATGTGTAATTTTTAAAATTTGTAGAAAATTTAGAAACTTTTTAATACTTTTTTGCAAATTTAGAAAAATCTAGAGTTTCTTAGAAGATTCTGAAATGTGTATAAAACTTTTAGAGTTTCTAGGAAGTTTAAAAACATTTCTAAAGTTTTCTACATCAATTTGAGAAGTTTGTAGAGTTTTCTCAAAAATATTTAAAAAATGTTAGAATTTGTAAAAAAAATCAAAAATCTTTGGCAAAGTTTTTAGAAATAGTTAGAGCTTTTTAGATACTTTTAAAATGTGCAGAAAATTTTTAGAATTTCTAAAAAAAATCAAATAACGTAAAAAAAATTGAAAGTTTAAAATTTTTTTAAAAATTGTTTGCAACATTTTTAGACGAATCTAGAGCAGAAAAAAAGATTTTAAAATGTGTAATAACTTTTAAGTAGAAAATTTTAAACTTTTACTTTTCAATTTTGCATAATTTTTTAACATAGGTTTTAAAATGTGAAAAAAAAAGTTTCAAAATTTTTCAGAAATTATTTACAACATTTTTAGAAATGTTTTAAATTTCTCAGAAGGTTTTAAAATGTGTAGAAACTTTTAGAATTTGAAAAAAAAAAACAAAAATTATTAGAAGTTAATAGAGCTTTTACGGAATATTCTAACAAATGTAAAAAGATTTAGAATTAAAAAAAATTAAAAAAATTTCTAAATCAAAACTTTTGCATTATTTTTAAAATTATTCAAAGTTTCTCAGGAAATTTTAAAATTTTTATAACTTGTAAATAGTTTTCAAAATCTAAGTTTTTCAGAAGATTTTAAAATGTGTAGAGAAGTATCTAGAGCTTTTAAATATAACATAAAATTTATAGAAAACTTTGAAAACTTGAAAATATTTTGCAAGTTTTTAGAAATTTTTAAAATATGTAGAATTTGTAAAAGAAATCAAAAACTTTTTGCAAGATTTTTAGAAGTATACTAGTAGCTTTTCAGAGGACTCTAAAATGCGTAGAAACTTTTAAAATAAAAATAAAAATTAGTAATTAGTATTTAAAACTTTTTAGAAGATGTTAAAGCTTTTTTAAATTTCTTAGAATATATAAAAAAAATCAAAAATCTTTTGCAAAAATTTTTAAAAGTGATCAAACATTTTTAAAAATTCTAAAATGTTTGCAAAACTTTTTTGCAAATTTTAAGAAAATCCTAGAGTTTTTTTCCAAAATGTGTACTTTTAAAATTTGTAGAAAAGTATCTAGAGCTTTTCAGAACATTCTAAAAAAAGTAGAAAATTTTTAAAATTTCAAAAAGTTCAAAAGAAAAATTTAAATAATATTTTGCAAGATTTTAAAAGTATATAGTTTCTAAAACGTGTAGAAATCTTTCAGAATTTCTAGAAAGTTTAAACAATTTTCAAATTTTTTTTTGCAACTTTTTCAGAAGTATCTAAGTCTTCTAAAAAGATTCTAAAATGTGTAAAAATTTTTAGAATTTGTAAAAAAAAATTAAAAACATTTGCATTTTTTTGAAATATTTAGAACTTTTAAGAAAAATTTAAAATCTGTACAAAACTTTTAAATACTTCTAAGAACATTGCGTAAAATTTTTAAATTTTTTTACTCAATTTTTTACACATTTTAAAATCTTTTTAGAAGTTCTAGATAATTCTCTAAATTTCTACAAATTTTAAAACTTTTCTACAAATTTGAGAATTTTTTGAAAATATGTAAATACTAATTTTGATTTTGACCAACATTTACTATTTTCATGCAAAACGTGTAAAAAACGGAAATTTTGCGATTTTTCTTTCGATTTTTGAAAATTTTGATTTTTTTCAAGATTTACTATTTTGCTTTGAAACGCGTAAAAAACAGAAATTTTTTGACTAATCACTCGAATTTTGAAAATTTCAATTTTTTTCAAGATTTACTATTTTGCTTTGAAACTCGTAAAAAACGGAAATTTTTCGACTTTTTACGCGATTTTTAAAACTTTCGTTTTTGACCAACATATACTATATTCATGCGAAGCGCATGAAAAACGGAAATTTTTTGACTTATTACTCGATTTTTAAAATTTTCAATTTTGACCAACTTTTACTATTTTCATGCAAAACGCGTGAAAATGAAAATTTTTCGACTTATCACTCGATTTTTAAAAATTTCAATTTTTTTAAGATACAGTATTTTGCTATGAAACGCGTAAAAAACGGAAATTTTTCGACTATTCACTCGATTTTTGAAAATTTCGATTTTGACTAACTTTTACTATTTTCATGCAAAACGCGTAAAAATGAAAATTTTTCGACTTATCACTCGATTTTTGAAAATTTCAATTTTTTTCAAAATTTACTATTTTGCTTCGAAACGCGTAAAAAACGGAAATTTTTCGACTTTTCATTCGATTTTTAAAAATTTCAATTTTTTTAAGATTCACTATTTTGCTTTGAAGCGCGTAAAAAACGGAAATTTTTCTACCTTTCACTCAATTTTTGAAAATTTTGATTTTTTTCAAGATTTACAATTTTGCTTTGAAACGCGTAAAAAACAGAAATTTTTTGACTTTTCACTCGATTTTTAAAAATTTCATATCTTTTAAGATAAATTATTTTGAAAATTTTGATTTTTAACATCATCACTATTTTTATGCAAAACGCGTAAAAAACGATTTTTTTTCGACGTTTCACTCAATTTTTGAAAATTTCAATTTTTTTCAAGATTTACTACTTTGCTTCGAAGCGCGTAAAAAACGGATTTTTTTTTGACTTTTTACTCGATTTTTGAATATTTTGATATAGACCAACATTTACTATTTTCATGCAAAACTCGTAAAAAACGGAAATTTTTCGACTTTTTACTCGATTTTTGAAAATTTCAATTTTTTTCAAGGTTTGCTATTTTGCTTCGAAACGCGTAAAAACAAAAATTTTTCGACTTTTCACTCGATTTTTGAAAATTTCGATTTTGACCAACATTTACTATTTTCATGCAAAACGCGTAATAAACGGACATTTTTCGACTTTTCACACAATTTTTGAAAATTTCAATTTTTTTCAAGGTTTGCTATTTTGCTTTGAAACGCGTAAAAAACAGAAATTTTTCGACTTTTCACTCGATTTTTGAAAATTTCAATTTTTTTCAAGATCTATTATTTTGCTTTGAAACGCGTAAAAAACGGAAGTTTTTCGACTTTTCACTCGATTTTTGAAAATTTCAATTTTTTTAAGATTTACTAATTTGCTTCGAAACGCGTAAAAACGGAAATTTTTCTACCTTTTACTCAATTTTTGATAATTTCGATTTTGACCAACATTTATTATTTTTATGCAATACGCGTAAAAAACGAAATTTTTTCGACTTTTCACTCAATTTTTAAAAATTTCAATTTTCTTCAAGATTTATTATTTTGCTTTCATTCGATTTTTGAAAATTTTAATTTTCTTTAAGATTTATTATTTTGCTTCGAAGCGCGTAAAAATCGGAAATTTTTCGACTTTTCATTCGATTTTTGAAAATTTCAATTTTTTTAAGATTCACTATTTTGCTTCGAAACGCGTATAAACCGGAAATTTTTCTACTTTTTACTTAATTTTTGAAAATTTCGATTTTTACCAACATTTATTTATTTATTTCATGCAAAACGCGTAAAAAACGGAAATTTTGCGATTTTCTTTCCGATTTTTTTCAAGATTTACTATTTTGCTTTGAAACGCGGAAAAAACCAAAATTTTTCTACCTTTCACTCAATTTTTGAAAATTTCGATTTTGACCAACATTTACTATTTTCAAGCAAAACGCGTAAAAAACGAAATTTTTTCGACTTTTCACTCAATTTTTGAAAATTTCAATTTTCTTCAAGATTTATTATTTTGCTTCGAAGCGCGTAAAAAACGGAAAGTTCGCGATTTTTCTTTCGATTTTTGAAAATTTTGATTTTTTTTAAGATTTACTTTTTTGCTTTGAAACGCATAAAAAACGGAAATTTTTTGACCTTTCACTCAATTTTTGAAAATTTCGATTTTGACCAACATTTACTATTTTCATGCAAAACGCGTAAAAAACGGAATTTTTTCGACTTTTCACTCGATTTTTGAAAATATCGATTTTGACCAACATTTACTATTTTCATGAAAAACGCGTAAAAAACGGAAATTTTTCGACTTTCTACTCGATTTTTGAAAATTTCGATTTTTACCAACATTTACTATATTCAAGCAAAGCGCGTGAAAAACGGAAATTTTTCGACTTTTCACTCGATTTTCGAAAATATCATTTTTTTCAAGATTTACTATTACGCTTTGAAACGCGTAAAAAACGAAAATTTTTCTACTTTTTACTCGATTTTTGAAAATTCCATTTTTTTTCAAGATTTACTATTTTGCTTTGAAAGGCGTAAAAAACGGAAATTTTTCTACTTTTCACTCGATTTTCGAAATTTTCAATTTTTTTCAAGATTTTTTATTTTGCTTCGAAACGCGTGAAAACGGACTTTTTGACTTTTCACTCAATTTGTGAAAATTTTGATTTTGAGCAACATTTACTAATTTCAAGCAAAACGCATATTTGCATGCAAAACGCGTATTTTTAAGATTCTTTATTTGCATTCAAAATGCGTAAAATAATTGATTTTATTGCACTTAAAACGCGTAAAAACGGAAATATTTTAACATTTTACTCATTTTTTTTTAAGATTGACTATTTTTATTTAAACGCGCAAAAAAAGATTTTTTTCGATTTTTAACAAAAAATTTTCTTTATTTGCATTTAAATTGCGTAACAAACGGAAATTTTTTGACTTTAGGCAGAAATTTTGAAAATAAATGTATTTCAAGTTTTTTTATATGCATCGAAACGCGTAAAATCTGATTTTTTTCGACTTTTCCTTCAAATTTGAAAATTTCATTTTTTTAGAAAGTGACAGATTGCACCGAAATGCGTAAAAAACTTTTTCGACTTTTTACTCGAGTTTTGAAAATTTCAATTTTGACTAAACATGACTATTTGCATGTGAAATGCGTAAAAAACAATTTTTTTTTTGACTTTACACTCGATTTTTGAAAATTTCAATTTGGCATGCCAAAAGCGTACACTGGATTTTTGAAAATTTGTTTTAAATGCTTTGCAGTTTAAAAATCTTAAAATTGAATTGATTAATTATCAATATATTTATGACTTACAAAGGTCTTAATTCAATACGAATGTTACATCTTATTTATTATTTTTGTTTTAGATGACCTTAGCGTTGAAAAGCCGCTGTTATATTATTTCGTTATAAGACTGCTTTAAAGTAGATATACGATTCCATAAAGATTGTTATAAGAACGCAAAGCTATTTCTAGCTTGTAAGCTTTGGTCGACGTGGATTGTCTAAACTTTCTATCTGGTTTAAACTTTCATGTGCCGGAAGCAGCAACCAGATACCCTTCAACAATTAGATAAATTGGGTCACATAATTACTTAAGACAAAATTACAAGAATATCTGCAGCCAACGTCATTTTAATATTACGTTGAAATAATAATTTATTAAAATATCTTAAAATAATTAATCCATTAAAAAAACTGTCCATTAGCCTCGTTTTATTATTAAATAAACAAACAACAAACAAAGTTAAAAGAAACTTGATTACTAAGTCAATTTAATGGGTCAACATTTTAAAATAATTTGCAACATAAATAAAAATAAATATGGAAGCTAGCAACCAATATATGTTGTTTACAAAGCGTTATGATTGTTTGTGAATCAAACAACAATATTGCATACATATCTTTACTTGTAATAAGAATAAATCTGAATTCCACAAACAGAAGTAGACACATTTAATATTAAATAAAATGATATTGTGAGCAATTTTATTATATGTTAATAGATTGCGAATGCATATTTCACTACATACATATAAAATTTGATGTGTTCCAGTTGCATTATTTTGTTATTCAAATGTTTTGCATAGTATAGATCTTATATATTGGAAACTGAAGCAAGCTTTATATATTTCAAGGCGGCAGTATGTTTGGAAGGAATATTTGATTATGTAAAAGTTGGGGATATTTACTTTGATTCCTAGTGTGATTCACCTTCGGCAATATTCGTATTTACTTAAAGGTTCTTTTGCTTCTTTTTCAGATCTTCCCGAGATGAATTAACATGCCGAATAGGAAGTCAAAGTGCGACGCAAATAATAATCCGTGCTGTGCGGTAGTTCGGAACTTTTAAATTTCGCGTGTGTATATTGTGTGATGCATTTTCGGTTAAAGGAGTGACTTTGAAACGTAAACCGATGTGTCCTTTAGGCATTGCCACATTCTTGTGTGTAGCATGGCTAAGCTATCCATCAAATGGTCAACTCGCCTGGACCCCTATATACGTGGATGGAAAAAGTAAGTACTTACATGTCACTATACTGTCTCTTTTGAAATATCTATACATCAGCAATTTATTGCGTTACTTGGTTGGTTTATTTGTTATTTTAACAGAATGTATTTTTAAAATTCTATAATTAATCATTGCTATTACTGCATCGAACATTACTATTAGAAATTTGAAATGCATAATAGGAAGGCTTTTGAAATTATAATTAATTACATATTATAATCAATGATTAATTAATTTTATCTATTTCATAATCTAGCATCAATCAAGTTTAATTCTAAACTAAGTAGTTGAGTACAAAACTGTATTAATTAACATTATATTGGGCACATGTTTTGGATACTACACAAACTGATTTATTTTTATCATTTTTTTAAACATTTTTTAAAAAAAGATAACTATTAAAATTAGTATATGGCGGATATGTGAGCAGATTTGAAGATAAGTCCAAAAAACCTTATGACTTTTTTTGACTTAGTTTCTTAGTATTTTTTGGAAATTGTTTGTAGATTTAGAATCAAATAGGGATTGGCTTTTTTTAGTAATTTGGACTTAGTAGCTCTAATTTATACACATATTTTGTTGGGATAAGCTCAATCAGATCTCAAAAGCTTGCAAAACTAGTTTGTAAAAAAAACTTTAAGTAAACTTAAAAGTTGATTGTATGACTTTTTTTGGAGCGTTTGCAATTTCAAAATATTTGGTCCATAGTAAACAAAAAAGAGACTTTTAAATATGTATCACTAAACTTTGAAGAACTTAAGATTTTTTTGGCAAGTTTGCTGAAATTTGGACTAGTTTTGAGTGGCAAGTTTTATCAATCAAAACACATCATTTCTTATAAAGCAACAACCTATGCAGAAGCAACTCAAACAAATTGTTTACAGTAGTTTGAATTAAAAATCAATGTTTTTGTAACATTTTGCGCTTAATTGTAGACAACAAGTCTAGTCTAAATGAACCTTGTAAACTTTGACTTTTTTTGATGTTTGGGAAAGAAAAAATCTTCAGAAAATACTGGGAAGCCTATACTGTTCAGTAGTATTAGGCTTTTACTGACTAAAAGTCTTTACCGGACCTGCTGGTTCTGTTGTGTACTTCTGACGTCTTACTTTTTTTCCGGTCTTCTATAGAACCTCAAAAGTGAATTTGGTTTAATTTGGAAAGTTAGTTGGTCTGAGGTTTTTTTCTATCTCTTGGTTCTTTGGCATTTAGATTAGGAAAATTGTTTGCAATGCTGCTTGACTACTTGACATGATGGTTACCAGTCTGTTAGGATATAGTCTCTAACTATACAGAACAGGAATAAAATGGGATTAGCTAGTTGTGCCACCAACCGCTCATAGAGCAATACTCAAAGACTACCAGTTGACAGAAACGGCTGGTCGTCCAGGTCGAGATGAGACAGTAACCACCCTCCAACTCCAATACTACTGGCTTGATATCACGCATCAAAACAAGCACAAAAACTACAAAAGACAGAAAGGCCGTGAGTGGCAATTGACTTCAATGGCCTGTTTGACGTTACTCCCAAGGGGAACAAGATGGTATTGACAATGATGGATGTATGCACTTGCTGGATAGAGGCAGTCGCCTCCCTCGCAGCTAACGCGGAGACCACCGTTCGCATCTTGAAAAAAAAACTGTTTCATAAATTTTGGATTTCCAAAAAATAATTTTGTTCGACAATGGGTCCTAATTTACTGGCAAACTGTTCGCCAATGCAACTCTGCGCTGTAAATGCTCACATCACATTACAGCTTCCTACCACCCCCAAGCAAATCCAGTTCAAAGAAGACACGCCAAATTGTAGAAAAGTTTAAGGACGCTTGGAATAAATTATTGTCGTTGGCAGTATACCACAATAATAGAAGAACCAACGCAGCCACGCAATAGTCCAAGTTCAAGCTATATGTTATTAGGGCAGGATTTGCACCAACCGGGAGGTTGGAATACCACTGCACCAGAAACGCAACACCTGGACCGCAGCCTACAACAGACTAGACATTGGCAAGCAACACACCAAAACAGTTGTTACCTCCAAAAAACGAACGTAATGCATAATTACAAACCGGGAAACAAAATCATGGTGTGAAAACAAGCTCAATGTTTTAGTCACAAAGAAATGGGCCCAAAACCGTAATCACAGGAGCTGGTGAAAACTGCTTCTAGGTAAAAGACCTAGCCTACCGTTCTTCAAAAAAAATTTTTGCAAATGACTAGCAAATGGCACCACCTTTAGAAGAAGCTCTAACGGAAGAAACCCCAAAAGAAGTTCCAAGACCAGATGTGGTTAACGCGTAAAAGAAAGGGGGTTGAATTGTTATGGCAGCCAGATGGCGTTACGTGACATGCTCTTTGCTTACAAAACACCCAGTAGGCAAGGCATAGTCAAATATAAAGATCAACCAAACTTGTTGCAGCACGTGGGAGAAGCCCAGGTTATTTGTTCCCCCTGGAAATGTTTAAGAGAGTGGAACGTGCTTTGGGGCTGTCGGTCTACGGGATTGCGTCCTGGATGACAGAGCAACCATCCAGGGTACTACAATGCTTTGGCGGAGGTCAACAGAGGTTTTCTTTTTGACAGGTGCGAGACTAGATCACTTCAGGCCCGATAGTCGTGGTAATGGTGCTGCTCGTGCTTTGGCGGAAATTGTCAGGTCATCTTCCAGGTGGTCCTGGTGCGGATGACTGGCCAGTCGCAGCCAAACGGTGCAGCACAGCAGTGTTTGCGCTGTTAGTGCTTTGGCGGAAGTTGTCAAGTCACTTTCCAGGTGGTTTTGGTGCAAGTGACTAGCCCGCCGCGGCCAAACAATGCAATCGTAACAGTGTTTCTGGATGTTTGGATAGTAGCAGAGTTGATGTGCGTGGTCTTGCCGCTGCGGTAGAACTGGCTGAAGAAATTCTGGCACGGCGGGGTTTTGTTAACTCTTAGGCCACACCCCTCGGGGTCCTGCGTCTTTTGGAGTACGAATTATTATCTTTTGCACTTGCCGGGAATAATAATAATAACAAAAATGTCAATCTTCCTGGGAATGCACGTTCAGGTAAGATTACGATAGGTGGTAAGCGCAGTTCTTGCCGACTATTGTCATGTCCATGTGTTACTTCCGGTAATGTTATAACCGAGTTTGATTGTGGTTGACCCACTAATGTTTGCACACTGTTACTGAGTCACTGCTCTTAGAGGCTCGCGGGCGTTTGGCTTGCGTAGCACGCGTAGAGCCAGGTTCCGGGTGCTGTATCACAGAGTCGGTGTTGTCAACTGCGCGGTTAAGTCGGGGTTGTCGTTGGCAACGTCTTCCGTTGAGATTTGTTTGCTTCTTCTTGTCTGACGTGGGCACCTGAGCCTGGAGTAGGCTGAGGTTACTTTGGTGCTGCCCATCGAATGCGATTTTGCAGAATTTTAGGTTTACGTTCCTTAACAAGTGACATAGGTCACCAAGTGTAAGTGCCAACATTAGCAGAAGCAGCCGCTTCTAAGTCACTACCAAAGACCGCAGTTTTGTTTAGTGACACTTGAAAACTTGCCCCCACCAACTGCAGCTTTCAAACAACATCACTATTGCCGACAAATAAGTAGCAAACGTTTGGTTCATTCTAGGACGCTACACCTACGCAGCATCCCAGGGATATCCGGAAACTGCCAACAAACATATACCCGGTGCTTGCACACTCCGCATGGGTTTTAGGACAGCCACTAAACAATGCCTAGTGCAAGTTCACGTTCTCTACAAAACAAAACTACCACTTAGCTCAACGGTAGCAATGGTAGCGGGTAAGTCGAAACCTCCGGGTTTAAACCCCAATCTAAACACAACATCTAAGATGCACTCTAAAAGTGAACAGGCAACCTCTATCGCACATCAAGCAAGTATGCCGGTAACAAATTTTGGCAATAGGCAGTCTAGACCAAACTCTTGACAACGCCACATCAAAGACTGGAGAACTTTACCGTCTGCGATGCTACCAGAGATCAACAGACAACTTTTCTACGAGAACTACTGCAATGCTCCTGGTTAACTCCACAAATTACTACCTTACACCAACGTTTGCACTGAGAACCGAACACCTGCTTTTGGCTTCACATTTTCCAGGGCCATATCAGGTTCTGGACGAGACCTGGAACTGTACCTCGATTGCTTGCCACCCACACAAACCTTATCTGCACAGGCTGTTTTCAGTCCCCTTTTTAAAAAGATACACAACGGCCACTACGTATGCTGTCTCCGAAAGGCTTTCAAATTTTAAATATTTTATTTCTTTTGTCATTGTAAGCGTAGTTCTATAAATTTTTAAGTTTTTTAGGTCTGAGGTGCTTATATGTACTGATAGTTTTTGCTGAGGGTGTTGCATAGAAGTTCTTTCAGAAGTGCAAATCAAGTTTTTCTGATTGATTATGTTCTGTGATCAGTTTTTTTTTTTGTTCTAGGTTTTTTGGATCAAGAGTTTTCATGAACGTAAAACTTAAAAAGTTTTTCTGCAGCAGTTTTTGCAAAAGTTCTCTTAACCGACTCTATAAATTTTTTATTTTTGGTTAGATTAGATGGGTTAGGTTAGGTTAGGTTAGGTTAGGTTAGGTTAGGTTAGGTTAACCCTTGTAGACAAAATAAAGAAAAAAACCTATAAAAACAGAAAAATGTGTGTTCTCTCTACCGTAGACATCAAAAACGAGTTTGGAGTGATGCAGTGTAAAAAAGTGGTGTAGGCGCTTAGAGAAAAAGGAATAAGCCACAACCTAATAGTAGTGCTGACCAGATATCTGGAAAGCAAAAAATTACTAATAAGGGAAACGGAAAAAATTACAATCACATGTGGGGTACCACAGGGATCAATACTAGGACCGCTGCTGGTTAGTATACTACGACAGGGTGCTAAGAGTAAACTTGCCGAAAGGCACTAAAGTGATGCCTTGCGGACAATACCGGAATTGTAACCACAGGAAAAGACAAAAAGGAAGTAGTCGCAAACACTAACAAGGCATTAAAAAATTAAATTTATGAAAAAATATTCTAAACTAAAAAAAAAAAAAAAAAAAAAAAAAAAAAAAACATCCATAGACGCGTTTCGAGGTTTACCTCTCATCAGTATGGCTTTATTTATTTAAACTAATTGATTTTTAACTTACTTCGTCAACATTGTTCACCACCACAATTCAAAGTGAATATTTTAAAGGGTGTATTGACTATTTATACTAACTGACTTAATGACTTTATTTAATGGCTATGGTTAATAGCATTCTGAGAATGAACAAATAAACTAATTATTTCTTTATATATTTTATACTAACAAGGCGATTTCTAAGATAAAATCCAAAATTGAGGACTTAAGATTGGAGATAGCCAACGAGAAAACTAAATGTCTTATTTTGTACGAGATTAAAGTTCAGATGGGAGACATTAATAGCTTTAATAATGCTCATTGAACTGCAAGTAGAGTTAAGGAGCAGAGAGTACAATAAAAAATAAAAAGGAAATAAAGGAAGAAATGATGGAAAAGTGGCAAACCTACTGGGAAAAGGATTTAGGCAAAGCAAATTAGACAAAAAGGCTAATTAAAAATATAACAAAATGGAAGCATGGAGTAACGGATTATTTTCTAACCCAAGCCTTGAGCGGACACGGAGTCTTTAAAGTTTATCTCAGTTGTTTTCACATAACGGAGGAAAGGATGTGCAAAATGTTCCAAAAGGAAGAGAGTCCTGAACACACTCTGTTTAATTGCAGCAGATGGAGCATTAAAAAAAATTGTTAAAAAAGAAATAGAAGAAACATTAACACCGAAAAACATGACGGACATGCTAAAAAACGTAGACTGCTGGCAAGTTATCCAAAAATACGTTAAAGAAGTCTTATGCAAAAAAGAATTAGACAATAACATATAGGGTGCGTGCGTTCAGCGTCCGGGCGTGTATCTTTAAAGATATGCTTTGCAATTCCAAAAATACAAAATCTTGCCAAGTGGAGGGGGGTTTAGTGAGTGAGAACCCCACATTTAGGCTGGAAGAGCTTCCTCTGAACCACAACAAAAAAAAAATTAGGTTAGGTTAGATTAGATTAGGTTAAATTAGGTTTGATTAAGTTAGGTTAGGTTTTCTGAATCAAGAGCTTTTAAAAACATAAAACTTAGAAAGTGTTTCTGTATCAGTTTTTGCAAAAGTTCTTTTGACTAACTTTGTATATTTTTTGTTTCTGGTTAGCAGAAATACAATGTTTCCACTGCGGTCTTTGTTTAAAGTTTTTTGTAAGCAGAAGCATGTGGGGCCGTTGTTTTAAATGTTCTTACAGTATCTTTTCTACAATTTTTATTTGATTTTTTTACAGAATTGTTATATGCCGGAAAACTTTTTGACTCAATTATTATTTTTTTGGCTTTGTTGTACAGTTTTTTAATGTTTGCCTTTGCTTTGTAAATCTCCTTGTTCCACTAAGTGATCTTTGTTAAAGATGTGTCTGGCAGTACTTAGGCAGCTTTCTTTAAAAAAAATTAATAAAATTGGCAAACATATCTGTCATTATCTCTAACTTGTGTGACGTTTTTACTAACTTTGGACAAATCCTGATTTAGCTATTTAATACTTTATTTTTTCTTGGGTTTTTGTATTTTAGAAAAGGCGTTTCTTTTGATTTTATATTGATCTGGATGTGAATACGTTCTTGCAACAATTCCCTACTTGTGACTCTGCTTTTAACCTTAAAGGTTTGCGGAAAATTGTTGCATTGATGTCTGCAGTTTGCCCTGGAAATAATTGATAAAAAATCCTGGGAACGTCTATACTTTCTGCTATAGTTTTGTCTAAGATTTACTTTTAGAATTGTCATGTACAAAGTTTTGTCGGGGTTTGACTCACTTAAGTTTACACGCGGTCACTGGCGTTAAAGACCAGGTTTTGAATACTGCGTTGTTGAGTCATTATTTGCAACTGCATGGTTTTGCCTTAGTTGTTGCTGACGTTTTCTGGTTTTGTTTATTTGATTCTTGTAGGCGTGGGCATCTGAGCCCAAAGTAGACTGAAGTCACCCTAGTGCTACCTTACAGGTTTTACTTTACATGGTTTTAAGTTTGCGTTCTTTAGCAAAAAATATGTTGGTTAATGGTAATAGATGACTTCTGCTACGTTTGAATTTTGTTTTTGAGTGATTTTGTAGATTGATCAAATCAAACGTAAAAAGATTATGCACCTGCGTAACTGTCTAAACAAGAATGTTGGTCGTTTTGTCCACTAAATATTGTTTACTTTTTCTAGGTTTAAAAAGTAAGGTAAGGTAAGATACTCTTATAAGGTTTCTAGATTAGGGTTAAAATGTTGACAAATTTTTTCTACCAGGTTTTGATTGGGATCTTTTGATGACAAGTAGGCCACTGCTAAAAGTAATTATTTATTTTTTATCTGATCGACAGTATTATTAAATTTTTTTTGCTGCAAAAGTGTTTGCTTACGTTTTGCAAAAAATATTTGTGGATTTTTTTTTAAATTTATCAGTTTAATTTATTTTTAAGCTGGTTTGAGTAGCAAGTTTTGGATAATCAGGTTAAGACTTGTTAAGAGTCCAAAAGTTGTTTTATTGGTCAGTTTTATTTTTAATTATTTGGGAAAGCCCTAGATGATAGGAGTTTTTTAAACGTAGGGCTCCAATTATTGTTGGAGACGGTGATTGATGGCGGTTTTTTCTCTAGTGGTACGCATAAGAATGTATTTTGGTATAAAGTGGGGTTAGTGCACGTTTGGAGTTTGTTTCCTTTAGGAAATATCACAGAAAGTAGAACCAAGTTTTTTGGGACTGCCCGTTCAAGAATTTAACAAAACATTCTGGAAATAAAGATAGATGTTAGTGTTTGCAACTGCACAATTTTGCTTTGGTTGTTGCTGACAACATTTTTGTAGGTAGTAGACTGAGGTTACTTTTGTGCTGTCCCAAGGGTTTTATTTTAGAGAGTTTCAGGTTTGCATTTTTTAGCAACGGAGCTATGTTGGTCACTAAGGATTATTGACTTTTGCTGCGTTTGGGTTCCGTTCTTGGGTGTTCTCTTAGATTGATCATATCAAACGTAAAAAAAATGTGTTGCAGGCAGACCTGTTATCAAAGCGGGGATGTTGGTGATTTTGTTTAATGAGCCATGTCTAGTGTCAGTAGACTTTGGTTTGATATTTTTTTTGTTTGAGTCTTTAGTTTAAAACTAGGCATGGAAGATGCTTGGTGTAGTTGTACAGTCATTCTTTTCAAACCTTCAAAGTTGTGGCTGTAAGCTTTCTAGCTTAGGATTTACCACCAAATGTTGTTTGATTTTTCTGAGATTAAAAGGTTTTAAGGTAAGATCTTTTTTTTTTAATTTATAGTTTTGACTATTTTTCTCAAACAGGTCTTGATTGAGGTCTCTTGATGTCAAGTAGGCTATTGCTGAAAGTTATTATTTATTTTCTACTTAATTGACACGGATAAGTCGAGTTGAATCAAAAGCAATGTTCAGATTGTTTGTTGGTGTAAACAATGATTTTTATTTTGTTTATCATTAAAATACAAGATTAACAGGAAAAAATATATAAACGCTTTAACTATACAGGGTGTCCGGAAAATACGTGTACAACGTTTGACGACAGACTCCTGACGTCAATATAGGTCGATCTAAGCCGACTTAGTTATATCCAAAATTGTCTCGTTTAGCCGGTAGAAGGCGTCAAAAATTTGTAAATATTAAAAAGAAATTACCTGTAACAATAATTTTTTAAGTGACCCTGTTGCTATGGCGTTTAATAATTTGACAATTATTGACAAATTGTCACCAGTCTATGAAATTTACTCAAGTATACGATCAACATTCTTGAATTACAAGTTCATTTTACCATTAAAAATGGAAAATTATACAAACTCTCAGAAAGTTGACATGCTCCTGGTATACGGGTTTTGTCAAGGAAATGGGCGTCAGAGTGTTAGGGTTTACATGGAGAGGTTTCCTAACCGTCGAATACCAAACCACCAAACATTTGCCAATATTGAGCGTCATCTTCGGGAAACGGGCAGTTTTGAGAAAAAGTTTGAAGGCAGGGGTCGTATGCGAACTACTCGAACTGTGGAAACAGAAGAGATGATTCTGGAAAGAGTTGAAGAAGAACCAAGTACCAGTACCCGTCTCTTAGCACGTGAGTTAAATGTTCCTAAAACGATTGTCAATGAGGTTTTAAGAGAACAGTTGTTACATCCTTACCACATACAAAAAGTCCAGGAACTTTTACCGGCTGATCCCCCCATGCGGCTTACATTTTGTCAATTTATTAGAAACAAAAGAATCCTTGTTCCAAATTTTTGTAGAAAAATTATGTTTACTGACGAGGCATGCTTTACAAGATCTGGGGTAACCAATCTGCACAACAAACATATTCATTCCGATGAAAATCCACATGCCATTAAAGTTGCACATCATCAGCATCAATTTAAAATTAATATTTGGGCAGGTATTATTGATCACTACCTTATTGGTCCCATTGTTATTCCAGACAGGTTAGATGAAAATATTTATTTAAATTTTTTGCAAGACACATTACCAATTCTTCTGGAGAATTTGCCCCTTTTACTTCGGAGGGAAATGTGGTATATGCATGATGGTGCCCCGCCCCATTTTTCCGTTGCCGTTCGGCAATACTTACATCATCAATATCCCAACCGATGGATTGGAAGAGGCAATGATGCACCACTAAAATGGCCACCACGTTCTCCTGAGTTAAATATGTGTGACTTCTTTTTGTGGGGCGCTATTAAAACAGAAGTTTACAAGACTCCGGTAAACACACGCAATGATTTATTGCAGCGGATTTTAAATGCAGGCAATCATTTTAATAATTCCGAGACATTAGATAGGGTCCAATATCATTTTTTAAAGAGTGTTAATAAGTGTATTCAGCAAGATGGCGGTCATTTTACACATTTGCTTAAGTAATGTTTTTGTTTTACTTAGTTTCCCTCAATAGATACTTTCAACTTTGTTATACTTTTGTTTTTTTTTGACGCCCTCTACCGGCTAAACGAGACAATTTTGGATATAACTAAGTCGGCTTAGATCGACCTATTTTGACGTCAGGAGTCTGTCGTCAAACGTTGTACACGTATTTTCCGGACACCCTGTATATATAATATGATATAACAATATTGAAATTGATTGAAAATAAAAAGTAATTGATTGTGAATTTAAATTAATAATATTAGTTTGCAATTTATAACTATTAAATAACTAATATATATATATATTATAATAAATATGAAGCTTAATAGCAATTTAGTTTATAATCATATTATTTTTAACATTGTTAACATGTTTCATCCATAGCAATATCAATGATGCCCACACTCGCATCGTTAAAATAAAAAATCAATACATGATTAGTTTTGTCTCATGCAGCAGTAAGCGCTTATTGTTGTTATAAGCATTAAAGAAAATAACAGCAAACAATACGTACAAAACGTAATAACGATTATGCGATTTTGATTACTTTTTATACACATTTGTAAACACAATGTTTAGTTTTAAATGTTACCGTATTATTCAGTTGTGGTAGATTTTATACAGGTTTCACATGATACTTTAAAGTAATTTTGAACACAAAGCTCGTACACTAAGCTGGCCACCTGCACAACTTTTAAATAAAGAATTCAAACAACAACTTTTATATAACGTATTCAGAAGCTATATAATATTCATTATTTAACTGAAATAATTAATTCTCGTGAATTCAATATATTTGAAAGTAGAAATTAATCATTAATTACATTTCTATTCAAATGTCAGAAGAACTCTAAATTAATTATATTGCATTACTGCATATTAATAACTTTAATATGCAAGTATGAAATGTGACAATCAACTTCTTGACGGCTATTAAATGCAAATTACATTAGTTTAATTATATTAACGAAAATTACTCATATATTTTTGAATTTATTTGACGTTTCATTAAATTATTTGTTTTGTATAATAAAATCTAATTAATTAATATAAATTTTAATTTAGTTATTAGTTTAAATTTTTATTTTTGGAATTAATGAAGCTATATCTTATATATAAAAGTAATTCAAAGCGTAAACTTTGGTTTAAGTTAGCTATTTTTAATATTGACTTAGTGACTAGAACTAGGCTTTTAATACTTTACAAGTTTTTGCTAAACTTAAACAAAGCTTATATGAACGCAGTTTTTTACGCTTTCAGAATTGAGTCTGGCATGAAATGATTTGTTGCGTTAAAAGTAGCAAAACTTTTTACAAAGTTTACTACTACTACTTAATAGCTATGTTATGATACACACGTTTGACATTGGATGATAATGAACACTTAGTTATTGTCACAATTAGGTTTTTCCTAGTTTGGCCAACAATTTTTAAACCCTAGAAATGGTTAAGGTCGGACTGTGAGGTTTTTAAGATTTTGTTAAAAAAATAGTCAAGTGTTACAATTTAGAGTTTTGTAGGTTTGGGCAAGAAGGTCGTTGAGGTCTTAGAGGTAGTTGATGTTTTGATTTTGATGATGGTTTTTTAAATTAGCCAAGTGTGACAACTTAGATTTTTTTGGGTTTAGTCAATTAGGTTGTTCTAAAGTCCTAAAAGCGGTAGAAGTCAGCCTGAGTTTTGATTTTTGATTTTTTTTTTATGATAAAGTTTTGGCATTTTCTTAAAAAAATATTTAGACGTCAAAATTCAGATTTTTTGGGTTTGGTCAAGAAAGTAGAGGTAGTTGAGATCAATCTCACTTTTGATTTTTGTTTGATTGTGATTAGGTTTTCAACATTTTTTTGAAGAACCAATCAAGCGTCACAATTTAGTATTTTTGGGTTTGGTCAAGAAAGTAGAGGTGGTTGAAATCAACTTCAATTCTGATTTTTGTTTGATTGTGATTAGATCTTTAACTTATTTTTGAAGAACCAATCAATCGTTACAGTTTAGGTTTTTTTGGGTTTGGTCAAAAAGGTTGTCCTAAAGTCCTAAAAGCTGTTGAAATCATCCTCAGTTTTTTTTTGGTCAAATAAGTCGTCTTAGAGTCCTAAAAGCGTAGAAATCAGCCTGGGTTTTGATTTTTGTTTTAATTTTATGATGAGATCATTGGCATTTTATTAGAAAAATATTTAGGCATCAAAATTTTGATTTTTTGGGTTTGGTCAAGATAGTAGAGGTAGTTTAGGTCAATCTCACTTTTGATTTTTGTTTGATTGTGATTAGGTCTTTGAAATTTTTTTGAAGAACTGTTCAATCGCCACAATTTAGGTTTTTTTGGGTTTGGTCAAAAAGGTCGTCTTAGAGTCCTATAAGCGGTAGAAATCAGCCTAAATTTGATTTTTGTTTAATTTTATGATGAGGTTATTGGCATTACATTAAAAAAATATTTAGGCATCAAAATTTTGATTTTTTGGGTTAGGTCAAAAAAGTCGTTCTAAAGTCCTAAAAGCAATTAAAGTCAGCCTGGGTTTTGATTTTTGTTTTATCTTTATTATAAAGATTTTGGCATTTTTTTAAAGGAATATTTAGACGTCAAAATTTAGAATTTACGGATTTGGTCAAGAAATTAGAGGTAGTTTAGATCAACCTCAATTTTTATTTTTGTTTGATTGTGATTAAGTTTTTAACATTTTTTTGAAGAATCAACCAAGCGATACAATTTACGTTTTTTTGGGTTTGGTCAAAATGTTCTCCTAAAGTCCTAATAGCAGTTGAAGTCAGCCAGAGTTTTAATTTTTGTTTTTTTTATGATAAGGTCTTTGGCATTTCCTTAAAAAAATATTAAGGAGTCAAAATTTAGATTTTTTTGGGTTTGGTCAAATAAGTTGAGGTAGTTGAAATCAACCTCAATTTTGATTTTTGTTTGATTGTGATTAGGTCTTTAACATTTTTTTGAAGAACCAATCAAGCCTCACCCTTTCACTTTTTTTGGGTTTGGTCAAAAAGGTCGTCTAAAAGTCCTAAAAGCGGTTGAAGTTAGCCTGGGTTTTGATTTTTGTTTTTTTATGAGGTTTTTGGCATTTCCTCAAAAAAATATTTAGGATTAAAAATTAAATTATTTTTGGTTTGGTCAAGAAAGTAGAGGTAGTTGAGATCAACCTTAATTTTGATTTTTGTTTGATTGTGATTAGGTCATTAACATTTTTTTGAAAAACCAATCAATGTGACGCTTTAGGTTTTTTTGGGTTTGGTCAAAAAAGTTGTTCTAAAGTCCAAAAAGCAATTAAAGTCAGCCTGGGTTTAGATTTTTGTTTTTTTTTTATGATAAAGTTTTAATTTTTGTTTGATTGTGATTAGGTCTTTAGCATTTTGTTGAAAAACTAATTAAGCGTCACAGTTTAGATTTTTTTGGGTTTGGTCAAAAAAGTCGTTCTAAAGTCTTAAAAGCGGTTGAAGTCAGCTTTGGTTTTGATTTTTGTTTTTCTATAACGACGTTTTTGGCCATTTTTTTTTTTAAATATTTAGTCGTCAAAATTTAGATTTTTTGGGTTTGGTCAAAAAAGTAGAAGTAGTTGAGATCAATTACAAGTTTGGTCAAAAAGGTCGTTAGGTCTTAGAGGTAGTTGACTGCGTTTTGATTTTTGTTGTTTACCGGGTTTGGTCAAAAAGATCGTTTTGATTTTTGTTTTTTTATAAAGCTTTTTAGATTTTCTTAACAATATAGTTAAACGTCACAATTTAGAATTTTTGGTTTTGGTCAAGAAAATTAGTTCTTAGAGGTAGCTGAGGTTAACTTGTATTTTAGATTTTGTTTGATTTTGTTTCAAGTTTGGTCAATGGTCGTCAAGTCCTAGAGGTAGTTGACGTTGCTTGTGTTTTGTTTTTTTGTTTGATTTTGATGAGATCCTTAAAAAAAAATTTAAAAAATTGTTGTTACATTTTTTTGGGTTTAGCTAAAGAAATCAAGTTTTAAAGGTAATTGAGGTTAGCCTGGGTTTCAATTTCCGAGATTGGCAAACTTATTTTAGAACGGGCCAGATAGTAAAATCCAAAAAACATTGTTGTCTGTAGTTTAACTTCAAAAAATACATTTTCTGCAATTTTTTTGGTAATAAAGACTTTGCGGGCTAAATAAAAAACATAAGGCTGGCCATAGTTTGCCGATCCCTAATTTAAAGCACTGACCGTCAATACCTAAACTACTTTTGCCCACTCACCCGCTCAAGTGTATGTTATCAAATTATTGAATCATTAACACTTGAGTGGGTCAGCGAGGACTGTTGACCTCTAATACTCTAAAACATATTAAATACTGTTGGTTGCTCAACCGCTTAAGCTTTTTTAATTTAATAATTGGATTAAAAACACTTAGATATTGGAGGGGGGGAGGTCTGGGTGTACTTTAGACCAATTTTTCAAAAAAACCGGCTTTGGGGTTGCTTCTTTTGCATGGCTTTATCCAAATACCGTTGCCGGTAATGATATAATGTAGTTTTTCTTTTTGGGAGCATGGAAGTTACCTGTGCGAGAAATCCCACCTACATCATATACTGGAAGCAGAGGTTTGCGCAAAGTGTTAATTTTTTACCCTACGCGGTTAACCTATAAAAGTCAAAGTAGTATGAGCAATTCTTCTTTGAAATGGAAACGTCTGTACTTAATGCTTAAATAACATGGGGAAGTGGTCAATGGGTCTTGACAGGTACTCTTCTCGGTTGCAGACGTTTCGCTAAAAATTAAACACAGAAAAGGGAAAACCTTACCTGACGGCTTAAGGTGCGTTTTTGATTAGCGTTGGACTCTGTGGGGTAAGTTTTAATTATTGGTAAAAAGTGAAAACTTCTCATGATTATGCAGAATGACACTTATGCAGGTAGGGAGCCTGTCCGCAGACATTTTTTGTCCTGGTCTGCAAAATCCACAAATCTTAAATTTTATCCGATCAAGAGAGTTGTTTAAACTACCGACTTCTAATACACAATTTACTTTTTATCCAAGTTATTGGATCACAAACACTATTCGATTTCTGATAAATAAACTACTTTTGACATCTGCCCAACTAAGTAACACTTGGGTAAGCATAGACAATAGTTTAAAACCACTAATCTCTAATATATAAACAACTTTTGCTCACCTACCTGGCCAAGTGCTTGTTATCCAATAATTGGATCACTAACACTTAGGCGGGTGGGCAAAGAGTATAGTTTAAACCAGTGATCTTCAACACTTGAGAGGATGGGGAATATATAAACAACTTTAGCTCTCCCACTTGCTCAAGTATTTGGAATCTAATAATTGGATTACCAACACTTTGGTGGGTGGGCGGGAACTAAAGTTTAAACCACCGATTTCCAATTTATAAACAACTTTTGCCCATCTACCCACCCAAGTTTTTGGTATCATCAAATAATTGAATGAGCAACACTTGGGTGGGTGGGCGGGTGGGCGGGGTTATAATTTAGACCACTAGTCTTTAATATATAAAATACTTTTGCCCGTCTAAGCGTTATCCAATAATTGAATTATTTAAAGTTGGGTGAGCGGGTGGGGACTATAGTTTAAACCACCTATTTTCAAAGCGTTTGCTATCTAATAATTGAATCACCAACACTTATGCGGGTGGGCGGGGACTATAATTTATACCATCGTACTTTAATACGTACAATACTTTTGCCCGTATAAGTGTTTGTTATCCAACAATTCCATTACCTACAGTTGGGTGGGCGGGCGGGCGGGGACTATAGTTTAAACTACCAATTTTTAATATATAAACAATTTAATTGTTTTGACTCTGGTTTAAAATTGTCTGAACACTTAAAATAATAGAATTTCTAATAGCTTTAAAGTCTAAGTTTTGCTAGAGGCTTTATTGTTTTGCTGAATTCTTTGGCATTGGTGGCAGATTACTTAGAAGACGTTAAAGGTACCTGACGGAAAGGGTCGGTTGATGGCTTGTTAGTAAAAACAATTGAGGTGGACTTTAGGAGTGGGGTTTTAAGTTGGGCGGTTTTGTCTATTTCTTCTTGCTTCAAAGATGCAGCAAAACTGGTAGTAAGTCTATTGAGGATGGCTTGAATCGGGGTTTCTGTTGGCTTGCTTGTTTGATTGGGAGAAGTTTTTTTGTGGCCATTATGCCGCCGATGGCGGTTTTTTATTTTGGAAAGAGTTTTCATCTGGCCGCGCCTCATTTGTTTTCCTTGGTCTTTGTGGACGTTGATGGCGGTACATCTTATCCAAAATCTAGAAGAAAATGAATGTAGAAGTTCCTGTCGGGGCTTATGCTAAAATAAATTATATGTTAATTGAGTGATTTAGGTCTAATTAATCATTTGTGACTTGATTGCAATAAGAATTGCAGTATTCCATTGTCGGTTTCATATTTGAGTGCCGCTGTATAGTTTTTCTCGGGGCAAACTGGTTTCAAGCAATCAACTTTGCTTCTTTTTAATTTTGTCAAAATACTGATTGTAAATGTAAGTAAACACGACCACGGGCGGTAACAAAGAAACCAAATCTTTTTACCACAAATATACTACTACAACCTTCTCTACAATCATCAACTTTCCTATCCATTACTGTTTCGGTTAGGCGCCGGTAACAAAACAATTTATAACATTACAATTAGTTTCAAAATTTTTAATTACTTAATTGCACATTATGTAAGAAGAACGTGAGAAAATTTTGTTTATTTTTAGACTGGCTAGACCCATGTAGTCTTAAAACGATGCAATAAGGTACTACACGGACCGCAAATAAAACAATCTTTGTCACGTCATATTTAATGAAGGAAAGATGTTTAGTAGAAAATCATGGGTCTTCAAACCATGCAATGAATTATTACACGGACCGCAAATAAAACATTCTTTGTCACATCAGATTGATTAAAAAAAACAAACGTTAAGTGTCATAGCAAATTAATTAGTTTAGAAATCATTAATTAACATTTTACTAAAAGAAAAACTTTGTTTACTCTTAGGCTGCGTTTAAATGAGTTTTAAATTACTAACGTGAGTTACGACAATGTAACTTACGTTTGTGATTTACAATTTATGCTTTACAATATTACATTATTTTAAAAATGTCTTAACCCAAAGCTCACTTGTTTTTTTTAATTATTTGGTGTTCTTTTTAAGCTTGAAGACATTCCAAGTACATTGTTTAAACAATGTAAAGTTAAATTAATGCAAAATTAATTGTTTGCAAATTAGTTTTGTCATTGATTATAACTTTCAACCATAAGAGATTGTTGTAAAATATCAGCGTGTTATATGTAAGGTAAAGTTCATCGACTGGGAGGGAACTGAAATCCCCCAAAGCTAACAGAATAAGCAGGCAGAACAGAGAACAGCATATGGGGTATCTAAACTTTGTATAAGTAAAAATGCAAACCACAAGCAACTTAATAATAAACCTGAGCGCTTTCTACACTGTAAACATTTAAATCGCGACAAAATTTATATAAATATATTCATTGATTTTTCCAAGCCAAGATTTTTAAATAAAATGAAAACAGATGTTACCGATAATATTTCAAACGTTTGAAATTGCAAAAATCTTAGTATTTTATTTGCAATAAACAGACAGAAACACATAAAGTCAATATTAAATGACAGCACATAAAATTAAACGAATCCAATTCCCAAGCGTCATAAATATGACGATCAAAGTTTTTACATATTTATTACAAAAAAACAATTCAACAACAATCTCAATTATTATAACATGTTTGGAATGATTTATCATAATCAGTCATATTGATTAATCCGTTAATAATGCAACACTACTATTACTATAAATTATAGTACAACCACAACGTTTTCTGGATTACGTTCGATGACATGATATAGAGATTAAGCTGTATTGTTAATTAATGGCATTCGTTTAAATTCCGTAGGTATTAAAAATAATTCCTTTTGGAGGGTCGCATCTGGTAACCCTTTGTCTTGGAAAATCCTTGTGTGAATCAAATGATTCGGGTCACCCCCTTAATCATAGAAGCTTTTATTAATAGGATGAGTTCCATTAATGGGTGAGTGTTGGCACTGATATGTTTTTTTAAGTCTAATGAATTTTAATTAATTTAATAAAAGTAAAGGTTTCAAATTATTTATATTTATTAATTTAAACAGGAACGTGCTTTGTTAATTATTTATAAAATATAATATTGCTTAAATTAGTTTGTAAATAACTACTGCGCTTTGTGGATTGGTTTTTGGCTTTGAATTTTGTTGCGTTTTTTACGTTTTAAAACTATTTTATAAGATCTTACCGTAAGACGTACACGCCAAAAATTTAATAATTTGATAGTCAATCAATCAATTAATCAATAATCTCTTAATACCGCTAGAAGACATGTGTATGTATGGATGTCTATACGAGATATCGGACCCATATTGGGAAAAACGCTACGCTCGGCATCACTTTGGGTTCACCTATCCAAGTTGTGACCAGTGCGGCCGTTGCTTAACTTTTGTTAGCGCTGGTATTCGTTCATGCCTTCTCTGCCGTACTGCCGACTATAATTTGATAGTAACGATTATAAAATATGTTTTTAGTCTTGTAGAACTAACTAATGTAAAATAAATTTAGCAAATAGCCTTAGGTGGTGTTGCTTTTGGAGCCTTTAGGCAATGGTATGTTTCAGGAATATTCTTTGTCTTTTTTCTAAGTTGATTTAAGGGTAGCTTCAGGTCCGCGGTGGTCTAGGTCAGGTTAGGTTAGTCATTGGTCAGCTGCGAGAGCGGATAGTTCATCTTAAAATGCTCTAAAATTGCAAAAAACTGGCTAACATGTTAAGTTGTGTTATTAGTCCAAGTGTGTGATGAAGCAGTCACGGCCGCATTTAGGTTTAGCGTGGGTGTTCTTGCTTTCTGTCGGAATAAAAATGATAATTAACGGAGCAAAATACTTGCGTACTTGTTTTTTGTTTTTGAGAGCTTGGGATTTGGTTGGCCTGAAATGATTGATTTTGGCAGTGAGCTGAAAAAGTCTTAATTTAGAAAACTTTAACCGACGCCCGGGAGCTACCGAATGAATAGTTTGATTAAAGTATTGCCGGTGCACTTACCAGGAACAACTTTTGTTTTTTTTGGGACCGTCCTTGTGGCATCCTAGCACCCTATTGGCAAGCAGTCAGTTGGGTAAAAGCAGTGGTCAAAGTTTGTTGATGGACAGAGGTGCTGCACGACAAGTAGCAGTGGCAGCGGCTGTCCCAGACTTTTTTTTATAACGCGGTTTTTTACAAAGTAGTAGATGCTTAGGCTTAGAAAAAGATTTACGTAGAAAAACGGTTAGAGTATGAACGTGCGCGCAGACCGCATGCAAAACGCCGCTCGAGAGAGACTCGTGTTTTGAATAAGTTTTTTTCTTTCTTCTGTTTTGTCTGGTGGTGTTTCTAAGAAATTGCTCTAGGAGGCGCACTATTTCGGGTAGTTTAGTGGTGAAGCCGGTCTCAAAGCAACTTGGTTGCTAATCTACGCTTTTGATCATGACTCACATAGTTACCGGGTGAGTATTTAGTATATTCGTTACGTCGCTCGGGGTAACGTCGTTTGTGGTACGTAACCTGCCGTTAACTGGTTCTTTGTAGCTTTTAATCTTCAATTTTGACGTCGTTGTGGACTTTTGTCAGGGGTGTGTCCAAATTCCGGCTATATTTGCTCCCAGTAGGGTTTAATTTGAGTTAAAAGTTGGTTTCCATATTGGTGCGACGACAAAACTGAAAAGTGGTCATGGGTTTGTCTCAAGCTGTCTCAATCAGGCACCGTAAAGATTGTTTCAACTTCGCCTACGTATTTAATTAAAAAAATGTCTTTAAAAGCTGTCAGGATTTGATTGTAAGATGTCGGTTTCTTGTGCGTCACTAGTCGTAGGTTGTGCACTTTCTGACGTATGCTTTAAAGTTCATTCTGATGCTTAGCCAGCAGCTATCGGCATTGTAATTGTAATGCTCTTTCATAACTTTTTTTTGCAATGTTGGTCAAACGGATAGCTGGTCTTACCCCATTAGGGTACAATACAATTTCCCGTCGGCGTTTGGTCAGTATTTCACATACTTTTTTAATTTGGCTAGATTTTGATGTAACCTTTTAATGATGTTACGCCTCTGCACACTCACGTTGGCTTTGCTTGACAGCTGTGACCAGGGTCTTAACTTCTAAGGATGTCAGTGCAAAAAATTTTTTGGTGGCTTCTGTTTTTGACAAATTGTTGACTTTGCTGTCGGTTTTTTTGTTGTTGGGCGCTCAGAATAATACGTCGAGCAAATAGTTTTTGGTTCTAAGTGTGCTTGATGTTGAAGGCAAATTTGCAACCATTGCATAAGTTTGGTTTTTCTTTATTTCCCATTTTTTCCTAGTTTGGCCAAAGTTTGATGTAACCCGGTCTTTGACAGCCGTGGTCAGTCTCAACTTTCAAAGGCATTAGTGCAAAGACTCTTTGGTGACTTAGGTTTTGTCGCAACAGGCAATGGTATTGGCTTGTGACAAATTGTTGATTTTGCTGCAACAATTTTCCAAGGTGCTGGAAGAAAGCAAACGTGGTGTTACTCCCAAAAAGTAATAACAACTTCAGGGCAATAAGCTTGCTTAGTGTCGTGGGCAAAACGTATGAGCATGATAAAGGCCGGCTCGAAGAGGAACTAGACAAGTATCAAGCTATTTTTGAGAGACACTACGGATTTAGGAGAGGAAAATCTACTATAGATGCCGTTGTAAAAATTAAGGAATTGTATAGCAAGAGAGGCTGGACGTGGACAGCTTTAATATTATTAGACTTGAAAAATGCGTCCAACACGGCCAAATGAAGCATTATTATAAATAACCTACAACAAATTAGAATAAGCCCATACCTTACAGCAACAATCAGCAGCTATTTACAAGGAAGAAGCCTCAAGATAGGACCGGGTGAGGAAAAGCTTCTAACGCAAGGGGTTCTTCAAGGGTCAGTACTAAGGCCGACTTTATGGAACGTTTTGTATAACGGAGTACTGGAACTTGAGTTACCACCAGAATGCAAAACGGTAGCTTATGCGGACGACCTGGCGCTAGTCGTGAGAGCAAAAAACGAACAAGACCTCACAAACAACGAAAACATCAGCCTTAGAAAAATTGACAGCTCGATGACAAAAAATGGCTTAGAATTTGCACCTGAAAAGACCATAGTGACCAAAGGCCCACGAGCAAAAAAAGATGTGTTTTTTACAATCAGAGGGAACAAAACTTGTCATCAGAAGGTGGTAGAATACCTAGGCATCATGATTGATGATCAAGGTATCTTTGGCCCACACGTAAAAAGAGCGGCAGAACGTGCCAAAGCCTTGGTGACAGCTTTGCAGCGCATACTCCCAAACGTAAGTATCTGCGGAAATTGCAAAAGGGAAATCTACCATACTGTAGCCATGTCGATTTTTAAGTACAGAGCACCGATATGGCACCAAGCACTGGAGTGTGCAAATCACAGAAACACGGTGGGAAGGGTGCAGCGAAAAATACTGGTAAGAGTGGCAAGTGCGTTCAGGACCGCAAGCTACGACGCCTTGTGCGTATTCACTGGCCTGATGCCTATAGACTTACAAGTAAAGCAGTTGGCCCACAATAGGGAAAAAAGGACAAACTGGTGTCCAAGACAACAGTGGCAGGAGAAATGGAGCCAAACAACCGACAAAGCTCAATGGACAAAAAGTTTGATAACGGTGATAGCAGACTCGCTAGAATGCCCGCACAGAAAGACTAACTACTTTCTAAGTCAGTTCCTGACCGGACACGGGTGCTTCAATTCCTACCTACACCGCATGGGAAAAAGAGACAATAATAAGTGCGTGTACTGCGGCCAAGAAGATACACCGGAACATACTGTGTTTAAGTGTGATCGTTGGAGTGTACATAGAGAAGTGTTAAACTTTGAGATTGGAGAGTTTGGTACATCTAACATTGTAAAAAGAATTATAGAGAGTAAAAGTGCGTGGCGAGTTTTTCATAACCACAGTAATAAAGACCAAAGAAGAAAAAGGAAGAAAAAGTCAAAGAAGATAAGGCAATATAAGGGGTGAAGCGATGGTAAGTTACCAACATAACAATTTCCGTTTCTACCCTTTTCTGCTAACCTAATCTTCACTATGGAGCCAAGTCTTTTCGGGGACTGGTAAACGTGGTCTGGCCAATACCAGACCGTGCGGTGGGGGAAACTCCGGAGGTTAGGTTAGGTTAGGTTAGGTTAAGTTAGCAAAGGCAGTGAAGTGTTGGCTATTATTTTGTACTAGTGTTTGCTAGTATCCGATAGTTAAATCCAATTTAAAGAACACGGTAGCGGTTTCAAAATCCTTAAGTGTTTCTTGAATTTTAAGCAAGAAGTGCTTTGTTTAGGGCCCAACAGTCAAAGCAAAAACAAGGACGGCAAGTTATTTGTTTTATTATGATCATCACTACTACATAGGACATAATCCTATGTAGTAGTGATGGTTGACCAAGGTGATTAAGGTATACTAACACAAACTTGCCAACACGCCAAAAGGCATGACTTTAAAATGGTTAAGTGACCTTGTTAGGCTTAGCAAAAGCTTGCGTTCTGGTATTTGCTAGTACCCGGTGGTCAAATCTAATTTGGAAAATTTGGTTTTAATATTTTTTAGAGTATTTTTACTTTAAAGTAAAAGAGTAGCTTGGTTTCGGTTTTTCTTGGTAAACAAGTAGAAGTCAACACAAACACAAGTTTTGTTGTTGTTTTTTTTTTAATTATAACTACAAACCCTTGAAATCCGAGGCGGTTAAAAAGTTGATTATAAATTCAATAAACTACCTCTTAATTGTTACACCTAAAGTGAACAAGATGGCGGACATAAGGACATAATAAAAAGCCTGGTTTTGTGGTAGCTACGAGTGGTCTTAGATTAGTTTGCTTCATTGATAATGGCAATTTTATTGTGGAGTTGGCTTGGTGTACAACATTTGTCAATTGCGTGCAAACTAGGTAGGACTAGCCGGGTGATTTTGTGGTTAGCCCCGTTTATCTGAGCAAGTTTGTTTTTATCCCAATTACTGATGTTCATTTTTGACAGAAGATAATAGTTGCTGATTGCTCTTACTTAAGCAAAAATCAAAGGTCACGCCTGACTAAAAAAAGTAAGCAAACCATGTCCTTGTTTAGTCTTCTAGCTTGGCCATGATTTTGGTGGTTGTATTGCTGAGATGTTTGAGGTTTGTGAACTCCATCATCTTGATCAGTTTTTGGATCTGTTGGCCAACCAGGTTGATTAAACAATTTTGATGCAATCTTGCGTCGGAGTAAAGTGGAAACGGGTTTTTGGGTCTGGTGCTTTTTTGTACAGAGCTGCTTGCTCAGATTGACAATCAAGTCTGGCTCATCGTATTTTTGGAAATGGGTATTTTATTTTGTTTTTTCTTGCTATGCTTTGGTTTTTTCTTTGCGTCTTTGTGGTGTATTAACGCCTTTACTTGAAAATCTTAAAAACGATTTTTTAATTTTGTCGGTTTCTTGGAACTTGGAACTATGGTAGATTATCTTTATGCCGTATCATGGTAGACAATGTCTTAATGATTGTTTGACTGATTTACACTTTTACAATTGCTAGAAGTTCCCATTTCAAGTTCGAGCTTTTTTTGTTTTTTTTATATTGAACGTTTTAGGTTTACAATTTGAGATAGATTTTGACTAAAAATCAAATTAAAGTTTACAAAAAGTGATGTTGATGACATTCTTTAGGTGGTAGGAGCTTCCGGTGGTTGTTCAAAATTTTGTTGGTTGGATTTCCAATCACAATCAATTCAGTTAGGTGTTGGGAAATCATCTGTGATGTTGGGTCAGTGGTCAATTCCAAATAGCCCCATGTTGGGAGCCAATTGTTGTTGTTAAGTTTTGCAGTATGCTCCTAGAAGCGGTAATGCGGGGACTTAGTAAATAGTCCCAAGTAATTGATTTTTGGTTGTTTTTTTAAGACCTGAGCAGTGCTTTCAGGGTTATTCTTTGGTTTTTCTCTAAGTTGCTTTAGGGGTAGCTTTAAGTCCGTGGTGGCAAATTTTATGTTATTGGGCAGCTGCGGAGGCGGATAGTTTTTTTGAATGTTTCTTGATGCTTAAACTTTGGTCTTTGGAACAACGTTGTTTGCTCTAAGATTGCAAGATACAAATTGAGTCAAATTTCTGGTTCAAATTAAAAAACGTTTTGTTTACGGTCCGTGTAAATTTGGTTTTAATTTAGTGCCCAACAACAGTTGTTGTTGGCACATTGTGTACCAAAAAAAAAATGATTAAAATTTTTCAAAAAATTCTAAAACTACTCAACAGCTATGTGTATCAAAATACCAATTGGCGCTAGCTGACTTAAAGCTTATCAAGTAAGTCAATTAGTTATTGCGTTTTAAGTGCGTTTTTTGCTTGTTTTGTTTTTATTTTACAACGTTGTTTATGCATTACTTTAACATTAAACTCCATTGAGAATAACTTGCATCTATAACCATGTAATACACGTATAAGTTTTACAAATTTGAAATATGATTTACCCGGGATTCGAACTCTAGTCACCTAAGTCGGCATTAATCTAATTATTAAAATTTAAAAAATTAAATGTAATTTGTAAACAAGTAAAAAGTGATAACATTAAAATAAATTTAGCTAGTTACAATCAATTATATAAAAAATAATCAATCAAACCAAATTAAAATAAATCAATTTTAATTATATAATCCCTAGGATAATAAGAATTATTTTCATAGGTAGTTTAAATATATTTTAATTAATTATAATAAATCGTAACTATCCTAAACTATAATTTATCTGCAAAGTTATTATGACATATGTTACAAATTCATTACTATCCCCGAGGAGTGATTAAGTTGTATGTAATTGGATTATATATTGGTTCAACGATTTACTAACTTAATAATTTTACAGTATATCTAGGAATAATTACACTCAAACTAAAATTTATAATAGCAATAAAACAATAAAACTGCATAATTATAAATGTAGAATTTATTTTTTAATCACAACTGCAGCGCGTTTGATTTTTTTTTGCTTTAATATAAAACTACGCAAAAAAAATATATGAAAAAGGCTAGTAATCAATATGGATTGTTGTTCTATTCCACAAACGCATTAGGGCTTGCAGTTTGTGTTGTGTAAAAAGAGTTCTAATTAGTTAAAATATACTACAATGAAATTTTTTTTTCTGCATTTCTATTATTACTTCAGCATTTACCAATAATTAATTCTGTGTTTATATTTTGTTTAGTTGGCGCGCAGATAATTAATTTTAATAACAGTATTATTTAAAAGATTATGGCAAGTATACCGCAGATACTTTTGAGATAATTAAAGCCGGCTATGCGTTACGTAGTACTGTATCTTTTTGATATTTATAACATTACGTTACAATACGTTATATTAAGTTCTGTGCCACTATAAAACTTCCAACTAAAGTTTGTTTAAAATTGTTGAGTTACTAACTTTATTTGATTGCTCAACTCAAACATGTCTTAATATGCAAGTTCTTTTTATCTATCTGATAAGACACATAAGCATGATTTTTTTTAAGTCATGTCTTAGAGAAATACTTATTGTTATTTATTTTTTATTAAAAGTAGTAACAATTTAATGTTTAATTTTTTAAATCAACAAACGCTCATCTACTCAACTTCCACACCAAGCACTTATGTTGTTGACATTTGCTTTATAACAATAACTTATATTGCGTAACAAGTAGTTAATAGTGAGCTATAATAACTAAAAACTAGACTTAAATCACTTCTAATTAATTAAAATAAAATAAATCGATTAAATTAACAATATTTAATTCTAGCATAATTGACAATTATATTATTATTAGTATGAAAATAAATTAATAACTTCAAATTACTCATTTAACAAATAAATAATTTGATTTTACCCAATCAGTTTATTTGTAAGTAAATGAAGCAAAATATTTGCAAGTGTAAAATACGGGTCGAACAGATTGTATTGAGAAAAGAGCCGTTCAGTCTTGCGATTATTATCAAATCCCAGATTACAGTGGTCTTGACAGATAAAATCCTGACAAAGGACATCACTTGCTGCAAATGTCATAAATCTCTGATGTCGGAACTATAGGCCTATAGCTGTCTAGTATGGATAATACCTAGTAGACTTTTATCGCAATACACCATAGATTGTATGTATAAACGGATTGCAATCATGTGTATTTAACGCTTGATTTTACATTTAACACAATTTTGTGTACCGGAGTTTAATTGATGAATGTTTCATTTAATTAAATAATCGCATACTTGCATGCAACCGTTCTTATTATAGATTTGTTGCCTTGGAGATGAGTTCTCTGCAGAATAGTATACGATGCCAATTCATTGCGGCATTTGGCTTATTTCGTGCGTGATCAGCACAGATTAGTTGTTACATTGAAGTTATTACGACAAAAAATTGTTTTCATTTGTTTTTTTTAGTTTGATTAATGTGACATGTTTTTGATAATATAAAATTGTAAGCATTAGTGTATAATATTTTTTAATCAAAAATTTTTGTATTTATTCTACGTTCATATGAGAACAGCGTTTTTACTATTTGACGTTGCAATTATAGAATTAAGAAGTGCTATTTTTTGTAAAAAAAATAGCAAGGTCACCGGCTTTGCAAGTGCGTGCTTTATAAAATATTAATAAGACACACAAATTTTAAAATCCGGCACACAAAGCATAAGCTAGATGTATTGGCTCAGTTTAAACCATTGATATTAAAATGTAAATTAAAACATTCTGATTATGTAATTTTTTTTTCAGTTTGAACATTTTTGAATTTTTTACCTTGTATATAGAAAGTGGAGGAGGAGATACGCAGTTGCTCAAAGAGGGCGGAGCTACAGATGTTATTAGCATACACTTTCTTCTCATGCTTAAATGCCCCAATACCTACTACTACTTTTTTTTTAGAATTTGATGGATACTTTAGCTATATTTCAGAATACTCTTACTTTTATTAAACTCTCAAAATTTTGTAGCTAGTTCAAATATTTCAAGATGACTAAAATAGCGGTTGTGCGTGTAAGGGAACTACGTTCTTGAATGGTTTGAATTTACCGCCGACCGCCATTTTAGCCATCTTGATATATTTGAATTTTACTGCCAATTGTCATTTTAACAACCATTTTGAATCTACTGTCAATCGGCCATCTTGAATTTATTGATCATTCTGTATATATGGCGGCAGTTTGAACATTTTTGAATTTTTCACTTTTTATCAACCACCCTGTATATAAAAAGTGGAGGAGGAAATACGGAACATGCGCAGTTGCTAAAGGGGGCGGAGCTATTATTAGCATACACTTTTTCTCATGCCCAAGTGCCTCAATACCTATTTAAGCTACTGGATGAACGTCTAAAACAACAAACCACTATCTTATCATTTTATTCTTATCGGAGATTATCCAAGACTTACTTTCAAGAAACAGCTGCAAAGTTTCTACAAGAATACGTTTACGACTTCTTCTGCTGCTTTTCTCATAGAGCAAGAAGTTAGGAAACTATTTAGATAGAAATCTAGGTTTTTAAAGCGTTTAAAGCAAGCATGACCAAACCTTAAACTTTAGCAAGGTTTTGACCAGGCCTTTGTTTCTTATCTCCCTTATTATCTTTTTTAAAAACTTTTAATTAACTGAGGCCTAACGCAGGTTTTATTTCAATAAATAGGAGGGTTTGGTTATAGCCTGAGTGGTAAACCGTTATTGGGCCTATTTTGCCAAATTGAGGACAAACAATTGCTCATTGGTGTGGTTGAAAATTTTTACAGAAATCAAAGCCAAATTTACAAGCTAATTTTTGTTGCTAAAGAAATTTAATTTTATGGTTAAATATTTACTAAAAAAACTTTAGAAGTAGGTGGTCATTGACATTGTTAGTTATATGAACAGGTTTGCAAAGAAAATGAAATGATACTTAGAGTAATGAGTTTCTATACGGTTGGGGTTAAAACGGGCCAGCATTTACCAATGAAGCGATTGTCTACTTTTAATGCTGTAGATATCCAAAAGTTATCTGTTTTAGTCTAGGTCTTGTCGGAGGTGATAGTTGACAGTGATTCTTAACACCGCATCTTGCAACTTGCCTATCACAATGCGTATCTTCAAAGCCCCAAGGAGAAGGCCAAGAATTTTGAAGAATTATTCCGACGAAAGCCGCAATCAAATTACAACTGTTGCAAACCTAGGCTGGTCAGGCATTACGCCGACCCTACCGCCATTGCTTACATGGCTGACAGCCTGATGAATAATACCCACCAAGCCCAAGAACCGGTGGAAGTATTCTTTTGCCGCCAAGCGGCGCTGTATGGACGTACCATGGCAATCGCACTAGCCAGGCTGGTGGAACCGAAAATCCAGCTCTTTAACGGTTTTAAAGTAGCGGGTATTGATTGATTACCCGCTACTTTTAAAAACTGGTAAACCTAGCCACTGCGACGCAATAGATCCGATCCACCAAAGAATTCGGGAAACAAGCGACAGGCCGGTCCAAACCAAAACAACGCCAACCAATCCGCAAGCACTCATAGAAACCAAAACCCGACTAACTGAAAAAACTGAAACAGTTGGGTTTGCAAAAAACGCAAACCGTTTACGTCGCATCACAATGTCGGTAAACGGCCTGACCCACGAGGCACTTATTGACTCCGGAGCCAGCCAAAACTTTACTTGGCTAGACCTCCAGGTGTCAAAACCTACCACGGACCGCATCCAATAAGCGGATCCAAAAACGTCGCTACGAACCACAAACTGGGCTCAAGGTACCGTCACAATAGGGGAAAACACCCAACCAATAGAATTTTTAGTGGCTTTTTATCTTGGCAAAGATGTCTTATTAGGCCATCCTTGGCTAGTTGCAAACCATGTCAACATAGACTACAACATGGAATGCTTACACTTTGGACAAAATCTAAGAACTACGGCATATTGGAAGAAGAAGAATCACCGCCTATGGCTAGATGCCATCTCTGATAAAACAGGCCCCGCCACGACAAACCCGGAAAAATACCAACACATAATAAAAGCCTTCCCAGACGTTTTCATCCATGACCTTGACCAACACGCACAAAATTGGGCTGAGCAACGACACACCGATCAGGTCGGTCCACTACTCCTACAATGTCCACAAAAAGGCATTAATCTATCAACAAATTAAAGAACTGTTGGCCACGGTCATAATCAAACGCAGTACCAGCAAATACTGCGCCTCCGTCGGTTAAAAAAAAGAAAAGGGTTACCACGATTTTGCATCCACAAAAAATGAGGCGACACTGCTTCCCAAGATACGAGAGACCCTTAAAGTCTTTAACGGAACCAAGATCTTCTCAAATATAGATTTGACCACAGGCTATTGGCAAATACTAATGCATGGGCCGCACAAGAATAGGACTGCATTTGCTTTCCCCGACGGGGGCACTTATCAATTTAAAGTGATGAGGCCACATTTAAAAGAATTATGTCCAAAGTAATGGCAGGCTTGCTGGGTTGCTGCGTCTTAGATTACTTTGACAATATTATGATGTTCTTCAACACTGAAGAAGAACACCAAAACCATTGCAATTGGCATTAGAACAACTCTAAAAGCACGGTCTGATATGCAACCAGAAGAAGTGCGAGTTTGGCACCAGCGAGGTAGAATACCTGGGCCACCAAGTAAGATGGAAATGAGCCGCTGGAAATCCACCTGAAATGCATCCGAGAATACTTCCGACCACAAACCAAGAAACAAATAAGAACTTTCTTTGGCGTATGCTTCTGGTTGAGGGAATACGTACCCGATTTTGCTTAAATTGTAAGTCTGCTAATGGCCATGCAAAGGCCATTCAAATGGACAAGCGCCACTAACGAGGCGTTCGAACAATTGAAAACCGCCATCAATCAACTTCTAAAACTAGCCAGGTTGCAACCAGTCTTAATACTACTGACAAACTCTATCAAAGGCATGGGTGCAGTATTGTACCAGGAAAAGGGCTTCAAAAAACTTATAATATTTACGACAGCTTAAATCTAACGGACCGACAGTTCCGTTTTTATTCTAATAAAGTAGAACGTTATGCCATCCTGTGGGCAATGAAGAGGTACAGACCATACCTGGAAGACAAAAAGTTCACGCTCCGGACGGATAATAAAGCGTTGGTTTGGCTAAACTTAACCACCGACGCCAAATCAAAATTTATAAAATGATCGCTCATCCAGGCGGAATTAAAATATACCGTTAAGCACACTCCAAGATTAGTCAACCTCCTACCCGACGTTCCATTTTGCTACCCGAAAAACAAACTGATAACTGAAGAAATTGACGATCCAGATTGATGTCGCCAGAAGACACACAGTTCCAAACGGCCGACGCAAATGTTTTACAACCGGCTAGGCTGACGCCATCATCAAGGAGACAAACAAATAACAATTATTTAAGCCAAAACTACGGTGGAAATGGTTAAAGGCGCCCACAAACCTCCACGCTGATGAAAAACGGTGTTAGAGCAAGACCTTGCCGAAGCGGATCTGGGATATAAAATAGGCTGAGACGGCAAATTAATCCAAACCATAGCCGGGTGGTACTAGCTGGTAGTATCACTAACCGCACAAAAAGAAGTGCTAAAATTTATCCATTCCTCTGACACTGCTGGCCACCCAATACGTGACAAAACGGTGACCACGTTCCTCCGGCCGGTGGCCATTGACTAGATTGGCCCCTTTGATCTTAACATCTCGAGGAAACAAGGTAGTGTTAACTGTCATGAACATATGCACGCGGTGGACGGAAACAATACCCGTCCAGCAGCCACAGCACAAGTAACAGTACTAAGAATTGTACTGTTACTTCTGCTGTGGCTGTAAGGAAGAGCAAATTTTTTACCTGTACGGATACCGAAAGGCCATCTTCTCGGACAATGGTCCGCAATTTACCAGCAAACACTTTGCTGACGCTATGCAAAAATGGAAATGCGGGCATCATACTACAGCTATGTACCATCCACAAGCCAACCCGGTGGAAAGACGACAAGCAGAATTGAAAAAGAGTCTGCGCCTACTAACGGATCAACATCCCCGACAAAAAGGGGACAAACTCATGTCACTGGCCGTCTACCATCAGAACCAACAAATTAACGCTGCAACTGGACAAAGCTCCAGTCAAGTTTTCTTTGGACAAGAACTACACAAGTCAGAAAGTTGGAACAACCCTGGCCAAGAACAAGACTTTGACCGATGGCTACAGCAGGCAAAATATTGTCAGGCGACATATTTCAGTGTTGTCGGACTGGGTCGGTAGTAACTCAGCACAGCTACTTCTGGGTTTCTGTGGGCATAAAAAACATTAATTAGGCGGTGACTGCTACCTACAAGTTTGAACTTGTTTGGTTAGCGCGGGGTCGGCCTGAAAAGATCAATCCCGGCTGTGATCTGTGAGATTGTAAGACGTTAAACGACGCCCGGGGGCTGCCGAATAATTGGCTCTTCTGAACGTTTGCTTGTGCAATAAATCAAGGGCAAATTCTGTTATCTCCTTGGCTCGGTTGTCTATGACGGTTGCGGCGGATCGATGGCAATTGGCGGCGTCCTAGTTGACGGGGTCGGCGTTGGCAATTCTGATCAGTTGAATTTTCAGTATTCAGGTCTAGCTGAGGTGGATTCGGCAATTAGACGCGTAGATCGCTGACAAAACGTCGGTGAAATTTCTGCGTTGATGGTAAAAGCGCGTGTGCCCCGGTTTGGACTTGGGGGGCTGTAGCTGGGCCGCCTTTGGAGCAACCGCCTCCGCGACAGCAACAATTGACCCCTCTTTGGCGACTGAGCGTTGAGGTAGTTCCTGTTGTAGGGCCTCGTCTGGGGCGGTAGACGGTCTTCTGTGGGGGACGGTTGCAAGTCGTCTACGTAGACCTTGGTTGGTGGCCTGTGGGAATTATTTTCAATCCAGCAACAGTTCTTACCTGCCGTGGAGATGATTTTTTTGTGATCAATCCATTTTGGCAAAATCCCTTTGCCCTCCCTCCTGATTCGTAGGTGGTAACGGCGTTCTTCTTTTTGCGGTATTTCTTGTCTAGGTATGTGCTCTGCCGATGGCGGATCCTTTGTAGTTGTTCTTTACGGTCTTCCGAGTTGTTCTCTATTCTGCATTTTCCTTCTGGGTCATTCCAGGTGCCTGGCGACGTGAGGTTTGTTCTTAGCAGGGCCTCGCTGGGTGTTAGGTTGGTAGATTTGTTTGAGCGTTGCTGGTGCTGAAATAGGGCAAGAGAAATTAGTTCATCTCAGTCCTTTCTGGGGTTCTCTGCAACGAGGATTCGTAAATTCTTCTTCAGCTCTCCAAGTCGACGTTCTACCGAGTTGGCTTGAGGGTGGTATGTAGCGGTGGTGTGGTGGAGACATTTCTATTTCTTGCATGCTTTGGCTAAGATCTGGCTGGTGAACTATGTCCGGTTGTTGGACAAGATGATTTGTGGGTAGCCAAAGCGATGAAAGATCTCCTGTTTCAGGAGTCGGCATGTTTTCTCGCTGGTGGCGCTTAACACTGGGAATGCCTTGGTCCATCGGGTACACATGTCCATCACCGTTAGGGAAAAGCGGTTTCCTCCTCGGATGACGTCGTATGGGCATATACATTTCTTCTTGCGTTATAGCATTAACAGTTAAAACTGTTATTAAAGATAAAAATTGTTAAATAATGTGGCTGCAAACTCAAATGGTACGACGGCGATCATCTTTTAATTATCTTTGATTTGTAAACACTTGTTGCGTTTAAAATTAATTTACAATTAAAATTAAAAGAAACAATATGCAGTTAATAAACTATACTTAAATATTAAAAGTGATATAAAAAATCTATAAAACGGTTATAAGCAATTCACATTTACATTCCTTAGGAAACTAATAAGATCCAAGGCAATTTTCCGCAAGAAAAAATATGAAGAAACCATCTATACGGAAACTAAAATTCAGTAAACTTTTCATTTCAGCTTGAATGAAACTTTATGAATGGTTGAAATTAAATTAAATCTGTTTAACACAAATAACCAAGGGCAAATTTTGTAAGTGTAAGAACTTTCCCAAGAGAAGTCCTTAATAGTATACTCATACAAAATGCAAATCACTGCATAAAATTTTAATGAATATAGGTACATGTTTTACTCAAGCAGAAATGCACGTATAGCAGTTTTTTTTAGATACAACAAAAAATTAACAGAGTTTTTAGTATAATTAAAATTCCAACGGACTTTAAAAGGTCAATAGCTTCACGCTACAATAATTAAGAATTATTAATTCAAAGAAAAATTTTCTTTGTACTAATAGCATTGCATTAAAACTTTTTCGGATATTTAGTCACAGCTAAATATAAATTATTTACCATAATGATTCAAATTTATTATTCATCTCAGCATTAAGAAAGTTTCTTAACGCTCTATATAATTTTATAAATAATATTTTCTTTCACAATTTACATTTATCGTTTTACTCTTAAATTATGGTTAATGGTTAATTAAAATGGAAATATTTACATGGATATGTACTTGCTGTGTAACCATAAAAAATGTAAATGTCGCAATATTTTATGGTCGACTCTAAAAAAGCGTATAAAGCGTGTTGCAAGTATATCTTTCGGTGTGCTTTTAGTTTCATGGAAATTGGACGTGTGTAGATATGTGCATTTTGTAATTTCGATTCAGCCTAGATCTGTTAGATAACTAAAACCCATAATGTAAAACCGGTGCTTGATACAAATGCAATACTTGATTGCTTTTCTCATATTAAAAAAAAAACAAACTACAACATTGATTTTGTAATATAAATTAATTACTATTCAATATTACAAAAGATTTTATTTAAAATTGTATGTAGTTTCAGATAGAGATGAGTCTGTTAACTGAAGCTGTACTGTATTGATCCCGAACAAAATAATCTTATATTCTTCGTATGTATTCCCTACACCACTATAAAGTAAAATCCAATCAATCACCTACCCGGCGCCTCTACCATATGTTGACCCATGCTTCCACTCCGTTTTATTCCAACATTTACGTGAATTGAGTAATACTTTGTGTTTGTTTTATAACTAAATTCACATACTAGTATCAACTCAATATAAACTTTTATACAAAATGTTTTATTAAAATATGTTATCAGATATTATAATTTATATTTTTAATATAATATAAAATTATTAAAGTTTCTTTAAAGTAGTTTCGTTATATTATACAAAAATATTAATTATATATAAAAATAGAATGCGGATTTTTATGCAAACAATTAAACGTTCATAGTTATCAATTTATTTTAATTAAAATGTTATACAGAGTGTCCGGAAAATACGTGTACAACGTTTGACGACAGACTCCTGACGTCAAAATAGGTCGATCTAAGCCGACTTAGTTATATCCAAAATTGTTTCGTTTAGCCGGTAGAGGGCGTCAAAAATTTGTAAATATTAAAAAGAAATTACCTGTAACAATAATTTGTTAAGTGACCTTGTTGCTATGGCGTTTAATAATTTGACAATTATTGACAAATTGTCACCAGTCTATGAAATTTACTCAAGTATACGATCAACATTCTTGAATTACAAGTTTATTTTACCATTAAAAATAGAAAATTATACAAACTCTCAGAAAGTTGACATGCTCCTGGTATACGGGTTTTGTCAAGGAAATGGGCGTCAGAGTGTTAGGGTTTACATGGAGAGGTTTCCTAACCGTCGAATACCAAACCACCAAACATTTGCCAATATTGAGCGTCATCTTCGGGAAACGGGAAGTTTTGAGAAAAAGTTTGAAGGCAGGGGTCGTATGCGAACAACTCGAACTGTGGAAACAGAAGAGATGATTCTGGAAAGAGTTGAAGAAGAACCAAGTACCAGTACCCGTCTCTTAGAACGTGAGTTAAATGTTCCTAAAACGATTGTCAATGAGGTTTTAAGAGAACAGTTGTTACATCCTTACCACATACAAAAAGTCCAGGAACTTTTACCGACTGATCCCCCCATGCGGCTTATATTTTGTCAATTTATTAGAAACAAAAGAATCCTTGTTTCAAATTTTTGTAGAAAAATTATGTTTACTGACGAGGCATGCTTTACAAGATCTGGGGTAACCAATCTGCACAACGAACATATTTATTCCGATGAAAATCCACATGCCATTAAAGTTGCACATCATCAGCATCAATTTAAAATTAATATTTGGGCAGGTATTATTGATCACTACCTTATTGGTCCCATTGTTATTCCAGACAGGTTAGATGGAAATATTTATTTAAATTTTTTGCAAGACACATTACCAATTCTTCTGGAGAATTTGCCCCTTTTACTTCGGAGAGAAATGTGGTATATGCATGATGGTGCCCCGCCCCATTTTTCCGTTGCCGTTCGGCAATACTTACATCATCAATATCCCAACCGATAGATTGGAAGAGGCAATGATGCACCAGTAAAATGGCCACCACGTTCTCCTGAGTTAAATATGTGTGACTTCTTTTTGTGGGGCGCTATTAAAACAGAAGTTTACAAGACTCCGGTAAACACACGCGATGATTTATTGCAGCGGATTTTAAATGCAGGCAACCATTTTAATAATCCCGAGACATTAGATAGGGTCCAATATCATTTTTTAAAGAGTGTTAATAAGTGTATTCAGCAAGATGGCGGTTATTTTACACATTTGCTTAAGTAATGTTTTTGTTTTACTTAGTTTCTTACAATAGATACTTTCAACTTTGTTATACTTTTGTTTTTTTTGACGCCCTCTACCGGCTAAACGAGACAATTTTGGATATAAATAAGTCGGCTTAGATCGACCTATTTTGACGTCAGGAGTCTGTCGTCAAACGTTGTACACGTATTTTCCGGACACCCTGTATATAGTCTAAAAAAAGTTTATAGTTCTTAAATTGCATAATGTGGAAGTTGTAATTTTGCTTAAAGTAAGATGTCTTGTTATTGATGGCAGTTATAAACTAACAATTGTCTTCAAATTAAAATTTTTCTACCATCAGCTTTCTCACACGCTATCCTTTATAAAATAATTAATCATTTTTATTACCGTAGCAACGACTTCTTGATCTAGAGAAGCTTAGAACATATACACTTATAGACGCGCCGTGTGCTATTTCCCGCTTGTTGCAAAGTGAAGCCAACATAAAAATAAGTGCCCACAAATGACGTCACGCGCTAATTGTAGACATATGCTTGATAATGAACACAATAAAGTATATATTATATTTTAATTTTAACTTTATTTTTGTTTATTTTTGTTAATTTATTGAATAATTTAGCAACATCATGCACATAGTATACATTAAGTCAAAGATTTATTGGCATTTTGGTATATTAAGTGCGTAAAAATGTATTTACATTTACATTTACATTTAATATTTACCTAGGCGATTTTGTCCACAACTGACGTCACACGCATCAATCATGTTGGCTTCACCGAGTTGGCAAAAGGCGTGTGTATGGTATAAGGGTTGAAAGAATTTATCCAGCTGGTGCAACAGCGGATTGTTAACATGGGTGTTTAGGCGTTTTGGGTGTTCTAAGAGTAAACATGTGGGCCCGCCGTTTGATGTGTTTAAGATTATTTTATTTTTTTTTAAGAATTTTTCCAGGAGTAGAGGCTTCTTAGGTTAACAAAAAAGCAAAATTAAAAACGGAGCACAGAGGTATGTGCACGTGGTAGCCTTCAAAAAGGGGGCATGTTTAGAGATAACATAAAGAAAGAAAGATGAGAGATAACTTGTGCTACTACTAAGTTACAAGAAACATATTGGAATACGCCTTCAGTAAAAAATATACCGAAGTACGCATGTTTAGCAGGATAACCGAAAGGCAAATCAGTAAGCTAGTTGAAAAAGAAGACAAACAAAAAACATTTAGGGACAGGAAGCGTAAGCCAAACACCAACACAACAACAATTTCAGAAAGATTTTTGTTTTTCAAAACCAAACAAAAACAATGGCAAACACACAGGACAAGATCCATAAAACGCAAAAAAAGAAAGGCTTTGTCTAGATAGTAGCAGGAGTAACAAGCATTTACTCCTGCTACATGTCACCAAACAGCACCCTACCACAATTGGAACACTACTGGATGGTAGTCGCAGGGGATTTTAGTATCAAAGCTCAGACCACAGGGATAGCGCTCTTGCGGAATGGGCAGCAAGAAGAAGGAATCCTGTTTGTATATTAACGTCAGCCTGTCTTCAGCAAATTTGATAGGACAGCTTGCAAGATAGAAAGCGGCGGAAGAGACAAACCTTAGCGACCAAAGAATTTTTTTTAAAGATACTGCGCAGCCTGTACTGTCCAGGAGTGTCAGGTTTTTAATGAATAAAAAACCCATATTTGCCTGGCGCCCCTTGCACTGCGGTCCTATTGGTGTTGTACATCTTTGCTGTTCTATTCCTTTAACAGCTCTATTTCTTCAATAAAGTCCAGTACCTTGAACCAATGGGTTGTTTTCAGCGTATATGAGGTTAAGTTGTGTTTGCCAAAGATGGCTGTGCGTTGCTGTTTGTAAGTTTTGCATTCATTCAGTAAGTGTATTGGAGTCTTGTCTTTTTCCATAGATTTTTGGCATTAAAGATCCTTTCCTATTTTAATTTTATGCTGCTTGTTGAGTTCAAAGTGTCTGGTTATCAGTATTGTAAGCCTATGCTTTAAGAATATTCAGCGACCATAAAAAAATTTATATTGAGATCACCAGCAAACCAAGAAGCAAAACTCAAAAATAGGTAGATCTTCAAAAAAGGAATGGAAGCAAAATTAACGTCTTAAGTCATACTGGAGATAGAAATAAAAAAAAGACGCACTCATTTCAGACGCCCTATCAATCAGAAATAATGAAAAGCCATGCAACGACACGTAAATAAAAACCAATGCACGTAGATTCATCTATTGGTGGACCACCAACATTGCGGATCTGCGAAAAAAGTGCTTAAAGCCCAAAAGATAGTTTACAAGGGCAAATGAAAAACTATCAACTACAAAAAACGTCTACACACTAAAAGTTCGAAGAAAAAAAAAGAAAGCAATAAAGAACTAAAAAAAAATGTGCGTGACACAAATTGTGCAATAAAGTAAACAGATACGTCTAGAGAACAAGGTACAAAATTGTAATCATGAAGATGAGACTACGGTCGCCGATGAAAATTAAAAAAAAGAAAATTCTGAAACTATTGCCCAACCACAAACTTGAAGTGTGGCCACAACTGAAGATAGACTTTAAAACGATACCCACTTGCACTTTGGAGGAGGTAACAGCCGCTGGTATTAGGTTGAAGCCCGGCAAACCACTGGGCTCTGACGGTATCCAATTGGAGGTAGCCAAAGCAATAGCCAAAAATTTTTGGGGATGTAATTTGCAAAGTCGGTAAACTTACATTGGTAGAGAAACCGACCAAGTTTGAAAAAACAAAGACCTACAAACTAATACGCCTCCTAAACGTGATGGATGAGTTTTTAGAACATTTATAAATAAGTGACTCCTAAAAGAAATCAAAGACAACATAGAATTAGATAATACGCATTTTGGGTTTTAATAAAAAATTATCAACGGTAGACGCCATACAGACCATACAAAGACTAGTGGCTGAAACCGACTTGCAATCCTAACTCTGGACATACAAAATGCCTTTAACTCTGCAAGGTAGAGAGAGATAATAGAAGAGATAACCAAAACGTAAAATTGTAATCTAATGAGATATTACTGTACTCAGATTTACTGGAAGGACGTTTCTAACGCAACTTGAAGAGTTACAAATTTTTTTTTAAGTCAGCAAAAAATACTGAGGCAATTGAAGTTTTTGTAAATTGCCAAAAGTTTGACCAAATTTAAATTAATTTGAGAAATACCATCTTTTAATACCAAAAGATTTGTTATTTAGAAAAAGAAATATCACTTTTAGTGTAGAAAACGTTTTTTGCAAAAATGCAAACGACAAAATACAAGAAACAAAATTGTAAACAAAATAAACTTGCCTACTTGCTAAACAGCCAAAAATTTTTAAGAAAAATACTTCGGTTTCCTAAAATAATCAACTATGATGTCATCAAAATTGTTAATAACAACTTGACGTAAGTATGGGTATACTTGGGGCTTGGAACTAAATTCAAATCGTGGGAATAATGAGTGTTATCCTTGTATTTTGTCTTGTCATCCTTGCTGGGCATCTAAACCGTAAAAAGTTTATTGCCATAAAAGTGTGTGAGTGCAAAAGATATACAAAAACTCGGAAAGAGTGGGATAATAAATGAGTATCATCTTTGTATTTTGTCATATCCTTGATGGATTTCTACGCTTTTTCAATTTGTGTGTTAGTGGTAGGGGTCAGAAAATTTTCTTTGGTTAGTTGGCTGTCCGCTAAATGTTTTAAATAATATTTCGATAAATGTGACGGCGTGACAGTCGTCAAATAGTTCTACATGTTGTCAATGTTACGGCCACCAGGCGGCGCTGACTACCATAACACTCGCCCTCTCCGCGAGTAGACCGCGTAAACTAAAAAAAAACGCGTTTGAGAATTTTGAGGCAGTTCCTCAGAATTATTCAACCAAGCAACATTATCCCAGAGAGCTCACCAGCAGAGCAAACATCTTCAAAGATGCCGCCGCTGGCATTCAGGCAGACAGAAATTCTTTATCTACGCACTTAACCCCAAAACAATTAATAACATCTTCACTGAGGCATTGCATACTTCGTCACGGCACAAGCACTCTTACTTGTAAGCGTGACCACGTCACGCGTGCAACCTACTAGGTTAGAACACTGTTTCAAGGTCAAGCGCCAGACAAGTCCAGACTTGCATTAAGACACGTGCACAATCCAACGTGCTTACACGGCTGAATGCGTGATGGAGAAGAGGAGAAAGTTAAACGATGGCATGTATGCTTATGGGGCTACGCCAAACTTGTCTGTTGGTTTTAATTTCACCGGAGATGAAACCGGTAATATCAAGAGTATGCAACCATAAATACACGGTACGTTTGGTTGCATACTTACGGCAATTTTTATAGTAAAACTGTGTGTGCTAAGATTTGAACATGAGTTGGTTGGTTAATAGTTTGACGCTATAACCATTAGGCCAAACTGTAGTAATGATAAGAAATGAAGATGTGATATAATAGCGGCGTGGGGATTGAGAACGGGCGGGGTGACATAAATGGAGTAGAAAATAACTAAGAAATTTATAGCTTGTTTCTGTCTAGAAGCAACAAACGCCATGGAAAGTAGTGTTGCACAAAAGGGCACACAATGGAGAGTTAACCAATGTTACTAAAAGAACCTGGTTAATTTGAGTACTAAGGCGCACAAAATATTTGTCTTAAAAGTTTTTTTTTGGGATAAAGTTAGACCCCAGAGGTTTGTCTCCAAAATCTGCCTTATCTTGTTTAATGAGCAACAAATGAACACAATCAAAAAAATACATTGGGTATAAGAAGCGCAAGTTACCTAAAACGGTTATTTATCAAACGTGGCTTTGCTGCAAAAAAAAAACCTTAAAGTATGGTAAGCTTTGCTCTTTCTATAAGGTGTCAAATTTGTAGTAGTATAAGTAGTTTTCTGTTTTTTGCTGGAGCATACATTTTAGAGTAGAGGGCTGAGTGGTCCACTGCTTAGTTGTGTCCACGCCGTCTTTTAACCAGAAGTTGACCTTAGCAATGCACATACAATGGAGTTGGTGGAAGGTTCATGCATCTAAACATAATAAAGAGTGAAAGTAGCTGGCAGTTGAACTTGTGGTTATTGGAGCATCTAATACACGGAAAACCGTTGGTGGATGCATAAGAGTACCTTATAGGCTGTAATACAAGTTGACTGTTCTAACGCTAAAAAAAATGGCGACAAACGGTGTAAACCGTTAGAGTAAAAATATACTTTAATTATTTAATATATTACATGAATGCTCGGTGTGGTGGTTGGTTAGTTAAATTTCTTGCGTCACTTGTTTAACAATCAATGTAAATAGCTGGGTGTAACAAAAACCACAATAGATTTAACTGACTAAAACTCAAACTCTGCTCAAATAGTTTCTGATAAAATATTTAAAACGTGATAAAAAAATGATTAGATAACATTGTACAACTTTTTGAAAAATATAAAAGATAATATGTAATGCTTATTGAACTAATTTATGCAATTACAATAAAACGAATGTCTTAATTCATTCTCATATATGAGATTCGTATTCAGCATACATAATTGTGTTTTTTTTATTATATGATCTAGTTGATATGTGTGGCTCAGTCATTAATGATAGAAACTTTTGTAATTATAATCTCTAACTGCCGCAGTTGACTGCAAATATCACACACATTATCCTGTGTACTAATTTTAATTACCGCAGAATAGAAATGATAAGCATTCGGTCTAATGACTTTATACATTAGCCCCTTTACATCCTGCCCTGTTTATTATAATAACAATTAATAACTATAAATTGATCTAGTAAACAATTTACTGAATACTCAAATTAACAACAAAAGCGATGATTTAATTAACCTGATGAATTGCTTTCTTCAAATCTCTATTCAAATGCACAATTGTAAGTTGTTGCTCTTATTTATCAACTAGAGTAAACTACTTCATTAATCCTTGTTTACTAGACTGCAAAAATATTGCTTCCATTTTAAATGAAATTAATTACTGCTTCCTGTCTTGATATAATTAATAATTTATGACATTACATTTAATAGATACTAATCAATTAAGTTTTTATTATTTAATTTATAATATTATTTATTTTAACAAAAGGAAGAAAATGTTATTCATTTATTAGCTATTCACAACAAGTTCCTTTTACTTGCGTTCTTTTTTTACAAAGCAATCCATAAATTGAGTCAATATTGCCGCAAAAAGTTTTGTCGTTATTTAGTTATAAAAAGTAAATACTAGGCAAAGAGATTGCCCATATTCTCCAGTAACTTATTGAAATAGTTTGCTTTTTTTAATTTTTTAATTTAAATATGAAATTATTCATTTGCTCGTTTTATTTGTGCCAACGGGTTTGTACTCTAAGTATAATAAATATTTACTTTTGAAGTAAGGATTGATTACTTTAATATCATACCTATCCAAATTATTGTAGAACTTCTATATAGAATAAATATTTATTTTACGAGTTTGTTGTGTTGTTTTGAAATTTTTGTGAGGGCTTTAGCTACAGATAAAAAACAAGATGTTTAGTTGCAGCCGTATCAAAGCTTTGTCAAATACTGTAACATAGAGGCCTTTTTCACAAACAATAATTCTGGATGCACAGTAAAAAATTGCAAAATATAGACAGTAATTAAAACACAACGTGTGCTTTTCTGTTTTATTATAAAATTAAATAAATTCCATAAACAATATTAAATTTATTTAATTTTCTATGCAATTTAGCTAGTAATAAAACCGCAAATAAAATCTTTAAAATTAAATTTAATTTAATGATATTTATGTTCCTTTGAAATAAAATTTCATATAATGCAAACTGAACCACCATTTCATTACTTGTACTTACTTTAATCCAAAATTGTAAGCAGAATATTAAAAACAAATGAATATTTATAAGCTAGCTTATTTTAATATAATTGCTTTTTATATTCATAATCCTTTTGGTATCCGGATAGAAGCACGTCTGGGTCTAACTTGATTGAGATTGCTTGATACTCACCCTGTTGTATATAAGTGCAGGTTCTTGGGTATCGTCTCTGAATTCTCCACGGTTTTACACGGGCGGTTCTAGGATGGAAAGCACGTCCGATGTGGTAGGAGTCGTGCTCTACTATATGTATTTACTTGGTAGAATTGAAGGCAATATATTAGGTCCGGTTGAATCACAGCTCATATGTTCGACCCTATAAGTGCCATCCTAAATATGAACGATAAGTTAGTGTCATTCCAATGGTTCAATACATTAATTCGGTTGGGATCAGAAGACTTACACGTGAAAAGCAACGAGTTGGCTAAAGCAAATCATACGGACGACGTAAAGCTTGATAATCTCAAGTACCACTTGACTTGAACATTGTAGGGGGGTGTGAGAACGTTTAGAGAGCAAATTGCGAGAAATTAAGCTATCCACGAGGGCAGGGTATCCTGACCCATTTCAATTTAAGAGACGAATTTGACCTTCTGATCGGTAACCACCCACCTCGAATTACGTCTCTTACATTCCGGTTGATTTGTACACTTAATTGAAATATACTGAAAAACATATTTTTTTGGAGCATTATAATGGAAGATTATTTATAGAAAGATATAAATAGATATTTTTATCAAATATTTTAAATATAAAAAATAACTGGAATGAATTTAAGTTGTGTGGCTTTTAAATTCATTTAATAAAAATTAAGACAATTATCAAATAATAAATTTACCCACAACACTGTGACTAGTCTTTTTCTTCCTGTTTTTTTTTAATGATTTCCGTAGCTTGGTTTTCTATCATTCTTCATGTATCTTTGTTTTCGATCATATTTTCTGCTGTCAGAGCTAAGCCTCCAGTTTTCCTCTGCCTTGTGCACTGCTTGGTGTGTTTGGGTGTATCTACTTTGTCACAGTATTTGTATCGGTTACTTTCTACTGTGTTCATCCTTTTTGGGTAGGCTTGAAAGCAGTTGTAACTGGATCTGGGTAAGGTGGTATTTAACTTCCCCGCATTTCTTTAAAGCTACTTTTGAAATTAGCTTCTTTGTCCATCTTCCCGTGTCACTTTCCAAGTTTTATACAGCTTTCTACTTTAACAAAGTTTTAGCTCTGGTTACCGTTTTCTGCGCATTTTGATTTGTACAAGTCGTAAATTTTCTTTCTAAGACCATAAGGTGTATAAAGATAGTCTCTGCTACCACCTGTATGGGTCTGGTGGACACGGTCCAGTACGCGCTTGCTATCTTTTTCTGTACCCTTTCTAACAATTTTTTGTATTTTGGGATTGGTGTTCAGTATCTCCACGTGAGGTATAGTACAATGGAGTTGACCATTAAGCTTATAACCAGTCTTCTGCCCGCTCTGGTTTTTTTGATATTAGGCAGCAGTTGCGCAAGTGCTAGTGCCGTTTTTCCAACTTTTCTGGTAGTCTCTACAATGTGGGCTCCCATGTGCAGATTTTTGCCAAAAAATAAACCGAGATATTTGGCGCTACTTTGCTAGTGACAATAACATTCCCTACTCTTACGGACACAGATTTGAGTTACGTCCGACCAATACAATTGCTTCACTTTTGTGTTGGTCAGTTCCAATCTTTTCCTTGCCAGCGAAATTTCTTCGGGGTTTGCTGCTTTGGCATTCTTTTTGATGGTTGCTTTGCATAACCCGCACACCATTATGTGTAAGATCATCCGCATATCCTACTAAAGTTGTATTCTTGGGCATGATTTCTCTGAGCACCCTGTCGTAGTAACGTGAAACCTAGAACTGAGCTTTATGATACTTAAACTTTTAAGCAAATGGGTAGGTTTGCTAGTAACTATGCTATAGTGCCCAGCCACCTACCCAAGTGTTGGTTATCAAGAGATTAAAAATTACCATCTCTTCCTTGGATATGAAGACTTTTAACACTTGCTGAAAGAAAAACTTTACAGTTTTTTGATAACAAACTTTTAGGCGGCTAGAAATTGAATATAAGCATCTCCGCAAAGAAGAAAAACAAACTTTGGAATAACAAGTTTTTAGAAGGGTAGATGTTCACTTTAGTTCAAACTACTTGCTAGTAATCATGCTCTGAAAAATTTCACTTACCTGTTTAAGTATTGGTTATAAAAATTGAATATCATCTTCTCCTTTTTAGACATAGAAAAAAAAAACCATCTGAACTTTTGAGCAAGTAGGTGGGCACTTAATGTATCTACTTGGTAGCTAAGTTTTAGAAATTCCCACATCCGCCCAAGTCTAGATAGGAAAATTTTTAGTTTTTTATAACAAACTTTTGGGCGGGTGGTTAGTCTTTATTTACTTCTAGACGTTGGTTGTTAAAATATTAGACATCATTATTTTTTTTTTGGGGCATAGGGATTTTTTTATTAATATATACTCTAGTAAACGGTTGGGTTATCTCAATTTGAAATAGTTCTTGGTAATCATGGTTTAAAGTGCCATACTTACCCATTCAAGTGTTCTCAAGATATTGAAGATCAATATCTTTTTCTTGGTTCAAAACAATTTTTTGGACGAGTGGAAGGTGTTACCGGCATCTTCCTCAATTTGCGATGAAAGTTGCCTGACAAGCCCAAGAGTGGTTTCTAGACAATGGTGTTGAAACGTTGTTTGTACTTTTGTTTTATATTTGGGGTGGACCCAAAGTTCCCGACACACGCGTCACTGAAAAGCACGACCCGAAGGTCCACACACACACGCCGCTTTCACCGTGCTTACACAGAGCTGGTGGATGATCTATGGATTGACGTAAACCTGCACAAGGCTAGAATCAATGGCCGTTTTGAAACCCGGGCGAGAGATAAAACACCGGGTGTAAAAGCCTTTCCTGGAGTTAGCCAGAAGTGGACTTCAATGAAAAGGGCGGTCTCGGATTGAGCCAGAGAGAATGCTTGTTGGTTGCAGTTGGTGAAGTTGTCGAAAACTGCAGCGGTGGTGAGTTGGGTCATTTAAGGAGCACCCAGCAGATTGCCAGCAGAATGCCAGCTGATGCGGTAGCTTAGATAAAGTTTATTTTTTGATGTGGCTGTTTTGGGCTTTGGATTTTGACTGACTAACGGTTTGATATTATAGGCGCGCGGTCGCGCGATGCAACGTAACCACGACAACACGCCGCTCTTTTACTACTTGATGCCGACCCACGCTAATGCCTCTGGATACTCTACTGGACCTCCGCCGACAACCTCCGCTATGCTTTATGGACTTTCTGCCCTTACGATGACGATCCCCGCTACCGAATATGATAACGCTCTGGAAACCACGTTTGCTCTTCATGGATATGGCACAATGACGACCTCCGCACCGACCCCGGCTTACTCACACTGGAACTCCACGTACGCTACGACGACACCGGGAGCATTAGCTCCGCTCCCGGCCCTCTACCGCCGTGTTGGAACCAAACCAACACGGGACAGTGACTATTTTGATACCTCCATGACTAACCATGGAGAAGCCCCGACTCCTGAGAGAAATCTAACATTGCTCGGCGGTTTAGACGTGGAGACCACCCCCACAATAACTATTACCAGTGGCCATCTACGTCACGACTATTGTCCGGCACCCCTCTTTTTTATTTTAAAGGGGAAACCGGTAACATAAGCTTTCGTATCACCCTGGCAAAGATTTTGTTTAGGTCCTGACTTCTTGGTTGTTGACACTATTGCAAACTGACAGGAGCAGTTTGTTCACTTGGGGTTCACTATTAGTTTTGGTATCGCGGAGGATTAAAATGTCAATCACTCGTAACATAGGCTTGTCCGAAATGCTACTTTCCGGGTTTCGGGGTGCTTTTTGCGGTATTCGGCACTGGGGAGGCCCAAGTGTCATTTTGGCCATTTTTGCGCACTAGGTCGTGGAGCACTAGGCGGTAGGTCCACAATGTATACAATCTACCTGAGTTATCGGTTGGAAAATTTTGTTTTCCTCCATTTCTTTTTCTTTACATGTCCGCGTTTGATGTGTCGGACGTTCAATATATCTGTAATAAACCGTTCAACCGGTTCCAAACTCTCCTGCTTTTTAAAGTTGTCGTCCATGTTGCAATAGACAGGAGCGACGGTTTTGGTGACTAACGCATGGACTGCGTACGTCGCGTTGAGGGCTACGCCGCGCTCAACTGCAGGTGTGTCCGGGGGGTTACTGTAGTTTTCTTTGATAGATTGGTTTTGGGGTTAGACGGAGTGTTGGTCTGTATTTCTGCTAATATCTTTGTGTTGCCTTGATATATTTCCATTTTTTCCTCTTTGGAATCAACCATGAAGCAGTCTTCTTCAGACTCATCTGGTTCTGTCAAGTTTGGTGTTGTTTTGTCGTTTGTATCTGATGCGATGATGGCAGATGGTAGCGACTGCCATTGGCATTGGACCGAAGCATGTTGCTTTTTCGTAGCGCTCGGTACGGACGACTTTGGTTATGTGGTTCTCGTGTATGGTCACAAGCGGTTGGGCCAGCTCGTAGTGCACTTCTTTGACGACTACGTGATAAGGTTTGGGTGTGTCTGGATGTAGTGCCAGGACATGTTTAAACTTTTCAGTAATTTTGCCGACGGTTGCACGCCGGATTTGCAGTTTTCACTTTAGCCACTGGATTGCGTTCTTCAGGTGGTTGGGAATTTGCTGAAGTTGATTGTGTTAAACTGTACGATCATGGTCTCAATTATCTGGTGGATTTGATTGCAATCTCGAATACTAAAAAATTTTGCTTCTACATCTTATTTTTGTTCTCAATTGATCTTAGTAAACCTGTTGATGTCTGTGAGTCGCTGATGGTTTAGGTGGATGGATTGACTTTGGTACTCGCTGGTAAGTACTCTGGCGCGGGTGGTCGGTTGGCTGGATAGTAGTTTGAGATCGTATCGCTCAAAATATGCAAGGTACTCCTCCAGCAACTGTGCCTCCTCTTCTTACGATGCTTCTGTTGTCAAGTCTTCTTTTTCTGTTTCTTCCCAGGTTTTGGATGTTCTAGCGGTTCTAAACTGATCTTAGTGAACCTGGTGATGTCTGTGACTTTGGTACTTGCTGGTAAGTACTCTGACGCAAGCGGTCGGTTGGCTAGATAGTAGTTTGAAGTCGTATTGCTCGAAATCAGCGAGATACTTCTCCAGCGACTGTTTCTCTCCTTCTCGCTTGCAACGCTTCTGTCGACAAGTCTTCTTCTTCTGTCTCTTCTCAGGTTTTGATTGTTGAGGTTTGGACGGCAGAACTATGCCGTTCATTGCACCACCTTGGGCGCCATTTGTTACTGGCATCCTCCTCAATGTGCGCTGAAGGTTGCCTGACAAGCCCAGAAGTGGTTTCCAGACGATGGTGTTGATACGTTGTTTGTACTTTTGTTTTATATTTGGGGTGGACGGGACCTTCGGGTTACCTAGACGCACAACCCGAAGGTCATTATACACACGCCACTCAGGTGCTTTCACCGTGCACAAACAGAGCTGGTGGATAATGTTTGGATCGACGTAAACCTGCTCAAGGCAAGGATCAGTGGTTGTCCTGAAACTTGGGCGAAGAGTGCAAGCACCGGGCGGAGCCGGAGGGAGTGCTCGTTGGTTGCAGTTGGTGAAGTTGTTGGAAGCTGCAGCGGTGGTTAGTTAGGTCATCTAAGGAGCACCCAGTGGATTGCCAACTGATTTGGTGGTTTAGGTAAAGTCCGTTTCTCGATGTGGTTGCTTTGGGCTCTGAATCTCGACTGAGGAGCGGAGGGTAAAAATTTGATATTTATAAGCGCGCGGTCGGAGTTCTGCTTCCGAGCGGCAACAAAGACACTTCAGTTTAAACTATTAGATAGCAATTATGAACTGCAAGTTTTTCTTGGAAATAGAGACTATTAAAAAAGAAAAACTCCAAGTTTTTGATAACAAACATTTGGGCAAGCAAACTACTTGCTGGTAACTAAGCTTTGAAGTACCTTTTTCATTTGCCTAAATGTTGGTTATTAAAAGATTGAATATTACTATCTCTTCGTTAGACATCAAATTTTGTGGAAAATTCTTGGGCAGGTGAGTGAGCACTTCAGTTCAAACTATTTGCTGATAAGTATACTTTGAAGTGCTGCTTTCACTTACCCAAGTGTTTATTATCAAGATATTGGATGTCACTAACTCTTCATTGGGCATAGTTACATCTAAGGAGTGAACAAGAAAAAACTTTTAATTTCCTGATAAGAAACACTTGAGCAGGATAGTGAGTCAATCCAGTTTAAAAACTTGTTGGTAGTCATGCTCTGGAATACCCAAGTTTTGATTATTAACAGATTAATTATCATTATCTATTTCTTGAACATAAAGACTTCTAACGAGAGGAATTTTTTTAATATTTTTGGTGATTAAGTATAATAGTTTGATCATTCAATAGTTTTTTTTTGCATAAAAAATATGTATCCGTTACCATTTTAATCAAAAATCCCTTTAACAGATTTAGACGACAAAAAGTATTCTATACATGTAACGTTTATTTCACGGCTAATTGCATTATACGAAGTAATAAAATTATTTAATTGCTATTCAATTTAACGTTTTAGTTCAGCACTGGCAACAATCAAACATCCATTACTTAATTAAATTTCTAAGATCTCATTAAAGCAAATTAAATTAAAACTAATAAGAACCAATTAAAACGTTTATGATCGGTAATTTTATTAATCATAAAAAAATAATTTTTTGCTGATAACAATTTTTTCATATAATAAAATTATTGCTGTTAATAATAGATGCAGTATGTACCGTTTGGGAATAGATTTTCTACATTCATTGAAGCGTAAAGTTTAAAATGATTCCCATACGCAATTATAGAACACAATTATATAGATTTTAAAACAGATAAAATGACCTTGATGCATAGCCCCGTTTTATTACAAACATAACAAGCTTTTTAATCGACCATATCTCTCATTAAATGTTAAATTTACTGAAAAATTTGTTTTAAAAATAATGGATTAAATTTCAATGCGGGTATTGCATGTTATATTATGCAAACTATAAAATGATTGTTTTAAATTATAATAAACTGTTATTTAAATAAGTATGATTTATTCAATACTAAAAACCATGGATACTGACATTGTCACAACATTATTTTCAATACCATTTCCGAATAATACATTATTTGTAATTTCCATTGAATTAAATTAATATAATAAAACATATTTTAATAAATATATATATTAAAGCAGTAGCTGTAGCTGAACGATCATTTTAGTGGATTGATTTCCTGTCATATTACTAGACACCCTTCTAAAAGTGGAGTATATTACATTCGTCATTTTCTGGCCGAGACATCTCAACAGATAGTTTAGAAAATATCTGTTTTATAATCGTAAATCTGAGGAAATAATTGAATTCGTTAGAGCTTAAATGTTTGTCTATCTGTCTGCCTTATATTTATTTGATATATAAGATGATTTTCTTGAAAATACTAATTTACTTTCCAATTGTGTCTGTTAAAAACACATTTAACGATACAGTAAATAATTAATAGTTACTATTTTGTAACAAGTTTATTATGTAGTAGTAAACCCCTCTAGTGGTGTGGTTTGGATTCTATAGGCAAAAGAAATTTAGGTAAAGCCACAAACCGTTTTTTTTTTCTACACCAAAAACTTGAAAAGATACTATAAATACTAAAGATGACCAATTGGCAAACCTTGAAGCTTAGTTAAGTCTAGCTTTATGCAGCCCACACCTGTGCCTAAAACATTGTCTTTATTGTCATTAGCAACATTGTCCCGCAAAACACTTAAAAAAATAATTCATAAACTTGTAAGAAATTTTGGCACAATACTCTGTATCTGATAAATAAACAACTCCAAAAAAGTTAACCGCCACCAAGCACTGCTTTAGATTGACACTAAACAAGTTTGGAACCAATGCGTAAGACAACAGAGTCTTTGGAATCATTCTGCTCTAGTGTAATATAATTGTTGTCCAAACTTGAACTAGCCGTACCGCAAGTGTTTAAATTAATTTTAAACCCGTGCCACTTAAATATTAAAAAGTTTTATACAAGCTAGTTTAAGCAATAGTGCTCTAAAACCATATCACAATCACTTGGACATTATAATGGTGGTTTACTTGTCACTTAGTTAAAACCAAAATGTTGCAGTTTTGCTTCTTTTGCTTAAACAAAGAAGTTGCTTCCGGTTTGTTGTGTAGGTAGATAAAATTTGTGAACTAAAATGATAAATAATAGTTTAGCACTTTGCGTACTAAACTTTTGTTTCTAATTTGAAGTCGGTCTAGAAAGATTAATTCCGACTGCAGCTTGAAAAGGCGGTAGTGTGTGTTAAACAACGGCTGGTAACTGCTAAATAAAATACTGACTGTGCACTCTAGTAGAGACAATTTTTGCTTTGTTTGCTAGACTCTGCAATTGTTGCAGGAACGTGATTTGCAAAAAGCGTGGTTTTAAAGTCAACAAAATTTTGCAGTGCCAGATTTTGGTAATCAGTTTTACTGCAAAATTTGAGGTTACAACATTTGTTTTGATTTTACTTAACATTAAGGCAAGCCAACTGCTGGGAAAAAAATGTACCAACTACGATAACCAAGATGACTTGATCTGAGAATTTCTGACAATCTTCGTTAAAACTTTGCAGACTTAGCCATTAGTACACTGAGTACCAGCCGCAATGGGCCAAGATATATATTTCAGAAAGCACAACCGGAAGAAAATATCAAACAAGTTTTGTTAAGACCTTGTAGTATTTTAGAGAGTTACTATTAGCTTCAACTCTAAACTCCAAGATGCAATTTTTTGAAAGCTAGTTATTTTGATAATCGGTTTTACTTACTGCGACAATTTCTAAGAAAAAACAAATTTGAACGCACAATTCCTACATTATTAACTTATTTTTAAGAAGCATAACTAGGAGGACATATTTAACAACAATCTCCGTTGAAACTTTCTAGTACTCTAGAGGGTTACTATTAACTTTAACTCTAAACTTCAAAAGGCAATTTTCTGGAAGGCCAGTCAGTCTAATAATCGTTTTTACTTGCTGCGACAATTTTTAGGAGAAAACATGTCTAAACGAACAAACTTTACAATAGTAACATTTATTCTTCAGACACACTACTACCGTCAACCATCGCTTTTGATAAGTTTAGTCCGTAACTCAATTCTATCTTTGACCAATCAATAGTACCAGTATTCAAATATGTCGTGGATGACAAAGTTGCAACAAAGTTAACAACAGTGGCTTGCCTAGAATTTTTTTGTGTGGCGTGGGTAGGGATTCTTCTAATAACTTACAATCCCAAAACGTATCAAATTTACCTTTCTGACGGCTTCTACCAACTAAACTCTACCCAATCTGGGAACTGGCTGAAAGTTTGAAACCTTACAGCTTATGTATTTTTTGTTTAGAAATGTGTAGTAGGTTGTTTAAAAGTCGCTCTATAGGCTAGGTTTTGGATGTGGTTTTACCCACTTTACGTTAGAAGTTACTCGGCTACTAATAAGGTAATTTGTGGATAAATTCTTTTCGATCTGGTTTGGCAAGTCTTGCCAGATCAGGATTGGAGTAAATTGCAAGATTTTGAAGTACTTTTTGCCAATAAATAAAAGAATCTCAAGGTTGATCTAAGTGTCCAGATTTTGAACAAACCATAAAGTTCTTGTGAGCATCCGCAGAGTTTTGCTTTAGGATGCTTTTAGAGAATTGAGGATCATTGGTCTGATGGTCAATGTGTAGAACCAGGATTTATGCCGCTTTTCCGACGCAACATCGGGTGTAGTAGAGGATTGGCCATGTTAGCTTTGTCCAGTAGAGATTGTACATGAGTCTTCTAATAAATTTCTTTATTAAAGATTACTCTAATATACTTACAGTGTTGGACCACGGTATTTAAGATAACGTTCTTATGCGGAGTGAGTGACCAACGCCGTGTGAAGAAAACGGTTTTGTTTTGTAGGAATTTGCTGGATATACTTTACATTAGCCTGGACGCTGTTTCAGTGTTTGAAACAAAAAGTTTTGTTCTATGAAGTAAGATTAAACGTTGCAGCTAGTGGGCTGAGCAACACTTCTGCAATTACAGCGCTCTTTGCGCACCAGATTTTACAAACAAACAAATTTTTTTTAGCTAGTTTGTCTAGTTCAAAGTCTTAACAAAGCAAGTCTACAACGGGTAATTAGATTAAAAAACCCAGATATATAAACCGGAACTTTTTTTAGAGTTTACCGTCTATGGCCGCTAAAGAGTAATTTCAATTTTAGTAAAATTGATCAGTTTTTTGTTTATTTATCAAAAAAACAAAAAGGTTTTATTTACAAACCACACTTTATTTAAGTGCTTATACTGGACAGTACTCTGTACTATTTCTTTGAAAATACAACAAAGTACAAACTGCACTTACTCACAATGCACCAAAGGATCCAAACTATAACCGTTCTTGAAATCTGAAGGCAATCCGTTAAAAAAAGAAACATTGTGGTACATAACGGTGCAATTGATACACTAAACCCAAATCCGGCCAATAAGTTTTCACATTGATGTGCGAAGACTTTTTAAGTTTTTTGTGTTTTATTGTTTTTGGTTAAGTTGTCCACCGGGTTTTGGGCAATTTTCTGAAAATAACATTTGAATGTAGAGAAGCCTTGGGGTTGTTCTGTTTCTTTTTACGGGATGTGCAGAAATTTTGAAAAATACCGGTTTGGTCCATAGTAACTTGCAGAAATCTTTTTTTGGTTTAAAAGCTTCAAGCAATTTGAGTGGCCATTTTGAATTGCAACTTTAAAAGCGGTGTGTGCAATACCCACGTGGTGGTGATGTTTAGCTCAATTTGTTTGAAAGAATTGAGCGTTTGTAGGTTGATTTAGTATTCTTAATAATCAATCTATAGACGGGGTAGGTTTTTGTATTGCAAACATAGTCCAATGCTTTGCAATTTAGTCTTTGTCTTTGTTTAGAACTTTGTTAAAGTTTCTTTTGAGAAACTAGTTTTGTGATTGTTTCTGACTGATTGATTGACTTGTGTCCCAAAAAACAATTGCTTAATGACATTTTGGTAGTTGACCTAAGGTTTTGTTTCTTCTTTTTTTTTTCAATTGACCAAATCTGATAGGATAATTCCACGGAAATTTGGTCTCTACATCAATATCTTTTTGCTCAAATTTTGTACACATGTTTGGGGTACCAAAATATGACAATTCCTAAAATTTCTTGGTCTTTTAAAAATTTTCAAAAAAAGGTTAATAAAATATTAAATTAGTGTAATCAAAAAAAATTCTCCTAAAACGCAGTTTTTATGTCCGTTTTTATTAAATATTCTAGAAAAAAATCCGGAAAATTAGTATAATTACGGAAAATCTGAAGAAAATCTTTTAAAAGTAACCCATTTTGAAAAATTAAGTGTTATATTTTACCGTAAGGCAAACGAATCTAGTATTTTTATTCAGAAGTCTCATATTCAATTTCAAGTCTCCAGGTGTATCGGAATCAGAGATATCAAATTTTTAATAAAACGGTAATTTTTTTATTTTTTGCGGAAAATTTTGGAAAACCAGGGGATCGTGTTCTACAGAAAAAAATTTATAAGATACACTTTTTTGAATATGATTTTTGACTATTTTTTGCTTATTTATAGCACAAAGTCTGAACAAACAAAAGATTCTTAAAAAAATAAAATTGTTGCCATTTACACTGTATTGCACTTAGAGATCTAAAATTTTAGGAACTGACATACTTTGGTAACCCAAACATGTGAACATAGTTTGAGCAAAATCAGAGATATTGATGTTGGAACAATTGTCCAAATTTCCGTGGAATTATCCGATAAATAATAAGGTTTGTTTGCGTTGGTATTACAACGCCAAAACATTTTACTTTTGAAGCTGCTTACCTACTTTGGGTTTTGCAATGGCTGCCTCGTTACCATTTCTACTAAGTAATGCACAGAACAGAAATTCGGAGCTAAATGTTATAATTTGAGGAAGACGTGGCTTAGACTGCTGAGTAAATCTGTATATACAAAAAAAAATTGGGATTAAGCAAAACATTTTGTTTGGAATGCAATCTTTTTATGTTAAATCAGTGATCAAATATTGTATCTTGGTTTAAATAAAATTAGATTGCCTGGATTGACAAATTTACAAATTACTTTGAAGGACCAAAATACTTTTTAAGTAAAAAACGTAATCTAGAATATTTTGGCCACATATTTAGAAATCACAAATACGGGTTACTTTAGCTTATTATTTAGTGAACAATCTAGAAAATTAGTAGTGTAGGACAAAATTCTGAGTGCAAAACCTACGGAAACGATTTGAGGTGTTGTTGGTAAACTTATTTTGTTCTGATATCTAAAAAATAAATATTGCCAAAATAATCAGTAACTTTTGATGGAGAAGCTGAATGAAGAAGAAGAATATCGGTTAATACTTCAAAGTAATAAAAAAACGAATTGGATTGTGCGTATAATAGACAGTGCTTTGTGTAGTGTAAGGTTTGTTTATGCGCAAGTCACTGTGCACGGACCGTTGACAAAACGCTTTATAATAACTATGCGTAGTTAGCCTTGTTAAATAAACAAACTTGGAAATGTTAAATTGCTATTAACTTGTAGTTTTCAATTTGGTATTCTTAAGAAAAGTTTCCGAAGTACTAAGAAATGGTCTTGCGTTTTATTTTTTTTTTCTTTTGACTCAAAGGACGGATTTCATGATATCAAATTAGCCACACAAAGCAAAATATTATTATACTTCAATACGCACCTAGAGAGGTAACTCTACTATTAATCACACAGCACGCGTAGTAATGATTTGCTTTGCTGGCTTGGTGCGGTCTAAATTACGTGCCTTTTGTTGCGAATGCTTGTTTTGATAATGCAATTGCTACAAACGCTATTCTAAGCTTTTTCTGCAGCAAATATCTTAGTAACTTTCTTAAGACCAGAATGGTACGATACTACATTTTTTCCGTACTTTTATATGTTATAGAAGCTTCTAGGCTTAAACAACGCCTAAGTGAGAAAATAGAGGCATTTGAGATGATGAAAATACTATGAACCGAGAAAGTTACAAATGAAGAGTTGCTGCGGAGAATAGGAACAGAAAAGAAAATAGTAATAACTATTAAAACTAGAAAATTCAAATACCTTGATCACGTTATGAGAGGTGCCCGTTACAAGTTTTTGCAGCTCATAATCCAAGAGAAAATAACCGGCAAGAGGAGTATTAAGAAGAGGAGAATATCTTGGCTGCACAACCTCCGAGATTGGTTTAGATGTACTTTGAACCAACTATTCAAAACAGCAGTCAACAGAGTACAAATAGTCATGATGGTCGCATCCTTTGTTGAAGATGGCACACCAAGAAAAAGAAGCATTGCAAAATAGTTGCTTGTGTGTTTAGGTTTACTTAATATTTGATTTGTGCAATATTTTACTTCTCGTAAGTCTGGAGAGAACATTTAAGACCAAGCACTAAGAAACCGCTTTTGGATTTTTACTACCCGGTTGTTCTTTTACGGAATTTATCCAAAAACTCACTTAGTTATGCTAGATTTGTAGAGTTTGGAATCAACGGCGGTAGTAATACGATGTCACATTCACTCGGCTGTTCAATTTTCTATTAACCTGATTGCCAAGATAGTTGACTTTGATAGATTTGTGCTATCTGGGGCTACGCCTAAGTGCCAATTGACAATTTTGTTTTTGATTTTATTATTGCTGGGGACTATACTTTTTGTCGTATTTTATGCTTTGAGTTTTGCAATGTTTGAAAAAGTCTATGAGCATTAGCTTGTCCCATGATGCCTTTAAATCATTTTACAATTGAGTTTGCAGAAGCATACAACCACAACAGTAGTTTTTTATTAATTAAATTATAATATGAATTGTATAATAAAATCTTGTTTTTTATAAAACATCGCATAACGTTTTATAATGATTAAATTATAAACGCAAGTTTATTTATGTTAACAAACAAATATTTATTTTACGCCATGACAAATTACGTTTGGAATTAGTAGATAGTTTAAATGACTCATTTATTATGATTATTTAAAGTAGGGAAGATATTTCGTTACTTTTTATTTGCTATCTGTGAAGTGTACTATGTTGAAGAATACGATTCATTTAAAATAGCGACAACATTTTCGTGTCTGGCAAACGAGGATTAATGAAGTAGTTTACTCTAGTCAAGAAATACGAGGATGTCAGAATAGTCGTGCATTTACAAATTTCAATGTTAATTATGTTAAAAATTCTTTAATAACATTTACCTTGACGTTTATTAAATCCAACTTACTTGTAAATGTTTACAGAGTATTTGATAATTACAACTTTTATTCAAATCATTTTGGTTTAATTAAAATTATTTTTGAATTGCCTGAATCACCTAGTCCATTATCTATAAACTAATCATTTAATTTAACCTGTTTCTAATCAACTTAACATAATTAAACGTTACAAATATCCATGTCTGTAGCCTGTAAGCATACAGTATAGGGCGGCAAAGTGGTGCTATATTAAATTATATTTGCATTTGCCATCCACAAATCCCTAAGTGCCGGGCAGAATAACCGCTACCTACCGCCTCAGGTAATATGTTACATATTATAATATATATCTTTATGTTACCTAATGCTGTTTACTGCAAACAATAATAATAACTTGAAACATACATTAAAGTCAAATACTTGATATAATTTGCTTTTCTAGCAATATTAAAATATAATAATAAAATCATAAATAATTTAAGTCAATACTATTCTTTTGGTTAGCTGCGATTGTTATGAGTTTTTCCGATATGTTTTTATTGCAAAACAGTATTCTTTGTACGTTATAAATTTTCTTCAACAACACTGAATATATTTTTAATTAATTAAAATAAAGAACGTTTGTGATGCGCTAAATCACAATCCGTTTCTATTTTTATAATCAACAATGTGCAACTTTATTCTTAATGAAATTCTTTAATTAATTCAATTGCCCTAATTGTCGTTTTTAGAGGTAACAAAATTATAATTCTTTATAAATGATAAACAACAATTAGTTACCTTATTGAAAATTCTTAGTGCTAATTTAATTGGATAAAAAAAAACAAGCTTAATATTGTAAAGTAGTTTTTTAGTTAATGAAGGATCCAAGCTTGCTTTAATAAGGGTAAGATTAACAGACATTTAAAATTAAAATAGACGTAGTTAAATGAAGTTCATTACATTAATTTTAAGTTAAAACAACCTTGTTTTGTTTTTTTTTTCTAGTGTTTGCTTTTGCTCTATCAACTTTCTTATTCTACTAATTAATTTTGTTGGTAGTAAATCGTATCTGCTTATTAGTGACTTATTCTAATTGTTGTATACAAATGCATTAGATGTAACCAAAGCTCATCTGATGCGTGCCACTTTTTAATAAATTTATTTGCTTTAAAATTTGTTAGTGTAAGGTCAATAACTTTGCTCCCTTGCATTTTTGAAGCTTTTAACTTTTTGGGTTTGCTTCTTAAGGTTTTTATCTTTTCTTAAGCGTATTTGTCTAAGAGTAAAACATGTTTACCACAAATGTGCTAATGTTTTATTCTACCTTTACCGTTTACTCTCTACAGTACCACGAAAGTCGGTAGTTGTCTCTTATTGGTAAGAATACTACAACATCTTAGCAGAGGTTGTTAAAGATATTTTTTTGGAAATGGCGTTCTAAAACAGGTGGACTCAATCGGTGAGTATTGTCTTTAGTGTTGGTAGTGTTTTGGTTTTGAATTTGGTTGTAAAACTGGCTTCAAAGTTTTGGCGTGCTACCGGCGCGATTTCACAAGTTGTTTACTGTACTGCGGAATGGGTAATAACGGTGTAAATTTAGTTTTCAAAATTTCCAGTTCATGCAAGGTAATTACAATATGGGCAGCTTTTTTGTCTATCTTGTTTGGTGATGTGACTTCAACAGTAAAGGTGTGACTAAATTTTGTTATATTTGGCTTCACTAGCGTGTCCAAGCTAAAGTCCTAAAAAAATTTTCTGATCCTTAAATTTTCTGAAAGTAGTTGTTTGTTGTTGTTTACAAAAAAGACAAGACAAGATGTATGAAACTACAACACCAAAAGAATAAACCAAGTAATTGAAAACAACAAAAACATGAAAATACAACAAATCCAAAATAACGTAAATAATTCAAGAATACTACTACTCCGCACCTAAACTAAACTCAGGAACAAACCATAAATAAAAAAAACGTAGGATCAAAAGACATACCCAAAATATCAGTCTCAGAAATTGAATTTGCTCTAAAACAGCTCAAATCTGGCAAAGCCGCGGGGCAAAACGGAGTTACTACGGAAATGATGAGACTTAAAAGCAATGCCACTTTGAAAGCTATAGCAACTCTGCTAAACAAATGCCTGCAATCTATCAAGATTCCAGACCAATGGCACAATGCGAAAGTCATCATCCTCCACAAAAAAGGGGACAAAAAGCAAATAAACAATTACCGACTCATAAGTCTACTGCCACATTCCTTTAAACTCCTCACCAAAATAGTAACAAACAGGCTCACAGCAAAGCTAGAAACACATCAACTGGAAGAGCAAGCTGGTTTTAGAAAAGCTTACAGCACAATCGATCATCTCCAAACAATACGCACACTATTTGAAAAATGTACTGAATACAACGTTCTACTACACATAGCATTCGTCGACTACAACAAAGCATTCGATTTGCTAAATCTGGCAGCAATGTTCAAAGCAATAGATTAAGCCCAAGTTGACTCACGTTACACAATTCTCCGTAAATATGTATATGCAAAAGCTACCTTTCAGGTATAGATAGAAGAAGACATGATCACAGACAAAAAGAGGCACCCGGCAATGAAACACCATCTTTCTGAAACTCTTTACCTTAACCATAAAAGATATGTTCAAAACCTTACCTTGGGATAACAAAGAGATCAACATAGATGACAAATACTTAAGCCACTTAAGGTTTGGTCATATTTAGCAGTAACCTGGACAAACCAAAGCAAATGCTAGAAGAACTGAAAGCAGCGTCATTGGAAGTTGGCCTGAAAATTAATTCCGGGAAACCAAGTTCATTAGCCCAGATAAAACAAACACTCTTTCTCTCAAAAGAGAAGTCATCGGAAAAGTAGTAGAGTATGTGAATTTAGGCCACCTAATCAAACTCGGTAAAGCAAACCAGAACACTAAAGTTACGAAAAGAGTACGCATGGTATCGGCGGCATTTGGAAAGCTAAACTTTATTCTGAAAAATCCCGAGGCTCCTATAAATCTAAAAAGAAAAGTTAATAACATGTATATCTTTCCTTGGATGTCATATGGTCTAGAGACTATGGCACTGATCATCAAAAGTGCCAATAAATTGCGAGTCACACAGCAAGCGATACAACGCGCACTGCTAGGAGTAAGCCTAAGAGAAATCATACAAAATGTGGAAATAAGGCAAAAAACAAAAGTACGCAACGTAATCCAAAACCTTACTGCAGCAAAATAAAGATGGGAAGGTCACGTCGCTATGCAGCAGACTACCAGACGGGCAAAACTATTAATGCAATAGAACGCATAAGAGGAGCATAGGACGGTCACAGAAGAGATGGTTGGATGACATCTACCAGCAAGCAGGAAGACACTGGATCCAGCTGGCACAAGATAGGAAGCCGTGGAAACTTAAAGGGAAAGCTTATGTCCAGAAGTGGACAGAAAAAAGCTTCAAAAGAAGAAGAAGATGAGAAAAAAAAGTTGTTTGTAGTTGCTGGCTTATTTTGTTGACTGTTGACGCATACCAAGCTGCTTTAGTATGGCACTTGTAACATGGCCAATGCAAGATTTTTTAAAAATCTCAAGTTATTTGTAGCAGATCAATTAGTTGTTGTAAATTGGTTAAACCTGCAATTACTTTAGTTATATTTTTGCTGCAAACTTAGTCCAAGACAATTTATAGGTGTGATGGCATGTTTGTTGAGTTTCTTTCCAACAGTAGCTTCCATTAATTTTGGTAATTGTTTTTCAAGCGATTTGTATCCGGACGTGGTATTTATAATTGGTACGTGGTTTAATTCTGCGGTAGGTTTAAAATTTTATGCCGTTTGACCGTTTGCTATTAGTTCATTAGTTGGGCTGTGAGTTACACATGGTTAACGCCGTTTGACGTTGAGGCTACTCCCATTTTGGATCATGTGTCTTCAACAATTTACTTAATGTTGCATTTTTTTTTTACTATCAAGGGTATTGCGCTAATAAGTTACACAATTATGTATTGCACTTGCTTGAGTAAGCAACATAAAAATAGTAAATCTAAATTTCCTGGAAATTACATTTAGTATAGGTTTTGTGGTAAGCTCAGTTTTGGTTTTAGAGTCATTTTTGGTATTGTTACTATTGAGTGGTCAAAGTTTAATTTATTATAGTTTGCAAAAGAGTTTAGTATCATTGGGTTTTAAGACTTATTAAGTTTGGCAAGAGTTTGGCATGCGTAAAGCGCACAAATGTGCAAAATTCAACCTGGATTGAGCGCGTCGTTAAGATTTTGTTTTAGTTTTTGCTGACTACGTTTGCTAATTGAAGATACGTGATTCTCTTTAGTCGAAGGCACGTAAACTTTAGCAGTCTATTGCCATCCTAATGCTGCCTTATGAGTTTTGCTTTATGGAGTTTTAGTAGTGAGGAAACCAAGTTGGCTAGTAGTGATGGTTGACTTTTACTAAGTTTTTTGTGTATTTTCCTGAATTGCTTAAGTTGGTTTAGTCAAACATGATCAAATTGGGCAGTTTTAGTCAAACAGCTATTGTCTGATCCGAAGAAAAAATTTTGGCTATTTTGTCAACTAAGTTTGTGGTTACTTTTATCCAATGTTAAATGGATAATTTTTTAAATTTTGGTTACAATTTTAAAGTTTTTTAGCTTGTGGTCTTTCTTTAAGTTGTGCTTAAATTTTATTGGTTTAAAAAGTATCAAAGTAAGGTATTGCTCAAAATTTTTTTTTTTGTTCTAAGTTTTGACCAACATTGTCCAACAAATTTTGCTTAGGGTTGCATGATGTTGAGTGAGCTATTTAAATACCATATTTTTTTCCATTCTAATTGACAGTAGAGTTATAATTTTTTGCGTTTTTGATTATAGTAACTTAACCTATGAAAAGGTTTTCCTTGTCAATCAAGATTTTGGTGGAGTTTAAAGCAAGATTTACAACTTGGTAGTTAACTTTTAGTAACGTTTCCTAAGTAGTAGAAGCATTTAATAGTTGTTTTGGTTGTGTTAAACAAAGCTGTTAAATTTTATGAGAAACTTTTATCTAATATCTCGGAAAATTTTCTCATGTAATAAGAGTTTATTGTGGTAACGGGTTTGTAGGGTTAAGGCGCTTTTACTCTATGTTGTTTTACATTCAGCAATCTGATGGCGTCGATAACAAATTACTTAGTTACCTGGCAGTACAAGCAAAGCAGATCGATTGAGTATAGGATCCAAAATATGGATGTTAGCAAACAAATACATGCTAGGAATAATAAAACATTTGACAAGCAAGATGAACCGGCTAAAACTGTTACCAACTACAAAAAAAATTAAAAACAGTTAGACACAGCCATTTATAACTATCCAAGGCAATAACATTTTCAAAATCGTTAGTACCAAACGTTGCAAAAAATCTGAATGTTTTTGCTTAGCCTTAATTGCAGTCGCAATCATTAACAGCCGACCTGGAGAAGAAAATGACGTCAACTACTTTACGGACAATATTACCTAAAGTAACAGAAAACCATTTGTTTTGTATTAAAAAAAAAAACAAAAAAAAGATAGACTGAAGGAAAAGCCGCAAGCGACAAACCACAAACCTTGCAGTTAAACTCTGTTCAGCTCTCAAGACAATACTTATAGCCTACACACGTATTTTTTACATTGTCATAACAGTCACTACCGCTGACAAAGAGAAGGTACAGCTAGGCTTACTGGAAAGGGAGTCCAAACCAAAATCAGACAATGGCAAACAGCCAGTGACAATTGGGGGTTGTTACCGTCTCCTCGTCCTGAAGATGATAAGGGTGGGGGTGGTAATAGTATGTAATTTGGTTGTGTTTGAGACTATAGGCCCCGGGTTTTTATTTTAACGGGTGGTATAGCAGGTCCCAAAGGTAGTAGTTGCGGTACCACCATGTTAACCAGGAGGTTGCAAGTGGGGTACATCCTGGTGTTCACCTAGTAGAGGCGATTGACGCTTTGTGTGCCTTTGAGGTTTTAGATTAAACTGCAGGCCTGGGTTGTGTTTCTAGGCACCGCGAGGTAAGGTGCGTTCTGGTTAGAGACATACCCACAGCCAGATTGCACACCCCATGGCGTCAATTGTGTTTTCCCAGAATTTGGGAATTGTCTTACGGCAGGAGGTGCAATGCCGTAGGTGGTGGTGTTGACTAGAGGGTTTTGGGTTGCCTTAGGGCGTGCGACGGTGTGTGGGTGTAGCCAACAGGGACCATGGGGTCGGCGTTGAGAGTAATTGTAGCGTGTTCCCAGTAGAGGAAAAGCAAGTCCAATCTCCGGTTGAGAAACGGCTCACGGTAGTAGGTACAATACCGTGAGTCGTGTGCAAGGCGGGAGGCAAGAATTGCATTCCCGAGGCAGGCATTGGTGTAGAAGTTAACATGTTCAGGCTTCTATAAGAATAAGCCGGGGGCAATGCAGGGTTGTCGTAGAAATAACTTTGGTTGTTGCTTGCAGGAAGACGGTTGAGTTTCAGTCTACAGTTCCGTGAACGTTTGTTGCTCGTTAGTGACTGACTGCTTGGCCGTTGACGCTCAAGCTTTATAAGTAGGGGGTTAGCGGTGGTGTGCTTTGATTAGCTCGTAAGGCTCCGCTCACGAGGCGGCGTCAAGGTCTAATTCTACGCAAAACCCCTGTGGTAAGTGATTTTTAGTTGCTTTGGTCTTGTGGGTCTGGAGGTTTTAGGATGGATTCTTCTATCTAAGGTGGTGGAGCTATTTTAGCTCAAAAGTTTTTTTTTTGGATAGTGGTTATCTTGGTGGTTTTAGTTAGTGTTTTTTGGGCATACTTTTTTCTTCTTCTTTTTTTTGGTGCCGGCTTGCGGTTTTTGCAAAGGATTTTGTTTGTTTTTTTTTTCTTGAAACGTCTTTGTGCCAGTAAAAACAATCACCTAGAATTGAAAGCTCAATTTCAGGAAATGGGGGGAGGGGGGGGGATTGTTACAACTAGTAATCGTAGCAACACCAACTAATACAGTTGCGTTTTTTTATCTTGTTTCTATAAAAACTAAAACTTTACATTTGTAAGTAAACAATTCTGAGTTTTGACGTCGATGTTGAATGCCACTGCGTTTGACCGTTAGTGCTGGCAACCCTGTTAGGATTAATCCTAATGGCTATTGATTGCACGGCAGAGAACCACGGCCCGTGCGATGGCGGGCGCAAACGCCCACCACCTAGTAAAGTCACATTGTTTTGAGCCACACAACTCGAAAAATTCTTATAGGTATTGTTGCCAACTTTGTCTAGACAGGATACAAGTCCATGAACTGAAATAAGCATTATAACTAGAACGGACTATCATATTTCCTGCATAAGCTGTCATCTTTCGTCTAAAGCCATTTTGTGCATTGTTTATACTATATCTGCAGCAACTCCAAATCTGTTTCCAACACACCGTCAACAGTTCAGCTTAGTAGCATTGATGTTGACATTAACCTTGGTTAGGGTTTTTTGGCTTGCGGCTTCTGCAAACGACTTTACTTGACTATATTAAGTTTTGATCTAAAAACTGAAATTTTTTATTTACAGTCAATCAAGTCTTCAAACCTAAACAAGCATCATAATTGAAACGGACAATCACAAAATCTGCATAACCTGGCATTGTCTAGATTCTAATGGACTAAAATTTTTACAAGCACAAGGTGGCTTGCATACTTCGCCAAAGTTTTAGGGTAGCTGTCATATGCATTTTTATGTTGTTCCAAACCAAACATAATTATTTTTTATCAAACTAGCATTCTTGATGAGTTTTTATGCTAGCACTCTGAGAACGTGAGTATGGAAGTGAAAACTTTTTGAGTAAGAAGAATTAGTTAATACCTTAAGAATTAGTTAATACCTTCTTCAATACATTGATCTTACCAAAGATTTTGCTTTTGCTCTGCTAGAAGACAGATTTTGCTTTTGCACCTTATTATGTTTGTAATTGATGAAGATAATGGTAATTATTGCTATTGCGTTTATAACTTGACTACATGTGTTTGTGGTTTTGTTGGGTTTTTGTTTTTACCGTTGAAGTTGATGCTTGTGTTTTTTTAACTGTTTTTTGTTTGCGCAATTTTTGCCTAGACACCTTTGAATGATTACTACTTTTAGAATTCACGGAACTTCTTGCTTTGAAACTATGGTAGACATTTGTACTATCAGTGGTACTGACTTAGGGTATTGTTCAGTATTGATCAACATTTCATTAAAAAATGTTTGATGTTTTTTGGTAGGTTTTTTGTTTGTTGAAAATAATGTACAGTGTACACCATACGTACTAATGGTTCTTTAACTTCTGTTACCTTAAGAATTGGCTGCTGGAACTAGGTTAGACCAACAAAATTGACATTAAAAAAAGTCGACGCATTACAAAGGAATGAAATGATAATTTTATTGCCAAAAGAAGACTACTTTGCAATGATGTTAGCCTAATAGTGCAACTTTTTTAATCGACAATTTAGGAACTGCTTTGGTTGTTATTATCTTTCCTTTCCAAATTATAGGTTTTAAAATTTTTTGGATCAAGAGTATTCTATGAAGTTGCAACTACTGTTACAAAATTTGTTTAATCTTGAAAGAAAAAACAGCTTTGTTGTAAAAGGGCCATTGTTTGCTTTTTGCAGTATCTTAAAGATCAAAAAGCAGCAGATGTTGTAAGTTTACTTTTGAAAATAGCAGTTTACTATTAATTATAGTACCAAATCTGGCAAAATTTTGTTTTCAAAGTTTGTTAAAAAAAAATATATTTTTACAGCAACCTGAGAAACTTTTATTCTAGCAGGGACATGTCGTTTTGAGCAAAGTTTGTTGTTGATCTTCTGGCAAAATTGATGTAGTGACTAGTTGAATGGTAAAACTAAATTTGTTGTAGGTAGCAGTAACAGTAGTTGCAAGATTTTTTACTGTTAAGTAGTTTGGTCAACATACTCTTCGTCAAATGAATAAAAAACAAAAACCAAATTAGCAATCACTTGGATATAGAGTCTTAAACCATCATTTCAAAGATTTTTACTAGTTTTGTGACTACAAAACAGTTATCACTTTGCAGACAAACATCTACAAACTGCCCACAACAACATTGCTTTTATAGCTGTGTTTTGTGTTGTTTGCATGCCACTGTTCCATTTGTTGCAACTGGTTTATTTAATATATGGCAATTTAAGAATATTCTACAAATGCACAAAAAATTGTAATTGAAAAGTTGAGTTTTTAGTTCTTTATATTAGACTTGGTGACAATTAATATGATTGGTATTATCTTTCATGAAAACATCATTATTAAAATCATTTTTACTATACCGTTATTAATTGAAAATTAATTTAGTTAAGTAAATTAAATTAAAAGAGCAATTTTATTAGATAAATTTCTGTAATCCTATCTTTTACTGAAAATAAAGTTATCTTCTTTTGTTATTTCAAGCTTCTATACTCTAAGAGTTTACGTGAACAGGATTTCATTTATTTTTTATTCCCTAGCTTCAATAATATCTCTTAAGAAAATATTAAATCCTACTAAATTATCCAATCTATCCACACAGGAAATAATAGAAATTTTAAATTGTGAACTGGATATATCAAATATTAATTGTAGGATTAAATTGGAAGCCATTGTTATGAATATAATGCCACTCCATTTTCAATAAAATCTTGGCACTGCTTGTGCTATATACCCTAATGATATTATTCTAACTTGCCACCAACTATCTAACTCATTTAACCCATAACACTATCGGAAGTGTGATTTCCGATGAGACAATGTTATTGTAATAATGTAATTTATCCTTTAATTGATTGAAAATGATAATACTAAAACGTTTCAATTACCTTATAAAATAGAAACTTTATTGTGAAATGGTTTAGATACGACAGAAACGAATGGCAGTTATCCTTCTGCGTTGTCCACTATAATGGAATTCCACATTAGCTACGAAATCCTTTATTTGTAGTTCGGTTGACAGTCCTGGGTAGAAACATTTAGTTTGCTGTTACCTGAACTCTTCTTACAACGCAAACCAATTAAATCGACTCGATTTCATTTAATAGCTTTGTTAATTTACAATCAATATAATTAATTTTATTACTCTGCGGTAGTTTATTTGAGGTGCAATTTAAAAACATTAAATAAATAATGTTGGTATTATGAAGCAAATTAAGCAAACATTTTAAATATAGCATTGTTAACATATACGCGGAACCCGATCGTCCCCTTATAGCAGCATTTTATGCACGACAGGTAATAGGAATCCCGATAAACTAACCACAATTTTGAACTAAGAGAAACTTCCACAACGTATTACTTGAGAAGTCCTTTACAAGAAAAATAAGAAATAAGACAATTGACAAAAAACAAAGCTTTTCTAGTGGGTGGAAATCTAATATTTGTAGCATAGTCTTGCAAAAAATTTAACCCTCTTCAAACAAGTCGTAAGACAATTCACTTTTGTCTATAAAAATATATTTTTTCAAACTGGAACTGCAGTTTTCTGTAAGTTTTAAATGTATTTTGCAACAAGGAAGCGTACATTTATATTGTTTATTGTGAGCATCGGAAAAGCTACTGAATTGGTTTTTTTATTTTACATTTTAAACCTACCTAACAACTTTCCGACGTTCAACAAATAAACGTTTACATTTATTGCTATTATACAGCAGAGACTACCATTTTTTACAGTTGGTAGCTTTCTTGCTAAAAATGATGCGCACATCGGAATAGCATTTTAAGAACGCTTTAGCAATTTAAATATATGACAGATTTGTTGTTCAAATATTGTTGGAGTCTAAATCAGTCAAAAAGTAACATTTGTTTACTATTTCAAATCAAAAGAAAAAAACGGTTGTTTGCTTGAAAAAACTAGCTACTATTGACTAACAAATTTAATAGTCTTAGGCTTATGATTCAGAGGGAGCGTGGCTCAGTAGTCTAGGCACCAAAGATTATGGGCACGGTTTTTTCTTTGGTCTAGAGTAGATTAATAATCTCTTTAGTGGTTTAGGACTCACTTAAAACTGTAGGTTCTTTTTAAAGCTACAAACTTTGGCAAAAAAATTGTTGCACATTTTTTGACGGATTTTGATTTTTATAACCAATATTTTGTTGATTTAAGTTAGCAATGTTTTTGATGCTTGAGATATAATTCCATAAACATTAATTTTAGCGTTTTAACTTGAAGTTTGGTGGCACACTAATTTAAAGTTTTGAAAAAAAGTTGAATTTGTTTTGACCTAAATGCTTTTAATAATTTGCTTTATCGTATGCAGTATGTACTGGTACAAATTGCCCTTGTATGAGCAACTGAAGCGCAATTGGCTTTGAGAGTATTTACATTGCTGTTTGTTTCGAAAATTTTCTGTTTTGGATTCTTGGATTTTATAGGTTAATCTCTACTAAATGGTTTAATAATTGTATGCAACTTTAAATCAAAAAAATTCTTAAATGTTAGAATCAGTTTGCATAAAAATAGAATCGTAAAGTGGTCAAAATTTTTTATAGACTTAGGCTTTGGTCCAACAACAACAACATTTTGCTTAGTTGACCAAGAAAACTTATTGCAACAAAATCTTTTGGTTTTTTAGGTCAACCAGTTAAGTCAACATGGAATAGATTATCGAGTTCAATTTAAGCAGTCTGGTTAGAAGAAATTGACGGCAAGCGGTATTAGCTCCTAAAAAAAAACTTAACGTAAACGCTTGCTGTGGTGGTTGAATAGTTTAGCGTTTGTTTAAATAAATAAAATAAATTTAAATAATTGAGCGTTACATACAAATTGATTTTGGTTCCAACTCATTAACTATATATCCTGGTCAACACCATCTGTAATGAGACAAACCACAGAAATTACGGTTTTGAAGTAAGAATCGGATGCTTTAATGGCTGACGGTCACAAGCGCTTGCACACGCTAAATACGTTTGCAACTTGTCAACATTGGGTTTTGTCTATGGTTTACGATTGATTGATTTGTCTGTACCAACTGTTTACACAAAACTTTAACTCAGTTCTGCACAATTGTTTGCTAAAATATTTGTTATTACCTTTTTAGACAGGTTTACTTCAGTTTCTTCTGCGCGCTCAGTTTTCTTTTGTGTAAGGCCAAGAATTTGTTTGCAAATTAACTTGGCAGAACTACGGTTACGCTGCTGTGTTGTAGAACAGAATCCAGATTTTTTATTGTCTAATGGCCACAAACGCTGCATACGCTTGCAATACATCAACATCGATTTTTATCTAGGGTTTAAGGTTGACTAACTAGGGTTTAAGGTTGACTAACTTGTGTGCAACAAAACTTTTTTTAATCTCAGTTTATCACAATTTTGCTAAAGTATTTGCTAGTAACATTAAGATCTGCACCAGAGGTAGCGTTACTTATTAAAGCGTAAAAAAACGCGAGCAGTTAATTTTGCCCTTAAAGGCGGTGATTTTGACTTTTATGGTCATTGTCTTGCGTTAATACTTCAGTTTAGCTGTGGTTTATTTGGCATTTTATTTCAAAATCTTGCAACTTTACATTTGAGCAAGTCGGAATTCTCATTCAAAAATAGGTTAAACCATTTTAATTCTAAAATTACTTATTATTTGTTTTGTCGAATGAAACTTGTACTAAACAACCGTCATGTTACCTTGAAGAAAATTTTAGAAAGAATCAGATATTTTATGGTTTAATTAGAATTTTGGGCCTTACACGCTAATTTTGTCGCTGACAATTGAGTATAAACACGTCGTTTCAACGCCATTTGTTTTCAAACGTAGTAGCGGTGAGTTGTGACACACTTTTTTGGCTAATTTTGGCTTTCATATCTTTTAAGTACTGGCGTTTTGACTTAGCTTTTAGTTTATTTTGCAATTTCAGTTTTGTTGTGGCTTAGTTGGCCCAAAATTTTGCAACTGTACTGTTCAAGCAAAGACGTTCCAAGAACTAAATGGAAACAAAACCAAAGTTATGAATTTTACTAAAAATAGTCAGAACCAGCAGCAGCTGGCAGTTAAAAACTTTGAGTTTGCAGGTATCCCCAATTTTACACACCTGGGGACACAACTGAACAAAAAAAAACAAACAAAAAGAAGAGGTTGAGATAAAGATCATGAAAGCATGCGGTGTTATATTGCCAACAGATCCCTACTAAACTCAAAGATCCTGAGCAAAACGTGCAAGCTTAAAATCTACAAAACCCTCATTAAACCTGTAATCACTTACGCAGGCAAAACTTGGACGCTAATCAAAAAGAAAAAAACTCCCTCAGGATCTTTGAAAAAAAAATGTTTGCAAAGAAATTTTGGGCCAACGCAGAACAAAGATGGAATCTGGCGCATAAAAGCAAATTATTGTTGGCACATCTAATCAACGAAGCAAATATAGTTAGGTTAGGTTAGGTCATTAAAGCTCAAAAGATTTGTTGGTTAGGACACGTCATAGAATGGATGAGGGAAGAAGCACGAAAGTAATAACAGAATGGAGGCAAGACCCAAAGAGAGGCCTCGCAGAAAATGAATTTTTGCAGTAGAAGAAGACCTCAAAAAAATGGGCATTAACAACTGAACGAGAATTGCTTTAAACCGGAGATAAAACAAAGTCTCAGAGGAAGCCAAAACCTACTTAGGGTTGTAAAGGTTAAAAAAAAAAAAAGAAGAACTGTTTAAGCAGAATTTTTTTTAATTTATATTACGGCATGAGACTTGTACTAAACGACGCGCAAGGTAAGTGACTTCTAGCAAGTTGCGTCCTGAGAAGTATTTTTTAGATTAGCTTAGGTGTCACGGAGCAACTTATGCGTTGCCGCAGAGCTTTGATGTCAGCAGCTTTAGAATTGGCACTGGATCTAAATTTTAGCAAACGGAACGCGTTTGCAACAAATTTAGCGTAAATTTTGGGTTTTTGTGCAAACTATTCCGGATCTGTAACTTTGTGGTGCAGTCAGGCACAAATCAAACGCCTCAAGTTATAGAAACGTACTTGCTGTGCTTCTCATCAAGGTTTCTAAAAGTTTAGAGACGAAAAAAATTTAACGTTTTAGACTATCGGATTTCTCAGGTTTGCTTTTAAACAGCTTGACCACATACGTCAAGCTATTTAGAAAAAGGGTTTTTTGTAGAAAGGTTTATTACACTATTTGGCTTGGCAGGCAATGCTAGTAGAAAGCTTTGTTAGCAAGCGGTTGTTAAGTTTTTGGTGCTATGTTATTTTTTAGTGATTTTAGATTTATAAGTAATTCAGATAGAGCACGGCAAGTGCAAAAACTGTTAAAGTTTTGGGAAATTTGATGCATACAACAAGTTGAGCTTAAGCTTTGAGTTTTTCTAATGCCGTTGAGCCCAAGCCAAGCGCCGTTATTTTACAAAAGCAAAACACGTTACGTTTTGAAAAATGCACACATTTATTGTTATATGGGTAACAGAGGAGCAATCAATTTTAAGTTTTACATTGCTACTAGCTACCCTACGGTTTGGACACTTAATAAATCTTTTGTTTTTTTTAAACTATTGAGTTTCTCAAGTTTACCTTCTAAACGGTTTAATTTCTTCTTCTTTTTTTTTTAATTTAAGACCAGTTCTGTTTAATTGATTTGTTTTATCATTTTGGATTTGTTATTTTATATACGCATCCAAACATACTATACACATGTCTTCTCTGTGGTTCGGTGTGCCCGACACTTTGATTGCCTACCCTGAAAGAGAACGGCGCGACTAGGTGTACGTATACGTTTTATTTTGTGTTTTTTAAACTCTTGTGCTATCACTTTAGCGGTTGTCTTGATAATGTTTTGGGTTTTGTAGTTTTGTTTATTTTTAGCAGTCTTTTGTCTGTCATTTTGTCATGTGATCTCTATGTTTACTTTTTTGCTTTTGATAAACCTTACTACGTCTTAAATTTTGCACTCAGGTTTTGTTCTAGATTTGGCTTCAAAGTTTTGAAAAACGTCCCGCGCGCAAAGTTTTGCAATAAAAGTAAAAAATGTTTTTGTAGGGAGGTCCAAGGCATGATTTGGCTTAGTAGTGCTAGTACAGGACTTTGTTTGCAGGCGGTTGTTGAGTTTTTGGTTTGAAGACGTATGAATCTTCTATTTTAGACTTTTAGTTTTTTTCAAGTTTGTTGAGTATTTATAGAAGTTGTAATAACTCAAAGTGTTAGGTTCACTTTTAAGAAGAGAGTGCTTACCGACTAAACTCCCTTTAGTTTTTGAATACTTGGAAGTTTAAGATTGTAAAGCTCATGTACTCTATATTTGGATATGTATGAGGATGAATGAAGATGGGACGGCTTATAGGCCGGAATGAGATTGTAAAGTAACACATTTTTACAAATGTATTTGGTTAACCGGTTTTCTATAGAAGTATACTTTCTTGTCTAGTTCAGCTAGCCTTGTCAGATTAGAGTTTAAGTGGGATTTGAGAGGTTTCGAAATGTTGTTGCAACGGTGGAATGCTTAAGCTGTTACTAATGTCTTTGTTTAGGGCTCCAATAACGCAAGGTTTGACTTTGAAATCTTTTAAAACAACTGAAACGAGTATTGACGATGTTCACCAGATTTAGGATTCAAACGTAATTTGAGGTCTGATGATGCTTGTATATACCAGGAATTTGTTCCGGAGCATTGGAACTAGCAGTTTTTTGCTAATTTGGTTTTGTCCAAGATAGTCTAAATGTACAGTTTGTACCTCCGCACTTTGTTGAAATTGATATCCAGATACTTTGCAGAGTTGTACCACAAAATAGTAATTTTAGTTCTACTTGACCTAGAACTTTTATTATTACAAGTTCTTAAACAATAGCAGTCTTTAAGATAAATGGCATACTTGGTTAATACTGCTATTTACATGATGATGTTGTGATGTTTTAACAACAAATCTAGCAACCATAACCGGTTACAGAACAAAGAAGTTTTTATTCCGTGTGGATCAAACTATTATAGATGTCGAATTGTTTCTAATTCTGCACAAACATATAGACATAAGCGCATTGATTTACTATAGCATTAACGTCGCCCTAGTGCCCGACATTTATAGTTATCAATGCGACACAGATGTTACCTATACAACCATGCAATCATTACTTTGTAGACCGAAAATAATCATCTCCGTACCTCCCGTGTAACATAGTAAACTCTATTAACTAAAATGATTACAATATTATCTTGATGCAAGATGAAAATAATTATAACTTACTACTGAACTATCGAACTAAGATATAGTTAATTATATGCACCATAGTAAGGTAACAGTTTAACAAAACAAAAGTTATATATCAAAGCAAAAAGATAATGAATTACGTGTTTTAATTTTAAGCATGTGGCTTTGAAGAGCAGGTTAATTATGTTATAAGATATGGGCAGCATTAGTTAAGGATAGCATGAATAGCCTTTGTGGAATCCCGAATCAAAGGCTTTGTTTATATCCGCAAGTATGATCGAGATTTTTTTAAATCTTTGATGTACGCTTATTTGAAGTTTATGGCTGCAAATATTTATATTTTTAAAATTAATATCAATAACTTTATTTTAAATAAAAAAATAAGGTAAATGTCGCTCGTAAAATTTATTAACTTGTTGTAATTATTTTCGTCGCGATATGTTCGACGAGGCATTACTGAAATGCTAATCTGCAAATTCCCCTCCAGTAGGTTCAATTGAAAACGTAATTTAAACGCAAATATCAACGAAGCCAGACAAGAATCTGCACTTGGCTAGCTGGGAAAATGAAATTATTGAGGGATCAAATTATTTCTCCTTCTTTTATATTACAATCGATATATTAAATTACTACTTGAATAATTTAATTAGCAAATTATTAGATTGCATGTGGAATATGTCTTAAGTATGATTGATGGAAAAGAAAATAACCCAAAGGCGCTTTTTAAATATATTCTATGCAAACATAACGTAACTCTATCTACAACAAAAGTTTTACAGACGGGTGAAATAATATTTGTAAAGTTGAATGAATTGTTTGTCTCCGTATAGTTTTAATGGAATATTTTCATTTGATTTATGATTACTTTATATGTAATACACATTTATTAACATATAACATAAAGGGACAAACAGTGTATACATTATTTTATTACAAAAGTTTTATATTATCTTAAACAATTAGTCCAACGTCCGAGAAGGACTCTGATTATACATTTTAAATGGCAAGATTTATTTTTACAAACGTGGGTCTTGGAGGTGTGATGAAGTGCAATAATATTAAGATTTATGAGGACAGTAAGGTACTTCACAGATGTCTGAAGTGAGTAAAACAAAGTAAAAAGGTCATTGAAGTACTCGACTTCTGTAGCTTGCTAAGTACGCCGCTCGGGTTTGGTTTGTACTAGACTGTAAAAGATTGTTATTTATACACTGGCATTTTGTTGCTAGACGCATGTGTAGTTTAAGCAGGGGCTACTGCTTTTGGGCTATTGCGTGAGATTGAGTCTGTCAGCAACCTAAAGAGGTCTTGGTAAGCAAACATTAAACAACGGGGCTGCTAAATAAGTGATTCGTATAAGTTTTGTCTGCAAAGTAAATTCCACTGTATTTTCTAAAAGTTTTTGCTATCTTGGCAAATCAATAAATATCAACGGTTTACTAAATGCCGGTGTCGAGTTTAAGGTTGAAAGTTTAGAGTCTAGATAGCAAGTTTAATTGGCCTGGAGTTTGATTTGGAATTAGTTGTTGATTTTTGTCTTCAGTTGACTTAATCTTAGCGCACAGACTGCGTATAAAACGGTAATCAACTTCTTACGTATCTCAGTTACCTTTTGAGCAACCGGCTTTGCACTAGTAACAATTTGAGGCTTTTAAGTTGTGTATTTGGCATTAAAGTTTTTTACGTAACAACCGTTGAGAGCATACTGTGCACTGGCATTTGAAGTGTTGGAAGTTAACCAACTACTGCAAAAGAGTATTAAACTTAGACTAACTGGCTTTGAGGTTATATAAAAAACATAGTACAATAGTAATAAACTGTTATTTGTGTAAATAAAGTGACTTTAAGCAAAGTTTTTATAAATATTTTAGTGTTATGAAATAGTTGATGAGGATTTTGGCATTACAACTTATTAGTATGCTATAGGCAAATTTTATAATTATCAATTGAGCTGTATTTAATAATTATGTGCAGATTTAATTGATATATAAGCGAGAAAAGAAGATGCACCGGACCGACTCAAACGGAAAACAGTGATGCAAGTTAAAACGGCGCAAAAAGATGGTTTTTTCACACTTAAGTGATGCGGTTGCATAAAATAGCAACTAAAATGCTTAGAAAAAATGGCGTCAGTCGGTATTTGTCGTTAGCCGGTATTTGGCAATGAACTTTTTTAAGTAGCACAGACCCCATCATGCCAGCAACTATGATGCAAAACCAAATCTTATGAGGATATTTCCTGTTTGGAAGACTCTTTAGTGGCCGCTAAACAAAAGCAGTGTTTGCTTCTACATACGCTGTCACTTTTGCTTTGTATGTCACTTTTTGATTGATAGTTGTACTAACAATATATTAATCATTTTTGGCTTTAAGTATAGTTGTTTTGGAATTGAGGCTTTGACTAAGTTTTGGACAAAATTGTTATTAGTCTGAGGTTTTGAAAAAAAAAGATTCCGATTGTCATAAATACAAAAAAAATGGAAGTTTGCTCTTAGAAATTGACTTTGGCAATGGAAATTAAGGTTGTTATTTTATAGCTTTAAAGTGGTAAATGGGTATTGCACAAAAAACATTTGTAATGTCTTAGAGAAGTCGACGTTTATGCGTATTGAAACTTGTTTCAACTTGTCTGTGGCGTGACTAAAGCACTATTCTTGGGGACTCATTGGAAACGGTTGCAGCAGTATATGGTAAGTTGACACGGAATTTTTGTCTTTAACATCAATGTTGCTGCAGAACTGCCTGTGAAATTCTAGAAAAAAAATCTTTTATGCACTTTGCTTGCGTGTGGTGTTACCGGCTAGGCTCCTTGTTTGACAACAGAGGCAGCTAATCTGGGCCTAGGAAGTGTCCTGCTGTTGGGTTCCGGAGCGTCAAAGGCGTTTTGTATTTTTTTTTATAAAGGTTTTGAGCTTGGAAGTTTTGACAGACACGTCACACAGACGCTTTACTGGTGCTCCCACTGAGTTAGGTGGTGTTTGGTTTGTGGATTGACGTGAACGTGCTGTAGCAACGATTAGTGTGTGCAAGCACCAGGTGTATGTTTGTAGTCTTTCGGACAATAATGTGGATAAGCCACCATAAGGGTTGGGGCCGTTGCCTAGGAGCTGCAGTTACGGTTATGAGTCTGTCAGAGAACCAGAGTCGGTTGACATCCGGTCTATGTGGACCCTGAGAACTTAGTTCGCGTATGTTTATGGCTATGGGTGGTCTGACTGCAATCCACAAAAGTCAGCCAGCACGTCTCCCCGGTAGTATAAAAAGACAATTTAGAGCAGAATCAGTCGAGTCAGAGCCACAAACAAGACACCAAGTAGTATAAACAAAAGTAACCGTTCTACCTACCAGATGAATCCAGCTGACAACAGACACTACCGAGAGACAATCACTGCATTTAACATGGACGATATCAGTTAGACCACATCAACACCGACGACAGTCCCGGTAAGATTTTGTATTCTTTTCAGTTCAGACACCTTAGTAGGCATTACACAACGACGCCGCCTAAAATCCAACTTTCTGCAAAATTGCACACTCCGCTCCACTCAGAGCCTCATTTAGAAAACACCATTAAAGACCCGCATCACAAACATGGATTTCTTTAACATGGATTTTTTACCATGAAACAGAAATAGAAGCAGACGTACCCGCTGGGAACAGGCACCCAACTCCCAAACCATCTTTAAGTCGGTGGTTTAGCACCACTAACCGCCGGCTCTGGCCCAAACTTGGGGATTGTATTAGAAGAAGTGGGGATCCACTCTCCAACACTTCCAGAGAATCCCAAAAAGAACACGCACACACCTGAAGCCACACAACAGGTAGCGTTGAATTTCCGGATGCAGCACTACATAATGCACTCAGAAGCTCTAAACCCCCACAACAACAACCATCAAACACATACTGCACGTATGCCGGGCGTTTCCCAGCATATTCCCGCCAATCTACGAATTGTTTGCTATCTTGAAAAGTGCCGTCGGTGATATATTTAACATTTAGGTTGAGATTTGCTTGCTGCAAAGCACTAATTGGTTGTCATATAGCCTAGTCATGTAGCATTTTTATTTTTTACGATACCAAGTTAGTATATACTGGATTTTGTTTACGTGGATGTTGCAATACTAAAGAGCGTCAACTCTCAAATCTAGATTAGAACAATTAATGATTAAAGCTCCAATTACATGCCGGTAATTTTAGATGTCTAAAGAAGGGGATTCAAAGGGGGGGAAGACAATTTGTTACCCAAACATGTTATACCTGGAAGAAAGCATAGTAAGGTCCAGTAAAGGCGGTTGCGAAACTAGACCGCGAGCCGTCAAACAGTTTATGGAACTGATTTACAAAGCTAGAGAAAAAGCTTCTAAAACGTTTTAGGTTTGGGATGATAATCCACTTGGACTACCTCGCGATTCAAAGAAAAAATGCTGTTAGACATCAATGGCAAAAGCATCGCGACCCAATAGATCGTAAAATCTTCAACAAACTTAACAGGGAAATTAGGTCTACTATAAGACTGCACAAAAATTAGTTCTGGCAACAAACTTTGTGGTCATGGTGAGAATGAGCTTCAATATTTTATCAAAGGAAAAACCGAAGCATTTGCCGACAACCTAGAACTCCAATGCTTCCTTTTTTTTGACAGAGACACGGATCTAAAGCGCATTGAAAGGGTTTACCAAGAGGTCAGGGGTTTCTTGGAGACCAATGACGATGACCTGCCGCTAAACAGCGTTTGGTTGTCCCGCATAAAAAAATTATTTCTAATTTTAAATTTTGATTTGCACCAGAACCTGACAGTATCCCAAACAAAGCGCTAAAAACTTTCTCAAACAACAATGGCTTTAACTAATACTGCTAATGCTATTTTACGTACATGGCACTTTCCAACAGTTTGGAAAGGCTTGCACATCTCAAAACCTAGCAAAAATCAAAAGTTTCCTCAAAACTATTGGCCAATCAATCTCCTATGCACCTTAAACAAAGCCATAGAAAGAGTAATTTTGGACATCATTCAAGAGCACGTTGAGGTTAATTTTTTTCTACCCGTATCTGCAAAATATCTGGGCATCACTTTTGATATGAGATTGACGTACAAACTACACATCTAAGCCACTCTAGACAAAGCCAAAAATGTCTTGATACTAAGCTGGAACAGGATGTTGTCAATCCGAAACAAATTATGGATCTACATGAACATCATCACGCCTCAAATTACGTTTAGATCTCTAATTTGGGGATAGCTGCAAACACCCTCCTCGGTCGTCTTAAAGCATTTTACAGTTTGAAAGTCGGAGTCTCTTTACCACTGCGACAGCATTTGGAAACTTTGGCCAAAAAAATACTTTGTTAAATTAGAATTCTTTTCCAATCCGCACTTGGCTACTAATCAACCCACCTAACCTAATATTTGCAAACTTACGGGAAGGCTTCCGTTATTTTGTCCTGCTCTTTTTTCCTCAGTATGTTTCCGATACCCGTTTGGACACCTCTATTTGGGCTCACCTAACCTAACCTAACTTAACCTAACCTAACTTAACTAAACCAGCGGCTGTAATAGGCTAGTCGCAATAAATGAGATATATGCAGAAATGTCAGTGTTTGCCAAACTCGCATTTGCCAAACGACGGAGACAAATGGCCCTCCTGTGAGCACGGAGGTAGTATTTTGTGTGGGTTGTTGTATTTCCGCAGAAGGAAAGAAAACGGTGGGTGTTATTGAGGGTTAAGATAAGAAGTGTGGTTGTGTGCAAAAGTGTGAGTGAGAGGATGCACGGGGGTAGAGGTATGCAAGGACCTTGTACGGGAAGCTCACCAGTGCTCAACTGGTACCACGGGGATCGTAAGCCCCCAGGATGGAACCTGGCCCGGTCATTGAGGTTGGACTTGTGGTTGCAATGGTTAAGCCGCATGCTGGTCAGAAGTGGGTACACAGCGCTATCTATGAATATGTTAGTGGTTGCTTTGGCGTGTGAGCTGCTTACCAACAGCTCGAGTACCAGACCATTTTCCGATTTTTTACTCCAACCAGTGAGGATGAAAAGTCTTGCAACCTGAAATCAATACTGGTAGCTGTGCTTGCATGGCGCGCTGATGTAAGCTCATGAGGACAGTGTCGGTAGAGCCCACGGCGCGGGTACGTCACTTTAAATTTGTTAACTGCTGGTAATCAATCTATAGCTTAAAGAGTTAGGTACTCCCTTTTTCCCACTCTTTCTTAACAAAGGAAGGCATGTGTCGAAAGACTCAAACTTCCAAAAGCAATTCCTCGGGCGGTTTTTAGTTAGGCGGTAGGCGCTGCGTGCGAATTTGACACTTTGCTGCCAATAAATTTATTATATTTATATCTGTATAATAAACATAATTATAATTAGTATTTTAATTATTATTATCACTCACCATAACATTATAATTAAACTAATTATTTGTAAAATAATAAAATTTATGTAACTATAATCACAATATGCGAATAGTATTTAAACAATTACATAACGTATTAGAGAGGAAATTTGCATAGCTTAAGTATAAGATATGTAATTCAGTTGTTGCCGGTTCATCTTACAAACGGGGATTTGTAAGTGCTCATTCCTTATTACTACAAGTGTCATGATGTTTTGGTATTTGCATGTGGGTTGTGCGGTGAACTATATCACTAACTCAGTATATTCCTTCGACCCTCTAAATAACCATTACCATTAATACACAACCCTTTGTGAATCGAAACTACTCCAAATGGAAATAAAATTTCCACACGCATTTAAATTCAATTATATAGCACTTTTCAATGTTTGTTTCTCATCAATAAACGCAATTTCAACAACTTTGAGTTTAAAATACACAAATGAATTTTTAGTAGAATGAATCTTTTGGTACAATTTTTTATTGCATAAACTATGTTAATAATTAAATTTGATTTATATTTGTCAAATAAATTATTATTAATTGATAGTCATAACAATTGCGTGTTGGTAAAATGAATAAAATTAGATTCCATACCAGCAAAATGCAAATTTAATTAAATAATTTATCTATCAATCATAAAAGGAAAATATATAAAAATGTATACTGCACAGGTTTTACTCGATGATTTTTTAGTAATCTCCATTTTGTGCTCATGCAATCACATTAGATTAACATAAAGATAAATCTTACAATTTGCTTTATGGCTGTATTTTATTGCATCCAATAAATATTTAAATTTTTAAAAGATTTTATGTTGTATTCACCTCGTAGTCTTGATTTACATAGGGAAGTCTTTGCACTTTTGTTTCAAACGTTTATTTATTGCTTTATATGTTATACAGGGTGTTGTGTAAAAAAATTATAGATAACAGCTAGACACAAATAGTTTGGCCGGTAGAATAGGCAACTTAATATTTACAAAAATTATGTTGGCTGTAGTTGCATTCATTCCTTTGACCGTTTTAGCATTTTTCATTTGCGCTTACATTTTACACATTCTATTGGCAACGTTGTTTTGAGATTAAAAAATACTAAAACAGGCAAAGACATGAGTTTAATCACAACTAACATAATTTGTGTGTATATTAAGTTGCCTATTATACTAGCCAAACTATTTGTATCTACCAAGGATGTTATACTATATACTGGATTGGCAACCACCGTATATTAACATAGGGAAATAGTGTGTCCAAATCCGTGGGTAGGCAACTTGCCGTTGTGCCGTATAAATTTGTATGTTTTACTCTGTCGCACTAGTCACTACGCCATATACGGTTTAAATGAGCAATATTAACAAGCGAAATAATGGTTAAATACTGGGTTGCAATTGGATGTAAATCTTTAAAACAAATAAGAAATGGAATTTAATTTTATTAGTAAGCATTTGCAATTAAAATATGTTATGCTGTTTAATATAAAAATTATATTAAATGCAAGTAAACAATATTGTTTGGTAATAATTATACTTTTATATGCTAGTTTTGTGTTTTAATTTTATTCAGAATAATTATTACCTTCCCTTTAAATATCTTATATATAAAATATATGCAAAAGTTCACATCAAACATTTTGTATTGTGATTAATTGTTGTTTTTGATCATTCTATTAATATTTATATCATTGTAGTTTTAATAATTTTATAAAGTAGATCTTTATGTTTAATACATTTAGACTCAATGTAGCTTATTATTAATACTTTACTTTCGAGTTTATGCACTTTTTTTAAATTATTTGTAATAAAATATAATAAAATTAGTACTTTTTTAAAAATTATTAACTCTAATTTTTTAACCGTGTAAAAAATCTATTACAGTTTCTATTAAGTAACTTAAGAGTTAATAAATAAATTTCTTTTGTAAGATGTATCAGATACAAGTAAAAACTGACATACGAATGCGTAACTTTAAAGCGCGCATTATTCACGGTTTGGTTAACGAATTATTATGTGAGTACTATATTATGTATATTTGTCAATATATATTATATTTTAAACAAATGAACAAATTAGTTTTACTTTTTTATTATTATTATTGAATATATTGAGTGTCTGTAATAAGAAAGTTTGTTTTATTTTTTTATAAATCTTATTAAAGTCATTAATAATTGAAATTATGTTACTTTTTTTTATGAGAAAGATTAGTAATACTTGGTAGTATAATTTAATATATAAAATAGTAAAATACAGTTTGTAATTACTGTTTTAAATCAATTTTTCTAAAATTCTGTCTCTCTTGCCTCGTATACGACTGTGAGATAAAAAGAGATGCTAAAGCGGCACAACGGCGGATTGCATATTTCGATATTTTTCCTCACTTTAAGGGGCTTGGTTGCCAATCCAGTATATAGTATAACATCCTTGGTATCTACAGAGATGATTGTGGTGTATACTAAGTTGCCTATATAGTGGCCACTCTATTCGTGTCTGGCTGTAGCTGTAATACGTAGACAGTATTAAACTAACCTTTGCCATATTCTTTGTATGCAAAGAAATATTACAAAATTGTTTAATTTTACAACTATCTCTGGAATGATGTATAGTAGGTCTAAACTATTGATTTGTTATCATGGTCTGAAGTGGCTCACCATAGTATTTTGTGCAGACGTCAGACGTAATTTTGTCATAAGACAAAGCCGTGATCCAACTTTTTGATAACTCACACTTGAGTGGGTGATTGGTCCATCATCATCATGATAACAAGTCAATAGTTTAAATCCAAGTGTTAGTTATTAATATGTTGGATCACGACCTTCTATTGTGACAAAATTACTTCCGATGTCTGCACAGAGTTTAAACTATTAATCTGTTAAAGACAAACACTTGGGTGGGCGGGTGGGCCACTCTAAGCAAATTGACTTGTTATCATGCTCTCAAGTGGCCCACCTACCCAAATGAGAGTTAACAAGAGGTTAGATCACGGCTTTCTGTTGTGACAAAATTACTTCTGAGGTCCGGAAAGAAATCAAATTACTAACCTTTTAATATCAAACAACTGGGTGGGTAGCTGGGCTACTCCGATCTAAACTATTGACTCTAATCTGAACTATTGACACGTTATCATGTTCTAGAATGGCCCGCCTAAGTGTAAGTTATTAACGGTCTCTTCTTGTGACAAGACTATTAATCTGTTGATGACAAACATTTGGGTGGGTGAATGAGCCACTCCAATTTAAACTAATAACTTGAAATTATGGTCTGGAGTGGCCCACCTACCTACCTAAGCGTTAGTTATTAATAAGTTGGATTACGACCTTCTCTTGTGACAAAATAACTTATGACGTCCGCACAGAGCTCAAACTACTAATTTCTTGATAACAAACACTTGGGTGGGCGATAAATTCATTCCAATTAATAACTTGTAATCATGATCTGGAGTGACCTACTTATCCACCCAAGTGTGAGTTATCAAGAAGTTAGATCACGGTCTTATCTTATGACAAAATTACTTCTGACGTCCGCTCAAAGATCAAACTACTAATCTCTTGATGACAAACACTTGCATGGGTGGGTGGGTTACTCTAGATCATGATAACAGTTCAATAGTTTAGATTGGAGTGGTTTACTTTTCCACCCAAGTGTTAGTTATCAAAATGTTTGATCACGGCTTTTTTTGTAACAAAATTATTTTTGACGTCCGCACAGAGTTAAAACTACTAATTGTTTGATGACAAACACTTGGGTGGATTGGTGGGTGGACCACTTTAATCTAAACTATTTACTTGTTATCATGGTCTGGAGTGACCCACCCACCCACTCAAATATTAGTTATCAATAAGTTGAATCACAACCTTCTCTTGTGTCAAAATAATTTCTGACGTCCGCAAAAAGATCAAACTACAAATCTTTTGCTGACGAAAACTTGAATGAGTGGGTGAGCCATTTTAATCTATACTATTGATTTGTTATCATGGTCTGGAGTAAAAAAACTAATACAATCAAGGAGGACAGTCAAGAAAACAGAAAAAAAGAAGAGAAAACACTGAGAAAACGGAGGAAGAACTAAACAACGACAAAAAAATCTTTAAAAAGGCAATTAAGGATAGCAAAAAAAGATAGAATCTATAGATGGTGATTTTTGGGGCAAACCGTACAAAGTAGTGATGAACAAAGAAAGGAAGAGCAAAAGAAGTCTACTTAAAAGAAGACAAAAGAGAAGAAGTCATAATTAAGAAATTGTTTTTTTAAGAGAGAACCTGTAGAAAAACTAAAACAAGAAAAAGAAAAAGATACAGTTATAGTAACAAAAAACCAAATACCTTGAAGTAACACTTGAAGCAAAAGAATAAAATGAGCAGGTTAAGGAAGCGGTTATGGGAACAAAGGAAATGGAAAGGAAGCTTCAAAGAATTATGCCAAACAACGGAGGTCCAGGAGAAGAAGCCAGAAGACTAATAGCAACAGCAGCAAAAAAAAAAAATAAGAGGAGCTACAAGAGCCAGCTAGTGCTAAAGAACCGCAAAGCGTACAGAACGGTGTCACAGGAGGCAGTAGAGATGATTGCGTCAACAAGAAACTAATAAAAAAAGAATCCAGTTAAATGAAAGCAAAGTTACGAGCAAGAAATAAGACGATCGAAAGAGGGCAAAGACAGTGGAATAGAGGAGAAAATAGAGAATGAACAAGGAAACTAATCCTGGAGATAAAAGATTATCTAAAGAACAAATCCGAGACGTGCTATTATACAAAACAAATACTGACTAGACATAGTTCCTTTGGAAAGTTCTTGCAAAAAAATTAAAAAATCAAGAAAGACAAAAGATGTATATTTTTTTAGGAAGACTAACTCGATAATGCAGAACATACTCTAGTAGAATGCAAAGCGTGGGAAGAAGATAGAAAAGAACTAGAAAATATACTGGGAAGCAAAGTGGACAAAACAACAATTATTAAAAAATGCCTTTTTCTTTTACATAGGCAATTTTCCTGTTTTCTTTTAATACGTTTCCCTGAAGTTGTCGTTCCATTGTTTTTTTAGTCTCCCTGAAGGTTTCCTCCATCTTCTCAATATGTGCATTTCATTTTGTTTTTCCGTTTTTTGTCCATTTATTAATGTCTTTAACTCCGCATGATTTTCTAATTTTGTCATTGCTGGTTCTGTCCAATCTTGTCTTTCCCTCAATGGACCAAAGCGCTTTCATTTTGTTTATTGTAGTGAGTCTGTTTGTGTAAGTTGTTTCTGGTCTTGTTTTAGTCATGTATGTAAGGGTAGGTCTTATAACGGCTTTGTATATTCTACTCTTCTTCTTTTTGCAAAGGTACTTATTAACTCATATTGTGTTTCTTAACCAGTCCGTTATTTTGTTTGCTTCCTCCGCCTGTTCTCTTACTTTTTTTTTTAGATCTCCATAGCTGGATATTGGGATTCCCAGATAGTTAAATTTGCTCACTTGTTGTATAACAGTTTTGTCTACTTCTAGTTTGCATCTTATGGGGTATGGGGCTAAGACCATGCATTTTGCCTTTTTGGCAGCGATCATCATGTTAACTTTTTTTGCCACTAGGTTAAATTGAACTAACAGTTTTTGAAAATTGTTTTTGTTATTTGATATTTGATATTAGGGCTGCCTCATCTGCGTAGCACACAATGTTGAGCTGTTTGTTTTCCATTTGATATATTCTTCAAGTTCTTACCTGGGAAATTATTTTATCCATGATGATGTTGAATAGGAGAGAGCTTAGTGAATCTTCTTGCCTAATGCCGTTGCTTGTTTTGATTTGTTCCGTGGTTTTGCTGTTGATTAAACTTGCATTTTATTGTTGTTATATAATATTTCTTGATTACGTTGTGTGCAAAATTTTTCTTCTGTAATAGATTTAGAAAGTTTTGCAATTGTACTTTGTCAAAAGCTTTGGTTAAGTCTATAAAGCATATATACGCCGGTCGGTTCCATTCTATAGCCTTTTTTTTATCTGGCGTTGTACAAACACTGCATTGGTACAGGATCTTCCACTCCGAAAACCCTGTTGTTTATTGGCTAAGTTGATGTTCTTTATTATTTTGCCTGCGATTGGTTTGGACTTATTACTTATATATGTAATTGCTGGGCTTTTTTGTAACACCCTTTTTGAACATTAATATTACAGTTCTTAGTTTCCAGTCATTGGGTACTGTGTGTTTGGTTAATATTTTGTTTATTAGCTGGGAAATTTGCTGTGTTAATGCCGGGCCCTCCATACTTTAGCAATTTATTGCTGATTTCATCTGGTGCCGTTGCTTTACGGTTTTTCAGTTTTTTTATTGCTTTTGTAATCTCGGTGTCGTTGGTAGTCATCTCATCATCCGTTGTTATAGTGATTTCTTGTCGTTGTTCTTGATCCATGTGTCTTTATTGATATGCCTTGTTTCAACTAGTTCTTTTAGTTTGCTTCTTTGGTCTCTGATAAAGCGTCATATAGTTTTCTGGGTTTCGTAGAAGTCATGTTCTAGACTCTTCAAAATTTTTTTTTATGTTTTGTTTTTATTCTTCTAACGGTTTCATGAGTATTGTTTCAAATTCTTTTGTAATGGTTGTATGATTGCTGAGTTCCTAGTGTTCTGTATTGTAGATATGCTAGCTTCTTTGCTTTGCAAATTTCTTTGACTTCTTCAGTAAAACATGGTGTTTTCCGTGAGAAGGTATTGTGGGAATTTACTTTCTTTTCTCGTTGCTTGCAGTATGTTTGTTTTGATCTTATCCCAGCAGCTTTCAATGTCATCTTTTTCTTTTATACTGTTGTTCTGTATCTTCTTTAGCAGCCTGGATTTGTAAAGTAATCTTCACTATGATCTTGCTCTTTGTCGTTGACGTTGGGGTAAACTTCGGTCTCCTCTTCTTCATGTCTAGTTTCAGGTTGCTTACATCTGCCTATGTTAAGCATCTTACATTTAGTATTAATTCTGGTTTTATTTTCGGGTTTGTTAGTCAATTGTAAACTTCTGACCCTGAGTATTGCTGTATGTTTGTTGTTGTTTGTGGTCAAAGAAGGTGTTGTTGATGCAGAGTTTGTTCAGTGCGCACATGCTTACTAGTAGTTTTCTGTTCTAGTTTTTAGTTATTTCATTAAAGCGTTGTTTAGTTCCGGGTATCAATTGGTTGCCGATTTTGTCATTGAAATCTCTTAGTACAATTATGGGTTTGTCCTTTTTGTGTTGTCTAGTGTTATCTGTAGATAGTTATAAAATTCTTCTCTGATTTCTTCTGTCCTACAGTTCTCTGGGCTATATATACAGATAATATTAACGCAGTTTTTGTTTGTTTTAATTTTTAGTGTCAGTATTCTTTTTGAGACATATGTTATGTCATTGATTTGATCTGTGAATTTCTTGTGAATCAGTATTTACAATACACCTTCTTTTGCTCTTGTGGTTTTGTTGACCCCGCTGTATATGAGTAGGTATTTGCCCAAAACTACCTGCCTTTTTCCTTTTTTGTTTGTACACATTCTCCAGTTCTTGATCTTGGTTGTTTAGTGACTTTATGTTTCATGTGGCCAGTTTTAGGGCTTGTTTCCTAATTCTTTTGTCCTGATTCATTCTATAGGTCTTTGTTGTTGTTTCATTCCTGTTCCGAGACGGTGTATTGGTTTTGTGAACATTGTCTTTTTTTAACCTAAGGCAGGTACGTCGCTGGCTTTGCTCTAAAACCCTCCTCCTTTATTCGGATTTGGGACCGACAACGTGATCGTTGAGCTACTCGATCTATCCAACAACCACCCAGGCGGAGTTGCCTAAAAGATAAAAATAAATGGAGGACGCTTTGAAGAGTACTAAGACAAAAAAATGAAGAGTTTGACAATAGATGAATATAACAAAAAAAACAAATAAAAACAAACACACAAAAAAAGCCATAGAAGAAATAGAAAAAAAACGAAAGAAGCAAAATGGAAACAAAAAAACAGGAAAAAAGATCAAAAAAAAAGAAATAAGGACAGGCAGGACAATTATGCATACCAAAATATAAAAGAAAACAGAAGAACATTTACCAAACAAAATTGCAGAGATAATGGAAAAGAAAAAAAAAATTTGAAGGAATGCAGAACAACAGAAATAATGAGGCAAATACTAAATGGATAACACAATTTTTGAGATGGTCAGAAGAGGACACGAAGAAGTTATCCCAAATGAAAATACTGGAGGTAGAACTAACAAATTTAGGACTGCCAAAAGAAATACAACTAATGAAACTGCATAAACTATATATGCAGAAGAGAGGATACGATAAAGAAAAAGTGAACAAAGACCTAATAAAACTAAAAACGCATCTAAGGACAAATTAAATAATTAGAATAAATAACGAACGAATTCGAGAAAGAAGAGAATTTAAAACTTAATGTCAGTGCAGATACAAAAAGGCAAAAAGGACAGACAAAGGTAGGGCTATAGAGAGAAGGGCCGCAGATTCTGTGTGAAAACCAGCGAGACAACCTCGAACTACTGCCAATTCTGGACTAGTTTGATAATGCCATTATAACAACAGAATTTACACTTCACTACGGCAAAAAAAAGTAATTTAAAACGCTAAATTCAATATTATAATAAAGGTTAGGTTAGGTTTGCTAGTTATTTTATTTTAATATGTTAGTATACTTTTTTATTCAATTACAGTTTAATCCCAAGTGTTTACGCCGCCAAACATTAAATTTCAATAGAACGAAGCGACGCCGACAAAATAAACGTAGTCATAGAAGAATCCACGCTTTACAAATTATATTCAGTAAATTTCTAAAAAAAACAAATATTTTTTATTTACTTATAACATAAACCTGGATAAAAATAGTATAAAATGACATTTTTAATTTGAATTCATTGTTTCCTACAATTACTGCGAAATCATAAAAAATCAAACAATAGGCTATTGAACCGTTTGCCTGATAAGAAGTTTTTACTATAAACAAAAGGCAAACGCTTATGGGAAAGTAGCAGTGTATCAGTTCTCGCATGGATCTTGCTGTACGTGTTTGCGATCAATATGTTTGTTTAGTGAAGTGTGTGTATGTTTAATTATTGGATGATTATTGACTTGACGTGTCGTATCAATATTAAAGGTATTTGAAATGATTATTATATTATAGTGAATTAGTACATTTATTAAACATAACAAATATTAATAAATTAAAATAATCTCAATACATTAAATTGATACTCAATTATTCATTTTTATTCGGCCAATGATAGACAGGTTTATGTCGATATTTCATTCACATTAATTAATAATATAATTTACGTCACATAAAATGAGACAATCAGAATTAATCTAGCTAATTGATATTTTAATTATTTAAATGAATGTTTTTATGCAATAATGAAATTCTGTTTACATTTAACCTCCACTTGTATCTTGCAATTTAAACTTGACTTTCAGGAACGGCAATTCCGTGCTCATAAAATGCACTTAACACTTGCGATACGATAATATTTTTAAAACTTTATCATAACTGGGTCAAACTAGACACAAAACCCTTTCATATAAAATAGGCTTTTCGTTATTATTTTATAAATACATTATTTAAAAAATATTCAAGAATGTTGAAATAATTTTATTAAATTTGTTTGTTGTTTTTCATTATAAAAGGGTTTCTATTCAACTTTATATATTATGAAACACATATTAATTATGACAGTTTGAATAGACTATAAGTTAGACCAACATTGATATATTCTCTTACAATGTTATTATATGCAAGAGGATTAAAGTCATCCCCTATTAAATACGTCTGGTCTCTGCTAGTACTGCACATTTAATTTTATAAGCTCTTGACAACATTTGTGCGATGTTAAGACAGTGTAACAACGTCCTTGGCTAAACAATTAATTCATAGATAACAAAATTATTAAAATTCAACCATTCATTAAGTTTTATTTATGTACACAGTATTATATTTTGATTAAAAAAAATGTTAAGCTTTTAATAATAGAAATTCGGATTGATTTCTCATACGATTTGTATATTTCTGTGACAAGCGCTTACAAAGAGGAATACAATTCGCTTCACTCAAAGACAGCACGAAGTGTAATCAGAAACCCGCCCTCCGCTTGTCCTTGATGCAATTCCAACAATATACATATATATGATTATTGTTTAGAATCCCTAGCTTACAAGTTTGTAGTTGTGTATATATAGCAAACACAAATTATTATATAAATTTATATAAAGTTATAATAACTAAGCTTCATATGAAACAAATAAATTGTTTTATATTTTTAATTGCAATTAAAACAGTGGTATAGGGAATGCATGCGTTAATTTGCACTGTTTATCAACACGTTTTACTGGCATCCGTTGCAAATTTCCTGATCACATGCAAAGCTACTGTATAGCTTTTACTATAACAATAAAAACAATTAAAAAAAAAACACAATTCAACGCTTTCGTTTAGAAATTATGATTTAGTTGATATGCCCAATAACAAAATTGTTACCAATCAAGGTTTGCTAAGTAATTCATCAAAAAACGTAACAAAACTGCAATTAGGTGACGGCTTATTAGGTGACTTCCGAATCACCCCGGTGGATAAAGAGCAAGTTATTATTTTAGTCATATTCGGGGATCAAACCCCGGACTGTTAGCGTGCTACGATAACGCTCTATAACTGAGCCATCTCACCGTTCTTGCCAGATAACATCAATTATTGTGCAAAATATGGGTTTTTTGTAAACTTTCATGATATTTTGGAAACTTTTATTAAAAAAATTGTACAGTTCTTATAATCAATAGTCTTTCAAGGCGGCAATTCAAAGTTTACGACTGGATTGACCGCTTCATTGTGCATTGCAATATCTTTAGTTTCTATTTGTATTTTGGTTGTTGATTGACGTTTATTAATTTTAGTGTGATGAGTTTTAATCAACGTAACTGACATCTTTACAACTTAATCATTTATTTTTGTTGCTTTTTGTTGTGCAATATTTGGTTTTAGTAGGTATTGGGACAATTTGGTCTGGGAAAAACTGTAGAAACTTATTTCTTTGATAAATTACAGACATAATATTCCTTTTCTGTAGGTTTTAAAGCACATTTGGATGACATGCTCAATTTGAAACAGTTTTTGATAACATGACTCAAGTTACACTGTTACTCAACGGCTACTTGTACCAACTTTATATGTTTTAGAAAGTGCTTATCATTTTGTTTGACTTAGTTGCTGTGATTAGGACTTATTAAGGGCATCACTTTAGTTTTTAAGATAACCGGGTATCTTATTTCAATTCTTTCAAGAAAAAACTAGTGAACGCGTAGAACTTCACCTCAAAAATAGTAAAATTTTGGCTTAGTAAACATCAGATTATGTATAGAGCAACCATTGTCTTGTGGAAACACGCGTTCAAGAGTATTGTACACACTACTTTTGGAAACGCAATTTAAGACGGCTACTTAGACGTTTCAACGGCAATCTTTAAAGTAATCTGAGAAAGGTTTAACCAACAGGTCTTTATCTACAGAAGTCTTTTTGGTGTCAAACAAATCATCACAACAATTCTAAAAATTTTTACATCTAGAGCTCTACTCTAAAAATCAATCATCAACAGCACTCTCCGAAGTGTTATTCTTTTAGCAGATTGCTTTGAGGACGGAAACACGTTGGGCTTTCGTAAATGTTAAAGATGCGGATGTGTGTCTTAATATACAGGGTGTCCGGAAAATACGTGTACAACGTTTGACGACAGACTCCTGACGTCAAAATAGGTCGATCTAAGCCGACTTAGTTATATCCAAAATTGTCTCGTTTAGCCGGTAGAGGGCGTCAAAAAAACAAAAGTATAACAAAGTTGAAAGTATCTATTGTAAGAAACTAAGTAAAACAAAAACATTACTTAAGCAAATGTGTAAAATGACCGCCATCTTGCTGAATACACTTATTAACACTCTTTAAAAAATGATATTGGACCCTATCTAATGTCTCGGGATTATTAAAATGGTTGCCTGCATTTAAAATCCGCTGCAATAAATCATCGCGTGTGTTTACCGGAATCTTGTAAACTTCTGTTTTAATAGCGCCCCACAAAAAGAAGTCACACATATTTAACTCAGGAGAACGTGGTGGCCATTTTACTGGTGCATCATTGCCTCTTCCAATCCATCGGTTGGGATATTGATGATGTAAGTATTGCCGAACGGCAACGGAAAAATGGAGCGGGGCACCATCATGCATATACCACATTTCCCTCCGAAGTAAAAGGGGCAAATTCTCCAGAAGTATTGGTAATGTGTCTTGCAAAAAATTTAAATAAATATTTCCATCTAACCTGTCTGGAATAACAATGGGACCAATAAGGTAGTGATCAATAATACCTGCCCAAATATTAATTTTAAATTGATGCTGATGATGTGCAACTTTAATGGCATGTGGATTTTCATCGGAATAAATATGTTCGTTGTGCAGATTGGTTACCCCAGATCTTGTAAAGCATGCCTCGTCAGTAAACATAATTTTTCTACAAAAATTTGGAACAAGGATTCTTTTGTTTCTAATAAATTGACAAAATGTAAGCCGCATGGGGGGATCAGTCGGTAAAAGTTCCTGGACTTTTTGTATGTGGTAAGGATGTAACAACTGTTCTCTTAAAACCTCATTGACAATCGTTTTAGGAACATTTAACTCACGTTCTAAGAGACGGGTACTGGTACTTGGTTCTTCTTCAACTCTTTCCAGAATCATCTCTTCTGTTTCCACAGTTCGAGTTGTTCGCATACGACCCCTGCCTTCAAACTTTTTCTCAAAACTGCCCGTTTCCCGAAGATGACGCTCAATATTGGCAAATGTTTGGTGGATTGGTATTCGACGGTTAGGAAACCTCTCCATGTAAACCCTAACACTCTGACGCCCATTTCCTTGACAAAACCCGTATACCAGGAGCATGTCAACTTTCTGAGAGTTTGTATAATTTTCCATTTTTAATGGTAAAATGAACTTGTAATTCAAGAATGTTGATCGTATACTTGAGTAAATTTCATAGACTGGTGACAATTTGTCAATAATTGTCAAATTATTAAACGCCATAGCAACAAGGTAACTTAAAAAATTATTGTTACAGGTAATTTCTTTTTAATATTTACAAATTTTTGACGCCCTCTACCGGATAAACGAGACAATTTTGGATATAACTAAGTCGGCTTAGATCGACCTATTTTGACGTCAGGAGTCTGTCGTCAAACGTTGTACACGTATTTTCCGGACACCTTGTATATAATATTAATTTGTATTCTCCATTATCTGGTCCACTCACACTCTCATAATAAATGTAATTATGCTTAAATGGATACTAATTATATATTAGACTAATGTCCTCAGTTAATAATTGCCATAATTAAAAAAAAATAAATCTGCCAGAGTTGGGGCTTGAACCTGCGACAATTTATGCGCCGAGATTTGCAGTAAGTGGTGTTATTAGGGTCATCTGGTGGCACTTAACGGAATTCATGGTCTATATCTGTTGCCAGATGATTATTATTCTGATGTCTTCTGCTTAAGTTTTTGTATTTGACTGACTGGTAGAAGAAAAATTCTAAATCTTTATAAGAATTTGCGTAATTATGGCGTGTTTCGAATTGTAAGCAATTGCTGTGCTAAAACTTGGTATAGAGATGATGTCTTGGTGTCGTTGATTGTTTGACACTGGTTAGTTTGCAAACCGGTTATGGTCCGAGTTTTGGTAATGGTCTCAGGGGTTTTCTGAGCTGAGACGGAGCACTAATTGAGGGTTTGGGTTTTTTTGCATTGTTCCTACACATGCAATGTTGTTTCATCTTTTTCTTGCGGTGTTTGTCTTTGTATGTTAGGCTTGCTTTAACTTATTTGCCATTTTTTTTGTGGCGTTGTCAGAGTTTCCGGTCTGATCTTGTCTTATCCGTGAAGGGCTTGGCAGTTCTTTTGCTTATCTACCGGATGTCTAATAAATGACGGTACTATTCTTGTTTCTTTATCTTCCGTTGTGCTTGAAATAGAAGCAACTTTACAAGTTTTTTTTATGTCTGTCACTTTTGTTTATGTGGGTTCTTTTGGAAGCATCAATGTAGAAAATTTGTGTGGTTTGTTTATGGTAGCGAATACAGTTTGACTCACAATTTTTTTGGACTTTGACGGTGTTCAGTTTAAATTTTAGGACTTTTTGGTTTTTAACGTGGTTGCGCAGATTATTGTGTTTCTAATTTCTAATCGTTTTCTTAGCCAGATCATTTTGCTTGAAAGGTGTTTTAGTATTTCCAGCACGTATTTGAAAGCCATAATTATCAACAAATTTTGATAGAGCAACATCACTACTGCATCATTGACAAAACACACCCACTATTACTTGTTTTGCTATCACCCAAAGGTGATAGCAAAACAAGCTGGCGGGCTTCGACGTCACCTGCATAAAGAGAGCAATCTTTTGAATCACAGCCGTAGGCACAATGGAGTTTACGTAACCTGGGAAACTAAAATAGACCTCACAAATCAAAACCGTGTCACAGAGTATCACTTCACACTTGCAAACTAAAAACTTGTTGGGTGACGCTAGCAATAAGGCGTTTGATTGTTTATAACTGTGCACGAAATGTCCGCAAAACGCATTTTGCTAAGGCTCTCTGACGGTGAAAAAGTCGTTCGTGGTTGGCTAATCTCGTCTCTTATTTGATCGAAGTCATTAAATTGGGCTTGCTTGTTATATACGAGGAGGAATTTTGTCATAATTTTTTTATTTCTTAATATTTTTACTCCAAGTTTTGATCACTTTCAAAGTATTCTCCTTTGACCACAACTCACCTCTGCAAACGATTTTTCTAATGTTCAAAACATTTTTTAAATTTTCTTATCGGGATGTTTTTTAGGCCATTTAACAATGTTTGGGGAACAAAAAATATTACAGGGGGGCTAGATCTAGTGAGTAGGGGAGATGGACAATTGGTGTCATGCCGTTTTTGACTAATAACTGCTTTACGAAGAGAGCGGTGTAGGCCAGCGCGTTGTTATGATAGAAGAAGTAGTCGCTTGTGCGCCAAAGATCTGCCCTTTTCTTCTTGATACTCTTCCTCAATCTTTTCAAAACTTTGAAGTAGAACTTTTGATTAACAGTTTGACCCGGAGGAACAAACTCCGCGTGTACAACACCTCTGCAATCGAAGAAACAAATAAGCATTGGTTTGATGTTTGACTTTACTTGGCGAGCTTTTTTGGGACAAGGAAAGCTGGATGTCTTCCACTGGCTTCATTGTTGCTTTGTTTTGGGGTTGTATTTATAACACCACAATTCATCACTAGTAATCACCTTGGAAAAAATACAGGGTTTTTTAGAGTTGATTTTGAAGTTCAAAAAATGCTTGAAATCGACGTTCCATTTGTAAGAAGGTAGGTACAACTTTGGCTGCAACTCTGCTCATGTTCAAATTTTTGGATAAAATCTTTTGAATTGAACTCCATGATATTTCAGACATCTTACAGAGTTGATCAATTTGGCGACGGTTTTCACGAACGAGTACATTGATTTTGTTGACGTTTTTGTCACTTCTTGACGTTGAGGGGCGTCCTGAACGGGGTTGGTCTTTAATTGACATTTTTCTATTTTTAAAACGCAAAAACCACTTGTAAATTCTGGTTTTACTTAAGGCAGCATTCTTATAAGCAATTACAATAGTTTCCGCGGCCGATTTACCCAACAAGAAACAAAATTTTACAACTGCGCGTTGCTCTCGACATAACGTTTTTGACAAAATGAAAAAAAATGTTTTACTAAAAAAAATTCCACAGATAAACTGATACACTTACAGCGACAGAACTTTGCACACTCACTCAGGAGACGTGTCCCTAACGGAGACCGGATTAAACAATGGGTTTTCCCACTCTCTTTCTCCGCCACAGCGCAATTTTTGTATTAGGTGGTTCTAAAATATAAACAGGTTGTTTTGGTTTTTTAGCATCAGTACAAGATAAAACGTTGTGTCATCTAAATCCGTTTAATGGCTTTGGGTTTTATTTTTGATTTTTGTCCAGATTTGTTTTGTAGTGCTAGGTATTTTTTTTGTGCCAAGTGTAATTTAAAAAAAAAAAATTAGGTTAATGTACACGGACCGCCAATAAAACGCAGAAGCCTTGTATTTTGGTTGGATATATATTTTTCTTTTTAATTAATTTTTTTAGGCTAGTTTTTTTTTTGGTTTGGTTGTAATCCTTGAAAGATGTTAGAGAAGTTGGCAGGTTTTTACTACAAATTAAAACCGTTGGCGTCAAGTTTGGTACTGCATGGTTGCTTTGATAGTTTTGCCTAATTGAAGTAACTACTTGATTGTGTTTGATTAGGTTACAAAGTGGCAACAAAACAACTCTTGCACAGCCATAGTGTTTTTTTTTTTTTAATTTATTTGGATAGATTTTTGGGTCCAAGTTGAATTTTTGAAAAAGTAATTTAGGGAAGTTGGCCAGTTTTCTCTGTAAGTGAAAATGATAAGCGTCAAATTTAGTACTGCAACGTGGTTGTGTTGATAGTTGTTGTCTAAGTAAAGTGTTTTTTGTCTGTGTTTGACTAAAAAAACGTGCACGGACCGCCAACAAAACACGGAATTTCGTGATTGTGGTAAATTAGTACGTGGTTAGCAAAACTGTGCGGTGTTTGTTATTAAATGCCTTACATCATGTCTGCAAATTAGAAAAAAAATAAGAGTCATAAAATTTTAGAATTTTTGAGTATTTGTCTATTATTATTGTACAAGAACCGCTAGTAAAATATTTGTTGCAAGACCCGTTAATTATATTGGATCTTTCCGCAGTTAGACTTGTTAATTAGACAGTTTTTCTTCCAATTGCTGTGTTTTTTGTCAAGTTGACTACGTATTATTTGTTTACTGGTTTTGTATGAAATTCTGAAAACAAGTTCAGGCCCAATGAACGTCTCTGTTGTTTTTCTTATTTTTTTTTTCTTGACCTTTCGGTATTGGCATGTTTATTTCTTTTTTGTTTACTTAATTTTACAGTCAAATCTTTACAGTTATCTTAAATAGTTTTGATGCAACTTAGATTGTTTAAGGTAGCGACAAGCCCCCAATTGCAAGTTAGATATTATTTTAGCAACAAAATATATAAGAATGCTTGAAACTCAAAATAAGTTTACGCTGACATATTGCTACAGTTTGACACAAATAATCGGCCGGTATAATAGACAACTTAATATACACAAAAATTATGTTGACTTTGGTTGCACTTATGCCTTTGACCGTTTTAGCATTTTTTTTATTTGCGCTTACATTTTACACATTTCATGGGCAATGTTGTTCTGGGATTGAAAGATACTAAAACGGTCAAAGGCATGAGTTTAACCACAACCAACATAACTGTTGTGTATATTAAGTTGCCTATTGTACCGGCCAAACTATTTGTGTTTAGCTGTAGACTGTTTAAATTTTATGTTTCTTAATTCTAACGTGTTCTTTTTGATGGACGTACTAGTTAACTTTAAGAAAGTTGCTAACCTTGAGATTTATCGAATTTCATCCAATTTGAAGCAGACTACCGGTTGATGATTATAAATTTGTTTGTCGCCGAAACCATAAATGCCGTAAACAAATTCACAAATAATTAACGTCCCCCCCCCCCACCGGCATGCCAGCCAACCGACTAAGTTCGTTAAATTTACCTTTAATCGTAGATTTATCTCCGCTCCTTAAATCTTTATAAAGTTGTTTAACGATACAAGAGGGAAGTGGATAATTATAGAAAGTTTTTTTTGTAATGGTTGAGTTATTTTGTATTGACAAGGAGAAAATATTCAATGATTGTAATATAAATTATTTGAATTTAATTCAGAAATAATATTTTTTACGAATGATGGAATACATTTTTCATTTGACGGTGATGAATCTAAAGTGATGATGAATTACTCGTATAAAAATTTAATTATAATTATAATAAATATTAGACAAAATGAGTGTGAAAAACAAATTGGCGATAATAAGAAATAGACGGGAATAATGAAACGATAGGAAATGAAATTGGATAGTTTCAGTCAAAACGCTTAGTGTCAATCTAAAGTGATGACACTATTATAATAATAAATACACGTAGATAATAATTTGTTTTTAGTCCCCTCTTTATCGATCGTTACATCTCAATATGGAAAATTGTCAATATCAATCTTATATAATAGCTCATTTAGTTGAGAAATGAATAGCATTATTTTTAATTAACTAATCTAAGTTTAACTCATTGATTTGTACTAATTAGATTCCTAATTAATAAAATAATTGAATCAGTTTTAGAAAAAACAACGTGTTTATTCATTGTTGAAAGGCTGTATGAGCATTCATTAAAACCGAACGGTATCATTCAATTATCTTCTGGGAATGACATTGATTCACTGACAAAATCAATTTGCCCCGATGCTATCCTGCTTTTGTTAATAGAAAGACTTGTTACTAATTATGGTGGTTAATATAATCAATAGTATATAATTAATTTGTTAATTATATTGAATTGAATTGAATTCAGTTTCACTTTGAGCGATTGATAAATAAAAAATGATAGGCGATAAATTTAGAAGAGGGCAAAAACAATTTCGACGCGACGCGTTGGTTACGTAAACTATTCCATTCAGTGAGTAAATAGTGAATAAAGATGGTACTTGATATAATAGAGTTTTGTGTCTGACACTTTTAAAGGGGGATAGCTTTCTTCGAAATATTTCCGTACAAAGTTATCATAACATGTTTTCTCACTGACAACTTCACACAATTTACATAAATTGCAGCATATTTATTATGCAATATTAATGTAAATCAATACGACTGTATATTGATTAGTAATTTCATTTTTAATATAAAATAACTCTATTTAAAAAAAAAAATTACTTTTTACAATAATTGAGATTTGATAAATAATTAAAAAAAGATTCTCAAACAACTTATGAGTCACACTTACTTTCTAACAAGTAATTAGCAGATTACTTTTGCTACATACAAGTTCACACAACTACAACTACAACAGTAGTTTCAACCAAATTTATGCACTATATCAGTTGGGTGATGCGCAGAAATTTGAATCTCGGCGCATAATTTGTCGCAAGTTCGAGCCCCAGCTCCGGCAGAAAATTTTAAAGAAATTATAACATTTATTAATTTAGGATCTTAGTCTAATTTATGATTAGTGTCTAGTTAACCATAATTATATTTAATATGAGAGTGTGGAAGGATCAGATACTAGGCCTCATCAGTATCCTCTATTCTCTTAATTAACGGGTGCAATAGTATGTATTTGTGTGTTTACTTTCAGGTGTATATTCAAAGGCAGTTTGTGTGGTAGTAGCATAAGCGTAAGCCCTAAATATTGGCTTTTGCAATTTAAAAAGAAATGCAAATTTTTTAGTCTAATGCAGGCTTTGACCTGCCTGGTATTAAGGGTGTAATTGCTTAATCAATACCTGTCGGCGGAGCTAAAGGTTTTTTTAATATTTTAATTTGTTGGCGACAAAAAAGTTAAATAGAAAGGGCAAAAAAATGAAACATTGAGGAACTTACGCCGTGATCTGCTCTGAGATAGAAAAGTTGCTTTCAGTTTTAGGAAAAAGCTCTTGTGCCAGACTTTGTCAAATGCTTTTTTGACGTTAAAGAAGACCATTTCTGTGTGTCACGCTTTTAAGTTGATGAAGACTAGAGTGAGCCCATCTAAACCTATGTTGGTGGGTGGGGAGAAGATTAGTTGATTTCGTGTAGTTTTGAATTATGCCCAAGATCACCTTATCTATGACCTTACTTAAGCTGCATATTTCACTTATTGGCCAATAGTTTTGGGAAAATTTCCTGGTTTTTTACAGGTTTTGGGATATTGATAACGAGTGAGTTTTTTTATTTGATAAGAAAGTGCTCAGTTCTAAAAATTGCATTGGCAATGTTAGTGAAAGCCGTTGTTGCTTTATGCGAGAACCATATCAAAGCTTTGTTTAGAATTTTATCGGGGCCAAGGGCAGATTAGAGTTTAAGTTTTTTGAGAATTTCTCTAATTTGGAAAGGTCTAAAGCAATCAAGTGTGGTGCCGTCGCCAACGGTTTTTAGAAAATCTTTGATTTTTTGGGGATCTGGATATAGTCTAGTCGGTTGCAAGTTACTATAGCTCCAATTGTACAATTGTTTTATCATTTTATTAGTGCTAAACTGATTTATTGCACGACTTAACGTGACAATTTTTTAGGATTGGGAGAAGAATTTTTCTAAAAGATCTTGCAAGTGTTGGATTTACCTTTACGGGCGCCTATCGACTAAACTATCCCGTCAATAATTCTTAGAAGTTTGCACTTATTAGTGCAAGGATTTTTCTAACCTTAGTGAGAATCGTTGTAGTTAATGGACAGAAGCTGTGATAAACTTCTCAAAATTTGCTTTGGAGTAAGGCTTAGAGGACATATTTGTCTTTAACTTGATATAATTTGGAAATTTTTTGTAGCTCCTGTGGGGTCATTTGCACGATACGCATGTTGCTACATGTCTTGACTTCTTGGTATATTTGCACGTGGAGGTGGGATGCCCTTTGGCGCATTTAACGCACACATAAGAGGAGTTGCATTTTATAGCTGTGTGGCCATAACGCTGGCAACGGCATTGCACAATGCTTCCTGATTTGCGTTTAATTTCAACGCTCACTGAAAGGTCGCAAAGCTTTGTAAAAGACAGGATCTCTTTGCTCAGTGTGTTTTGAGGCAACTAAACGTACAGTACAGATTTTCTGTTTTCTCCCATGCGTTTGATTGATAAAGGAGCATACCCCAGAGCTGATAACTCTGCGGAGTTTCGACGTGCTCCATTGCAGCTTTGAATCTTAATGCAATGTAGGGTGCATGCGGATGCCATCGTGGACGTTGACCGATTTTATTATGGAGACCTTTATGTTTTTGAGAGTTGCCATCAACCCAGGAAATTTGGATCTTTCACAAATTGTGATGGACGGGCGACGTGTGTTTGCTCTCTCTGTGGGAGCTAACTGGTAAGGGCTTGTTGGAAAACCAAAGGGGAGAGAGGTTGTTCTCGAAGTGGACGCCTTAGCCTTAGGGGCCGGCCGGGTTTTAGACTTTTTGACCTTGGTGGTTGAAGACCCTGGCGCTGAAAGCGCTTGACTTGCTGAGACCAAATAATAGAAAAATTAGAAGTTTTGCCCTTCGCTTTCTTTTTCTTCTTTGTCTTGAAGTAGCTGAAACTTTTCTGCGAGCGGTGCGTCTAGGGCGTTTCCAACTTTGTTGTCCAGCTGAAGTTTTATGGCGTCTTTGTTTTCCGAGAAGCTGGACACAACCTGGTTGCTGGAGGGATGGCTGGGTTAGTGCACCAGAGGTCTTGATGGGCAGGGTCGCTTCCGCCGCAGTTGTGGAGATTGGGGCCGGTGCTACCGGCGCTGGGCTTAGATGGTTGGAGTGCTTAGTTATAACCTCTATGTAGTCCGCTCGTGGGTTGGCTGCGGTTTTTTTAATCTCCGCTGTAATATCTATCCGGAGAGAGAATAGGGTATTGCCAAGATCTATTCTGCTTTGTCTTAGATTGTTAGCAAAACAGTCTCTTTGGTCAGCCTGTTTTTTGACCATCTTGATGATTTCTGCTTTTTCAGGTGCACTTGGGTCTTTTTGAACTCGGTTTGGTTAGGTTAGGTTAGGTAAGGCTGCGGTTTTTTAATCTCCGCTGTAATATCTATCCGGAGAGAGAGTAGGGTATTGCCAAGATCTATTCTGTTTTGTCTTAGATTGTTAGCAAAACAGTCTCTTTGGTCAGCCTGTTTTTTGACCATCTTGATGATTTTTGCTTTTTTAGGGGCACCTGGGTCTTCTTGAACTCGGTTAGGTTAGGTTAGGCTGTGGTTTTTTTAATCTCCGCTGTAATATCTATCCGGAGAGTGAGTAGGGTATTGCCAAGATCTATTCTGTTTTGTCTTAGATTGTTAGCAAAACAGTCTCTTTGGTCAGCCTGTTTTTTGACCATCTTGATGATTTTTGCTTTTTTAGGTGCACCTGGGTCTTCTTGAACTCGGTTAGGTTAGGTTAGGCTGTGGTTTTTTTAATCTCCGCTGTAATATCTATCCGGAGAGAGAGTAGGGTATTGCCAAGATCTATTCTGCTTTGTCTTAGATTGTTAGCAAAACAGTCTCTTTGGTCAGCCTGTTTTTTGACCATCTTGATAATTTCTGCTTTTTCAGGTGCACTTGGGTCTTTTTGAAGTCGGTTTGGTTAGGTTAGGTTAGGTTAGGTTGTGGTTTTTTAATCTCCGCTGTAATATCTATCCGGAGAGAGAGTAGGGTATTGCCAAGATCTATTCTGCTTCGTCTTAGATTGTTAGCAAAACAGTCTCTTTGGTCAGCCTGTTTTTTGATCATCTTGATGATTTCTGCTTTTTCAGGTGCACCTGAGTCTTTTTGAACTCGGTTAGGTTAGGTTAGACTGTGGTTTTTTTAATCTCCGCTGTAATATCTATCCGGAGAGAGAGTAGGGTATTGCCAAGATCTATTCTGTTTTGTCTTAGATTGTTAGCAAAACAGTCTCTTTGATCAGCCTGTTTTTTGACCATCTTGATGATTTCTGCTTTTTCAGGTGCACCTGGGTCTTTTTGAACTCGGTTAGGTTAGGTTAGGCTGTGGTTTTTTTAATCTCCGCTGTAATATCTATCCGGAGAGAGAGTAGGGTATTGCCAAGATCTATTCTGTTTTGTCTTAGATTGTTAGCAAAACAGTCTCTTTGGTCAGCCTGTTTTTTGACCATCTTGATGATTTTTGCTTTTTTAGGTGCACCTGGGTCTTCTTGAACTCGGTTAGGTTAGGTTAGGCTGTGGTTTTTTTAATCTCCGCTGTAATATCTATCCGGAGAGAGAGTAGGGTATTGCCAAGATCTATTCTGCTTTGTCTTAGATTGTTAGCAAAACAGTTTCTTTGGTCAGCCTGTTTTTTGACCATCTTGATGATTTCTGCTTTTTCAGGTGCACCTGGGTCTTTTTGAACTCGATTAGGTTAGGTTAGGCTGTGGTTTTTTTAATCTCCGCTGTAATATCTATCCGGAGAGAGAGTAGGCTATTGCCAAGATCTATTCTGTTTTGTCTTAGATTGTTAGCAAAACAGTCTCTTTGGTCAGCCTGTTTTTTGACCATCTTGATGATTTTTGCTTTTTTAGGTGCACCAGGGTCTTTTTGAACTCGGTTAGGAAAATTAATTTAAAAAAATTGTCCGTCAGGTTGGCGAGATCTGTTGTCGGTGGATCAGTTAATTAATTAATTGAAATTTATTAATTAATTTGACCGAATTAATTATTAGGCGGCTTTGGTGACTAATCAATCAAGTCGTCCTTCCGTCTTGGTTCTGCTCGTTTGCAATTAGAATTGCATTTGTTCCCAAGCTGCGGGCTTATATTAATTGGAGACAAATTAGCAAAAATGCACTGCGTTTTGATGACGGTCCGTGTATTTTTGATTGGATTAAGCATCCTCTTTTAGTGTTTACATGTGCAGTTAATGGATAACTGTAGTTAACCATCAAAGTGTGCTGTAACTTGAATCCAGTGGGGTTTTAAAGAATGGTATATTCTTCAAAGCCGAGTATGGTTAGTGATACAAATCAATATTTACTTGGTGCGCATATGGATTATGGTAAAGGCGTTCTCCATAAATTAATGACGTCTGGCAAAAGTTTTGAAGTAAACCCATAGTTAGTGCAACTTAGTTAAAGACGAGTCTATGGAGAAGTGTTTAAACGCTCCAAAAAGTTGGTGAAGGAGGGGCTTTGTGTTCTTTGTGGAAGTGATGTTATAGCCTTGAAACATGTTTAACAAATATTTTTCTCAGCGGTCGGAAAGTCATTTACAGAGGTGTGTGCAGGGCTGTGAGTTTACTCGGTGGAGGTACAATGCAAGCTCTCCGTTCTGGAGAGTAGTAGTAATGGTAATAAGTGAGTTTGACAATGGTTGATTGATTGTTGTTTTAGAGAATGTTTCTGGTAATTAGAAGGTGATTTACTGCAGATAGTGCAATGTTACTGCGCTTACGCTTAGGTGTCTTAGCGTCGAGTATTTTATTTCTAACGGTGATCTTCGGTGTTCTTTTTCCGGGGTCAACTTGCAGGTCTTCTAGGTAATACTGACAAGTCCATCTGGTCTTGATCGAGCCGAGCTGGCTTGCCGTTGCTGTCTCTTTGCTCAGACACACAGCCCGGCAGGTGCTTTTGGGTCTGAAGACGTAGAGGTTAGCAAATTAACAATTAGTAGCTTTTATGAATTACACTACTTCAGACACCAAAAACACAATTTGGCACGCGCTACAATAATGCTCTCTGTATTTTTCTGTATATTTTTTGTTCTTTTTCTTTTAAACCTGCTCTTTTTGTTTTGTGTTTGTTTGTTTTCTCACTTATAACTATTGTTTATGTTTATGTTTATAGACTGTTTTTGTTATTATTCTTATTTGTGCCGCGGACGGATCTTGAGAAGAAGAAGTTCTTTGTACTACTGTCGGCTGCCAGCATCAAGTATACAACCTCAGGATAGATTTTTTTTTATTTTCTGTGGATGGAGTTGCTACACTAAGGGTCTTGAGTTTGAGTCTTCTATCTGGTGGGTCAATTTTTCTAGTTAAGAATAAAATGTGTTGTAATGAGAACGCTTTCTTTCGGATAAGAAAAAAAACTTTAGTAGGTCCTGTGTACAGTCTCGATGTTGCGTGCACAATAAAGATTCTAATGATTTAGGTTGCAATTTCTGAATTTGCGGGAAAATTTCCAGATGTGGTAGTCTTAACCTCTGACGTTGGTTGACATCAGATACACAACATGGCCAAGTAGTCTTTTTTTCCGAGTTAACTTGCACGTAAATTGCTATTCCTCTTTCTATCATCTTTTAGTATTTCCTGGTGCTTTGTTTGCAGCGGTCTACCGCATCTAGCGTATGTCCGGATTCTTCTTTGAGGATGCACGAAGAACTTTAATTAGCTCCGGCGCATTTGATGCATGCATATAGTGCGTTGCACCTAGATGCAGTGCGGCGGTAGAGTTGGAAATAATGGCATTGTGCTATGCAATTTTGCAATTTTTTACTTATACTCAACAATAACGCAAAGCTTGCACAATTCAGTAAGAGACATCTTTTCGTTTTTTAGAAAGGATTTTTTGTTGCTTTCCATGCGTGTTGCAGACGTAAAAGTAAACTCCTGAACAATAAGCTCAATTGCAGCACGAAAATCCGCATGCGAGATACCATTGAGCACGTTTACTGCGCGTTCTATGATGATATTGTTTGACTTAAATGTTATCAACAATTTTTGGTATTAGGTTTTTCCCAAACAGTGATGGAAGGAGTGCGGAGTTCTTGGGCGTAAGGGAAGACCTAAGGATCTGGTAGTTGTCTAAAGTTGGTTAACTGCGCCTTAGAGGCTAGCCGAGTTGAAGACCTTTTGGTTTTAGTGGCGCTAAAAACTCTTGACGTAGCTTGGCTGAAGACTCAGAAAAGCGAAAACTTAAAGAGAATTTGTTGACTCGTATCCTTTCTTGGTTTTTTTGTATTCTTGTTCCCTTCTTCTAGGATAAATCCCTCTTCTGGGGGTGGTGAGAGTTGACATTGGGGTCCGGTTGGGTTTCTATCTTCTTCGTCTATTATAACAGTCAGAAAATACAATGCTAATGCTTGCATAAAAATGGTATATTAAAGTCATTTTTGTTTGTTGCTAAGTTTCAACTTACGATCACAAATTCACCGCTTGCAATAACAGCAGAATTCGAAAGCAATTTTCTGTTTTGATGTACTAATGAGTCTCACAGTTGTTAGTAAAATTAATACTGCTATACTAATAAATTTCACAAATGTAAGTAGAGCAATTTGATTAATACAAAAACTTAAAAAAAAAAAACATAATCATAGTCATAGTCTTGCAATCGTAGATTGTTCACGTCCAACACACTATTTAATCTGTATTTAATAAATAATATCTCTAGTGATTTGAAACACACTAAAAAATATATGTCCGTCTGTATTGTAAGTTATTTGAGCGCATTGCAGACAAAGAAGTATTGAAGTACAAGCCTCTAAATAGAAAAATTCAGCTTTATTTATTATAATACTAGATTTATAATGCATTCAACTTTTACATCAATTTACAGTTGTTGAATGATTGTAGTAGTAGTAGTAGTGGGTAGGATGGGCGGAACACATTATTTTAAGTGATATAAAGCATTCTGATTCACCCACAAGCACGCCCAACAAATTTAAGTAAATTTTTAAAATCGAAAATATAATTAATATCCGCATATATTAAATTTATAGTTAGAATAGTTGTTAAAAATTATTAATACCATGCAACCATAACATTTGTAGGGACGAAGGGTTGATGATTAGCGTTTCAAACTTCACCGCCTGTCGGACGCTGTCTTGCCCAACTCTCACAACCGCTTGCGGCGGCCCTATATCTAACCAAATGAAATAATAGTTTCATATACATCAAGATTCTAGTTTAGAAATTTGAATGGCTTTTAAAAGAAACATTATGTATAAATTAATTAATTAATTAAATTATAAAAAAAAATTTGCTGTTTAATTTAATTATATTTTATAGTTATGATGATCAAATAACTATTACAAAACATTGGCATACAAAGCTTTTTATAAAATACAGAATATATTTTAATTAAGTTTACAATAAAGATAAATTGGAATACGCACACAAATTGACACCTGAAGGCAACTACTTTTACGGACTGGCTAACACGTGTTTCTGGGCCTAACCTTTACCTTCCTTGTTGCCTTAACGTCGCTCTACAACGCAACTTCCCGTTGTAGCTGGAAGTCTTTGATCAAAAGCGAACTTGACCAACAAGTCATTACCATTGACCAAACAGGGCCTTCTCCGGATTGCAGTACTTGCCGATGCTGACAAACCAAACACAGCTCCAAAGTATTTTCTACATCTGGAGCTTTTTTTCAGAGAGTTGCTCAAACCCGGTGCTTATCTACACTAGGTACACAAAACACAAAAAAATTGAGAAAGTGCTTTGCTTTAACACAAGTACTTGTTTGCCGGGGTTGGTGTAATAATAATAACAGTGGACGGAAAAAAATTGCGTTTAACGTGGGCCAAACACAAACTTGGTGTTTTTACAACCCCAAACACTACTTCTAGAAAAAAGGATGAACAAAGAAGAGAAAATAGACATAAAGAAGAAGATGGACAAAAAGGAGAAATTCTACATAGGAGAAAAACTGGTACAAACCATCTCAAAGTATAAATTAATTTGGCTTGTTGCAAACTTTCTTGGTCTAGTTTTTAAACACCGATGTCTTCAAACCAAACACAACAGCTCCAAAGTTTCTTTACATCAGAAGCCGTTTTCCAGAGAATTACGCAAGACTCAATGCCTATCTACACTTAGCACACAGAAACACAAAAATCCAAGAAAGTGCTCTGCTCCAATGCAAATACCTATCGTGCAGGGTTGGTGTAAAAACCGCACTATCTCTGGTTTATTTTTTTTTACAGGGATTTCATCTAAGTCTAATGGCCAAAAAAAATTGGGTTTAACGTAACGCTGACAAAGACGCCTTTACAACCCCAAACATCACCCAAACAAAGAAGAAAAGATGGAAAAAGCAGAAAAACTGATACAAATTACCATCAAGGTATACATTAATTTGGCCCGTTGCGACTCTTCTTGGCCTACTTTTTGACCATCATCACGGCAAACACTTAAACAATTTTTGCACAGCCGGAAAACGAGTATAGAGTTAAACGCAAATTTTCCAATTTGACCCAACAAATGTTGCCAAAAAGAAAAACACAAAAGATTAAAACAAATTCTTAAAGAAAAACCAATTCTTACAGAAAACACCACTTTTAAAAACAAACGTACCAGTTACCAAACATTAAGCACAAATTGTCAGAGTAGGAACTATGGGAGAAGGCATTCTATCCCGCATTGCCGTAAACATCAAAGGACACCAGATTAAGATTCTGATTTGGGGAACAGCCAGTAATTCACTTGGTTTTGCATACTCAAAACCCAACCATCAGACGGACGAGTGAATCGAAAGCAAAGTAAAAGCAACCGTAAATAGTAGCAACCAATGCTAGGTAATTTCTTCCTTAATTACTCTAAGTTTGAGAACAGAAGTGATTGAGCCACTAATTTAGAAATCTTAATTGACTATTTATGTCTATCTCTGCACTACGGCAAGTAATGTCTGTTTTACTATGTACTGGTTGCAACAACAACCACACCAAGTTCTGGCAAAGAAAGAAATTAAAATGCCCAACAACTTGTTTCTAAATTAGGCTTGCCCAAAAGACTTACTCTAAAAATTCTATATTATATTTAATGATAAAATTGTATCAACGGCCAATAAAACTATTACTAACCAAATAGAGCTTGTAGACAAAACTCCGGTATGAGCTTTCAGACTCTAATACTTGCCAAAAAGCCCAAATCTTTGAACAAATTTTGTTGCTCAAATTTTTTAAATTAGGTTTGATTAAAAGATTTATTAGAAGAATTCTTTATGATATTCAGTGATTGCATTAGACTTAGAGTATGTGTACCTGGGTCATGTGATCAGACTTAAAAAAGAAAACTAGTGCGCCAAAGTAAAACGCAGAATTAGAATAAGTTGGGCAGCAGCAATTACTTTTACCAACAGATTAGCAAACAAACTGCAAACTTGCCAAAAGGTAATAGAAAGTGCCATGTTAGGTGTAAGCCTTAGGGATTACATTTAAAACACTAAAATCTACATGCAAACAGGTGTCGAGGATGTTATCACACGAGTCGCAAACCTTAAGTGGAGCTGGGCAGGCCATGTTGCAAGGCAGGACCCAGCAAAGTGGACAATACGGGTTATACAGTAGAGACCACGGACCTCTAAAGGAAGTGTGGGAAAACCCCAAAAAAGGTGGAGAGTTGACATCTGAGAAGTCGCCGGCTATTTGTGGCAATGGAAAGCTAAAGATAGGACCGTGTAGCAGAGGTTAAAGGAGGCTTATTCTAGAAGTGGATAGATACAGGCTGAAGAAGAAGATTGCATTGTATTAACGGCCAATCACTTATAAAATAGACTTTTTGGACAAAACTCCAATACAAGTTCCCCAAAGCTCTCATAATGCTTGCCGATAGGCCCAAATCTTTGAACAAGCTTACGAGTTAGTCACAAACCAAATAATCGAAAAAAACAGTAGCAGTTACTGCGCTCTAGTGGTACTGAATAATAAGAAAAATATCAAGTCACGCTTTGGCATTGATTAAACAAAACTAAATAATGTGACTCTAAAAGTACCTTGGAAGTGCCTAAGTCTTCACCAAATTTAATTTAATTACCGACTATTGGTAAATACTTTTGGAAAAAAGTCACAAGTCATACATTGCTTTTGCGGCACAAATGAAAACACTTTTTGACCTATTTTTTGAACCCAAGGCAAGGCTAGCAACTTTTCAAAAAAAAATTTCCAGAGTATTTACCAGAGTTTATTGCTGTGTTCTAGAACATGTTGTCTTTTACGCCAGAGCCAAGCTTACCAAACCGCAGAAGAGATTTTACTGGAACAAATTAGAATGTATAACAATTGTGTGGGTAATGAAAAAGTTTAGAGTTTACTTGAAAGACAAACTTTTTATGCTAAGGACCGATAACAGAGCTCTGGTCAAGTTAAATAATTTTATCTACGCTATGAACCAGCAAATGTTTAAGTTTGCTATCAACACTAACAACAGTTTTCTATTATTTGAAAATAGCCACTAACTAACAACAATTGCTTGCTACGATTAGTACTCATTAACCGCAAAAAAGAATCTTAAACCAAACTTGCTCAAAAGAAAAATTTTGGCAGAACTGGTAGGCCGGTGCCAGATTTAAGTTTTAAAACTCAAAGAAATGTTCAAAGATACAGGGAACATCTGGAGAAGTTAGATTATCCTTGTGACACAGACATGGGGTACGTCTGGGAAAGCAAAGAAAGCTGTTGTGTACTTTTGCCGGCCGGAAACTGCTATCCGTACCACCAAATGCCAAACATAAAGTCCTGACATTATACTATGACACAGACACGGTAGGTCATCCAGAACGGTATGAAACACATACCTGGATTTTTATCAATGGCCGGAAGTCAGAACAGATGTAAAAATCCAACAACCAACTCTTCAGGCAAGCTTTGGAAACAAGTGGCAATTGATTTTATCGGATCTTTTAACACCATTCAAGTTGAAAACAAGATGGTCTTTATTATTTTGCACTTGTGTACCCGATGGGTCAAAGCCGTCCTTATGGCCTCAACCAGTAAAATTATTTTCTAGACGCTGGGTAACCATGTCATCCATTGATGAAAATATTTCAAAATATTCTTATTCAATAACAGTCTGCACTTTTAGAATCAGATTTAGAGACACATTTTTTTGCGGATTGAGAGGAGAATCTTAATCCTAAAAATTAGAAAAGTGTTGGATTTACATTTACGGGCGCCTGCCAACTAAATTTCTTTTTCTATAATTTTTAGAAGTTTAGAAGTTTGCACTCACAGTGCAAAGATTTTTTTACTTTACTGAATTAACGTCAGGAATGCACGTTTTGTACTAAACTTATACCTACCTATGCCTAGAATTCAGACAACGGACCAATAGTTTGTTTCTAGTTTTTAGGCTAGAAAATTTATTAAAGATAATAGTATCTCCTTGAAGTCAGCTTTATTTGCATAAGCCAAGCAGAAAAGAAGTTAATTTTTAACTGATAACGTGTTAGCGTTTTGCAACTTTCCGTTGCCTGTGCGTAGGTTTGTTCCTTGACGGCGTTAGGTGTGCTCCGGGAAAAAGCGGAAGTCTGCTTGTGTGTGACGGGTGCCTTGAAATGGGGTTTAGAAGATTGGCTTGCGTTCTCTTGCACGCTGCGCATGTGGCTACATGCTCTGAATTTTTGGTAAGTTTGCACGTAAAGTTGAGATGAATTCTAACGCTTTTGACGCATTGACAGTATCTCTTTACTTTGAGCATTCTGTGAAAGGTAAGCGTACAGCATAGGGAAGAGTTTTTCAGCTTTACCCATGCGTTCAACGGAAAAAAGGGTATGTTCCATATCTTGGAGCTGATAATTCTGCCTGTGCCGCATCAACCGCAATACTTTTATTGGTTTGAATGTGGCCTACAACCCAAAAAATACTTTGATTTTTTTACTTTTATTGTAATGGGAAGTGGGACGGATTTGGGGGGCTTATTGGAGAACTAAGGGACTTACTGGTGTGTCAGAAGTGGATACTTTGGCTTGAATGGCCAGCTTGGTTTTGGATTTTTTGGCTTTATTGGCTTTATTAGATGAGATTATAAATGGCACTGAAGCCACTTGACTTGCTGGGCCAACTGATGACTTATTAAGATTAGAATTTGAAGAAAACTCACTTTTTTTTTGTTTTCTTTGATTTTTTTTTGGAGTATGTCACGATTATAATTTTTTTTTTTTTTTTTAACGGGATTTTCTTGTGGGCTTTGACTTTGCTATCCGGCTGGTTTTCCATGGGTTTTTTGTTTTCGGGGAGTTGGATTTGACCAAGTTGTTGGCTGGTGTCTTAATGGAGTTCTGGATCAAGTCACCTACCTAAGGTCATGATGAACTGGGAGAGTTGTTTGGGGTTTTTTAGGGGGGGGGGGGAAGCTTATTTTGGCTGAGAGATCTTAGAGGTCTGCTTTACTACAAAGGATCATTTTGGCAATAGAAACGGTTTAGATCTTTTTGATTTTTTTGCTTCAAATCCAACCTGCTTTGCTTTACCTTGTTAAATACGCAGTCGATTCTCTTGGATTCATCCGGATTACGTATTTTTTCAAGCTTATGAACATTTTTTTTTTGGCCTTTTAGTATGTAATCCGGCTTCTGGAGCTGGACGTACAGTGCCTCAGGATTTGGCTACTGCTTATTGGTAGGCTCTCCATTCCGTAATAAAATTTGAATTAATTAATTATTACAAAAGATTGGTATTCAATTTATGTATTTATTGCTTCTTTTACACACAACTATTTAACAGCCTTGTTGTTGAGACGTAAATATTTTCAGTTGTTTGCTTATCATACTACAGGCAGGCAATTTAGTTTGATAATAATACGCAAAAATGTGCTTGCAAATAAATCAAAATTACATTCAAAAGCACGCATACAGTATCTACATGTGGAAAAACCCTAATCCGATTTATTTTATACATAATCCATTTAATATGAATATTTAATTTTGCTATAATAAGAAATTGTTTTCGCTGCTCAGTAGAAGATTTCTATAATATTCCACTTAACTTTTATTGTCTAAAAAAATTCTTTTTAATTGCAGCTCAGATAATTTTATATCAATTAATTTGTAATTTAAATTATACCATTTATTAAATTCAGCTTCTAAGAAAGAAATTCATTATAATTGGAAAATGTTATGCAAATTATAAAGTTTAATAATAGCTCATTAGTAGTAGTTAGTAACATATTATGAAAACAACAAATATTGTAGTATGTAATTAATTAAGCGGATAAACAACTCCAAGATAATACGTTTTTGCATGCATAATTTATACTCATTATTGACGCAAAATATATATTTTTAGATCAATTTATTGTCAACAAATTTTCAATTGATTTCAATAACAAGATAAATTATTCCCTACATTTCTACAAAGAGCTTGACAATTATTAAAACATGAAATGTAAGAATTAATGTTTGTTCAATTAATTTTCCATGTTTATCTGTGGAAATAAATACATCAAAAGATTAATTGAAAAGTGTTTCCAATTATATTTCATTTGGAATAACTAGTAGTCAAATAGTTAATAAATGTTCATGCTTTACTGAGCAGAAAATAACTAGAAAGTAACGACGTTTGAAGTATAAATTATACCTGAAACGGTTGAATTTAATTAATATCATTTAATAATTCAATTTCATACATAATTTGATTTTTGGAGATAAAAGCTGTTTTATTTATTAACTTATAATATTGATCCTTAGGGTCGGGGCCTTGTAAATAATCATTAATTTTACATTTAAGGACAACCCAAAAAAAGAAGGCACGAACAGTAAATTCTTAATTTGTATCTAACCGGCGTAAATTGAAATAAATTCGAATCAAATTTTTAAGAAGGGTGGTTACGTATTGCCATGCATATTTTAAGAGCATTAAAAAAATGTATAGAATTTTCAATATGTAATAATAATTCAATAATATTTTCAAGTGTGTGCTAAACGAAATCACTATTGATACGATTAGCGTTTGCATTAATTAAAATTTATTGCAATTAACGGAACGGTATTGAGGTAATATTATTTACTAATTTGCAATTTACCTTGTATATATTGCACATGCTGAAATTTAGGAGATATTCTGATTCAGGGGAGAAGATACTGGATGTTTGGCTACATGTCTAATGCTAGATAACCTGAACATATGTACGGAATTACTGTAATTGAATGTGTAAGTGGTCGCATATTAAATGTGAACAGAACTGGGTCAGTTGTAAAGCATGTGCTTTTTATCTCGAAAAATCAAATTAAAATAGTCCAATATTTGAGAACATTAAATGCATAGTGGTTGTAATAATAAGTTACTTATTAGTATAACGACGAGGCAGTATGAATCAGTTTTATATTATTTTAGGAATATTTGTACATTAAATTTGTTTAAAATAATTTTAGTTAATGGATAACGTTTTTTAAAAAAATATTAGACGTAATATTAAGATTTGTATTACTGGATGTTATCTTATTTTTATAAACTTTTAGTTGACGATCCTATTATAGTAAAAATAAAACTAAGAAATATATTAAAATAAAAAATAAATATTTTATTTATAGTTTGTAACACCGTCCGATGATGACATTGTAAAAGTTGAAATTAGTCAAATTGAACAACTTAACTGTAGCGTAATCATTGGCTTCATTAACAACTACCTATATTTTTGTGGATAGGTTAGGTTAGTTAGTTTATTGCATACTAACAAATTTCTATAAAACCCTGGTTCATGCTCGTCTCTAGCACTATGAGGTAGTTCTAATATTTTTGACAAATTTTGCTTAAAATTATTATTTTTTTATGCTTCTATTGTGCACCGTTTCTAGGTTTGAAACAGTTTAGGCAGCTACAAACTATGATCAAGCTTGTTTTTTTATCTGGTTGCTTTGGGTGCCACGATCTTTAAAGTAACTGTTTTTTTTTTCCTTTTTTGAGTTGCATCCACTTGCCCTACTGCTTTCCGTTTGATTTGGTCCGGTTCATCTTATTTTCTTGCATCAGCGCCATTGTTCCTGTGCGCTTTTTATCAACTAAACTTGCACGTTATTATTAATTACAGTTTAAGTGTTATTTATAATCTAACATATTTAATACATGACGTATCATAATAAGTTTTTAAATGCCAGTGCACAGCATGCTCTTAAAGCTGTTACGTGTATACATAACATTATTTTACATCTTAGTACAACTTCAAGTTAGGCAGCGTACATCTGTTAAGTACCTCAAAAATTTCAATGCTGGTGTAATTTGTTTTATACACCTGTAAATCTCCTTGGCATATGTGCAAATAGCTTATAGCATAGAACCAATAGGTCGTAATGCCAGATGAACAAAATATCAAACATTATTTTGGCTAAAAGTTATTAAAAACCTACGCCGTTATTTGTAACTGCTTAGTTACTACTATGTAGACGACACTTTATAGACTGCCCCCTCAATGATTTTTAGAAGTTTGCATCACATGTGTGTGCAAGGACCTTCCTAACCTTAGTGAAAGCTTTGCAATAGAAATACTGCAGAATGCACATTGTGCTAGTCTTATAGGCGATTACATAGCGTTTTTGAGAAAATTTGTACCTTGACTATGTCTGATTTTAGACTAACGAGCATTTAGTTTGAATCTAGAAATTAATCTAGAGGATATACAGAAGCTGTGATAAACTTCTTGAAATCAGCATCATTTGCTGGAGACAAGCAAATGATAAGCTGTTTCTTTTTTATAGTTAAGCATTTTGCGCCTGACTACTCGTTGCCTGAGCAAAGGATTGGGAGTGCTCCCGGAAGGAGCTGGAGTCTGACTTTGAGAGGCAGGTGCCTTGGACATGGGCTTACTTGCCTTCATTTTGAGATAGTTTGGGCATCTTCTATATGTTGCTACATGCCCTGACACTTTAGTAAATTTGCACGTGGAGGTGGGATGCTTTCCGGCGCACTTTATAGCATACATAAAGGGAGTTGTATCGCAAAGCTGTGTGGCCATAAATTGGCAACGGTGACGTTGTACGATGTCCCCTGAATTGCGTTTAATTTGAACGCTCACTAAGAGGTCGCAAAGCTCTTTAAAACAAGATTTCTTTGCTTTGAGCGTTATGTGGCAAGTGAACGTACATTATGGGGAAGAGAGGAGCATACCCTAGCGATAAAGGGGTGAGAAGTTGTGCCCAAAGTGGATTCCTTGGCCTTAGAGCTGGCCGGGTGTTAAACTCTTTGGCCTTAGTGGTTGAAGACTCTTGCTCTGAAGACGCTTGATTTGGAGGACCGGCTGATGGTCCAATAATAGAAAAGTTAAAAATCTTACCCTGCGCTTTCTTCTTCTTTGTCTTGGAAAAATGGCTTGCTCTACGCTTCCCCCAACGGGGGCACATATCATTTTAAAGTGATGCCATTTGGCAATAAAAATGCATCGCCCACATTTCAAAAAAATGATGTCTAAAGTAATAGCAGGCTTGCTGGGTTGCTGCTTCTTACGAGAATTCAGAAACCACTTGCGACTGGTACTCAAACGACTTTAAGAACACGGCCTAAGATGCAAATTTGGCACCAACAAGGTAGAATATCTGCGCCACCATAACCACATAACGGCGAAAAATGAGCCGCTAGAGATCTACCTGAATGAAACTCATCAGAAAATATTTTCGGCCACAGACCAAGAAGCAACTAAGTAGCTTCCTTGGCTTATGCACCTGGCTGAGGGAATACGTGCCCAACTTTGTTCGAATTACAGGTTTACTAATGACCATGCAAGGGCCAAACAGCTATTGAAATGGACAGAAGCCACCAACGAGGCGTTCAAACAACTAAAAACCGTCAATGATCAACCCCTGAACCTAGCCATGCGACAACCAGGTCTGAGATTTATATTGCAGACAGACAGATGCGTCCATCAAAGGCGTGAGCGCAGTTATATGCTAATAAGAGGGCTTCAAGAGACACATAATCTTTTACGAGAGCTCAAAACTAACGGACAGACAGTTTTGCTTCCACTCTAATAAATTAGAATGTTATGCAAACTTATGGGCAATTTTTATTGTCCAAGTATAAACCCTACCTGAAGGACAACGTGTTCACGTTGAGAACTGACAATAATGCGTTGGTTTGGCTAAACACATCCACCGACTCTAAATTGAAGTTTACAAGATGGTCACTCATCTTGGCAGAAATCAACTATACCGTCAAACACACCCCAGAGTCGGTCAACCTACTACTCGACGCTCTATCACGTCACTCAGAGGACTAGCTAATAGCGTAAGAAATCGACGATGCAAGCCAATTGATGCCACCAGAGAACAGCATACAAATGTTTTACAATTGGCTGGGCCAACCCAATCACCGAGGAGGCAAACAGATAACAAGCATTCAGGCCGAAACTACGGTGGAAATAATTAAACGCGCACAAAAAGAGAGCTTACAAACCTGCACGTTGATACAGCGCCACCGAGAAACGGTGTTCGAGCAGGAGAACCCTGTCAAAACGGATTTGGGATATAGAATAGACCAAGACAGCAAATTAATCCGGGTGGAATCAGCTGGTAGTACCACCAACCGCACAGAAGAAAGTGCTAAAATACTTCCATTCCTCTGACACCGCTGGCCACCCAGGACGTGACAAAACGGCGACTACGTTTTTCTGGCAATATTACTGGCCGGGTGTTTGCAAGGACGTTTGCACATTTGTAGGTGGGTGCTTTGCTTGCTCACGAACGAAAACCGGAACGCAACCTCCAACAGCACAGCTCAAGTAGCAAACCGCAGAGCTTCTCTGGAAAAAGGTGGCCTCTTTGATCCAACACCCCAAGGAAACAAAGTGGTACTAACCGTCATGGACATATGCACGCGGTTTACGGAAACAATACCCGTTCTTGCAGTCACAGCAGAAATAACAGTACAATTTTTAGAAGAACGAATTTTTTACCGGTACGGATACTCGAAAACCATTCTTTTGGACAATGGTCCACAATTCATCAGCAAACACTTTGCTGACGTTATGCAAAGATAATGAACTAACATCTCCGTCCAAAATAAGACGAGCTTATGTCACTGGTTGTTTATCATCAACTGCAACTGGACAAAGCCCCAGCCAGATCCTTCTCGGACTAGACCTACACCAACCAGGAGGTTGGAATCTAACTTGGTCAAAAACAAAACTTAGACCGACGGTTACAACAGGCCAAACCTACTTGCAACACACCTATACACTAGGTGACACAGGTTATGGTCCGGGGACGCGCCATAGGAGGAAACTGCTACTGGGTAGAAGACGCTCCAACTTGTCCACCCACAAAAGTACACTTTAATGACTTGAAACCGGCTCCGCCAGCCGCAGACGACGTCCAGCAGGGTGATCAAAATCCCGATTCTGCTTCCGTTTAAAAAAAATTTGGTAAATTGTCACGGCCGCCACGTGACACAGCGCAGGCAAAGCCGCGCCCCCAGTGGGGGCCAAATTTGAGGATTTGTACAGGAACTCTTCCGTCACGATGCAATTATCCAAGCTCTAGACCAAGCTAACCCCAACTGAGAATTCTACTTTAATTTCCGCCAACGACGCTGACTACCCGATGGACACGTCGCCCCAGCACACCTCGACTACACGCTAGATGAGACGTGGCCTTGCACCCCAAGTGCTCGGGAGCGTTTTCCCGAGTACCATTGCACTGGGATGCTACAACAACAAGCAAAACTAATTATGCCGAAAGCATACACCGCTTTTGAGGCGACGGCTGACCACCTTGCTTTCACCAAGGGGCTCCACAATCCTCCTCGGACAAATGACGCTGCCCTTACGTCTACTTTCGAGCCTGGCGCCGGTAACATTTAAAAATTTTGAACTTTCAAGAGCTTCTGCAAGAGCAACATCATCCCAACCGGGTGAACCAAAAGAAGCAACAACATCTTCCAAAAAGGCCATCGCTGGCAACCAGGCAGACAAAATTCTATTTCTTTTGCCCTCCGACTAATCCTACAACGTAGAAGACGCTTTGTCGATTCCGGCAAACTCTATAACTTTTTACACTTTTTGCATCTCTCATCTAACGCAATTTCCCCCGATGACGATGAACAACAAACTTTGAGGCATTGCGCTCACCGCCTTGAGCACAAACACTGCACACTTCTACTTGTAAGGGTGATCACGTCACGCACGTGACAGATTAGATTGAAACTCCGTCTTAAGGTCAACTGCTAGATACAACATATAGTCATTTAATATAAATGATTTTGTCATGGAGAAGAAGAGAAGGATAACAAATGACACTTATGCTCAATTTGAGTATGTTTACCGCCATACACCAACATTACCACAGATGGAATTGGTAACACTTTGTAAAAGTGTTTATCTGGCTCAATCTAATATAACTTATGCATATATCTACGCTGTGATACAACTAAAATCTTTTGTTTAAAGTTTCATAATATTATGGACCTTAACTTGGTTTCTAAAAGGTGTTTACTGGTTACTACCTACAAAAACAATTTTTGGCATGTTTTGTATAAAAATACCGCTCAAGTTTTCTACTTTTCAAAAAACATTTTTTCTACTTCATTTGTTTGGTACAACACTTTAGTTACACAATTTTGAAGGAACCGTTAACTTGAAGACGAAACTAACTTTATTGTCACCTTTTGAGCAGGGTTTGCAATTACAATTAAACAACGTGTCTAAAAAAAGAAACGTGGTTCAAATACTAAATTTTAGAAATAAGGCAAAACAAAGTTGATGTTGTGGGTGCATTTTTATATTTTTCAAATTTAAAAATAGCAGTGAGTAGCAACAAGCAAATTTGTCATTGGTTGGTAATAACAACTTTTTGCTCCATAATTTTAGAGCCCAAATTTTGGTTTCAAGTTTTCGCCGTCATCTGTATTGCTAGTTTAGTTTGCATATATTGCAGTAAAACTTAAAAATACTGTTATCAGGTTTTTGAAATTTTGAGTTATTTTGGCGGAACTGTATTGTCTGTTGTCCGATTGAGATGGCATCTTTGTCATCGGGAAGAACAGGAGATGCCCTGAGCAAAATTTTAAAATTGATTTTATAATTTCAAAGAAAGAAAAGGTTGTATAGGTTCTTAGGAACAAACTTTTTCTTTTCCCGAAAACCACGCACTGATATTTATCTACTTGTTTACAAATTTTCAGTTTATTACTCATGTGTGCTTAATTAAAAAATTTATTTAAGTATGTGGCTGACTAGATAAAAAAACTAAATTTAAAAAAATTGTGTGTTTATAACCTTAATTTTATTATTTATATTAACAAAATTGAAACTAAAATCTAAAACCTATACTTTAATCTAAACCGAATCTATTTTTAGTATTTTTTTAATTTTAATTTTTTTTATATTTATTTTTCTATTATAATGATCAACATAACACAATTCTATGTAACTAAATCAAGAATTGATTATAATGCTATCATGCAAACACAGGATGTAATTAAATTTCTATTTCAATTAGATTTATTATAGTAATTGTATGTTGATAGAAAGCATTTTGAAATATATATTCAAGCTGTGCGTAGAAGATTAATATATTTTGATCCTAATGTAATGAATTGTTTGTTTGTTTGTTTCAGGTCAGATAGATCTATGGACTCAAGAAGCAAAAGGATGCCCCTGTCCATGGGATAGTAGTAATCGTCAATGCGCGTGCTGCGTAACAGATGGAGGCTGCCATTGTGGAAAAGACGCACCAAATCGATGCACGCAATGTGGTCTCCAACAACATTGCAACCACAGTAAGTTTAATCTTTAGAATTTGCAATAACAACAAACTACATGACAATTAGCTTTAATTGAATTTCAAATATCCTTGGTTATTAACATAACACATTCATTAGAACTTAATGGGCTAAGGCAACTAAACAGACAGCTGTGTTTTACCATAGTGGCGTTACTTCCTATGTAAACACTACTACTAACTTTAAGTTTGCAAGTTTTCTTACCCCAATTCGTTACAAAGACATTTACAACTACTAACAGGCCTACCGAACTTATTATATTATCCTTTCTTAGCCCCATTGTCCCTACTTACGATATCAGGATAACCCACACCTTCAAATTGCAAACAAATTCAATTATTATATTAAATAAAATTATAGCATTTGATCGAAATCTCAATCTATAGTTACTGGATTAATTAATCACGATCCCACAAATCCGACGCATTATTACTTTAGATTCATATTAGGGTAAAAACAGTTTTCTAGATTTATTGGATCGCATCCGAATTAAATCTAAACTTTTTTTATGGATATTTAACTCTCGTGAAAATTTTTTTTTGCGGATTTATTATTGGCAGAGATTAATCTGGTTTGTTGGCAACTAACTAATATTTCATTTGAATTCGCACAACCATTTCAACTCCGGCCGCAACATTTAATTATATTATATTTTTTTTATGTAAAATGTATTCAATGGTAACTAGTTACAAATTATTTGATATTTCAAAAGCAATTAATTTTATTTATTATATAAAAATAAAATTGTGGTTTTACCAGTAGGTTGTTTGTACATATTTATGATTAATGAATGCAATTTAATTTCAAATAAAATAATATTAATTACAATTTTATTATTGTTGAAAAATTTTCTGTTGAATTTATTGTATAGCTTTTTACTTATTTTTAAAAGAGAGTGATTGTCATCATTCTAGTTAAGCTTTTTGTAATCCAATTTGCATCTAAATCTACTATTATAAATCCTTCAATTGCTGTACCTACAATGTCGGCTTCAATTCATTTTAGGCAACGGGTTGTCAAAAATTATCTTCTTAAATTAAATACCAAATTCCACCTTTTATTCTTAAAATATTTGCAAATAAATTTGCTCTTATTTTGACTAAAATATTTATCTTATTATACAAAAATTAAATATTCCTAAATTGTTGGAAAATTGGAAATGTTTAACCTATACCTAAAAAGAAAGATTTTTCAAATTATAGACCAATTGCATTATTGTTCAATCTGTTAAATTTTTTTGAAAAATATATTAATTTTTACATTGTCAAGTTCTTAGAACAAAATAACTTCATCTCAAACTAATGGAATTCTACTTTAGACAAGCTAGGAGAAAATTTTGCAGTAGCTCTAGATACTTCTTAAGCGTTTGATAGGGCATGTCATCCTAATCTTTTCAAAAAGCTCTATTGTATAGGTATTGATAAAAAAACTGAAAAATCTCATCAATAGTTTTCTTGACAATAGAAAAATTATAGTAAAAATTGATAGTTTCAACTTTGACCCCAAAATTATAATGTTGGTGTTCTTTAATGTTTTGCTTTTTTGGTAACTTTATTTGCGATTTACATGAATGAAATAACTAAAAATCCTATTCATAGTTTTGCAGATGATAGCACCCTTTATACTTTCCAAAGACCATATCAAAAAATATGGCAGAGCGTCTTAAAATTTTTAGGATAAAATCTGTAGCATCTATAAACAAAGACTTATTATTAGTACGTTTATTTTTTGCCTTTTGGCCTTGAAAATTACATTTACAAATACATTTTTAACTTTCCAAAATTATAAAATCTAATCCTTATAAAATTAATACAACTAAAAGTATTTTCTTCTCTGTTTATCTACTTCTTTTTTAATTGCCCTCATCCATTCTATCCCTCTTCCGTCCCTTTTCAATATTTCATTTTTTTCCATCTGTTCTTCTCTCATTTCACTCTTTCAACATATGTTCCATAGTTTTTTTAGTCTCTCCGCACATTCTGCACATTTTCAAATCTTCTTCCATCCAAAATTTTGTCACTCGCTCTTCATTACCACATCTGAATCTTGCAATCATCTTTTTATCATTTTTATTATATCTATCGCTCTCTAGGTACATTGGCAGTTTGCTTTCTATAATATGTTTATAATTTGCGTTGTACCTAGACTCTTTCACTCGTATTCTCCTTTCTTGCCTTTGTAAGTCTCTATCTCTTTCCATAATTTTGTACCATGTCTTCCTCCCAGATTCTCTCATTCTTTCAATTTCTTGGCTAGCATACCATTCCTATTGTAATAATTTTCCCTAATCTTTCCATTTCTTGCTTTCATTTTCTCTTTCTGCATTTTTGTAAGATTTTACATTCGTGTCTGTCTCATTTTTTCTTCATATTTCATTGCTCTTTTTCCTGCTTCTACTCTTAACTTATCTTGTTTGACTTCTTTCAGCACAATATATGCTGGAGTTTCCAATTTAAACCTAGCGATGGGTGCTAAATATTTTACATGTATTGCTTCTAATTTTTCTTGTTCCTTCCATCCCCATTTTTCTGACCCATACAATATCATACTCCTAACTAAACTATCAAACATAAGTCCTTTTATTCTTATACATTCAAATTTTCTTTTACTTATCCCCCAAACTTGTCCCATTACTTTGTTTGCTTTTCGAGCCATCTCTTTAATGTGTTCGCTCTTAGTGTTGTTCGTGCAAAAAACATATCTCAAATATTTAAAAGATTTAACTTCCGTAATACCTTGCCCATTCCATTTCCAGTCCTCAACTTTTTTTCTCCCACCCCCCTTTCTGAACACCATAATTTTTGTTTTAGCTACATTAACTTCTAAACTTTTTTTTCTAAAATATTTTTCTAAACTTTTAATTATTTCTTTCATTTCCTTCGCTTCTTTTGCTATAATTACCATAACGTCTGCATATGATAGCAACCACACTTTTTCTCTACCGACTACTACCCCTCCTGCTTGAACTAACTTCTTTTTTTTTCTACATCTGCTATGTAGGTTGCAAACAAAGTGGAACTCAATGGACATCCCTGTCTTACTCCTTTTGTTGCCCAAAATCTTTCACTCATTTTCCCGTTCACCCACACTCTGCTTGCTGTCTCCTCATACACTTTTTCCATTCTTTTTACCAGGTGCTCGCTAATTTTTTTCTCTCTCATACACTTCCACAGTTTCTCTCTATCTACACTATCAAATGCCGCCTTTAGATCCAGGAATAACGCATATACTTTTTTCCCTTTTTCTGCAATTTCTTTTTCCACAATATGGTGAAAAATATATACGTTATCCATGGTACCCCTTCCCTTCCTAAAGCCGGTCTGCCCGTCTGGAATTATCTTTTTCATACCCAGTTCCTCATTTAACTTTTCTTCCAATATCATGACGTAGATCTTGTATGCCGTATCCAGTAGTGTAATGCCCCAGTAGTTATTTGCTAGCTTTTTGGTTCCACTTTTGTGTATAGGGCATATAAGACCTTCTCTCCATTGATTTGGAAACCTTTCTCCTTTCCATACTCTATTTATTAACTCACTCAATGTCTTAATCAGCTCTTCCGTACCATACAACCACGCTTCATTCTGTATCCTATCCATACCTGGCGCTTTTTTTTTCTTTAATTTTTTTTATTTTCTCCCATATTGCTTCTTTTGAAATTTCTTCCGCTTGTAGGATTTACTCTTGTCTGTCTAGTTTCTTCATTTTCCTTTTGTCCTCCAAACAAACTTGAAAAGTGTTCTTTCCACGCTTCCATTGGTATTGCCTCATTATCTCCCTGTTTTTTTCTTAGTTCTTTGTTTATGTATTTCCATACTTCTGCTTCTGATTTTATTTTTTTAATTTTTATTTCTTCTTTTTTTATAAATTTCCTTTTAGCTTTTTTACACTGATTTTTGTATGCCTTCTGATCGTTTAGATATTCTTTTTTTGTGCATTGGTTGTTTCTACAGTGCCTTAACATCTTTCTGGCTTCTAGTTTTTTCTTAGTACATTCGCTGTTCCACCATTTGCTCTTTTTCATTTTTTCTTCTTTTCTTTACTACCGCTTTCCTGATTGTTTTCTCTAAATCCCTCATTATCTCTTCGACATTGCTTCCGTTTTTTCTAATTTCTCTCAGATTTTGTTTGTACATTATAACACTTTCTTCCGTCCATATTATCCTCTCTTCACTTTTCTATTCATTTTCCTGTCTCCTCACAGTTTCTCTATTTAAGCTGAGTTCTAAAGGCTGGTGGTCTGATTCAACTCTTATTCCTACTTTAATATTGTCAATCTTTTCCCACGCCTCCTCATTTACAACTACGTAGTCTATTACCGATTGTCCGTTTGTCCCTATATAAGTAAATTCTCCCTCTTTATCTCCAGTGATGTTTCCATTTAAAATGTCTCAACCCCTCTCTTCTATCATTTCTATCATTTCCTTTCCTTCTCTATTTTCTGTGGTATTCTTTGATTCTCTGTTTCTAAACAAAGACTTCAAAACAATCTTTGAATGGGACATTTCCAACATGGTCAATTTTAACTCAAAAAAAACTTTTACTGTTTTAGGAAGAATTCTTTAAAACGACTTATTTGGTAATGTCAGCTCGCAGCATATGTTTTATCAAATTGTCTTAAAAGTTATAGGTAAGTTTTGGGTATAGTAGAAACAGATAATTAAAGCCGTTTATTCTGGACTGTGTTGTTATTTTGAGTTTCAATTTTTCTAATGTTGCCGTAATTGCTTTTGGAAAAACTCTTTGAAGACGACTTCCAGGTTACTTCTAAAATTGGTTTAATAAAGTTTTATAAAGTTTTTATTTTTTAAATGGTTGTAAGATTATTAGAGTGTAACCAAAATGTAAAGAGATGTAGCAAATATGTTCAAAAATGTGCTTGACATTAATCAACTTTTTTTAATTTTGCCTTTGTTGTTTTATTTTTTTGAAAATGATCTTTAGGTGTTTTTTTTCAAAGTTTTGTCTTTGTTGGTTTTTATAAATTTGTTCAAAAACTTCCTTGAAGATAACCTCCACGTGTTTAGTCATTTCAATAAATGATAGGTTTTTGTCAAAAAGTTGGTCGTTTAATTTTTTGAAAAATCCATTAGTATGTAAGAATTTGCAGATTGCACATATACTCCAAAAGGTGCTCTTTGCTAAACAACCTTTTTCTTCAAAGTTTTGTTTTTTAATTTAATTTTTTTTACCATTTTGAAGATAATCTTTAGGTGTTTAATTACACATTTTTTTAGGATTTTGATCTTGAATTTTAGATATATGTTGAATTTTTTTAAAAAGCTCTTAATGTGTAATCAAACTGTAGTCTCCAGGTTACTTCTAAATCAGTAAAACTATTGGTTTTTTTGTACAATTTTTTGAAAATGTTTTTGGGTTGTAACCAACATTTGAAAATAAAACACACGTGCTCTAAAATGTGCCTTAGGCTAAACCAAATTTTTTTTAGAGCCTAAACAACGTTTTAAAACTATATTTCTGTTGTTTTAATGTTTTTTATCATTTTTGAGATGACTTCTAGGTGTTTGGTTACAAGTTTTTGTGAGCTTTGTCTTTGATTTTAGAAGTTGTAAAATTTATTAGGAGGTTTTAGTGTGTAGTCTCTTTTTTTTTTTAGAAGTATGTTTTGTTGTTTTTTTAATTTTTGTGTTTTTCTTAAAGATGGCGTCTAGGTGTTTAGTTACACATTTTTTAAATAGTTAAGTTAGCTTAGGTTGTTTACACATTTTTGTTTTGTTTTTGCTGTTTTTTATATTTTTTATATTCTTTTTGAAAATGACTTTTAAGTGTTTATTTGCACATTTTTTTAAGAGTTTTGTTTATGTTGTTTCTTATCACCATGTTTGGCGTTAGGGTCTTATACGTAACAGTCGTTGGGGGTATGATTGTGCACTAGTAGTTGAGGCCTTAGAGTTGCACAATAACTGCAAAAGATTGTCAAGCTTACACAGGCCAGTTGGGTCATGAGGTTGTATGCAGGGCACATTACATTAGTAAGGAGGAGTTACAAAGGCACTGATATTAAAGTATACTTTGGTCATGTGTTAATTAGGGAACAATTGCGGGTCGTTACGATGACGCGCTGAGGATGAGATGAACCGAGCCGCCACGAATGGAGTGGAGTGGGGCATAGCAGCTAGGAGCGAGGGTCTGGAGCGTGACGTACAAAGGAGCCTGAGTAACTTTTGCGCAGTGAAGCGATACGGTCAAATGATTTGACGACAGTGACCACTTTATTATTATAGAAATTATTGTAGAATATTGTTAAGTTAATTAATATACGTTGTTTAAGCACGGAGTGGTGGTTGGAAGGATTAGCGTGCGTCGCGTTAGTTATATAAAAAAATAATTTATATAATTGTTTTACAATTGTTTGTTTATATATTTTTATTTTCTTTGACCTCTAAGTGTTTGTTTACACTTTTTTTTTAAGTTTTTACTTTTATTGTTTTTTATATTGTTTCTAAGTGTTTGTTTAGACATTTTTTGTGGAGTTTTGTTTTTGTTGTTTTATATTTTGTCATTTTTTTTCTTTTTTTGAAAATAACTTTTTTTCAAAAACCTTGTAGATAACTTTCACGTATACATTCTAATAAATGATTTAATAGGTTTTTTTTTTTAATATAGCAAATTTTTTAGTTGGTTGTTTTTGATAAGCTCTCCGTGTGTAGCCTGTAGCCTGTAGCCTCCAGGTTACTTCCAAATTGCAAACTAAAACTATTAGTTTTATAGATTTTTTGTAAAGTTTTTAAATGGTTGTGAGATTTTTTTTTTAAGTTTTTAAGTGTAACCAAATTGTAACAATGTTTTTTTGCATTTCTGCAAAAACTTTTTTGAAGATGAGCTTCAAGTGTTTGGTTTTAAACTTTGTTTTTGTTGTTTTTTAAATATTTTTTTAAATTTTTTTGAAGATAACCCCCAAGTGTTTGGTTCAAATTTGAGCGTTAGAGACTAACAAAGTCCAATTACTAGTTTGATTAATGATTACTGACTAACTAATCAATCAATAGTCATTAATCACATTAGTTTTTTATACTATTACTTTATTCACAATTACAGATTGATCATTAGTTGATTACTTTTGACTAATGGTTAGTCAAAACTACTTTGTATTCGAGTATTTGTCAATCATCAATCACATCGCATTTATTTGACTAATTATTTTTTAATATTTGTTTTATTAAAAAAAAAATAACTTAAAAAAATATTTTGGAAATTTTTGACAAACATAGTTATTTAAAATTACATCTCATTCATTTTAAATTAATTAATAATTTTATTATATTCAATAAAATGCAAACAATGTTTTACGCTCATATATTAAAATTTGTGTTTATATAACTGAACCAACGAACGCTGATTCACCCATCCACCACACCGTGCATTTACGATGTATATTAAATAACACTAATTTTTTTAAGAACGTCTATTACCGTACGTTACATGCATTTGACCGCATTATTTTATTGCAACAATGAGATTTTTTTCTGTTTTATTTATTTTGCATCAATACCTTACAACCCGTTATTGTTTCCGCTTTTGTAATGTGCCCTGCATACAACCCCAAAGTTTAACAAACCAGTGTAAGCTGACAATCTTTTACAGTTATTGTACAACCCAGTAGCGGAGCTATGATTTTTAAGTCTAACCCCAAAATATTAAAAAAAGGTCTCTCAGAAACGGCTTTGGAAAAAAAGCAATTTTTTTTTAGTTTACATATAACATATCTGTAAACTAAAAAAAAATTATATAGATTAGTAAATCTGAACCAAATCAGTCAAATTTTATACTAAACTGTCATCAACCTAGTACATCTATTAAAAAATTTATTTATTTATCACAACAATTCACAATAATAATTTATGTTGTCGTAAATGTAACAGACCTGCCAAATAGTGTTTTAAACTGCCAAAAATATTGTCAAAAAGTAATCACATTTGTCAAAAACTTATTAAACAGTTTACTACATTTCTCAAAAGTTACTAAAACTGTCAAATAATTTTCAGTAATGTAATAAATTGGAAGCAACTTTCTAGATCTGACAAATTGTATTTTAAATTGTTACTAAAACTGTCAAGGCGTTACAAAAACAGTTTACAGCAATATATTTTGTTGTCAAACACATTATTATATCTATCAAAAAGTTACTAAAACTGTTAAACAAGTCAGATTTGTAAAATAATATTTTAAACTGTTAAACTATTTTCAGTAACGCAGTGGCGTATCTAGGAATTTTGGGCTCTACTGTAAAATATTAAAAAAAACCAACGCAGGGAAGGATTTGAAGTAAACGTACAATTTTGTAATTTTTTGTACTTTGCTATTTAGTAACACTTTCTCCTGGTACAACTCCCAACTCCAAATCCCAATACACAAAATATACTTTCAACAGCTGTTACGCATAAGACCTTAATGCTAAATATGGTGTTAAACATAACCCTAAGACATTAAATGGTAAATGCCTCTTTCTTTAAGAATGCGTGAGATCATTTTATTAATCTGGTTCTACAAGTATTAGTTTTCCAGCATTGTTGTTCTTATTTTTGATGTGGGTGCATGTGTTACGGCGTGCGTGACCGTGTCGGTCTCCCCACAGTGCTGGCATAATTTACTTTTTTTAATTTGGAATTTTTGGAGGTAACTACCAAAGCATCCATGTTCTCCTAAACTTTAGGTGAATTAATAGTTTACCTTACTTTAGTGTTTATTAATCCACATTTTTAGGTTTTTGATCAGTGATTTAGTAGAGCTAGCCTAACTGCCGCCCTGTTTTTTTGTGTACATCTCTGTTCTTTCCTTTACAAGAAGTCAATTGGTATTGCACCTGCAATTACTTGCACTGCTTCCAGGGAGGAAGTACGGTATCTAGATTTTCTTTGGATTTTGATAAGTTTGAAGTTTTCCTTTTTTTTTGGATAGTTTTACCCCATTTAGAAGCCGCGAATAGGATTATAAAGTTTACAAACATGCTGTATCTGGGACCGTTTACGTTGGGCATCAGCCCTGTTAGCGCCGCAAGCGCTTTTTTTGCTTTTGCACTTGCTCTTTTTAGGTGCTTTCTTTGGTTGTTGATTTTGCTAAATATGAAGGTATTGCATGCTTGGTTTTAATGCAATAATTACTTCTTGAGCATCAATTTCTACTTCTGTTAGCCGCCTTCCATCAAATACGACCACAATTTCTGTATTTTTGTTGTGCAGTTTAAATTTGTTTTGTTTTTCTATATGCAACTATTGCATTATTGTCCGCAAATTCAATGATTTTTACTTTTTTTTTAGTTTTAATTCTTAGTATCTGATTGTATCAAATGTTCCAGTGAACCGGGCCTAGAACTGAACTTTGTGGTATACCGCAGCTGATTTTTATTTCTTTTTTATCAATTAATATTGACCTTTTACAGAGATAATTGTTTAGCAAGTTAAGAATTTAATTCCTTACTTTCATTTTTTGAAGTTTTTTTGTTTTTTCTGGCAGGGAACATAACCCCAATATCAATGTACTTTGTTTTACACACATCTAAGACTCCCTTGGTCTACCTATGAGTAACTTTAGATAGTTTATTACATTTTTTTAAATTTTCTTAAATATATTTAAATTTTCTTATTTTTTCTGATTTTTTTTTTTAATTATATGAAATTTTCTTAATTTTTTTATTTTTTGTTTTTTTAGATTTAATATTTTTTTAATTTCCTAAGGAGTTTTTTATACAAAAAGATATTTTAAACATTTAAAAAAAAAAAAAAATTTTTTTATTTTCTTAGTTTTTTTTTTAATTTTCTTTAAAAAATTTGAATTTTTTGAATTTTGGTTAATTTGTTTTATTTTATTTTTTTGTTTATTATTTGTTATTTTTATTATGTGCAGGTAATGATTTCTTAGTCAGTATCTTTTTATTCGTTAAAGTTTGTTATTACCAACTATAACCAGTTTAAATTTATCAGCATGGCACCTGGGGGTCATCTTCAAGGTTTTTTTTTAATAAAATTTGTACAGTTTGAGTCATGTTTATATACCTGGAGATTATATTTAAAAGTATTTTACTACTAACTATAATTAGTTCAAATTTATCAGCGTGATACCTGGGGGTCATCTTCAAGAGTTTTTTTAATAAAATTTGTACGGTTTGAGTTGTGTTTATATATTTGGAAACCATGTTTAAAAGTTTTTTACTACTTACTATAACCACTTCAAACTTATCAGCGTGGCACCTGGGGGTCATCTTCAAGTCTTTTTTTAATAAAATTTATACAGCTTGAGTAGTGTTTACATACTTGGAGATTATGATTGAAAGTATTTTACTACCTACTATAATTAGTTAAAACTTTATTATTGTGGCACCTGGAGGTCATTTTCAAAGGTTTTTTAAATTAAAATTTTACAGCTTGAGTAGTGTTTATATACTTGAAGACCATATTTAAATTTTTTTATCATTAATTATAATCTGTTTAAATTTATCAACATGGCACCTGGGGGTCATCTTCAAGGTTTTTTTTAATAAAATTTGTACGGTTTGAGTAGTTATAAAAATTTTACAGCTTGAGTAGTGTTTATACACTTGAAGACCATATTTAAATTTTTTTATCACTAATTATAATCTGTTCAAATTTCTTAGCGTAGCACATGGGGGTCATCTTTAAAGGTTTTTTTAATCAAATTTGTACAGCTTGAGTAGTGTTTATATATTTGAAGACTATGTTTGAAAGTTTTTTACTACCAACTATAACCAGTTCAAACTTACTAGCGTGGTACTTGGGGGTCATCTTTAAGGGTTTTACTAAAATTTACAATATTTCAGTTTTTTTTACTAACTACAATTATAACTTATTAGCTTGCAACATATTGAGATTTTTTAACCACACACCACCATCACAAATGACGCTATCAGGTTTAATGTACCGGGTGATTAACTTAAATTGCTTATCACTACAACTACTTCTAGTGTGTATCAAATTGTTACTACTTGTGTCTACTAAGACACCATATTGTTTGGACATGCATACATAACTCCACAAAACACGTAATAATATAACCTAACCTCTGTGCATTTTTTTTTTAAATTTTATTGGATCCGTTACTTCATATAGGCATCCATACATACACGTGATTTCTCTGTGGCTCCGTGCGTCCGACGCCTCGATTGCCTATCCCGAAAGGCAACGGCGTGACTAGGTATACATACATCCACTCATTAAAACAAAGTTGAAGTATTGAATCAATTAAAATATTCACCTTTGATCATTTAGTTAAAGTGGAAAAGCAACAGGTACATTGCATGACTATTGCGTTATTACAATAATCAATTCATGATAGAAAACTTAGTAAAATATTAATTTGAATGGAATAGTAAATTGAACTACCGAAGCCATTGAAAGCATATTTGAATTTAAAAATATGTTATATATTTTATGATTAAATAGTAAAATAATTTTATATGATTGACATATAATCAATAAAACTAATCACCGTGTTGATTGAAATATTTGGTTTATCCAAACAATTTCTGAATCATTAAATAAAATAACGTAAAAGGGTCACGTAATATTCAAAAAAATGTAAACTAAAGATATTTATGAACTGGACGCTCCCAATAATTCTGTAAATAGCTGTTGACATGCTTATATACACAGTGAATTTACATATTCAAAATATACACCCGCCGTTTAGTATAACCACTTTACATGCATACACACAACGAAATATATAAACAAAAAGCTAGTCGCGATAATAAAGCGGAACAGCCGGCATAAATGACATACGAATAGATTCGGCTTAAAATCATGGAAATTAAAAAAAAAACACAAAAGGGGACGCTGGCAATTTATTAAAATTGTTCCCAAAACTCAATTTTATTTGTGTTATAATGATTGCATTCTTTTTTATTTCTTTTAAACAAATATTTTAATTTGAGGGTCAACAACAATTGATTTAATTCTAGATAACAATTGTATTATTTTTATTTAATCCAAATACATTTCAATAAATTAGGAAACATTTACGTTAACATTTCTCTAAAAAACTAATTTAAATAATAAATTCCTTTGTCAGAACAAAAAACGAGTTGATTTAGGATAAAAGATAATGTTTCTTTTTTTCTCCACGCGGTAAACGAACAACGTTATTAGACGGATTGTATACGCTTCTAACAATAAATCCTGTTGAAATTGAAACAATTAATATACAAAATGGTTATAATAAATACTTTAATTGACAATTTCTTTTGTAATAGATAGAAATCATAATGTTCCGTCTATCCATTTTCTTTCAGAAGCAATTTAAGCTATTAGAGGAGAGAAAAATCAATGAAGCAAAAGCTACTTTTGCAGTTTATTAAACTGAGATATCAAGAAATATATTGAGGTATATTGCAGATGGATTATTTTTAAAAATATAAACGTGAAATTATTTCTTATATTAAACAGACCTTTGTAGTTTAAAACTTCTTACTAGAGATTACATTGAAGTTTCTCTAACATTTTGGTGCTAGTTAACCACATTTAGTTGATAAGTACTAAACTGTAATTATAATAGTTAAGTGAGATTATATTCAAATTTACAGCTTAAATATTCATCTTACTTACGTTTGGTATTATTATGCAGCCATTTATTCAATCTATATGTCTATACTTTACAATATAAAAAGTTTTTATTATTTCAAATGCCAAATGCTGAAAAGTGATTTCTTTAATAATTATTTATTTTAATTAGTTACCAATGAAGGCATCAGACGTTTTTAATGCATTCTGTGAGGAATTGTAAAAGTTTGCTAAAATAATCTCATTTCTTATTCCGGCAGCCATCCAATTTTAGTTAGTAATTAATATAACAAATTTTTATGTATCAACATTCTAACATGTTTAACTTTTTGCAAAATTGAAAAAAAAAGGTTTAAGTTTCATAAGATTTTTGAGTTTTTTTTTTGGTTTTAAGTTTTGTAGGAGTCTTTTTTGGCTTTCTAAGAGTTTCTCTAAACTATTTCAGACTTTGCAGTGTATTAATAATTTATTTTGTTAGTTTTTTAAGTTTTCTGAAGTTTTTTGGATATTTTTAAACATTTTTTGGGTGTTCTAAGTTTTTTTTTGTGTTTTAACTAATTTTGGGATTTTTGGAAGTTTTTTTGGGCTATCTAAAAGTTTTTTTAAAATTATTTCAGAGTTTTTAATATTCTGATAGATTTTTTTTTTAGTTTTTTAGGTTTTCTGAGGCTTTTTGGTTTTTTAAAAACATTTTTTGAATGTGTTTTTTTTAAATTTTCAATGAGTCTTTTTGGGTTTTTTAAAAACTTTATTTTTTTAGGAGTCTTTTTGGGTTTTCTAAAAGTTTTTCTAAATTATTTAAGACTGCAGTGTTTCAATAGTTTTTTTAGGTTTTCCAAAGCTTTTTGGATTTTTTGAAACATTTTTTGGGTGTTCTAAGTCTTTTTTTGTGTTTAAACTAATTTCAGGTTTTCTCTCAATTATTTGAGACTGTGCAGTGTTTCAAAAGCAATTTCTTGTGTTTTTTTATGTTTTTTGAGGCTTTTTGGGTTTTTAAAAACATTTTTTGGGTGTTTTAAATCTCTTTTAGTATTCCAACTAATTTTAGGTTTTCTGAAAACTTTCTTGGGCCAGCTAAAAGTTTTTATTTAAGATTTTTCAATACTTTGATCGACTTTTTTGAATTTTTTTAGGTTTTGTGAGGTTTTTTGGTTTTTTTTTTTAACTTTTTTTTGGGTGTTCAAAATTTCTTTGTTTTTTAATGTTCTGTTTTGAATTTTCTAGGAGTCATCTTGGGTTTTTTAAAACTTTTTTTAATTTTTTTGAGATTTTTCTGTATTTTAATGGGCTTTATCTGAGTGTTATTTGTTTTTTTGAGGTTCCGAGTTTTTTTTTAGATTTTTTAAAGGTTTTATGAACTTATTTTGAGTCTTCTGTAATTGTAATTTTATAATTAAAACATGTTTGGGTACATCCTTTACTACCAGCTAGCAAGTTTTGATAGCTTTTTACGTTTTTTGCTGTAAAACCTTACAAAAATCATATTGTGGTAACAAAATTACAAATATTTTTTCTCTAACAAATTTAGCTTTATTATATAAACTAATGATGAAAAAATACTTAAAAATGCTCAACTTGTTTTTGTTTTACAACTATTTATGCATTTTTTTGTTTTAAACATTTTTTAGTGTTTTGAAGGTTTTTGGGTTTTCTGAAGCCTTTTGTATTTTTTGAAGCATTTTTTGAATGTCCTAAGTGTTTTTTGAGTTTTTTTTAAGTTTTCTGAATCTTTTTAGATTTTTGACACATTTTTTGGATGTTTTAAGTCTTTTTTGTGCTAACTTGTTTTGGGTTTTCTGGGAGTTTTTTGGGCCATCTAAAAGCTTTTTTCTAAATTATTTGAGGCATTTCAATATTTTGATATTGATCATTTTTTAATTTTTTTCAAGTTTTCTGAGGCGTTTTGGTTTTGTTAAACATGTTTTGAGTGTTCTAAATGTTTTTTCTAATGATCTAATTAGTTTTGGGTTTTTTAGAAGTTTTTTAAGAAAAAAATTTTTCAATTTTTTTTTTGTTGGGTTTTTTCAAAGTTTTTTTGGTCTTCTGAAGCTTTTTGAGTTTTCTGAAAAAATTCTTAGGTGTTTGAAGTTTTTTGTTGGTTTTCTAACTTTGATTTTCTGAAAATAATTTTTTTTTTCTTTTAATTATTTGAAACTTTTCAGTGTTCTGTTGGGCTTCCTAAGAGTTTTTTAAGTTTTGAGAGTATTTTGAGCTCTTTTAGTTTTTGATTTTTTTTTAAATTTTTTGAGATTTTTTTGAAATTTTTTTGAAAATTTGCTTAAGCTCTTTAAATGTCTTTAAATAATTAAAAACTTATAAATTTTGTTGGGCTTTCTGGGAACCTTTTGTTATCTTTTGTGATTATTAAGGTTTTTTTGAACTTCCTAAGATTTCTTTTAAATAATTTGAGACTTTTTAGTGTTTTGTTGAGCTTTTCAATGCTCTTAATTTTTTTAATTTTTTTTTTTAATTTTTTGAGCTTTTTAAAAGTCATCTTGGGCTATAATAAAGTCTCAATAAGTATTATAAGACTTCTCAAACTTATCTATAAGTTTTAAACAAAACTTTCTAAAACTTTTGAATTGATGAGAGACTTCTGAGAAAGTCAAAAGTCTCTCAGCTATCAGTCTTTTATAGTTTTTTTTATAGTTCTAAAAAAACTTTGTTAAATCTTTTTTCTTTACGAGTCTTTGTACAGGCTTTTTTAGAATTATATAAGTTTTAAAATTTTTTTAGTTTTTACTTTTTTTTTTTTACTAAATTAATTGAGACTCTTTTTTATAGGCTATTTTAAAAGTTTCATGGGTCTTCTGATGCTTTTTGAATTCTCTGAAACACTTTTTGGGTGTTTGGGTTTTTTAGGAGTTTTCTTGGGCCATCTAAAAGTTTTTTGCTAAATTATTTGAAATTTTCAATATTTTGATGATTTTTTTGAGGTTTTTTATGTTTTCTGCGGCTTTATGGAAACATTTTTTGGGTGTTCTAAGTTTTTTTTGTGTTCTTACTAATTTTCGGTTTTCTGGGAGTTTTCTTGGGTCATTTAAAAGTTTTTTTAAATTATTTGAGATTTTTTTTATATTTTGATGGATTTTTTTTTAGTTTTTTAAGTTTTCTAAGGCTTTTTGATTTTTTTAAAACATTTTTTTGGTGTTCTAAGTTTTTTTTTATGTTCCAAAGTTTTCTTGGTCTTTTGAAACTTTTTGAATTTTCTAAAAAAATGTTTTGGTGTTTTCTAACTTTTTTTGGGTTTTTTGGAATTTTTTTTGAGCTTTGTTAGAGTTTTCTTTTAATTATTTGAGATTTTTCAGTGTTTTGTTTGGCTTTCTGAGAGTTTTTTAGATTTTTTGAGCGTTTTCTGAGTTTTTATTGTTTTTTTACTTTTTTTAAATTTTCTGAAAGTCTTCTCAAACTTTTTAAGAGTTTTTTTTTAAATAATTAGAAACTTGTCAGTGTTTTGTTGGGCTTTTTTGGAGTTTTTTTGCATTGACTGTGATTCTTAGGTTTTTTTTAAACTTTGATTTGATTTGAGACTTCTCCGTGGTTTGTTGAGCCTTTCAATGTTTTTTGATTTTTTAATTTTTTTTAGATTTGTTAAGCTTTTTAAAATTTTTTTTGGGCTATTTAAAAATCTCAATGGGTATTATAAGACTTTTAACACTCACCTATAAGTTTTTAACAACTTTTAAAACTTGAATTGATGAGAGACTTCTGAGATCTTTAAAACGCTTTAAGAGACTTTGAGTTTTCAATAATAATTTTTAAGTTTTTTTATTAGTTTTCAAAAGTCTTTTAGCTATCAGTCATTTCAACTTTTTTTATAGTCCCAAAAAAAGTTTCTGAAACTTTCTTTCTCAAGAGTCTTTGTATAGATTTTTTTAGAATTATATTAGTTTTAAAAATGCTCAACTTGTTTTTGATTTTACGACTAATTACGCATTTTTTGTTTTGTTTAATCTCCTTTTAGTGTTTTGAAGCTTTTTGGAGTTTTTTGAGACTTTTTGTTTTTTTTTTTAACATTTAGTTTTGAGTTTTTTTAGAAGTTTTCTTGTGCTTTCTAAGAATTTTCTTTAAATATTTGAAATTGACAGTATTTTGATGGGCTTTTTCAAAGTTTTTTTAGGTCTTCTGATGCTTTTTGAATATTTAAAAAAAAATTTTTGGGTGTTTAAAGTTTTTTGTTGGTTTTCTAACTTTTTTTGGATTTTCTGGAAATTTTCTTGAGCTTTTTTAAAGTTTTCTTTTAGTTTTTTGAGACTTTTTAATATTTTGATAGGCTTTTTTTGAGTTTTTTTAGGTTTTCTGAAGTTTTTTGAATTTTTTGAAACATTTTTGGGTATTCTAAGTTTTTTTTGTGTTCTAACTAATTTTGGTTTTTTTTGGGCCATCTTTTTCTAAAGTATTTGAGACTTTTCAATATTTTGATGGACATTTTTTAAGTTTTTTTAGGTTTTCTGAAGCTTTTTGGATTTTTTGAAACATTTTTTTGGTGTTCTTAGTGTTTTTTATAATGTTCTATTTAGTTTTGGGGTTCTTAAGAGTTTTCTAAGGCTTTCTAAGAGTTTTTCATTAAATTTTTGAGACGTGTTAGTGTTTTAATGGGTTTTTTTTAAGTTTTTTAGGTCTTCTGATGCTTTTTGAGTTTTTTGAAAAAAAATTTGGGTGTTTGAAAATTTTTGTTGACTTTTTTATCTTTTTTTGGGATTTCTGAAAATTTTCTTGAGCTTTTTCAGAGTTTTCTTTTCTTTATTTGAGACTTTTCAGTATTTTGTTGAGCTTTTTGAGAGTTTTTTAGGTTTTTTAAGCGTTTTCTAGGCTTTCTTTAGTTTTTGATTTTTTTTTTAAATTTTTGATAGTTTTCTTAAGCTTTATTAATTTTTTTGTTTTTAAAATTATTTCTAAATTTTTTTTACTAAATTATTTAAGACTCTTTAGTGTTTTGATAGGTTTTTTAAAGAGTTTTTTAAGTCTTATGATGCTTTTTGGATTTTTAAGTCTCTTTGTTAATGTTCTAACTGGTTTTGGGTTTTCTAGGAATTTTCTTGGGTTATATAAATTTTTTTTTCTAAATTATTTGAGGTTTTTCAATATTTTGAAGGACCTTTTTTGAGTTTTTTAGGTTTTCCGAGGCTTTTTGTTTTTTTTTTAATTTTTTTTTTTTTGAGTGTTTTAAGTATTTTTTGTGTTCTTACTAATTTTGGGTTTTTTGGGAGTTTTCTTCTAAAAGTTTTTTTAAATTATTTGTTTTTTTAACATTTTGATAAATTTTATTGAGTTTTTTAAAGTTTTTTGAGCTTTTTTGTTTTTTGTTTTTTTTTTGTTTTTTTTTTTTGGGTTTGAGATCTTTAAAACGCTTTAAGAGACTTTTAGTTTTAAATAATATTTTTTTTAATTTGTTTTCAAAAGTCTTTTAGCTAGTCATTTACTTTTTATGGTCAAAAAAACTTTAAAATTTCTCTTCTTCAAGAGTCTTTGTATAGGATTTTTTAGAATTATTTCTATTATTTTTTTTATTTTTTTGTTTTTAAAATTACTTTTAAAAGTCTTTTACTAAATTATTTAAGACTTTTTAATGTTTTGATAAGTCTTTTTAAGAGGTTTTAGGTCTTTTGATGCTTTTTGGATTTTCTAAAACACTTTTTGGGTGTTTGAAATCTCTTTTTTAGTGTTCTACCTGGTTTTGGGTTTTCTAGGAGTCTTCTTGAGCTTTCTAAAATTCCTTTTTTTAATTTTTGTTTGTTTTAGTGTTTTGTGGGGTTTTTGGGTTTTTTGAGTTTTCTGAAGCTTTTTAGATTTTCTGAAACATTTTTTGGGTGTTCTAAATTATTTTTTTTGGATTTTTTGGGAGTTTTTTTTTTAAATTTTTTTAAATTGTTTGAACGTAACAGTGTTTTGCTGGGTTTTTGAGGTTTTTAAATCTTACATATTTTAGGTTACTTCAAAACCAATTTCAAAGTTTACCAAGATACAAACCACTTTTGGATTTAAATCTATCTATTCAACCGTACCACAACCAAAAAAAAAACACTTGACAAACTATACTTGGATCAACATTATAGAACTTATTTTGGCGCCCAACTTCAAGTAAGGTTGAGATTAAAATAACACTTAAAGCATACCTTGTAGAAACTGCTTCTTTATATTTAAGAAATTTTAGCATATAGTTTTTGCTGAACTATAGCACCTAGAAAAAGCAAATCCAATTAAAATCAGATTTTGCTTTGCTTTTAATACATAAGAACATTTTCCAAATAGTTTAAAAATATTGTAGTAACTCAAACTTATGAAAGACAAAATTTAGGAAATTAATAACCAAAAAAATACCAGGTCAGCAATAATTTAAGAAACTAGTTTGCAAAAAACTTTTATTAGCTCAAAATAGAATTCAAAGCAACCTATAGTTTGTCAAACTTTGTATTTTTTTTCTTTTGAAAGAGCCGATATTTTAGGGCTTATACTACACTGAGAACGACCCCTAGCGGGCGTTTTCTTATTCAAAAGATGTTAACTTTTGATGTCGTTTTGTTGACGGAACATCAATGGACCAATGAGGAATTGGCACGGGAATTTACATCCTTAATACGGGCCAGATTTAGTTACTATCTAGCATCAATTGACAATACAGTTGATGCAGATTGGAATTTAATCATCTCTTCAAATCAATTATGCGCTTTACTAGTATTATCTTGACTGCTATCACTATACCATGACGGCCGCTTTGCCCACTGACCCCGATTACGAATTGACCTAGATACCAACGACCACTCAAGGTGTACCACCTTTTGCAACTGATCTGCATACATCCTTGTAAGTCTTTTCCAAACTGGTTATTACCAAGGAAGCTTACCAATGACAACCACATCTATGCCCACTGTCTACGCACTTTGGTTTGTTGTAGGTCGTTTTGTAGCTGTGTTTTAAAAAATTATTATTTGGTTATGCTGAGATGTAATGGCATTGTAAGTTAGTATTATTGTACATTTTATTTACAAAATTTGTTACGATAAGTGATTTAAAGTTGATTTTTTATATATTATATATTAACTTAAGCAACAAACACTTAACCACCCATCCACCACACCGTGCGTTAGCGTATTTTTTCAACGGTTTGTTTTTTAAATTGTGATTTGTTTCTAATTTATCCGACAAAAAGTAACTGAATTTTTTTTTCCACTTCAACTTGGTCTTACCTCACTGCTTCCCGTTTGAGTTGGTCCGGTTTGTCTTGTCATCTTACATCAGCGCGCTTTTGCTTTTGCATTTGAGTACGTATCTACACTATTTCTTACTCAAAATGTTGTGATTTAATTACAGTTCTGGTACTAAAACACCGTTAATGCTTTAATTTTTTAATTCAATTATTATTTTTTAATTAATTACAATAAATTTAATCTTTTATTTTAAATAATTGTTTTCATGTTACAACAACTTGTAATAACGTGTTAATTGGTGATATGAAATTACATTACATATACACGCTAAAATTTTGATTCAACCTTAATTAATAAATTACCAGCAAGTTTCAACAGTGAATTCAAACTAGCTATTAGTTGTCCAACTACTGGCCGGATTTCAAGCATCGGGGTTTAAGAAACAAATTCCGTAAATGTAAACCCAATTATACTCGATGTTCAATTTAATTTTAGCTACTAACACGTATTATAGATCAATCAATTTTTTGTGTATTATTAATTTAACTTAATTAATTAATTAATTAATTAAGATTCTAGTATTTAAGATTTGGAATTAAAAAAATCTTTTTTGTGAAATATTTCCCAACGGTTGCAATTTTATGTTGTTCTGTTAAAGTTATAGCCGTAATAAGCATTAATGAGTGCTAGCTTCACGCAGCTTTAAATTTCTTGTTAATTCTCCGAGAAATTTTCCAGATGTAAGTTATCCCAGAGTCGTTGTTCTTACTGAAATAATGATAGAAAACATTTTAACTTTTTTCTTATTATACGTGTACTTTTGTGTTATAAATACCTATTTATTTGACCCTAATTTTCCATCTGATGTTTACAAATGTTTACACTGCGTTCGATAGGTTAATCCCTTATCTTCCATCTACATCAACAAAACATCAACTCATTCTGCTTCAGAAAAAATATATCCGTGTTTTATTTTATTTTTTGCCTCAAATAACCAGAATTGTTTTTTTTTTTTATTCTTACAATTATTCTGTCAAGTAAAGAATGAAAGAGATATATTACTGTGTTTATTATGTTAATTTAATTAAATTATTACAATTATTTAATCATAATTACGTAGATATTTAATTGTAAATTAACTAGTTTTAACTTGGCTTATAGTGATGCTATAAGTTAATATTTAACATATTTGTTATGCCACTACTATAACATAGTTATATACAGCTTGTGCCGGGCTATTTCTCCTAACAATAACAATAAATGTTTGGAAGGGAAAACACACAAACAATTGTTTTGATTAAAATTGAGCTGCAAGGCTTTTGTTAATTGGCGTTGATGTAAGACCTGCATATATTGAATAAAAAAATAGTTTAAAATTTAATTATATTAATTAATTATATTAATTAAATGAAGCTATGACATATACAATTATTTATACTAAAATTACTACGCCACTGTGTATGTGTTATGTTATTAATTTTAACTTATGCAGTTTTGTGTGGAATTTAGTGCTTACAATTCTAAAGATCTTGTCACTTGCTGGTAATTATATTAGCAACCAGTACAAGTTAAACAATTTTACTGGTTTTATTATTATTGTAAATGTATTTCTCGCTTATTGTTTCGTCGCGCTTCCCGTGGTCATATTATTAACTATTTATACCAGTGGCGTCACTTCTGTTTTTTACCGTCTGATTTTATTATTAATTTTTATAATTTTACTGCTTCCTGTGTAACCTTTCCGTGGTCTACTTGTATTTGTGTGAATTGTGCTCTTGTATCAACCTTATCTTGTTTTTATTTGTTTACTGTTTTAGTCATTTTTGTAACTGCTTCTGCTATGATGACCGGCTTAAACTGTAAATGCAAAATTGTTGCTCAATCTGGTTTCTTCTTATGCCATTATCCATTAATGGATGTTAGCGACAATATGGTTCATCTCTTTGCGGTTTCTGGCTGTGTGGATCAGACTTTCGATTGTCCTCAGTCTTGTCCATTGTTTTATGTTTTTCAGCCACGACATCTTCTTTCTTCCAATTCTTCTCTTTCTTTCGATTTTGCCCTCGATAATAAGCTGTAGTATATCGTACTTCTGGTTTTGCATGACATGTCCCAAATATGCATCTTCTTTCTTTTTATCGTAGCCAACAGCTTACGACCTCTGTTTGCCCGTCGCAGGATTTTTTTGTTGGTTATTCGCGCGGTCCATGGGATCTTGAACAATCTGCGGTAAAGCCACATTTTGAAGGCTTCTATTCTGTTCATTGATGTTACTTTTATTGTCCACCCCTCAGTACCGTAGAGGAGCACAAAACATATAAAGGGTTTTCAAATAGGGACGCCCCTGTTTTGAATAGCTGCTATTTGAACAAGTGTGAAGTTAGCTCCATATTATAAACGTCAATTTGTTTGAGACATTATACCATTTCATCATGGTGAAGTACACGTGTGCGCAACGTTTGCAAATTATTAAAATTTATTACGAACATTTGAGTTTGGTCACCGCTAATTTACGTGCGTTGACTCCGATTTTTGTTCGTTATAATCGTCCGGATAAACGGTCTGTGGTTCGTTTAAAGGCTAAATTCGAGTCGACTACTCATTATTGGATGTTCCCGTGCCGAAAAGAGCAAGACCAGCCAGGAGCAAAAAAAATATTGGCGCTGTACGAGCTTCTGTAGCCGAACAACCAAATTGATTTTACGCCGTTCTCAGGAGTTGGGGATCAGCCAAACAACATTGTGGCGGATTTTGCGGAAAGAACTTGGCCTACACCCGTATAAGATTGTTCTAACCCAAGAATTGAAGCCGAATGACTATTTGCTGCGCAGAAATTTTACCAATTGGGCCTTAGACAAGATGGAGATGAATAATGATTTTCATTGAAAAATCATCCTGAGTGACGAGGCTCATTTTTGGCTAAACGGTTTTGTTAATAAACAAAACTGTCGCATTTGGGCAAGGGAAAATCCTTAGGAAATCAACCAGTCACCTTTGTATCCATTAAAACTCACTGTTTGGTGTGGTTTTCATGCCGGCGGAGTCATTGGCTTTTATTTTTTTTTTAACAATGCAGGAAATGCCGTCACGGTCAACGGCGATTGCTATTGGGGCATGTTAACCGATTATTTTTGGGACAAATTGGATGATTTTGATGTGGACAATATGTGGTTCCAACAAGACGGGGCCACATGAAATACAGCCGGCCAAACAATCGATTTATTGAAGACCAAGTTCGGAGACCGTGTTATTTCAAGACACGGCCTAACCATTTGGCCGCCTCGTTCGTGCGATTTAACGCCCCTAGACTTTTTTCTCTGGGGGTACGTTAAGTCAGTGGTCTACAGCAACAAACCAACAACATTGGAGGAGCTCCAGATCAATATTGAAAGAGCCATTGCTGACATATCGCCAGATTTGTGTGAAAAAGTGATGGAAAATTGGGTCCAGCGTCTCCATTCGTGCCGGTGTTCCAGAGGTGGCCATCTGAACGATGTTCTGTTCAGTGTCACCTTCAACCCACAATAAACAGAATTTTGATATCTCATCAATTGCTCGTTTTATTTACATTTCAAATGGGGGCGCTCTTAATGGAAGACCCAATATATCATCTGACAAATTTTATTCAGAGGTTCAGATCAAATTTGGTGTTAGTAAGGATTTTTCTGAATTTTATAAATCCATTACGTGCGCATTAATTTGGCACCTGATTTTGGTGTCCGATGATCAGTATTTTGTCAGCCATGTTTCCAAATACTTGAACTTGTTGACCCTTTTTACCGGTAGGCTGCCAAACGCTAGATTTAGGTTGCGGAATATAACCATAAACTTTGTTTTTGTTATGTTTATGTTTAGTCCTATGAGTTGGCTCTGATTCCCAACTTTGTTGACCAGTTCTTGGAGGTTTTGGAAGTTATCGGCGATTAGTATTGTGTCGTCTGCATAACGTATATTGTTTAGCTATATACCGTTGCCCTATATACTTTTTTCTAAGTCCGTGAGTGTTTCCAGAAATATGTTCTCAGAATAAAAGTTGAACAGTAGAGGTGACATAACACATCCTTGTCTCACTTCTTTACAGATCTTGATTTTACTGGTTTTCTCGTCATCTATTTTCACATGGGCTACCTGGTTCCTAATATCTTTTTGATCGATGTCTAATTGTTTCAGGATATCAATAAGTTTGTGGTGTTGCACTTTGTCAAAAGCCTTTTTGTAATCTATAAAACAAAGATATACGGGCTTTTTCTGGTCGTAACAATTTTGTAATAGTACTTGTGTTGCAACAATTGCTTTTCTTGTTCCTAGTCCTTTCCTGAATCCAAACTGCGTGTTGCCAATTGTTCTTTTACATTTTTGATATATTCTCTAGTAAATCATTCCAAGGAACAACTTTAAGGGGTGATTGAAAACTAATGAATTTGTGATCTTTGCATTTTTTGGAGGTATAAACGTTGCTGAGAGCCACTGGTTGGAAAACTGACATACACTTTATTGACGATATTGTGCAATAAGTCTATGCCTTTTTTATCTACAAGTTTAAGTATTTCCACTGGGACTTTATCTGGTCTTACAGTTTTATTGTTTTTATGATTGGCAGACCTGTCAGGTGGTTATTTGTCTTTGTGGTATTGTCTGGTAGTTGATCTGCAAATAGATTCTCAATATATCTCTGACATACCTCTTTTTTTCTCCTCAATGTCTAAAACTATTTCATTTTGTTATTTCAAGTTTTTTGGAAAATTCCAGCTGTTTCTTTTAGTTGTTTGTGTAGATTGAAGTTGTTGTGCAGAGTTTGTAGTTGTTTGAATTCTTTACATTTCCGCGTTAGCTATTTGTTCTTTGCTTTTTTATCTTATTTCTTATTATTTTTTGGGTATTTTTGTAACTGCTTCCGTTGCCTTTGTTTGTGAGTTTGCGATTTTCATCTATTAACATTAGGATCTCGTTCCTCATCCATGTTTGTTTTTGGGTTTTTGCTTTAAATCCCAACTTATTCTGTGTGCAGCTTATTAGGATATCTGACTCTTTGTCCCATAAACCGGTAATTTCTTCTTCATCTATGTTTGTAGGTATGTTGACTTTGAGTTTTCGGCTAATATCGGTTATTACTGCCGTTCTCAGTTCTTGAGTTTTTTAAGATAATAATGCAGACAAACGTCATTACTATCAACTGTATAAAATTTAAAAGAATTGATACGACCATTTTTGCTTAGCCTCTAATTTACTGAGTTGCTACTATAGTAAGTTAGTGCGTGAGGTATTAAAAAAAATGTATTACCTCAAAATTATGTATTAGATTTTGATTAAATTTGGCAACAATGCCGACAAACATTATTACTACCAACTCTATAAAATTTAATAGAATCGATACGGTCATTTTTACATAAACTTTAATTTAATGGCTTGCCACTATTGAATGTTGATTTATCAGGTATGAAGAAAGATTCATAACGTCAAAACTAAACATTGGATTTTGATTAAATTTGGCTATAATGCAGACAAATACTGTTACTACCAATTCTACAAATTTTAATAGAATTGATACGACCATTTTTGCATAACTTTTAATTTACTAACTTGCTACCATAAAATGTTGGTGTGTTGGGTATGAAAAAAAATATATAACCTCAAATCTATTCATTGGAATTTGATCAAATTTGGCTATAATTCCGACAAACAATGTTACTACCAACTGTATAAGATTCAATAGAATCGATACGGCCACTTTTACATAACCTTTAATTTGGTAACTTATTACTGTTGGATGATGATGCGTAAAGTGTGGGCGGTGTATGGGCATTGCAGTGCCGTAGAGAAAAGTAGGTCTTATAATCTAGGTAGGGTTTGGTTGCCATTGAATAGTTTGTTATATAATAGTCCGCCTAATAGTTTGTTAGAATTTTTTTGTCCAAAAGAAGGAGATTATATACAATCTTTTGATGACGAACACTTGGGCGGGTGGGTGGGTCACTCCAGATCATGATTACCAGCGAGTAGTTTGAAATAGAATGCCTACACACTCGTCCAAGTGTTTGTTATCAAAGAATTAAAGGTTTCTCTTATCTGCAAGTGTTAGAAGTCCGTTAATCAGAGGAGACAAAAGCGATATTAATTTTTTTTAAAACCAACACTTGGGCGGGTGGGTGGGTCACTCCAAATTTATGATTACTAGCAAGTATTTTGAAATGAGTGCCCAACCACCCGCTCGAACGTTTGTTAACATAAAATTAATTTCTTTTTGTATGCGTTAAAAACTTTTTTGTCCAAAAGGAGGAGGTAATATTTAATTTTTTGATGACCATCACTTGGGCGGGTGGGTGGGTTAATCAAGATTATGATTAATAGCAAGTAGTTTGAAATAGAGTGCTTACACACCCTACCAAGTGTTTGTTTTTATAGAATTTGATTTTTTTTTTTACAAGTATTAGAAGTCTCTTAATCAGAAGAGAAGACGGTCATATTTATTATTTTGATGACCAACATTTGGGTCATTGCAGGTTATGATTACCAGCGAGTAGTTTGAACTGGAACCTACCCGCCCAAGTGTTTGTTGTCAAAGAATTATAAGTTTTTCTTCTCTGCAAGTGTTAGAAGTCCATTAAGTAGAAGAGAAAGAGGTCTAATTTAATATTTTGATGACCAACACTCAGGCGGGTGGGTGGGTTATTCCAGATTACAATTACCATTGAGTAGTTTGAAATAGATAATGTCAAAAAATATCAAAATATTGTCAAAATTTGCTTATAAACGATCAAAAAATGCAAAATTCTTTTAATAGAATGGTAAAATTTTGTCATCAAGTATGAAAATATTGTCAAAAATTATCAAACGGTGAATAAAAAATGCAAAACCCGACAAAAAACGGCTGAGAAGTTCAAAACTCTATTCAATAAAAGTCAAAAATATCAAAATCCGGCTATAAAAAGCTAAAATATTATCAGAAAGTACCAAAATCCACCCATAAACTGTTGAAAAGTGCATAATTTGGCTATCAAATATGAAAATATTGTCAAAAAACATCAAATTTTGATTAAAAAATGCAAAATCTGACAAAAAACGCTAAAGAAGTTTAAAACTCTATTTCTAAAAAGTCAAAAATAACAAAACCCGGCTATAAAATGCTAAAATATTATTAGAAAGTACCAAAACTGTTAAAAAGTGCAAAATTCTATTTTAAAATGTAAAAAATATCAAATTTTGCTTATAATCTGTCAAAAAGTGCAAAATTCTACTCGTAGATTGTCATAAATAGTGAAATTTAGTCATAAACTGTTAAAAATTGCAATTTATAAAATGTAAAAAATTATATGAAAAACAGAAAATCTCCGGGTACAGATAAAATAACTAGCAAAATGCTGAAAATTGAAGGAGATACCTTAATAGAGGCTGTGCAAATTCTACTAAATGAATGTTTGAAAAAAGGGAAGAAACCAACAAAATAGCAAAATGTTCAAGAGCAACAATTAGAACATTGAAAACTATCGCCCAATCAGCATACTTTCACACTTGTATAAATTACTCACAAAAGTTATAACAAATTACCTAAAAAAATTTGACTTCTACCAGCCCTCTGAGCTGGACGATGACCATTACTAACAAGGTTTTTATTAAAAAAAAGAGTAAAGCAGGGTAATACCATCTCACCAAAACTCTTCGCGCTGGCAATGGAAGATGTTTTTAAACGCTTGGACTGGCAGAAGAACGGTGTAATCATCAAACATCTAAACCGTTTGTTCTTTTTCGACAACATTGTTTTTATTAATTCGAACATTAGGGAATTAAAAAGCATGCTCACACAACTAAATTTAGCATCCAAAGAAGTCAAACTCAAGATGAACCTCGAAATGACCAAAATTATAAGTGATTCTGAAATTTCCATCTTCATAGAACAAAATGTGGTGGAAAACGTAGCAGAGTATGTGTACCTGAGTCATGTAATCAGACTTGGAAAAGAAAACCAGTGCGCTAAAGTAAAACGCAAAATTAGGATGAGTTGTGCAGCATTTGGTAAGCTGAGTTACATACTGAAAGATCAGAGCATCTCATATGGACTAAAAAGGGAGGTGTACAATAAGTGCATAGTCCCCGTAACTTCGTATGGTTTTGAAGCAATTACGTTTACCAGGGTGGGTAAGGGGGTGGCAACTAACATCTCTGTAAGTCCATCTCAGATGACAACCTCACCTGCACGTGGTACCTACTGCTAGATAACAAACGAGGCTCTGTCGACCGAGTCGCGGCGGAATAACCGTACGATCAGGAATTAAGGAAATGTAATTCCAGACTATAAGTCTCTCTATCAACCCGCAATGGCCAGCGTGATGGAAGTAAAGGCTAATATCCCCGTACATGACGACACATTGAAATTCACGGCCCTCAGTCCCCGGCGACTTGTTAACCCCTGGCCAAGGTAGCGGCCAGGTAAGGAGGCAAGTGGAGGGTGCTAAGAATCACCGGGCTAGACCAGGCTACCAAAGGAAACGATTAATGATTGCCACACTGAACACCAGAACGCTCTCAACAACCGCGAAACTCCAAGAACTCGAAGAAGAACTAACACACGTAAAATAGGACATACTGGGAATAAGCAAACACAAAAGGAAAGGTAGTGAACAAGTAACACTTAACTCAGGGAACATTCTCCACTATAATGGAACGGACAATGTCAACGATGGGGGGGTGGCGTTCCTGATAAACAAGAGGCATGTCACAAACATAACAGAGATAAGGTCTGTCAGCTCTAGAGTAATGTACCTTATATACAAACTATATAGGTATACGCCCCCACATCTACGCATGGACAAGAGGAAACCGAGAGATTTTACGATGAAGTGGAAATCGCACTCCAACTAACGCCCTCGCACTATACCATGATAATCGGAGATGTAAATGCTAAACTAGGCCACAAGGAACTTGACATAGAAACCCTCCTGGGTACGCACGGATACGGAACAAGAAATGAAAGAGGCCAAACACTTCTAGAATTCCTAATGCAGCACAACATGTTTGCAATGAACACTTTCTACAAAAAGCCGCCACAGCGGAAATGGACATGGGTAAGCCCTGATGGTCGGACTAAAAACGAAATAGACTTAATAATTACGAACAAGAAAAACATTGTCCAGGACGTAACGGTCTTGAACAGATTTTCCATTGGAAGCGACCACAGAATGGTAAGAGCGAGGGTAGAAATAAACCTTAATAAAGAAAGATCTAAATTAATTAAGAAAACAAGCAACAAATGGAAACCGTTCAAAGACATTGCACTCTACCAGCAGGAGATAGAGTCAAAACTATGGACAACTCTAGACGAGAACGAACAAAATGTTGAAGCACTAGGCACACAAATTACAAATATAATCCAAACTACTAAAAAGAAACACCAGAGCAAACATCCAAGACGAAACGATAAATTGAACGAAAATACTAAAAGAATGATGAAGGAGAGAAGAGATCTTCCAGAAAAATACTCTAGAAATATCGGACAACTAAGAATATTAAACAAAGAAATAGCCAAGCAAATGAGGAAAGATATAAGAGCATACAACACGAGTGAAATATCAAGAATCATAGAAGAGAATAAGGGTATGAAAAGCATCAGGAACACCTTCTCCGAAGGCAGAAAAAACATCAGCAGGTTAACAAACGCAAGCGGGCAGATAACATCAAATAAAACAGAGATACTAGACTGTGTAAAGTCCTTCTACTCAATTCTGTATAGTGAACAAAATACCCAGCGGACAGAACTGAACGTCCCAAGGATCCAAAACCAGGGATCAGAAGAAGTACCGGACATAACGCCAGACGAACTCAGAGGAGCCCTGCGTGAAATGATAAACAACAAAACGGCAGGAGATGATGAAATAGAAATAGAAGCTATAAAACAGGGCGGGGAACAACTGCATCGAGCAATATGCAAACTCTTTAACGCATGCCTGATAAACGGTACAACGCCTTCACAATGGGACAAAGCTATCCTAGTAATCATACATAAGAAGAGAGATATAACAAAACTGGAGAACTATCGGCCGATTAGCCTGCAACCCCATATGTATAAATTACTAATGCGAATAATCACAAAACGCATAACTAACAAGCTAGACCAATACCAGCCATGCAAACAAGCAGGCTTTAGATCTGGATACGGTACGAACGACCATCTACAGGTGATAAAAACCCTCATAGAAAAATGCACGGAGTATAATAAACCACAATCTTTGTGGACTACGAAAAAGCGTTCGACACTATAAACCAGCAAGAAATGATCTATGCCCTTGCAGAATGTCGAATAGACTAAAGATACCTATACTTAATTAAGAGCGTATATGAAAAAGCTAGAGCGAGTGTCAAAGTGCACGAGTATACCGGAGACTTCCGTATAGAGAGGGGCGTACGACAGGGTGATGTCATATCCCCCAAATTGTTTGCGGCGCTTCTGGAGAGAATGTTTAAGCGATTAGACTTCGAGAACATGGGCATAAACATCAACGGCGAAAGACTAAGCCACCTGAGATTTGCTGACAATATAGTTATAATCACAGATCGGATGGATGAAGCAAAAGAACTTCTAGGAAGATTAAACAACGCTTCCAGAACTGTTGGACTTAAAATAAATGCTAGCAAAACGCAGTACATGACAAACCTGGTCATGAGCGGACATATCACAGCGGGGGAAAGTAATATAGAGCAAGTAAGCTCGTACAAATATCTAGGGCATGCTATACGCATCGGGAGAGACAACCAAACTACGGAAATCACACGCAGAATAGGTCTCACATGGGCATCCTTCGGAAAATTAAAAAATGTATTAAAATCCAGCATTCCTAACTGCCTAAAGAAGAAGGTATTCAATCAATGTGTGCTCCCAGTACTTACCTACGGAGCGGAGACGCTCACTCTTACAAAGAAAACCGCCAACAAAATACGTGTCACGCAAAGAGCCATGGAGAGATCGATGTTGGGCTATTCACTCAGAGACAGAATCCCAAACATAAGGCTACGAGAAATGTCTGGAGTAACCGATGCAATAAAACAAAAAGCAACACTCAAGTGGAACTGGGCGGGTCATGTGGCAAGGATGTCGGATGAGAGGTGGACAAAGAAGATTCTAGAATGGAGACCGCGCCAAGACGCTCTGCGGAATAGGGGCCGCCCTCCCACGAGATGGAGAGATGACATCAGAAGAATAGAGTCAAATTGGATAAACGCGGCGCAGGATCGTAAAAGATAGGCCACATTACGGGAAGCTTATGTTCAGCAGTGGACAAACCAAGGCTGATTGATGATGATGATGATGATGATGATGATGATGATGATGACGTTTACCATCGGATCAGTAGATAAACTGCAAACTTGCACAATGGAAAGGACCATGTTAGGTGTAAGCCTAAGGGATCACATTTGAAACACCAAAATCAGCAAGCGAACAGGTGTCGAGGATGTTATCACACTAGTCGCAAACTTTAAGTGAAGCTGGACAGGCCATGTTGCAAAACAGGACCCAGCGAAGTGGACAATACCAATTATGCAGTGGAGACCACGGACCTCTAAGTATGGGAAGACACCAAAACAAGTTGAGAGACGACATCCGAGAAGTTTTCGGCTATTTGTGGCAACAGAAAGCTAAAAATAGGACCGTTTGGCAGAGTTTAAAGGAGGCCTATGTTATACTACGATAATAATGTTTTGAAACTTGTTACACAATTAAAAGATTTAGGCGTAATTTTTGGCCCAAAACTAATTTTTGTTGAGCATATAAACTATAAGTGCAACAGTGCTTTGAAAATGTTAAGGTTTGTGTACAGAATGTCATTTGACCTATCTCCAAGCACACTTATATGGACATAAGAATAGTAATCAAATTATATTTGTATTTTAGTTTTACAGAATTTGTAAGGGGCCAGCTCAATTTTTTAGTAAAAATATTAATTAATTAAATTAAGAATATTATTTAATATTAACAATGTATGTAGTATAAAATTATTAAGTTTTTTACATAAAATTGTTCTACTAGAATATTGCAAACTTATCATTTATAGAATTATAACCATACACATGTTTAAACCAGTTCTCATATTACCCAATTGATATATTAGTAATTCTAACTAATAGTCAATAAATGTGTATAATATCACCCATGTAGTATCATGCGTGTAATAAAAACAATGTTAATGATTTTCTATTTTGTTTCAGTGTGTAATTTAACAATAACATCATCCGATTTGGTTAGTAAATCCGGAAAGTCCTTTGGCCAAATAAAATCCCCATCATTGGAAGGTCCAAATGCTTGTTGGTACACATTCATCCCTCAATCACATCAGAGGGTGGAGGTACAAATTTACAGGCTCGTTAACACCGGTAAATTTAATGGAACCAGGTTAGTAATGATTTACATTGTAATTAATTCTTTTTTAATTAACGTATCTTAATTAAAACAAAACACAATTAAAATTTGCTACTGAATTGAAGATGCTTTTTATTATATATAAATTTTGAAATTGAATTAATACAGACGTGAGTTATTATGGGTGGCTTGTGTAAAAGGCGATATTTATAAGGGTAATAAATAAATAATTTTTGAAAATATTGTAAGGTTTTACGCTGTTCAGCAATATGTGTGATTTATGAATGGTAGAATATAGGCGCGAGTTTTTTATTATAATCAACATACGCTTTGCTGGTAGTTGAGATAGATTATTTCACATTATATTATGTTTCAATAAGCATTTGTCAACAAAATAGAATAAATTTATGTTCTTTAATTTATAAAACAATTTTACAAACTAAGATTATGGAAAATTAATTATTATGATAGGCAACTTAATATACACCAAAATATTGTTTGCTATGTTGCATACATATACAGGTAAACATGCGGCACAAATTCTTTAGTCTATTCTAAGAATATTTTGTCTTATGAATTTTTTATATAACCCCTTGAATTTTTGCCAAATGTTTACCTAACACCCTGTATATATATATATTCCATGGGCCAAGCTAAAGTAGGTTTACTGTAATACTGGATACAGAGCATTAAATTGCAACAATCTTACTGTTTCATTTAACAATCAACATCCAGCTTTAAAATGTTATTCTAGTTTAACAAAACTGTTGTTACTTAACACCCTGTATATTGTTATGGTTTGAGAACAAGCGTAAATTCTATAATAATAAAGATCCATTAAAACACCACATTCTGGGCCATACTGTATAATAAAATAATAACGTTAAAATTATATTAGATTAAATTTAAAATATTCTTCTTATCTCTTAGTCCTTGTATTAAATTATGTAAGTTAAGATATTATCTTATAAGTGAAATATCCCCCTTTATTTATTTTAATTTAAAATAATATAAAAATTTAATCAAATTAGGTTAGGAAATTGTTTTGCTGGGTATCTCTAATTAAATTGAATTGTTTAGATTTTGTTAGAAACAAGTTTTAAAAGGTTTTAGCTTTGTCTAGTCAATAAACTCCGGATCAGTCAAGCCACTATACGCTCGTTCTAATTAAAAAAGAAACTTTTATAATGTAAAAAGTAGCAACCAATAAAATATTCACTTTGTGTGTAAAGGGTTTGTCAAAATTTGTAAAGGGATCCTTAACGCGTGAATGATTTATAAGAATGCAATTAAAAGCAGAACAATTAATTAAAAATTGTATACATTTTAAATAAACTCTGCGTCATCGTTTCTAAATTTGTTTTATTTACTGACATATTGGAAAGTTTATTGATTCCCGAATATATGGGAGTTTTTTTTACAAGTTTGTTGTTGAAACTTTTAGCAAACTTGTAACAAAATTAGAATAAGATATTGTATGTAAAACTGTTGATCAAATTGATAAAATGAAAAAATTGTGTAAACTGTGCAATTTAAATGAGTGAACTAATTTTTCAGTTGAAAAGTTTTGCGGAAACGAATCTACACTGTTTAAATACACGAAATTGTCTGTAATATTATTAATTAACGATATAATTTAGTTACAAGAAATTAATTCAATTTCATTCAAACAAATAAACTTTGCTCTTGTTCTATAAAGTTTTTACTTCCATTTATAAACTTTGATTAACATTTTTCTGTATTTAAATTAATTCATTTTTTTGTGCTTGATGGGGAATATAACACTTTATTTAAACCTTAAGTAAATAAAATTATAAAAAAGTGCTGACTGCAAGTTTTTTTTTAAATTTTATTTTACTCAAGTTTGAAAGAATAAATTTGTAATGCCATACTTGTTATTGAACTGCTAGTTTGATGACTTTTTTGGTGTTGTAGTTTATAAGGTAGAGCTTAGTTAATAAATGTTTATTGATTTATTGTTAAAAATTTCGAAACAGGAAGTGTTGCGGTCTAGGTCTTGATGGAAGTGGGGCTTGACGGTGGTTCTGGGCTAGTGGTATGCTTGACGAATCAGTTGTTAGTAATGTGAGGTAGATACTGCAAAGTCTTAATGGAGGTCAACGAGTACACTGCATAAACTACTTATACGTTTACCTTGATAGCTCATACTAAACAAACCACTTTTTAGAAGAAAAGGCTTTTGCAACCATGGTCTGGCATGCCCAGACAGAAAACATTAACGTACAAGACATTATTTAAAAATACCACAAAATAGCAAAAAATTCTGAAGTCAAAAACCTTAGTTATTAAATTAGAGAATACATAAAACTCTTGAGGACAAGCGCAGGAACTGATTATTAAGTGGTGCTTGCAACAAGAAGTGCAACAAGACCAGACTACTTGACCATTACCGGTAGCCAAGTAAGACGCGATGAAACAACCGCCGCTACTTTTCAAACCTACTACTGGCCAGAACTCCAAAAGAACGTCCAATCATTTATGAAGATGCTTAATATACTCAAGGGTGAAAGTTGAACCTTTTTGGTTCAAAGCACAACTAAAAGTTCACCCATCAAACAAACCGTGGAAATAAATTGCAATAGACTTTGTAGAACCACTAAAAATTACCAAGTTTGAAAACAAGTTGGTCCTATGATGAGCACAAGCACTAGGCGCCTAGAAATCATTCTAGTGACTACAACAACAAGCTTAAACAAAAGCTTTTTCAACGATAGGGATATCCAAATGATAGTGGTCTATACTTTCTCAGTCACCACTTTCAATAAACTATACGACGTTGAACGGCTGTGCACCACAGTACAGTAACCTACAACTTGCAGGCAAATCCGGTAGATTGCTCAATAAAATTTTCTAAACTTTGCGTTAAGAGTGACAGAGCCAAGAATGGGACAGAGACACATAGCCCAATGCAGCCACAGGACGCAGATCCAACAATTTACTGTTTGACTACAACTTGACATAAGCAGGAATCTGGAGTAAATCAAAGCAAAACGCCAACGTGGGCAATTGCAAAAAAAGAACAAGTTAAGGTCCGCGGACGCGTTAAAGGTCTCAACAACAAATGACAAGAACTTAAGAAGGTCATTAATATCACTGTCATTGGACGGAAAACAATCCTGGTTAAACTACAACTTGATTACCTGCTACTAGTGCCACCGACAAAACAAAAACTCCTAACGCCGGACGACGTTTTTACAGTTCTTAAAGTTAAAGAGGATTGATGCCGATAAGGAACGGGTATCATACAACTAATGAAGACACAACACGGTTAGAGAAATATATAAATATCAAACTCTCAAGCTGCAACAACTAGTATTTTTTAAGTCACTTTTTGATCAACAGTAAACTGGAGTTTATTTGTAAGTTAAAGAAGATGGGTACCACCTATTGATCTCAAGCACGACCAAGCTTTGCTATGCTTTTGTGCCTTAGCCAATAAAATTTACAACTTTTACACTACGACAACAAGTATTGAGGCTCCGAACAACACTATGATATTGCACCCACTACTATAAGGAACATTCTGACTTCTAGAGGTTATTACCAATCTTTAATGGTTCAAACGTTTGTTAGTAATGTAGGATTTGTGCAGCTTTGAACGTGTTTTCTCTTAGGAAATGCCACAAGAAGCTTATTCGTTTTTATTTTGATATTGCGGTCGGTAGATGCAGCTTTTGACGTAAATCAATGAAAACAATTTCCAAAAAATTCTTTCTGGATCAGATAACTTAACCTATCGTGGCTAATAGAACAGTGTTTTTTTTTGGTTAATGTTTATTTGGTGGTAACTGATGAGATTTTGGGGTTTTAAAGTTGGCAGAACAACAGTTTTAGTGTGGTTGAATTTGTTAACATTTAAGTCACGCTTTTTGCGGGGTTTGATCCACTATAGTTTGCTCGCGGTTTAATTATTGCTGGGCTTTGGGCTTTTGGCTTGCGTAATGTGCTGCGTTATTGAGTTGGTGTTGAAGACTATTTTGTTTTGCCATGGATATCACTGATGACGTTTTTTGGTTTGTAGTATGTCGTTCTCTTCAAATGTTGGCACCTGCGCCTATGATAAGCTAAAGTCATCCTAGAGTTGCTATTTAGGTTTTGCTCTATAGGGTTTTAAGTCCGCATCTGTTAGTAAAAGAACTATATTTGCTAGTGGTGGTTGCTTTCTGCTATACTCGGGTTAAGCCCAGAGAAATACTATTAGCTAGGTAGAGTTGGTAGACCTTGATTGGTTTTTCTTTACTGAAGTCTTTTACGATTGAGTCAGTATCTGACAGGGTGCAATGTTGGTCTAAAACTTGGCGTGGAAGGTGTTTTGTGCAGATTTCAAGTCACTCTTTTTAAAACCTTGAAGATACAATTTCAAACTTTTTAACTCAGAGTTTTTCTCCAGGTTTTGTTTAGTTTGAGAAGTTTCCAACAAAGGTATTTCTTAAGGTCACTTGTTTAAGGTCTCAACCAACATCATCAGGGTTCCTTAGTAGACGTAGCTGTATATTTTTTGCTGCAAGGGTTCTTGCTTACATTTGCAAAAACCTATGCGTTATTATAAGGTAGGTTTGTATTGGTTTGAGTTTAAACTAAGGTTTACATTTCAGGTTAAAATTTCTAAAGACATTCTCTAGGTAAAAGGAAAGTTTAGAAGCTGTTCCGTTAGTGTAAAATAAGATTCTTTGTTCTTTGGGGAACAGTCTGTGGGGTTTAGCGTTCTTACGTTAGGCTCCAATTGTTATGGTGTAGGTCAATTGGGGAGGAGTATTTGACGGCGGTTCTAAATTGGTGGTAAACTTGTAAAAACGGTTGTTAGTAATTTATGGTTTTGTGGATTTGTTATTTTTGGAAAATACCACATGTGGAAGCTGTTCTTTCAGGTTTTAATAATCGGGGCAGTGGTAACCTTCTAGGGTACCACTAGGTTTTGGCGGATGTTGTTGAAGATGTTTTTTTGGTTATATTGCCGGAACTAAACTTTGGTTCATCAGCCAAAATTTTTGACGAAAATCGACATTGTTCTAAAAAATGTGCTGCCTGTGTTAGGTATAGCGGTCAGTTTAGCAGTGTACTTTCTGGTTGATCTTTGCTTCTTAAAAAGAAATGAGATATTGTAGATTTAAAGTTGACTAGCAAACATTGGCGCGGTGGGGTTTTATTAATACTGAGGCTACGCTAGTGCCTTAAGTACACTACATGTGACGTAAGGCGTTTTGTAGGCGGTTCGTGCAGTCAATCAATGATAAACCAACCTTTACTGGCTGAGCGTGGAAAAAAGTTGTAGGTGGTTGAGATTTTGGGCAGTTAGGGAGGTTGAGTGTTATGTTTAGTAGACTTTACAACCAGCAAGAAGAGAGTGACAGTATTTATTTAGCCACAAACATTTTTTTGTTTTTTTATTACCTGTTAAAGGATAAAACCAGCTATAGTAATTAGCCGAGTTAAAGATTCAATGTTTAATAGAAAATTTTTACATTTACTCTTATTATACCGTAAAAATCTTTTATTTGTGGTATTTTGGGTGATTTAAAAAAAATATAATGGGTTGTGCAGCAAAAAAGTACATTTTTTTTGTTTATTGTAAGCACAAGTGAAAGCAGCTGGACAGGTTTTTTTACTTAGGCATTTTTACTTAACAACCTCAATTGTCCCACTACACTCATATACATTTTGTTGCTCTTTTTATTATACTACAAAATACTTTTTTAAAACATATTTTTTAGACCACTCATACCGCAGCAAAATAAAATGTATAAAAAAAGTTAGATTTTGTTCATTGGAATAGCTCTTTAAAAATGATAATTTGTTGCAAGCTGCTACAACCATCCGTTTGTATATAACATATATTTAAGTGCGGTTGCCTGTTACAGCAATCTTAACATAAAAAATAAAAACTTTGTCTAATATCATAGATGTTCCAATACTGATCAAATCTATAGTTTATTTTTACTATTCAGATGCGCGCAATAGTGTTGTTTTTAGACCATACTGCGGCCAAAATAAAATGTATGAGAAATGTAGGCTTGCAGTCATTTGTTGTTGTCTTGTGCATTGGAATAGCGTGTTAATGTGACCCAGGCTGCCGAAATCAAATTTATCTTATATAAAATATATTTAGTTGCAATTGCGTTTAACATGTATGGTGAAATATCTGTCTTATTATTAGGGATGTTTTAATACTACTTTTTTTGACCATGATCATGGCGTTATCAAAGTAAAGTGTATAAGAAAAGAAAGTGTGCAGTTAATTGTTAAGGTCTTGTGCATTGGAATAGCACCTTAAAGATGTAATGTGATTTTTTTATATAAAACTGTGGTTGCGTGTTACAGTAATCCTAATATGTAAAATGAGAATTTTCTTTATTATTATAGATGTTTCAATACTAATTGTTGTAGAAGTGCTATTCAGATGTACGCGACTTGCAACAACTTTAGATCAGCCAAAGTAAAGTGTACAATATTGAAACTTTATGAAAATATATTTTGCTTTAAAGATATTGACATACTCATATATGGTCACAAAAAAATTTGTATCCTAGAGCCAATTTTTGGACCTCAAAACTTTAAAGTGCTATTCTAATGTGCATGGCTATTATGCACGATGGAGGTTTTACTGGTGTTATATATTTGTTAACATTTATGAAACACGCGACTAAAATAAAGTTTATGAAACGTGCATTGGAATAGCACCTTTAAATGCGCACCGCAACTGTATTTTTCTTATATATTTTATTTCAGTTTGCGAAATTGTTAACATCTAAAGTGTATATCGATAAGGTTATGGAATAGTTCTTTAAATTTAGACTGATAGGTCAAATTAATGGCTTAAAAGCAATTGTAAATTGGACATCCACGTAGAAAGGATGTTTGAAAACAAGATAAATAAAATAAGTTACAATGACAGATTTTTTTTGGTATTTTTTTTTTAAATAATGATAAATTTATCGATCAGATTTTGAAGACCTTTGAATGATAAAAATTTTGTTGTAAACAACTAAGTAAATTTTTACAACAGTTATTTTAATTAAATAAATTGACTGATATCAATATTTTTTCTAATGTCATTTACCATACTAGTTTGACAATTTTAACACATATACAACACAGTATTTGAGATATAAAAAATGGAATATATGCCTGTCACTTATTCTTTTTTTATTAATAATTTTTCTACAATTACTTAGATTATTAATATTACTGTAAGCTATTCAAATGATAAATTTAAAATATAAAACAAATATTTATATTTATATAAAAAAACATTGAATAAATTAAAAGTACAAATATACAAAAATAACAAGTAGTTAACTTTAAACAATTGTTTGTAATCCTGCATATAGAGATTTGTTTCGTTTACAATAAGCTTATATTAATCCAAGCTCATCATCATCGGATTTCAAGCTAGGCTCGTTGACGAGGGATTACTGTCCTGGAACATATGTTTACATATGACCCTGATTGGTAAAAGTATTTGTTTATTTATCAACTTCTTTGTTTTATTAATACTATTTGTATATGATTAAAAATGACTAAAAGCAAATTTATTATTGAATAAAATAAACCAACAGAATTAAAAACCATACAATAAAGTTGGTATCTATTAGAAGCTCTCTCAATGATGTGAAGTGTGAATACGGCTCTGAGTGAACGCTTCAGTAAGCCCGTCGTGTTTGCTGGCACTGAAACTTCTAATCCGACATTAATAAATCAATTTCTGCTTGCATATGTCTATATTTGATAGTAAGAATATTCAGTATTACCACACTATAGAAAATATTTGTGGTATAATTATTGTATTGACCATTTTGCAATATGGCTAATGATCAATGAGATTTACAATTTCAAGGCGGATCGATCGTGGAAAGAGGAAAAATATGTATATCAGTGGCGGCGCCAAGGAGACTATGCCAATAAAAGACAATCTTTAATGGTTCTGTACAATTCATTGCATATTTTAAATAGAATCATTTAGTATTAATAAAACTTTTTATATTATTTAATAATAATTTATGAATTAATTAAATAATTTGCAGGAGTGGGTTAATTGTTAGCGCACTTAGCTTTTATGTTGGAGGTTTTTAGATTAATTTGTCTGTTGTAAATTATTTATAAACTTGTTTTAATTTTAAATTTATTCAAAAATTAAAGCAGCAAAAATCATATATTATAAGTAGCACAAAGCCAACTACTTCATATATCCTATTATGAGGTTTGCAACTAGATTTAAAACTAGAATAGAAAACTAATAATTAAATCATTCTAAGTTTGTTGATTATGTTTTAGGTACACTGAAAAAACTAAAAAACAGTCCATATTGCATGACATACAAATTTACTACTACATAGATCCAGAATTAGTAGAAATATTTCGTTAAAGTTCTGAGGCTACAAGTAGCACAACTCTATTTATTATTAAATTGAAAACCATCGTAATCTTCGAAACAAACTTAATTACAACAAGTTTTATACATTACGTAATTTTTTTTCAAAAATCCAGGTTAGTCTATTCACTTAGACTACAATTAGGTTAAATGATGGCCTCAGCAAGTGGCTCTTGAGAATAACTTATGCTTGAATTACTTTCCGTTTTTTTTTTTGGAGATTATAGTTTCTTAGGTTTTTTACAATAGTGGTAAAACCCAATTTGGGTGCATCTAATGCTATTCAGATGCGCGCAACTGCAACCTTTTCTTTAAACCACAATCATACCGCAGTCAAAGTAAAATGTATGAGAAAAATGAAATTGCAATTACTTATTGTTATCTTGTGCATTGGAATAGCACCTAATTTATATAATTGAGATTGAGTTGGCGGGTTATATAATGCTGTCACGCGCATTAGATTAGCACTTTAACGGATGTTGGCACTATATTGTGAGGCTCTATTTGGCATGCTAGTGTTGTTCCAAAGTTACAGAAACATAAACTGAGCTATGTATGCATGTTCTGTTAATTATTAGAAGGTCTTTGATAAAATGCAACACAACAAATGATTGAATGTCTAAAAAGTATAGTATTAAATGACAAAATAAAAATTATAACAAATCTATAGCACCTCAGTTAGATTAAAAAAGCAGAACACAGAAAATATAAAAATACCAAGATGTGTAAGACAGGGTTGCATACTCTAACCTCTGATTTTCAACAACTACTAGAGCTTATTTTTAGAAAGGCTCTAGAGGATACACTGCGAAATTTTGCTGAATGAAGAAATATTAAATTATATTTAAAAAGTCTTTGTGGGTGGGTTTGAGAAATAGGTAATAATTATGTTGGGTTTGTGCGAGGCATTGAACTTGTTTTTTTTTTGCAAATTGCCGCTGATAGTTAAAACAGCTATTGGAGTGACCGTCTCTAGGGAATTGCATTTTGAAGATGGTGATTACGTTCAATTAGGTATCACGTGGTCTTGGCGAAAGTTGTCGGGATGCTTTTTTACTTATTCTTTTAGTGTTAAGCAATTTTAGTTGCGGTTGGTAAATGCATTTTAGTGGTGGATACTGTGAAGTCTTGACAAAGGTTATCAAACTACTTTCTAGGGTCTGGTGACTTGGCTCATTGCTGACAAAATATTTTTTAACATTTGGTATCTTTCTTAGTTTGATATCTGATTGATGTTAACAGTTCAAAGATGGTAAAGTTGTTGCACTAACCCTGACCGATAGGTACTTGCTTTAGAGCGGAGCACTCTTTGGTTTTTTTGTGTTTTTGTGTGCCTAGTGTAGTATACCGATGCATCTATATTAGAAAATCTGAAAATCAAAAACCGGCTCTTTAAGAGAGTGAACCGGAACATTTTGCGTTATTTTGGCCACGCATCTAGAAGATCAAGTACTCTTAAAAAATGAATGGTCTAGGGAAAAGTTGATGGACAAAGACCACAATGAAGATTGCCAACTCGGAATATAGACAGTGTTACCAAGTTGGTTGGTCATACAATGCATGAGGCCACAGAAATGGCTTAGGACAGAAAAGCATGGAAAGTTGCTGTTGATATGATTCTATAATAGTGCAGCCAAACCCTCACAAAAGGTACAAGGATCGAGAAGAAGGAGTGTAGTTGAGCACTGGGTCTTTGGCAATTTTTTGAAGAGGAATCTAAATGTGGAGAAAGTTGGGTTTTTGTGATTTGTTTTTTTGCATTGGTGTGTGTTGTGATACCGGAAAAATCTCTGTTTAGTCAATGGTTTTTTTTAGTTTAAGGATTTGCAACTTCAACCAAAGTTGCCGTTTTGGAACGGCGTTAAAGCGGCACTAAGTTTATTGAAGTGGCTGTCCAGAAATGCGTTTGAGGGTGCGGTGTGTTAGACCCGTGTTGTTCTACTTAGGGTTGATTGTTTGTTTGGAATGAAGAAATTGGGCATTTGTTGGCGTGTTGTTTAATTGTCGATCTAACTACTCCGTAGCAGGATTTTTTTTGTTTTGAGGAAGAAGAAAAATTTTTGCAATTTTTGTTGCAGGTCGTGCTTGGTTTTTACCGGCTAAAAACTTTTTTTTTGCGTTTTATTTATTTATTTATTTTTTTTTGCTTTTTTGATATCATCTATGGCACTTGTCAAAAAGGTAGGTGTTATTTATTTTTTCCTTTAGAGTTCCTCTTGCATCAAAAAGTGCATAGAACTTTGGCAATAAATTTTGTTATTCGTTCTCAACTTTTCTTGGATTTTAGCATGGTATTTACCAGGTTTCCTCCAGTTAGGGGTTTGATAAAAGACAACTCTGCTTGACTTTTTTTTGTTTTCACTTTTTGCACTCAAAAATTGTGTGGTCTGCAGTGTCTACTCAGTTTTAGTAGTGGCATCTGTTGCTATTTGCTTCTTTAAATCTGTGCAGATATTGCTAAAAACACCCGTGTCCAGTTAGGTATTGCGCCTGATAGTAATTGACTTTTTTATGTTTTCTGTGCATCCATGATTGTACGCCAGATATCAGCTTATTTGTCTTTTGCTTATTACTTGTATTGCTCTCCTTTCTGCAGTGCTTTGGTTGGAGCAGTACGGTATGCGCTACAGACGCGGAGTACTTCTGACTTTTGTATGCTTTTAAGTTTATTGAGGTGTGTTTTTTTTTTGTATGTTGATACCATACTGGAGCTTCGTACAGAATGATTGAATAGGTGGCCATTAGTTGTGTGCTTTGTTTGCTTGCGCCTGATCTACCGATGTTGGGCACAATCTTGCTAAGCACTTTTACCAATTTCATTCCTTTGGTTGCAGTTTTTGCTATATGTAGGGACATACTCATGTTTTTGTTGAAGGTAATGCCTAGATACTTTAGCAACTATTGTGATTTTCTCCAGCTTTTGTGTCACAAATAGTATTGCTTCTGTTTTGTGCGTGGCTGGTTCTACTTCATTGTCTTTGAGTCATTGCTCTATACTTTGCATTGTCTCTGCTATGATGCGTTCTAGTTCTACTGCTATTTTTGCAACTGCCACTATTTCGAGGGCATAGCCGATGATATGAACGCCTTTGGCCAAGAACCGATTCTTGTGGGACACTTTTGGTTATTCTGAACTTTTAAGTTTTGCCGACTTGTATTCAACGGTATTTAGCAGTAATCTGGACAAACTAAAACAAATGCTATAATTAAAAGCAGCGTCATAAGAAGTCGGCCTAAAAATAAATTCTGGGAAAACCAAGTTTATGAGCCCGGATAAAACAAACACTCTATCTCTCGAAGGAGAAGTCATAGGAAAAGTAAAAGAAGAAGAGTATGTGTATTTAGGCCACCTAATTAAACTTGGTAAAGCAAACCAAAACACCAAAGTTACGAAAAGAGTACGCATCACATGGTCGGCATTCAGAAAGCTAAACTTCAATCTGAAAAATCCCAAGGTTTCTATAAATCAAAAAAGGAAAGTTTATGACTTGTGTATCATTCCCGTGATGTCATATGGTCTAGAGACTATAGCACTGACCATCAAAAACGCCAATAAATTGCAGTCACACATTGAGCAATAGAAGGCGCAATGCTAGGAGCAAACCTAAAAGATACAAAATGTGGACATAACAAAATATGCTCTAATATGCATCCAAAACATAGCTGCAGCAAATGGAGATAGGCAGGTTACGTCGCTAGGCAGCAGACTACTAGATGGGCAAAAATATTAACGCAATGGAGGCGAAGAACGCATAAAAGGAGCATAGGACGGCCGCAGAAAAGATGGTTGGATAACATCTACCAGCAGGCAGGAAGACACTGGGTTCAGCTGGCACAAAATTGGAAGTTGTGGAAACTTTAAGGAGAGGCCTACGTCCAGGAGTGGACAGAGAAAGGCTGCAAAAGAAGTAGAAGAAGAAGAAGACCTAACGGTTGTCCAAATAACTCATGATTATTAAAGATAATAATAGATATGGTGCTATTTTCTATTTTTTTAGTTCTTTGACTATGTCTTTCCATGAGATGCTGTTAAAAGCATTTTTGATGTTCAGTGTGACCAGAGCGCAGTAGTCTTGATAGGCATAATTGCTTTCATTTTTCTTCTGTGCTATTTCGAACAGTTTTTAAGGCTTCTACTTTCGATTTCCCTTTCCTGAAGCCGAATTGCATTTCCCCAATTTCCTTGTTTAGAATGGCACCAATCAAGTTTTTTAGTAATTTGCCATTTACGTTTAACATGCAGAGAGGCCTATATTTTACCTATTCATTAGTGTTTTTACTGGGTTTCTCAATCAGGATTAGATTGGCAAACTTTTAAGATTTTGGGACATGCCAAGTATTTAAAGAGTTGTTCATTAGGTAGTCAGTCGTTTGACAATTTTGGGTGGAATATTGTTGGGGTCTGGGGCTTTTTTGTTTTTTAACCATATTGACGTTTTTTGGGTCTACCTTGGGTATATCTTATTTTACAGTTTTATCTCTACGGAAAAGCTGGTCAGTTGTCTTAAACATGTTTACGTCTGTCATGCTTATTTGTCCTTAAGTTCTTATTTTTCCGCATATAATCTTGTAGGCTTTTACCCAAAAGTTGTTCTTGATCCTCCTTTTGAGGAGATTTTGCTGTGAGAGTTTCTTTAGTTCCTGTTTTTTACTGTAGTTAGGCCTTTGTTTTTGTACGCGCGTATTGTAGCTCTGCGTCTTGTTATGCACTCCTTTCTTGCGTTAGCAATATCAGTGTTCCACCAACAGATTTTTTTGCACCAGGTTTTGGCGGGAAAGTTTTATGGCATGCTTCTATGATCAGTTTGTCAGTCTTTGACTGTCAGAGGTTCTTTTACGTTTCCAAGTTAGTTGCTTACTTACTGGTCAAATTTTTTTATGAGTTTATGTTTTATCCGGTGAGAGTTGATTTAGGGCAAAGGCTATATTGTTATGGTCGCTTGTGCTGCATATTGCGAAGTCTATAGAGGACTTTTTGTTTCCCAGCCTGAAGGTCGGTTTTTCTCTTGTATTCACAATTTCCAACTGCAGCTCGTTGATCCAGTCCGACACCAAGGTACCCCTATTATCCAGTTTGCCAGATCTTTTGGCGATAAAGTCACCTGATATTATGAGGTTTTTTGTGCCTCGTTGTTTGATGGTTTGTCCGATACTCTCCAAGAAGATTTTTAGCTTGCGGATTTTTGCAGTTTTTTGTGTTATACCATCCAATGAGTGGCGACCGTAACACAATGTTCTAGTACGAGGACTGTTGAGCAGGCAGCCCGGGTTTGATTTATCTAATTTGTCGAATATATTTTGATGCGGTCGTCTCCTTTGCAAGGCAATGGCAAGCCAGCATTTGCCTAGTTAACCCCTTTAGTGGTGTGGTTTGGAATTGACGTTAAACAGTAGGTCCCGCATGTTTGTGAAGAACTATTATCGCACACCACAAACATACGAGAAGGGAGCCTACGCTTTAAGCAAGCACTATAAGAAGAAGAATCCAATGATTGTAACTTGAATTTGTATCCCAATATGTCAGTTTTCAACTTTACAACTGATCACCTAGGCATCCTTGCTGCATGTCTCAATTGCCACAAGTTCAGGTCTTTAAACCACGAATGTTTAGTCACCATTTTCTTATTGGGCTAAATCTTGGTCAATTTTTTTGTTTTACTCATTTAGTAATGGTAAAATTGGGGTTGAATTGGGGTTGGGTCAGTCAGGTATTACCAACCTAAAGTTGCGCATTGTCTTACAAAAAAGATTTTTTTAGTCAAAAGCAAGTAGCAACCAAACATCGGGATAGACAACCAAACTACGGAAATCACACGCAAAATAGGTCTCACATGGGCATCCTTCGGAAAATTAAAAAATGTATTAAAATCCAGCATTCCTAACTGCCCAAAGAAGAAGGTATTCAATCAATGTGTGCTCCCAGTACTTACCTACGGAGCGGAGACGCTCACTCTTACAAAGAAAACCGCCAACAAAATACGTGTCACGCAAAGAGCCATGGAGAGATCGATGTTGGGCTATTCACTCAGAGACAGAATCCCAAACATAAGGCTACGAGAAATGTCTGGAGTAACCAATGCAATAAAACAAATAGCAACACTCAAGTGAAACTGGGCGGGTCATGTGGCGAGGATGTCGGATGACAGGTGGACAAAGAAGATTCTAGAATGGAGACCGCGCCAAGACGCTCTGCGGAATATGGGCCGCCCTCCCATGAGATGGAGAGATGACATCAGAAGAATAGAGTCAAATTGGATAAACGCGGCGCAGGATAGTAAAAGATGGGCCACATTACGGGAGGCTTATGTTCAGCAGTGGACAAACCAAGGCTGATTGATGAAGTAGCAACTAACAACAATTTGTTTACAAGACAAACTTGTTCCAGATGTAGCTAAAAACACACAAACCTAATCCCATTAAAAGTCGTAATTTGCATTTTGTATCTTTTAATTCTTCTAAGTCTGAAAAAAATTAAGTAGCTTAGCAAGTCTGAGAAAATGCAATAAAAAAATTAAACAATAATTTTGTTGTTGCTTTTTTTTAAATATTTTTTGGCATAGCTTAAAAACCATATGTACGCCACTGGTAGAGTTGTAGTATTTGTGACATGTTAAGCTTCTAACTTTTGGAATATTGGTATCATGTTTCAGTGTATATAGTTGTAATATATTCGACCAAAACGGACTAAAAGTACAATTTTTAAACTTGACCTGCAAAAAAAGCAATCACTAACAATTAGACAACATTACATTACATAAATTTTGTCATATATTTTAAATTTAATCTTATTATTTTTTTATTTGAAATCAATATAATCATTAAAGTTTTACATTTTGTTTTTCATATTTGAAATATGGAAACATATAATATTCATTGAACAATCAATAAGAATATTCCTTCATGACGTCTGAAAAGAATCTGTAGGATTGTACATTTGTAAATAACGATTTTCTTTTAAAGCCTGAGATATTTTATCTCAGCTACCTAATATGAATCCCAATAAATACAAGCATCCTTTTCAAATGTAACACAAAGGTAAAATAGTTTTTTAAATAAAAAAATCCACACAAGCTATTTTCACATTTAAATAGAATTTACTATATTAGCACCCTTCTATGAAGTATTATTTAGTTAATTATGAATGGAAATAACACCCTCTATAAATAGCCCAGTTACATTTAGGACTGTATACCGGGCAAATATTATTAAAATAAAGGGTTGAATAGACTAGACTAGTCTATGAGCATACAAATCTCCATCTTGTGTAATTAATGACTTTATGAATATTAAATTAACAATGTGTTTAATGTTAGTTTTGCATTATGCATTATTATTGATATTTAATCAATGCATTCGAAGTTGGTAATTACAAAGCGGGAAAAGAGCATTAGCGTTTTATTACAGCAATGTAATAAATAATGAAATTTGCATTTATTTACATACAAATTATTATTCTTTCACACAAAAGCAAATAAGTTTAAACTATTGCCTATATGTGGATTCATAGATGGCTTATAAATTGTAAAGTTTTTCCTTTTGTGCTCGGTTACAATAGCATTTTTTTTATTTCAGTCAGTTAATAAAGTTGTAAGAAAACCACGTGTTGTACCGTCCTTGCATTGGAATGTCATGTAATTGGATTTTAGCTAACGATATTGCGTATGGGCATTGATTTAATCGATGAGTATTTAATCTAGCTTAATTTCAGTCCATTAAGTTGTGATCGGTCAAACTGAAGATCATTATAGTACTATATAATATTTAGCTTCGGCAATTAATCATATATTAAGTTAAAAGGGAATGCTGATTTGGTAATGCCATGACAGTCTGCGTATTTAGCAAATAATTGTCTGTATTAATTATTGCAATGGCCGTTTGTACTAATGTTGGAATGTTAATTAATTGTAGTTGCATTGGAGGACATCTTCAGTTAATGAGTGGGACCGAGCCTCTTTACAGCCATCATGAGAACCAACTTTGTGGCACAAATGAACGCTATTCGCCCCCTGTTGTGTTTTTCTCCGACGACGGAGTTGCTACATTACTATTCGAGTAAGTTTTTTTTACATTTTTAAAATCCCTTACTTTTTTATTCCATTACAATCAATTTTAGTCGCAATGTAACTATTAAGATGTATTACAACTTGTCTCATTAGAAATCAAACTTATGTTACGGATGAAAACATCTTAGAAACCAGACATTGCTAATTAAATGTACATCTAACACCCTCAAATTGGTTTCAAGTAAACTTAAATTACTACCTACTATAATATCATTACAACTACAAAGGAATGAGTTACATTGGAATCAATCAGCTTCTGTTAAGATGCAAATTATTATTACTGTTAATTATGCACAAGTTAGAACATTTTGCAATCATCACTTTTGATGTTGTGTTTCATCACCTCATTTCTACTTCAAATAAGATCTTTAGTGGGAATTGAATTATTTTTAAATAAAATATTGAAAATGTTTTTATTATTATGATCTTGTTATGCTTATTTCTTAGAAATAAAGTATTTGTAAGATGATTTATATATACAATTGTACGCTGTAGTGTTGAGTTATTTTTTATTTATGTATTAAAGCGACATGTTTGGGTATATAGCTACATTTATTTAATATAAAACGGTTATACAATATGCTTTGCTTATATTGTATTTTGATTTTAGCTATACATTTAAAACAAATGCATTACTTAGCTTGTAATAGTACGTACACACTTGCAAACATGTGCCGTACCGCAACACCGTCGCACGTGACATCGCCCCGCAACACGGAATTAAATTCCTTTGATCCGATGGTAGAATACCGACAAGCTATGAGACGGTGTTGCGGTACGGCACATAGTTGCAAGTGTGACGCACTATAAGAAACAAAATCAACAACAAAATCCAACAAATTAAAACAGCGCAAATTCTCCAAGTACATAGAACGAGAGTTCTATGAAGAACAGAAAAAGCAACTATTTGCTCAGAAATATAAAAAAGCTGACAATAACAATGAGAACATTGAAAACCAAACAATTGACAGCTCACACCAAATGCCGGGAAAAAAATAGAACTTTAAGAGTTGTAGTTACTCCTTCACCGGGGTTCTAGGGGGAGGGGGGAGGGTTTCCTGGCGTGGCAGAAGCTTGACCTACATGCTTAGCTGCTAGACTAGGCGTATAATCCGTGAGTTTTTATTACACCGCAAGTTTGGTCTGCATCGAGGCTCTCCGGCCGGTAAATCAAACGCTTCAAACGTAAAGCGCTCACATTTAGGCCTATACCTACTATTATGACTAAAGTTCTTCTTCAGTTAGCAAGGCCGCTTCAAACCTGCGCTCTTTAGCAGAGCACATTGGCGGTGGGACAGAGTTATTCAAACAGAATGTATTTCCCCTCAATTTAAGGTCATGCTTCCACATTCATGGACAACTCGATCTACTCAATCTACTAAGGAACAAACGCCGCCACTGAAAAACCAGCGCCTTGCGAGTAGTTACTAGCAGCCACCGGTAGGGTTTCTACTCTTTTTTAGCTGCAGCTTGCGCTACCTGTATCTCAAATTGCTGTATTCTTTGCTCAAAATTTGGGATTGGGTAAATCTACACCCAGTTTGGAGGAGTATGTGCCGTGAAGTACAACTATATCACGGTATGCGTGCTCTGCAACCCCAGTTCTCATATTAGACAAGGTATTTGTCAGCATTGGATGAGTTTCCGTTGTAGGCCCTTGCGGAAATCACTACTCCGCATTAATACTTAGGATGGCGACTTTTGCCTCTAAACGATAAACTAGAGGATTAGTTTGCTTACTTCCTCGGTTTTATGAATAGAAGCCGTAGAGTCAAACAACTACCCGTACAGTATTAAAACTGCTCACGAAAATGTTTGAGGGAGAAGTGGCTGCCTCTGAGATATGCAAAGGGCAACAAGGATTTAGCAAAAACAGGTCCACTAGTGACGCAATACTTATCATTTAACAAATAACCGAGAAAGCTATAAATGTTCAATGTTTTATCGACTTTACCCAGGACTTAGACAGAGTAGGGCTAGATGACGTTGTGCTGCTTTTGCAAAAAAATAAGATACACTCAAGTATAATAATCATTACTATACTGAATACCGACTACACTTTTATAAAAATAGCAAACAAATTATCGATAAAGGTATCTTCTCGGGTATTTCCGGAACTAGACTACCTCAAGCCTATCGCGAACCAAGCAGACTACATGGTAACAACATCACCAGATCCACATAGACTGGAATTCTGTCTGGGTTATCAGATGATCACTACCTATAATCGCTGCAGCTTTTGACATGTACCAACTTGCACGGTGTCGTTGACCACCACACACGATAGATAGTTCTGGGTTAGGCCAAAGCTATTGTAACCTCGTTTTCTGGTCTGCACCTTCACTAGAAGACATTACCAACAAAACCAAAACCGATATGGACTAAAAGCTCTATATAGCGCACGAGAGCTTCTTTTATAGGAGTACAACGACCTTAGGAGATAACCCAATGCTCTCAAGGGCACACATGGCCACACCCCTAGCACTTGGGGAAATGCAGCCGGTGACAAATAGCGCCCAACGTGGGGCGTCAAAGAGCATAGTGCCTTTGCATTCCCGCAACACACAACCCGAGAAAAGGAAGACTAGGCAACAGAGACGCTTTGAAGAACTCAAGCTCTGATGATGACAGAACTACGTCTTATTTGGGTGACCATACCATCACGGTTCCCAATTAGGTTGAGATCTCTGTCAACCAAACCAGCACAACTCATACAGTCATAGAACATGCTCAAGCTTCTATACCGGATAAACCCCAAACAACGGCAGTTCTGCAAGGTTACATGTTTTGGAATCACCACGACGAACCGATACCTGGCGCTATATCCGTCCGTCACTATACAGAAGTACGGTAGCATCATGCCTATGAGAACGGGTTGATTACCGTTACTCATAACCCCAACGATCCCTCAGACATGACGGGACACCTGACCTACCTGGTGAACACCTTTCTGGAAAAGGCCAAAACAAATTGAAATACCACTAGCTACAATGTCATCGGCAATACATCTGTGACCCACATGTTTGTGGTGGACATAGCCAGTTACATGAACGACCGAGCGAGGTACCTGACTATGCAAAGTCAATTAAGGCACGCTAACTTTGATATGCTTGCCGAAGAAACCGAAGAAGTCTAGGAACTTTTACCGGAACTAATCGGAACTCTACAAGTAAGCATCAGCGAGGCTGAACCACAAATCACGTCACTCTAGGTTATAATCATTGTTCCACACGTCGAAGGCGAGTACCATGAAGACGTATTACACGTCGACTTGACCTTACTTACCGTCACCACCAACAGTAACCTAACCAAAGAAGAGCAACCGGATAAAAACCACTTCACGGCCAACATTGCAACGCTCTACACCTTGGAGGAATCGGAGGAAATACAGACTGGTCATATTTAGCTATCCACATATCCGACCCTTCACCGACACAGTCATTGCCGTTCATTACGACAAAGCAGACAACGTCGGCACGAAGGGCCCTCTGGAAATGACAAACCGGTTCCATAAAAGAAAACCGGATCGCACGTAATCAACAAATCTACCAAGCAGAAAAAGACAATCTCGGCCGATCACTACCGCCTCAGGTAGAAATCGTGCAACAGTGAGCTACCGCGTAGTGCCCCACGACCTGGCGCACGAGAGGTTGAACATTATGTGCCACCACAGTGTTGAACACCGCAAAAACCACCGCTAAAGCCCGGAACATAGACAGTTACAGATTAGCCCGTGTTGCGAGTGTATCAGACATTTTGAACCCGCAACACCCGAACTTACTCTCTCGTTTCAAACATAGTGCAGTTAATGAACAATATGAAGACACCTAGATACCATCACTATACTGGAGAATTGGAAGTTTAGTCTAAAAGAGTGGGCGGAATTGATGCCGGGTGGGCGGAGCCACACTCTACCAATAGGATCTTAGTTCTTTGTCTCCCGCTCCTATAAATACTCGACTTTCATGGTCACAAATTAGTCGAACTTCGAGAGCCAAGCAGAGACTACATGGTAACAACATTACCTGATTCACATAGAGTGGAATTCCGTCTGGGTCATTAGGTGATTACTACCCACAACCACTGCAGCTTCTGACATGTACTACCTTGCACGGTACCGTCGACTACCACACACGATAGATACCTTTGGGTTAGGTCGAGGCTATTGTAACTCTGTCCTCTGTTCTGCATCTTCACTAGAAGACACCACAAACAAAACAAGAACCAATATGGACCAAAAGTTTCATATTGCGCACAAGAGCTTTTTTTACGGGAGTACAACGACTTTGGGAAATAACCCAATGCTCTCAAGGGCACACACCACCACACCTCTAGCACCTGTGGGAATGCAGCCGGGGGTAGGGATAAAATAACAAATACATATCTGGTAAAAAGGCAAAGCAAGAATTTACAAAACCTGCGTTAGACTTATAACATACGCAATCAAAACTAGAGCGGAAAAAGCTACAACAAAGCGACTTATCAGACCAGCGGAGATCAGAATTTTAAGATCTAAGGTAGGCTTTAGCCTACAATATTACATAACAAGAATAAACATTAGAGCACAGTGCAACATAAAACAAATACATATCTAGTAGAAAGCAAAACAAGAATTTACAAAACCTGCGTTAGGTTTATAACATACGCAATCAAAACTAGAGCGGAATAATCTACAACAAAGCGACTCATCAGAACAGTGGAAATGAGAATTTTAAGATCCAAGGTAGGCTTTAGCCTACAAAATCACATAACAAGCAAAGACATTAGAGCACAGTGCAGCATACAAGATGTTGTGAGATGAGCTTGTAATAGAAAAGACCATGTTGACAGGATGAGCATTAAACTACAAATAGCCAAAAAGGAAGTTTTGATATTGAAGAGACTTCTAAGATGCTGGTATGAAAGCTGGAGTTTTGCGTCTTAACTGCGGCTGTATCGGTTAAAAATAAGCAGGATATAATCCTATAAAAAAGAAGAACAAGAAAATTTTTAACGTGAATTATCTTAAACTTACACTTTGGTAATGAAATTCTACGCAAAGACATTGTATAATGTTGTTTCAAACAATTTAACTGTGGGCGTAGTTTGCTGGAAGATTAATTTAAAAAAGGTTGTCCAAAATTAGTTGTGGTGCAAACAAACATGAATGCCGTGCGCAAACTAATAGAGTAAGATTATTATATAATCTTTAAGTTGGCACATTGATACCCGCATAGTTTAATAACTTCTTAGAAAAGGCTTGTGTCGATTAGTTAAAAAAAAAACTTTGTCAAATGTCTTGGATTTATGTGTATGAGTCTAAAAGTAAACAGTAGTCGACTCTATAAGTTTTCCAAAATGAGCCAAACTTAACTAAAGTGGTTTGTCTTAAAAGCATTTTGCAAAAAATAATTTTCTGTGTTTTTAAAAGTGTCTAAGATGGTGATCACCAGATGACCCAGACGGAATATCTGTTTATGGTGGTCACTGTGATGTTGGCTTTATATGATCTTTGCTTGGCTCTCAGAGTTTAATTGATGGTGGCCGTGAAAGTCGAGTATTTATAGAATTAAGATGTTATTGATGGAGTGAGGCACCGCCCACAAAGCAGCATCAATTTCCTCACTCTCTCAGACTGAGCTTCTGACTCTCTAGTATGGTGATGGTATCTAAGTGTTGTTGAATTTGTTTGGTAACTGTACTGTGGTTAGGACGGGAGTAGTTTATAATATAAAAGTGTCTACTAGGGTTCTACTCAAGATTGGATAACGCTGGTTTGAAATGTCTGATACACTTGCGACACAGGCTAGCCCGTAATTGTTTAAGTGCCGCGCGCTGGATCTTAGTTGTCTTCTTTTTCCAGGTACGTTTATTCACTATGTGCACTGTGTCTTGTTCTCTTTTGCGTGACCGGTTTGTCTTTCTAGAAGGTTTTGCATGCCAAGGTTGTCTGCTTTGTCGTGATGGACGGCTATGACTGTGTTGATGGCTGCCCATGGGCTGAGCATGTTGCGTTGAGAGCTATGCCAAGCTGCTGGTGGATCCGGTTGGACGTCTTTAGTTTCTTCTAGGATGTCGGATGTGTGAATAGACGAAATGTGACCGGTCTGTATTTCCTCTGATACTTCTGGGGTGCAGAGCGTTGCTTTTATCTGGTTGGTTTTTTTTTGGTTAGGTCACTGGTGGTGGTTACGTTTTTGTGGTACTTGTCCTTGACGTGTGTTTACAGTGGTTGTGGCCTGGAGTGATTTGATGTTTGGCCTTGATGATGCATACTTGCAGAGTTCCGATAAGTTCCGGTATAAGTTCCTAGACTTTTTTTTGGCAAGCATGTTGTTGGCTACGTCCACCAAGAACACGTGTGCCACGTGCTCGTTGCAGATGTACTGCGGATTCTTTATCATCGTCAGTAGGTCTGTTATTCTTTGTAGTAACTAATGGATGACGTCGTAGCTGGTGGTGTTTCGATTTATTTCTGCATCTAACTGAAAGGCGTTTACCTGGTAGGTCAGATGTCCCGTCATATCGGAGAGATTGGTGGGGTAATCAGCCCGTTTTTAAAGGTTATAGTGCCGTCGTACTCCTGTATGGTGACGGACGGATATAGAACCAGGTATTAGTTTAGGTTTTGGTGGTTCTAAAACTGGTGACGTTGCAGCACCGTAACCGTTTGGGGTTAGACCGGAATATGATCCTGGACCTGTCCCATGACGGCATGAGGTGTGCGACTGTGGTCACAGCGAGTTGGTTGAATGGAGTTTCAACCTGGTTGGGGACCATGGTGTTATGGTCACCCAGATGACACGTGGTTCTATCATTATCAAAAACTGTTTGTTTGAGTTCTTTGGAGCGTCTCTGTCACTTAATCTTTCTCTTTTTGGGTTGTGTGTTGCGGGAACGCAAAAGCAATATGCTCTCAAATTTCTATTTTACCTGCCCACAAGCTGCAGTCGGTGGCTAGCTACAAAATTGATTGCGTCTATCTGCCTTAATCAAAATTACTTTTTTGCTGACCAATACCAAATAAAATGCATTTTTGGCATTATTTAAAAACTGAAAAAAAAAATGTATAGTTGAAAAAAATTTAGGATCTTGGACTCTTGCAAAAGCATTTGGAAAGATTGCCAACTATGTTTTTTAGATTTACTAAAAAGAGATATATTTTGCACATCTGGAGCCACAAAATCAACTTTAAGACGTTTTTAAAAAAATTGTTTCTAACTAATTTGGTAAAAGGAATTAATCAAAGTTTGGAGATTATTATTGTAGAAAACTCAAAAAACAAAACAGCTTTACAACTGTCTGATGTTATTCACACATAGGCTGAGAAGAGTCTTGGAAGTGTGTAAAACAAAGTGCATTGGCATTGAGGTCATTGAGATACTTGACAGTTGTAGCATGCTAGGTACGCTGCCAGAGTTAGGGATGTACTAGGTTGTAAAAAATTGTTTATACACTGGCATGAGACCTTGGGGTTGTTGTTAACACCGTATTTGGAGTCTTATGCTCTTATGCTTGTGCACTGGCAGTTGAGGCTTTGGAATTGCACAATAACTGTAAAGATTGTTAAGCTTACACAGGCCAGTTATGTATGTAGGGCACATTACATTAGTAAGGAGCAGTTATAAACACACTGGTATTAGAGTATACCTTGAGGATGTGTTATTTAGGTGATTGATGTAATTGTAGAGGTTGCGGTATGACTACCTGTCTTATGCTACAAAAAAATTATATGACGCGCTGAAGATGAAATGTACTGAGCCGGCACGAATGGAGTGGAGTGGGACATAGCAACTTGGAACGAGCGTCGGGCGCGGGACGTACAAAGGAGGCATAGAAGTAGATACAGTCAAATGATTTGACGACAATGGCCGCTCCTTCCTATAAATTCTTATAAATATTATTGCTGAATAGTGTTAAATTAATTAATATACGTCGTTTAAGCACGGAGTGGTGGTTGGGAGGATTAGCGTGCGTTGCGTTAGTTATATAAAAAATAAATTAATATAACTATGTTTTGCACAGTTTTGAATGCCAATACAAACCCAGATATTTTTTGAAATTTGTTTTGGTATTATGCATCTGAAATTGCTAGTTAGCCGCAGAAGCAATTGCATTTATCATTAATTTCTTTTTATTGATAAAAAATGTTAAAACCAACAGAGTTTAAATTAAATAAAAGTCAATTTTACATATAAAAGTGCAAACCAAAGTGTATCTAAAAAACATACTTTTTTTTAACAATAATATTTTATAACTTTTAATTACCAAAGCAAAATTACGTCATTTCACCGACCAGCCGCAGAAAATACATTGCTCAAAATTAAATTAAAAAAATAATTGCATTTTTTCAAAATAAGTTTTAATGAAATACATTTGTATTATATGTTAATTAATACTTGTTAATTTATTATAAAATTTTGAATTTGCATTTTATTAGAATTTGCATTTATTTTATTTATATAACATGATGGGTTATAGGAAAATGCGAAAATGTGAACTAGAGGGTGGATTTAATTTAAAATTTTGTATGCGATGCTTTTTAGTCCCAGTTTATCTAGGCATTAAACTTTCTACCAAGACTATGGTATGATTAATTGCTTCCCGTCTTTATACAACTTTAAACAAAACACACAAATATTTAAGGATGACGTTGGAAAATTCGTAGGGGAAAAATAACGCACAATTTGTATACAAAAAGCAAACCCTCTGAAAAGAAATCCGTAAGTAAAATTAATCAAATACGTTATGCAATGTGAAGGAAAATATTTTAAATCCTTGTATTGAATTAAGTATTTACAATCAAAGTCCTTTGAAATTTATATTTAATGTTGGCAAAGGATTGTTAGTTCTATCTATATAAATACAAAGAAGAGGAAAGTTTTAGTCCCTGTTTGCAGTTGTATAAAACAACAAAATGAACAAACAAGTTAGCCAGTTAGTGGACAAAACTTTGTTTAAAGGACTTGTTTACTAACAATAGTACTCCGATGAATAGTTTCCCCTACTTAGCACAGCTCTATTTTGACGACACTCATTCAAACGCATTAGCTTCATAATTACATTCACTCCTTTAACATTTTAAAACTAGCTTCATTAAAATCATTTAACTAGTTGTTGAAATATTGATTAAAATAAATAAAGTAAGTAGAAAGCAATCCTGTTTTTCTCAAGCAATTTTCCTCCGCAAAGCGTAAATTAAAGTGCGATATTAAGAACAACAGAAAAAAACGCTTTAAGTTTTTGCACCTTAATGAGCTTTTTAAAGAGGTCAAAATGATTTATTAAGGGATGAATTTCAATAAAATTACCATCTCTGGTAATGCGTCCGCTGTTAATATATTTCATTTTTTTTTCATCTTTCATAAGCGAGAAATTAAACACCGCAATATCTCCAATAAAAATATTTTATATTTAAAGTACTTTTAAAACATAATTAATTCAATAATGTTTTTAAATTGTTAACGTTGATTGAAATTTTGTATTGAAAGGTGCGTTAATGAAATCAATTAACTTTCTTAATTTAGAACATTGTAGCGATTTAGATCTTACATTATTGGATGCTTTAATTTTCAAATTTATGTCAAGCTAATAATTTAAAGGTAATGAATTTAAATTAATGTTGCTGAAGTTTGTTTTATTAGACAGAAATCAATCAATTTTAAAGCTGCTATATTTGGAAATGAAATCTAACAATGTAATATATTATATCTATTCAACTAATTACATTTCGAATTTCAATTCTAATTGGTGTTACATATATCAAATAGATTTATTTGTTTCATTAAGAAATGAGTCAATTTAGTTAAGTGTTTGTAAGAAGAATAGTTGTGATAATATCAAATTTTTTTCAAATATTATTATTTGCAGTTGATACTTTTGAGAAACAATAATGTTTGATTTCTAATCTTAATATTAAATTTTCTATAACAGTAAACACATGATGTACGTTATTTATACATTGACTTGTTACTATAGTAAACTGTTCAATATTTGATGCAAGCACAGAACAGTTTAGTGTAATGATGAATTACAAATGAATCAATACAGAATTTAAGGCTGAATCAAATTTATAATTAAACAGTAATTTTTTTTAAGTGACTGAGATTACAGCTGTTACAATTGTTACGTCTAGTTATCCAAATTATTTTTTTAAATAATTGGCGCAACAAACATTTAACCAACCAACCTCCACACCAAGCGTTTAGATTAATTAAGTATATTTTCACTTTAACGGCCATTGCCGCTTACTGCCAAGTTTTTCTAACCATTATCAGCTGTTATTTTATGCAACTCTATCATTTCACTAATTGATAAATAAAAGTAAATAGTTGACGCAACAAACATGTAACCACTCAACCTCCACACCAAGCGTTTAGATTGTAAATTAGTTAATTAAGTATATTTTTACTTTAACGGCTATTGCCACTTACTGCCAATTTTTCTAACCATTATCAGCTGCTATTTTATGCAACCTTATCAGTTCAATAATTGACAAATAAAAGTAAATGTTTTAAGATGTTGCGTGTTTTCTATTCTACTGTATGAACTAGAAACATGGACATTACAGAAAGCAAACATAAAAAAGATGAAAGCTTTTGAAATGTGGTGCTATAGACCAGGGATTGGCAAACTTATTTTGAAACGGGCCAGATCATAAAAATTTTAAGTTTTAAATAAGAAAATTTTATTTGTTTCTTCTATCAAAATGCAAAAAACGTTGTTGTAACTGTAGTTTAACTTTAGAAGATATATCCACCGCGTTTATTTTTAATGACGACTTTGTGGGCCAGATTTGGCCCGCGGGCCGTAGTTTGCTGACCCGTGCTATAGACCAAGAGTCGGCAAACTATAGCCTGCGGGTTAAATCCATTTTTAATTTAACTCACCAATTACAAAAAAAAAATCTTGATAAAAGGGCAAAAAAAGCCTTGTTTTTTTTTGCATTGCTTCAACTTGCTTTACTACTTTTTGTTTGAGTTGGTACTTTAGCACGTATCTGCTACGGCCTGCATTGTTTGCATACAACCTCAAAGCTTAACCATTCAGTATAAAATTTATATTTTTTTGCAATTTTGTGATTTGAGTGCCAGTGCACAGCATGCTCTCAACGGTTATTACGTATAAAACAATAAAACATCAATGCCAAATACAGTGTTAGCACACAACTCCAAAGTTTTAAAGTGCTTACTGTTACGTAGCTATAGCTATTAAAGTCGAAGGTGATGTTGAATTTGCTTTAATAATTTTAGGCAAAGTTATGTTTAGTTGAGTGTTGTTCTTGGCCAGTTTTTCAGAGTTTATTTTGTTTTTATTACTCAAGGTAGTTGACTGTTTAGTTCTGTGGCGTTTGATTCAGCTTGAGTTGTTAGAGTAGTTGGATTGTGTTGTTAAATTTTGCTGGTTGATTTGGAAACAATGCTGTTTTGTTGTTTTTTTGTAGGTTATAGATAGAAATCTTTAAAAGATTAGGTTTTTATTGACGTCTGGTTTAATGACTATGTTAGGGAAAGCGCCTACCAACTAAACTTTTCTTTTTCAATAGTGTATCTAGAAGTACCAACCTTCACAGGTTATAATTTTCTTTTTTGCAATATTTATTTAAGAGTAAATGGTGAAAAAAGAAACTTGCTTTATAGGCTGGGGTCATATGGCGTAGTTAAATGTCAAGTGTTTGGTCTTTGGATTGTCAGCAGGGATGATGTAGATAAGTGTTGGTTGTGTTTGTAGAGTGTAAAGGGCTAGGTCAGTAATTGCTCCTTTTATCAAGTTTTCTTCCTGAATTCCAGCTCACTCGTGTTAATGTGCGGTTTATTTTATAGGATATATTCTGGCAAATTATTTAAGAATAAGCAGAAGCTTTGCGGACAGAGGTTCAGTTTTCTACAAAAGTTTGTTCGGGAGTATGTAAATATTGTGTAGAGTGATGTGATGATAAGTTCTAGAAGTCATCCGTTTTTTTGAGCTTCTGTTGCTTATTGTTTGTTTTAATGTTTTTGCAGTAGAAACTGGTTGCCAGTTTGATTTTTAACCAGATTTGTCAGTTTTGCGTCTACGGGTATGCTACGTTTCTTGAGTTGGTTAGGAGAAACCAGTTTTTGGTTAAAATTTTGTTGATTAAAATTACTAATCAACGTCTACCCGTTCTCAGGGGCTCATTTATTTGTAGATCAAGCTTTTTTTGATGTATATACCACCTATAAGGTCAGATGCGTAATGGCGTAGTAGTGATTAATTCAAATCAATAAGAGGCGTTAGTTGTTGGCGGCACTAGTTCTTTAACGAAGAGACTAGAAATTTTTTGAACTTGTCTGTAGAAACATGGGCAGTCAAAGAAGATATGCCAAAGCATGTCTACCGGTAGTAACTCTGGTTGGGTTAACTGGAGTGAGTTTCAGTAAATTATTTCTTGGTTTAAGTTGTGCTAGTTTTTGTCCACAATACTAGCGTAGTTGTCGCTTTTTCCTTTTAAAATTCTGGTTAGTATTTGCCTGGTGGACAACGTAATCAGTTGCGTGAAAACCAAGTAGGGGGAGGCAAGTAAAATTGTAGTTATTTTTGATATAATATAGTTTTCTTGGGTAAGTAGCGGTGATGATAACTGTTTTTTTTTTTTAATTTGAGTTTAGGCGCAGTGTTTATAGTTTTTTTGATAGTGTAGATGTCTTTGTGGAGCTGATAGTCTCAAACTTGGTAACTATCTCATTGAAGTTTTAGTGATACGTAAGATACTAACTTGGCTTTTTTAATTTTATTTTTGTCTTAGGAATTCTTGAGAGCCGGCTCTTTTGGGTTTGCTGGTCAATCAGATTGAGAAGGCAATTGGCTATTATTTGTTCTAAAGCTTGGCACAATTTGCAGGTAGTCTTCCGGTCAGCAAACTTTTGTAAGAGAACCTATTTAGTCTCTTCATAGTTGCTATCTATCTGTTTTTGGCAGATCTTAGTTTTGATGAGCTGGGAATGCTGTTGTGAGATTGATATTTTTGCTTGTTTGAGAGCATGCATTTGGTGACTACTTTACTTAAGTTTTGAAGATACGTAAAGCTTTTTTTAGAATTTTCTGAGAGCCGGTTAACTTTTGTGTTTGCTAGTCAATCAGATTGAAAATGCAGTTGGTCATTGCTTGTTTTAAAGCCTAACAAAATCTGGTATATGTTGATTTGTTTCTGGCAGATCTTGATTTTGATGAGTTAGGGATGTTGTTGTGAGGTTGATATTTACGCTTGTTTGTGGGTTCAAGCTTGTTCTTAGTGACTATCTTATTTAAGTTTTGGAGATACGTTAATTTTTTTTTATAAGTTTATTTTACCTTTATCCCAAATTTTTGAGAGCCGAGTTAGAATTGCTAGTAACTAGATTGAGAAATTAGTTGCTTTTTTGAAAGTTTTAAACAAAATCAGCAGGTATAAGGTGGTCTTTTTGACTAAGAAAGTAGGAACAGGATTTTTGGTAGATGAGTTGGAAACGTTGTGAGTTTTAAATTTTTGTTTGTTTGTGCGTTTAAGCTTGATTTGACTGTTTTATTTAATTTTTGAATACACGTTTTTGGTAAGTCTCTTTTACTTTTATCCCTATTTTTCAATAATTTTAAAGAACCGGTTATCTTCCTGGTTTGCTTGTCAATGAAATTGACAAATCGGTTAGTTATAGCTTGCTTAGAACCTTCAGACAAGGTTTGCAGATGTAGAGTAATCTTTGGCATAAGAAGGCAGAAACAGATTTCTACACATGCTGTTGGGTCAGCAAAGCCTACTTGATCTTTTTTTAGTTAGGTTTTAGGTTGCAGTCCGTTTGTTTCTGACTAATCTTGGTTTTGATGAAATGGGAGCTTAATCTTGTCTTAAAAATTTCAGAAAACCAGCTATTTTCTGAATTTGCTGGTTAATCAGATCAGATCAGATTTGTTCCAAATTTTGGTCCAAAATTTGCAGATATAAAGTAGCCTTCCGAAGTAGGAAAGTAGGAACAAATTGTTGAGTGAGCAAATTTTTGTAAAAAAGCCTTAGCCTTTTTGTTAGGTTAGGTTAGTTCATTTATTTAACGTCGCTATATTTCTGCTGTCAGGGCTAATCACCGACGCCAGAGATTAATACTACTAAGTCTGGGAATTTTGTTGCAAATTCAGTAGTTCCAACCTAAATTATTGGGTTTTTTAACTTTAACGTGCACGCAACATCAAGACAGCACACGGGACCTACTAAAGTTTTTCTTATTCGAAAAAAGGTGTACTCATCACAACACATTTATGTTTAACCAAAAAAAACTGACTTCAGATAGAAGACTTGAACTTGAGACCCCTAGTGTAGCAGTCGAGTACGTTAGTCTTTTTGTAGTTACGTTTTAGATTGCAATCTGTCTGTTTCTAACAGATTTTGACTTGATTGAGGATGAAGCTTGATTTTGATCTCATTTAAGTTTTGGATATACGTGTTTTTTTTATTGTTCGGCTCTATTTACATCCACACTTGGTTTAGGAATAGCTGAAAGCCGGCCATTTTTTGGGTCAGCTGGTCACTTAAATTGTTCTATTGTTTGTTACAAAGCTTCAGTTAGTTTAGATTTATGGCATGTCAACCTAAAAAATTTGCTAATAAAAAAAATTTCAAAGCAAATTTTGTAAAAGAGACTACTTGGTTACTTTGTAATTATGTTTTAGGTTGCAGTTTATCTGTTTCTAACAGATTTTGGTTTTGCTTTTTAGTGCTGCAGTTAAGCAATTGAGTTTAGGATTTTGAAACAAGAAGTGGAGTTTTTATATTTTAAACAATGCTTGAAAGGACTTAGTTGACCACTGAATAAGTGACTACTAGTTTAACAATATTTATAACTAACTGTGTCTTGTTGAAGTTATTGGACGTAACTAAGATGTTGTTTGTAGAATACACGTTTAGTTTTATTGGTTTCAATGCCTACAAGATTTGGGATCTATACAAAAATAAGTCTAAATTTTTAGAAGCTGAACTAATAAATTGACATGAGTACATAAACTTTATACTCAGGTTGGCAACCAACAAGTTGGAACATATAAATAACAAACTGTGAGATGACGTCTTATAGTATAGCAGAGTTTTGTATAATTTTGTATTGTATACGGAAACTTGGTTGGAAAAGACCAATGGGTTGTTTTTCTTTTTTTTCTTCTTCTTCTTCTTCTTCTTCTTTTTCTTTTTCTTCTTCTTTTTCTTCTTCTTTTTTTTCTTCTTCTTTTTCTTCTTCTTCTTTTTTTGTCAACTTTTCTTCATCTACTCTTAGGTATAAGCCTCTCAGCATACCTCCCAGGTTTGGCAATATTGGGTTTTGTAGTACCAGTCTCTACTGATGGATTATATGGGTCATATTAGTAATTAAAAAAACACTTTGACTTTCTGAACATTTTTTAAATAGTTTGTCTACAACCGCGGAAAATCCGAGCGTTTGAGCAAGTTTTTTGTTAACTCCGGCAAGTCAAATTAAGAATTTGTTTGCATCAACTAATGGATAAACTTGCTCACGCCAACTTCTAATACTATTTGATAGATAACTTTAAGACTCTCCTTCAGTTTTTGCGCTTGAATGCAAACTTGTTTGGTAACGGGGACAGTTGTTGTGGCTTATTTTACTCATTTTGTTACGAAGTACTCAAATACAAATTGACTGCAACAAACGTCTAGCGGGGATCCACCCAACTCACAACAGCGACTTAGTCCAAGACTGATCTGAAATGTTCCCAAAACTCATCTAATGCCTGGGTAAATTTTTTTTAACAAAACGCACAATTAGGTTTAAAGATATTTTGCTTTTCATGACTTGTTTAGCAATATGCATTTGAAAGTAAATAATTTTATTAATCACAAGTTGTAATTCAGCTGCCAGAGGTAATTTCCACGTAAACCGAGAAGGGTCTTAAAAGTGTGTAAAACAAAGTTCATTGGCACTGAGGTCATCGAGGTACTGAAACATGCTTGCAAAATTGTAAAAGATTGTTATTAACACACTGGCAGTTAAGGTTGTGCGATAGCATTGTATTTGGCAGTAAAGTCTTATACGTTATAGCTAAATGCATGTTGTGCAGTTGAGGCCTTGGAGTTACACAATTACTGTAAAAGATTGTTACGTTAACAAAAGTCAGTTGAGCCTTGAGGTTGTATGCATGGCACATTTTATTAGTAAAAAGTACACTGGTATTAGATTATACCTTGAAGTTGTATACTATGTATTAATGTTATGATAGGAGTTCTATGCTGGAGAAAGATTCTATGTTTGTTAATTTTCAGAATATATTGATAATTGGTTGCGTTTAATTTATGCAGAACTGCCCGTGAACAATGGCAGATTATAACGGTGATACGCTAATGCGAAAAGTTAAGATAGATTGAACTAAGTTAAGCGCAACGCAATAGCTACTTAAAACGGAAGAAAGAAAGGAATCTCAGCACTTTTCCGCAATGAAGTGACGCGGTTGGATGAGTTAGTGGCAAATGTTGTTAAATTACATAATTAGTATTAAGTTAATTATTAACATTATGTAAACGTTTGGTGTGGTGGATGAGTGGATGAGTGGCTTAGCGATTTATGTGTAGTCCCAGTACAAAGAAGTACGCATGCTTTAATAACTGTTTCCAATTAAAAAAATAAAAATAGAAGTTGTAGGGCAAAAATTCTGGGGAAGAGAAATCTTAATAATTTTTTAACTGTTGAAGCAGAAACTATTGGCTACAATATTGAAAACTATTTAAAGATGCAAATGGGAGCTACAGAAAAAAATAATTTTAACTTTATAATTATACATAAATTCATCTTTCATTTTATGTATAAATAACAAAATCAATACATTTTAATAAATTATATATTCGACAAAAACTCATAACAAGACGTATTTTTCTTTTTTCCGGAAAATGTAATGTAATTTCTTTAGTTAAAAAAAATAACAATAAATTTTATTTTTAGTAACTCAACAAAGATGTAATAAATCAATTTAAAGAGTGGGTTTTGTATCAGTAATTTTTTTTATTGTATATCAAATTTTAGAAAAATTATCTTGTATTATACATCCTAATTACGGAGTATTGACTTAAAGTTACATTTTATTTATACAAACATGTCCCTTGCGTAAAATGATTTTAATTGCGTATTGTTAATTCATAAGTGTCATATTTCTTTGTCGCATAGGGGATTTTATTGTATTTTTTATGTGACGCGAATATAATGGCTTCATTTATAAAAAAAACATTTCCAAAATTGTGCACATCCCTAGAAAATCACTTTCTTTTCCAAGCATATTAAAACGATATTATAAATATTATTTATCCATGATTTGAATAGGAAATGTGTTTTGTTGCAGGATTACCGAGAAAACGAGGCGCTCCCAGTTTTTAGCATACTTTAGTTTCTCTTCGGCGAATAATACCGATGGCTTGGGATTTCAACCTCGAGGCGGAATGCGACTACAAAATACAGGTAAACTAATATATTATACTTCAACACTTCAAAGTACACCACATATTTTTTATAAATCTAAAAACCGTAAAGCTTGTTTGAGTACGGGTTTTAGTTTAACAAAACAAAACCATTTATATATCATTTTCATTGTAGATTGTGATTGGTTATATCAGGATTTCGCTTGTAAAGAAGCAGGTCAATGTATATTAGCTAGTCCTGGATACCCTGGGGTGTATCCTCCCCATAGGCAATGCAAGTATCACATAACTACAGGAAACGAAGAGACGGTTGTACGGATAACTTTTACTGCCCTTCTCTTACCTTACGAGTAAGTTTCCTATAAAGCTACATTTTGATCATACAATCGCTTTTAGGGGGTTGAGATTTTGCTGAAACTATATTTTACTCGCTTTGGTCTCTGATCGAATCACCCTAACCGCATTTTGTTGTGAAAGTGTACTTTAGTAAAATTGGTTTGAAATTTTTTAAGTAAAAACATACGATATAATTTGAGATTTTCCACGTATTTTTACGTTTACTATTACAATTTGCACCTGTGTTGCTTGCTTACTTTGACGGGTATTGAATGTACAAACTAATATCGCAACACATTTCTCATGATAAAAACGTCTGCTTCACGTTTTCTTGTTGACTAAAACGTAACACTAACTTAATTATTCTAGCAAGACATCCTAAATGACATAAGAAAGTTTCTTAAACCAAAATTTACTGATTGTACCCTCTTTATTTACTTTATAATTAAATCGTTGAATATTTATCAGAAATTAAACAACGCCCTCTTAATGATCTTTTTTTTGTGGCTAATTAATTTAATTTCAATGCCGTCAAAAATAATCTGTCATCGCTTTTTTTTCTTATAAAAATAAATTTTGATGCATTTTTTGTGTTGACTTAACATTTATTACATTTACTTGATTAATCAACTTTAATTGAGTTTTACTAATTGCTTTTTTAAACATCAAAATTTTTACGGTAATAATTAAATTATTCTAATTAATCCGTAAATTTATTGAATTATTAAGTTATTAGTTGTATTAACGACAGGCAATAACTAATCATTGTGCTAATGAGATATGGCTCTTGGAAACGCGTTTGTCACGCACGTATTAAGTAGCAATTAATAATAATATACATATTACCCTAAGTAGGTTATACGTAAACATTTATGAATATATAATTTGTAACATGCAATGGATTTTTTTTAATAGCATGGTCATCAAATATATGTGTAACCACAAAACTTAGACGTAAAGTTGAAGGATTGCATCATGGAAAGTGCAGCGGTTGAGAGACTTGTTCTCTTTCAAATTGTAAAATTTTTATAAATACATGGCTAAATGAGTGTGATGCTCAAAGTAAAAAAAATAAAGTAAAGTGTATAAGAACTGTAAGGTTGCGGTTGCGTGTTGCTGTCGTGTGTCTCGGTTGCGGGTTTACAGTTTTTTTTTTAATAAAATTATTGCCTGGACTCAACTAAATACTCTCTGAGTGTTGTTTTTAGACTTTTTTAGATTTCTGCTTTGGCAAAACGTTTGCCGGATTGGTGACTTGCCGCAAGAGCAACCGTATCTGCATACTTGATCAGAAAATGGTTTATATTATTATTCTATATCCACAAAAGTTGATTTAAAAGTTGCAACATTTTTTGTCAAAAGACTACATACTTTCAATTTGGCATAGCATCTTCTGGGTTTAGTAGTTAACTGCAGGAACAATTGCACTTCTTTCTCTGATTTTTAGTGTTTTTTAATACTATGGATTTGAGTAGAGTAGCTAAGAGAGTTCTGGACCAAAATTCTATAAGAATTTACATAAGGGTCTAAAATTACTTTTCAGCCGTCTTGGATTTTTGAGAAACTAGGTTGAACCGATCGGACCTGTTCAAAAACAGTTCAAACCTATTTAAAAGCTGATCAGACCTATTCAAAAGTTGTTCAAACCTGTTCAAAAGTTGTTCAAACTTGTTCATGAGCTGATCAGACCTGTTCAAAAACGGTTTCTTGTTTCTTAAAAAATCAAAATGGCTATAAAGTAATTTTAGACTCCTATGTAAATTTTTAAGAGATTTTGAATTCTCTTAGCTACTCTACTGATCCAAACCTTATAAATTTACGTAGAGTAGTGCAAAAACCTGTTTTTTGCATTTCAAGTTAAATTCATTAATGTCATATTAAAGATCAAGTTTTTGGTTCTGCACCAAAGTTTGACATTTCAGTTAGTAGACCACAGTTGCGTTTAGGAGTTGGAGTTTTTTGTTTTTGACTATAGGTTTATTAGTTTGCTGTAATATTGAGGATGTTCTACTATTGGGAGCATGGCGCAATGGTCTGAGCATCCGGAAATCGTGAGTTTAAACCTCACAACTGAAATCAGTGTAAACGTCTAAATGCACTCTCACTAAACTTGTTTTATTAACATGGAGTTTTCTGGTCTGTAGTAGGTTAATAGTCTCTCCACTGAAATTGTAGGTCTACCTGTAATGTAAGTTGCCGACATTAAGGGCCAAAATTTGATTATTGGTTGAATCAGTCAAGATGTAGCTTTTATTTTTTGCTGGATTAGGGCTTGTTTTACAAATTTGTGGTATGTTTTTATAATTTGTTGTTTTTTTAGTGTTGGTTGCTGACTACTGTTTTCTAAAAATTTTAAAAATTGCTCATTCAAACTGCTGGGGTTGTCAAAAAGCTTTAGTCTGCTCCAAAAATGACTTAATTTGAGCAAAAAGATTAGCTGAAGATCTAAATCTTTGTGAGGTTAGAACACTTTATCTTAAAGTTTTCCAACATTGGAAGCCAAATTGTTTTAGTTTATTTTCTGAAGATTGTTTAGCAGGTGTGGCAATAATAGAAAGCTGCTCTAAACCGGTTTTGCACCGGTTGTTGATTCTTTAAGGTCAAACAATTTGGGGACGGAAAACAGTGTCAAGCTTATTTAGCAAGTTAGACTAGTAGTTGTCTGGATATAGTTTAAAGGAGGTAAGTTTCTTAATTCTTTTCTTTATTGCTGTTACTTTTTGGACTGAAAGTTTTGTTTGAGTTACCTGGAAATAGTAAGAGTATAAGTAAACTGATTTGGCATTAGGTCTCTCTGTTTTTTGTTTGTGTGGTACGACGTAGTGTGACGTGAACCTGCAAACAAGAGCCATCCAGAAAATTACTTATCAGTGGGCAAAATAAAAGTATTTATGATAGTTGTTGCTTGGATTTTCTCTGCATGGACAATAGAGAGTGGTTGGCGTCACTAGAGTTGAATCTATGTTGTTTGGTCAATTTTAATTTGCTTGACCTTTGAAAATAGCTTGACACAAGAGCTGTACCACGTTTTTATCTGGGTTTTAGACTATTTGGCTAGAAGTTTTACCGAATAAATTTCCTTAAATTCATTGTTACTTGCTTTGACCAAACGCAATAACAACTGATTACTAAAAAAAAAAATAGCGCGTAAGATTTTTTCCTTGCGGGCGTTACGAGTGCTATCGGATTGAGCAAGAATCTGTTTTTGATAGGCAGGTGCTTTAGGTTAAATCTAAAATGTTGGTTTGTTTTTATGTTTAAATAAGTTGGCCAGTTTTTGAAGCTTGCGATAAGCGGGCTAATTTACGCGGCGCAACATGCCCGGATTATCTGGCTTTAGTGTATTTGAAGATGCGATGCAGTGTAGTTGCATAGTTGGAAACGAAATTGAAAAAATTTGACAAGAGACAGTTCTTAGTATACGTTTTGTGCCATTTTCAAAGATTAACAAAAAAGTTGGATAACTTTTTGAGTCAGATAGGACAGTGGACAACTATTGGATTGTTGGCCGGATTGAAGACCCTTTGGCTTTGGCAACTGGTGCATTTGATAACACTAAAAGCACTAAAAGCGCTTGATGTGGGGCGGTTGATAGCATATTAGCAGGATTATTAGAAAAACTTTATTTTGGTCTTTTTTATCTTCTTTCATTTTTTTTATGACGTCTTTTTCTGTAAGAAGGGCTTTGAAATAAGCCTTATGAATGAGGTTTTGCTGAACTTTTATAATTTTTTAGAGGTTTGGGCTGGAATTTCTTTTAAACTTGGCAGTTGGCGGAGTTTAGCTGGGGTTGCATACGCGTTAAGCTTTATTTTTAGAACGCGTTCTCTTAACGTATGCCTAAATGTGGTACAAAATTCTATGTTTAGACGGATTTGTTTAAATCTATTCTTGTGAATATTGATCTTTTTGAAATTGCTTTCCACATGGGCAACAACAAATTTCTTCTGAGGATCAAATTCTTATTTTATTAATTTAGAGTTTTTATAAATTTGGTCATCTACTCGGACAGCTTGTTAATGAATTCAAAGAACTGTTCCTGTTTTGCTGTTTGCTTTGTTTGTCCACTTACTCAAAAATTAAGAGAAAAATTGAATATTTGGGTCAGATATTGTTGTGCAGATTTGAAAACGTTTCTCCAGGAAGAGTATAGCGTTTATCTTTCAAAACTTAATTTTTACTCTCTAGTCCTTTAGCCTCTCAAAAACCGTTTGTAACTTTAACATGATGGATGGTACCTTAAAGAGTACAACAGTACCATACTTTTATTGTACTAAGCAATTTTGTTACAATGCTTAATGCATAGTATGTTAAAGATCCATAAGTTGATAAGCATCAAAGCTAAAATTGAACCCTAAAAAAAACCTGCTGCTATAGTGCAACAAGTAATCTTGTTTCCAGACAGCTTTACGGTCAATGTCCGTCCTTTTAGGTAGAAAGAAATAAGTTTCATAAATTTTGGATTAAATTTGAAATGACAAAGTTTTAGGAGTAGTCTTTAGTGACAGATTTTGTTAACATTGAAGTCTTGGTTGATGAATTCTATCCAGAATCATAGTTTCATCACTTTACTTAAAATTGATAGAAAACTTATTGAGCATGAGATTGGAATGACGTTGGATCTATTTTATGACGACGGAAAGTACGACGTTTTTAACACTGCATTCGTAATATTTGTAAGCTTAAGAAGATTTTGTTTAGAATGCAATTGAGACCTGGTGACTCAAGAACATATTTTGTAGGTTTTGCTCCAGTGTCATATATACCACGTTGAAGATGCGCTTATTGATTAAACTCTTTTTTTTTTATTGAAATACCTAAAAAAAAATTCTTTTTGGAGAACTCTATAAAACATAGTTTAGAAAAGAGAGTTTGGCTGGGAGTCAGTCAAGTTAGAGGGGTTGTTTAGTTTTTTGATGAGATGAGGTCAAAAACTTGGTGCAACCAGGGAGGGATGATGTGTTGTAATGTTAGAAGTATACGTGAGTGTTGGGTGTAATGGATGGTCTAATTAAAACAGTTTGTAAAAAAATTATGACAGTTTGTAGACAAATTATGACAATTTAAGGACAGCTCATGTTAGATTTTAACAAATTCTTTTTAATGTTGGTTTGGGCATAAATTAGATAGCTTACGGGCAAATCAAAACAGTTTGTAGACAAAATATGACAATTTTTAGACAAATTATGACAGTTTTTTTACAAATTCTTCTAAATATCTGTTTTGGGTCATATATTTGACAGTTTAAAGGTAAATTAAGACAATTTGTGGATAAATCACGATAGTTTGTAGACAAATCATGACAGTTGTGAACCAATTATGACAATTTGTGGACAAATATTGCAGTTTTTTAATACTGTTTTTGTGTTTGTTTTGGAGCACAGTTTTAACAGTTGACGAGCAAACCAAGACAGTTTTTAGACAAATCAAAACAGTTTATAGACAAATTTATACAGTTTTTTTAAAAATTTCTTTGTTTTGGGGCATGAATTTGACTGTTAACGGGTAAATTTAAACAGTTTGTAAACAAACCATAATAGTTTGTGGACAAATCATGACAGTTAAACAAACCTTGACAATTTGTAGACAAATCATTGCAGCTTTTTAACAAATGCCTAGTTTTAAGCATAGATTTAGCAGTTTATGAGCAATTCAAGATAGGTTGTAGACAAATCATGACAGCTTGTAGACAAATCATGATAGTTTGTTGACAAATCACGACAATTTTTAGTCAAATTGTGAAGTTTTTTAACAAATTTTTTTATGTCCGTTTTTGGGCATAAACTTGATAGTTTACAAGCAAATTAAAACAGTTTGTGGATAAATCAAAACAGTTTTTGAACAAATAATGACATTTTGTAGACAAATTATGACAATTTAAAGACAAATTACGTTAGTTTTTAACAAATTCTTTTAATGTCCGATTTTTGGGCATAGATTTGACAGTTTACGAGCAAATCAAGACAGTTTGTGAACAAATCATGACAAATTCTCTTTAATGCCAGCTTTGAGGCACAGATTTAACAGCTTACGAGCAAATTAAGACGGTTTGTGGACAAATCACAACTGTTTATAGACAATTCATGGCTGTTTGTAGACAAATTATGATTTTTGACATTTTACAGACAAATATAGACAGCTTACGGGCAAATAAAGACGGTTTGTGGACAAATCACAACTGTTTTGGACAAATTATGGCTGTTTGTGCACAATTTATTATTTTTTGTAGATAAATTATGACAGTTTTTAAGAATTTTTTTTTGTTGTGGCATAAACTTTACAGTTTATGAGCAATTGAAGACAGTTTGTGGATAAATCACGATAGTTTGTACACAAATTATGACAATTTGTAGACAAATCATGACAGTTTTTAACAAATTGTTATTTTGGGGCATAGATTTGACAAATATAGACAGTTTGTGGATAAATCATGATGGTTGTGTACAAATTATGACAGTTTGTGGACAAATCATGGGAATTTTTTATTTTTTATTAAAAGTGGCGTAAACCAGCGTAAAAAATTGTTAATAAATGTAAATTTTTGTATATTTGCGGTAGTAATCACGTTAGAAACCAGCAAAAATTGTTTTATGTTTTGATTTGATCTCATTTAGAAGATTAAATAAATAGATTTTTAAAGATTTTAGTTACTAAATATGTAATTCTACAGTTAGTCATTAAACCTTCTTAACGAGCGATATGTTTTTCTACTATTGAAATCAAGACTAGTTGCGCAATACAATTTTTATTGAAAATTTTATTTTTATTATTTTCTTACGTAGCACTCTGCTTCCAATGCTATAGTGAAACCATTTTATAAACAGCTAAGGTTTGTAATATTTGATTTGATATTTGGAAACTTGCTCCCGCTATAAGAGTAAACTAACTTTTGTTTATCTTTTAAAGATTACAACATTTGCAAGAAAGTTTTTGTATATTTTGATGAGAGCAAGAAAACATTTTTAAACCACTTATTTGGTTAAATATGTAATAATAATAAAAAAACAAAGTTTTATTATGCATTGTTAATTAAAAACCTAGTTTTATTCTGTTATATTAATTATCAAATTGTGAGATCTAAGAAATATATCTTTGCAGTCGCCAATGGCATGGCCGAGTGTTGAGAATAGGTTTTAAAATAAAACCATATCTCGGGCAGTCTATGTAACGTCGAGATTATCTATTGTGTCTGATCCTTTGATGTTTACTAGAACTTCATCAACCGGAATAATCATTAGCAACGTCGAAGATATAAGGACGAAATCAAGTCTTATCAGTAACATATTATTAATAATTTAATTAATATTGGTTTAATAATACATTATAATTGAACATGTTATGATAGATTATAGATTACGTATATTGGTATTAATATTACACAATAATTGAACATGTCGTAATTGATTAGAGCTTCCGTTAATTTTGCCACAACCGTAAAAAAATTAATTACTACTCACCTCACATCATGACCATACGTTATTAATTAACGCGCATAGTAACATTTAGTTGGTTTAATAATCTACTGCACAACTAAGGGATTAAAATATATATTTTTTAGTTAATATTAATCCAATTTATATATGTGTCTAAATAAGGTGATAACCAATAATCCTAAAAAAATATTAATTTTAATATGCTGCTTTTAGTCCAAAAACCACAGCATAACTAATTTGCGAATAAACCGCATTGTGGCTTCATGTTATTGAAATTAAAATGCTTTTATTTATATAATCATTAATTTAATAAACAGGCCGCGGAAATTATGAATATTATTTAAAAATGTGGTTGATGTAATTATGATTTAATAAATAATATATGAACAAAAATTCTGCTGAAAACAGTATAAAACATTATGTTTTTTACTTAATAATTGATTTAATTTGAATTTAATAAATGATTTTATCTAAATTGCCCCTCTACTTAGCGTAAGACACATACGAGTGTTTCAGAGCATGCACCTTGCATCAGCGTGTCTAGCATCTCACTGGCCAGAGCCTTAATAATTGTTTCACTTGCTAGGTAGTTTTAATAAAATTATTTAAATTAGATGGTTTTTTATTTTACTTGATTATTTTTGGTTTTTAAATTGTGTAATTGTGCACTAACCAGGGGCGAAGCTATCTGTAAGCAAGGGTCTGCATTGCGGAAGGGCCTACAAGCATAGGGGGCTTTAACTTGGGGCTACTAGAATGTACAAAATAATGGTTAAATAAATGCCAAAACTGTATTTTTTTCAAAATTGTGTTTGAGTGGGACTTTTCAATATTTTGCGGTGGGGCCCAAAAATCCTTGCTGCGCCACTGGCACTGACTCAATCTGAGTGTTAGATCAAACTATGTGGATATCCGCGTTGAGTTAATAATCTGACAAGGCTGGTGCTCGTGATAGTTTTCATATATGCTATGCCAGGAATTTTGGAACTATTTTGAAAAAACAGCTTAAAATTTTCTTCAATCACTACTTGGCGGCTGAAGCTACTTGCATATTGATAAAATCTATTATGGGCGCGCAAACATTTTTGTCTAGTTACGGGCACATCAATGCTCAATTTTAATTTTTTTATATGCTTTGCTGACAAAATTAGAGCTTGTTTTGTTTATAACCAAGCCACAGGGTAGTTTACATCTGGAAAAAAAATTATCTTTGCAAAGCCCCAACAAACAAAATTTTTTAAAGCATTCCGTGGGCTCCATCACTGACTCCAGCAACTTCTACCAAAAAGTGGCTTTACTTATGTAAAAGAGGTTTATCAACATTTATAAATGGACTTGCAACAAATTTGTTAATAATTATGTGTCTTCTAGGAGTTGCTACAGTGATAGTTGGTTATCTTTAGACACTACCGGATATAGAAAACTGGAATTTTTTGAACGTTGTTGATTGGTAGGCCAAAACCTAAAAAGTGTCGAGTTTAGTAGTTTTACTGAAAAGTTAGCAATTTTTGTAAGTTAAGACAAATGATGAAAGTTGTTATTACAATGCATATTTCTATAATCTAAAACTGGTTGGTGGAAAGATTGTAAGTTAGACCACAGTAAAAACTCTACTGGCAAAAGTCTAGTCTGTTGTATGCCCACTTTTGTAGGTGGTAAAGAAGTGGCCGTTCTTCCATGAAGTTGAAAAAAGGTTTTTGTCAGACGGTGTTTACCATTAGCTGATTCAGTGCATATATTAGCTATCACAGCAGCCGTCCTGAAATCTTGGAGAGATGTGCAAGCACAGAGACTTCTGACAGAACCGTAGGTAGTTGTATGGAAGCTGTAGCGCTGGTCAAATAATAGCAATAGAGGCAGCACACAAAATCTTTAATTTATAGTTGCTGGGTTAGTATTGTCTTGTCCGTTTTTGGCGTTATGAAAATTTTATATTTAACAATTTTCCTCTACTCCTTAAATTGAGATTCTAATTCTATCTGATTGTTTAGAATACTACCGGCTTCCAAAGTGAGAAAAGCAATATGGCAGTTGCAAAAAAATTATTTTGGTGTATTTGCTTGTGCCGGTGGTAGTTATCCACCAGAAGTTGGTGCAATGGGACTGCTTTGAGAGTAATAAAAACAATATGCTACCAAACGTCAAATTTGGTTATTGGTACTACTCAGCGTTTATTTTGTACACGTAGCCATCTTGATGAAAACGTTCCCCAAGGTTTTGAGGATGCCTGGTAAGCGTATGGAGTAAATCATAGCTTGCAAAGGTTAATGCAACTTGTTTGCACAGTCAAAAAAGTTGCTGGAAGAAGGTTTTGTAGTTTCTAAATGTGACGCTACTGCACTAATATGTCTGACCCACAGTAGTAAGTGCAATGCCGTGAGTCTGTTATGGCTTTGGAAGTACTGTACAAACCTCCAAAGTAGTTGTTAGTGTTATCGTAGAGTAACAACTTTAGTCAGTAGGCATAGCAGAGATCAATTTTATGGGGTTTCAAATAATCGAAAGAGTACTTACGGCGAGAAGTATATGTCTGTAGGTCCCATGCAAGCTAGAAGTTATGTGTATAATTTCTGGGGCAGTTGTCGGTGTAAAGATTGAAAATCCATGGGCAGAATCTAACGGCATAGCGTTGGTCTAATTGTAGTGGAGAGAGCAGTAGTAGTAGTTATGAAGTTGCGTGGTGACTTTAAGTGGAAACAATTTATTTCTAGTTTATGTTGCATTTTTGTTTGTGTACAACCATGATAATTGGCTGCTTGTATTTTGGAATCTGTTTGTTTTGTTTGGCAAGACGAGATAACTTACGATCTGAGTGATCAAATTTTTTTTTGCCAAGATTAACATGTGATCTTTGATGGGATCAAAACCCGTATCAGTCCTGAGTCGGGTGTTACAAATGTAGTAAGAAGCTTTGAAATTTTTTTTCACAACCTTATTTTGAAATGATATAATTTTGTTACTAAAAGATGAAGCAGTCATACCTCAAGCTAGGCATTTGTATGTCAATATTAGTTGAATATTTAAGTTAAGCCTTTATTTTTCTATTTTTAGGTACCCATCTAAAGAATCGGAACGCCAGATAAACATAAAAGTATTTGTGAGAAGTTGCAAAAAATTTCTAAAAAAAATCCTTTTTTTTTTCAAGGTTAATTTTTATTTTTCAGTACCTTTGACAAGTTTCAAGTGCAACTGCCTTGCAAGCCGCTTAAAGTCTTAGCATGATGATTTTGGATGCTTTGAAGTGTACAACATTGTATGTTGCAGCGTAAAAAGTCCAAGTCTAGGAGCTATCCTGGGTGGTTGTTTCGGACCGTCGGAGACGTAGTTTGCATTTTTTTTAGGTTTGCACCCAAAGGTTCTGACGGAGACGTCACACAAACGCACGAACTTTAAGGTTTGATTGCTCTTCTTTGATGACTACGTGTTTGGGAGTGTCTGGTTTAATTTCTAAGTTGTGTTTTAGCTCCTCTGTAATCTTGCAGACGGTTTTTAATTGAATTTGCAATTTTTATAACAAACACTGAATTGCATTCCACTGACGGACGGTGGCACTGTGAGCAAACTGTCTTTTTACATAGTAATTTCCGAAGTTGATAGTGTTCAACATTGTCTTGATTATTTGGTGGATTTGATCGCGATTGAGCACACCAGATAATGCTAATTCTACATCACGATCGAGCAGTTCTAAGCTGCTTTAGATGAATTTTGTACTGTCTTTGTACCCCGACGCGGGCTGTTGGTTGGCGGGATGGTCTCTTCCAAAAACAACTAGCAGTGCACAAGGAAACTACAGACTACGAGGTGGTCTAATGGTTCACCGAACAAATCTACAAGATCTTAATCTTGTTCGACAAACCTGAATACGTCTGCAACTGGGATACGCAAAGGATGGTCTGTGAGGAGCTAAGAGAGGTCAACAAATATCTGATTGATCCAGGTACGATATGCTAACAGCATCGTGGATGAGACCAAAGTTGAGATTTAAGAACACGTCCCGGAATCTATCGAACAGCAACGGGTCACGGTCAAGTGATACACTACGGTTGCAAACATCAATGGCAATGCAGAATAGGTAGAATCAAAAGAAAATTGCTTTACGGTTGATTTTGAGGAGGAGAAAAAAAACGTATTTCTAAGAAACCCAGAAATATCTAGCTCCAAAGCCGATCTCTCAAAGGAAACCGAAGAGGCCACACCGAATACACCTGCAGTTGAGCGCGGCAAAGCCCAAATCAAGACGTACGCAGCTCATGCTTAGAGATATGTAATCGACACCGTTGCTCTGATTCATTGCGACGCAGAAACTTCGGGAGGCAGGACAATCAGGAACCGCCTAAATGGTTATACACCGAGATACTGGACGTCTTGCACATAAAACGAGAGAATGTGAGGAAGAAAAAAGGATGAAAGCCAACTCCACCCATCAACAGTTCATGTAGATTTTGTGCATCATAGACCTACTGCGTAGTGCTCCACAATATAGTGCGCAAGCAGTAGCCGAAATGATTCAGGTGCCTCCCTAATGCCGGGTGTTGCGGAAACTACAGCCAAAACTTGGAATCTAACATTTTGGACAAGATTGTGCTACGAGTGTCAAACAACTTGAACCGCCGCACAATAAACTAATAGTAAAACCTAAGTGGACACTTTTGTTTGTTTTCTGAGTACTTCTGTCTCTAACAATACTGCCGCAAATCAAGATGTCGAAAATACTTGGACAACTTCTACACCAAGGTGAAATGGAAGCTCAACTTAGAAGGTTGGGGGGGGGGGGATTGTTGCAGCGCACGCACGACCGCGAACCTATAAATATCAAACATTCACCATTCCTCTCCTCTTGAGATTAAGATCGCAAGCAGAGAACACCACGGGTATTCCTTAATTTTAACTTCTACTTTGACTAGACAGCTGTAAATTATACCGAATCAAGGTCACGCAACCGACAAGTTGAGACAAGTATCGACAAGCACTAACCTCGACTATCGTCACTTACACCCGGTGTTTCCAGAAGTCACATACTTGGTGCAGCACTCTTATACTATTTTATAGTACATAAAGGTTGGAAGTATAGCATTTTAAGCTGCATACAGTAGCAACCCTGATCCAAATCATCAAGGTCAACCATCCTGAAAGCAAACACACCAACTTCTGGATTTGTGCCGGGTGTACGGGAGGTGAATAGTCTATAGCGTCTTTAGAAGTTTTATTGGTTTGGGTGTCACGGGAGCTTCAAAAGTTTAAACCACTGTTATGGTCAAAGTTTGGGCAAAGATTTTTCTAATACTTTGTGTTGGTGGCACTTGTTTATAAGTTATTACGTTTTGCGCACAAATGTTGCACAAGTGTTTACCTAGTAAGATGTTTGCAGCTGGCTGGTTTCTTTCTTTTTGTTTTTGCTTACAAATCAAGATGGTTTCCGTCCGTTGATGGTGTTGTGTTTCTTTTTCAGTAGTCTTGCTGAACTTTGTTTTTGTTAGCGGTAGGGATGGTGATGACAATGTTGAGTGCAATTGTGTGGGTCACACGTGTTTTGCTAACGGTTAGACTAGGTTCAACTGTTTTTGACTTGCGTTGTGGGCAATTTTCTAACCAAGATAATATCTGCTACAGTTGATTGTTTCTAATTGCGTCGAAGCTAACTATTGGTCAGATCTGTAAAGGCAACTTTCAAGTTACGATCTAGTAATGTTAAATTACTGAGTTGCATGGGATTTGAAGCGGTGATGTTACCCAGGTAATTTGTTGGTTTTGAGGATGTCGACTTGGCAAGTTGGTTTGTTTGATGGTACTTAGACCCAGTAATACTTACCAGTTGTATTGCAAACCAACGACACCATAAACTAGGATGTCACAGAACATTTTTACCTACAGCAATTTCTAACGTAGTAGTTTTAACTTTTGCTGAACTTGAACTACCACGGTCACTGTGGGTTGCTTTGCACATCTTTACGTCGTGTTTACGCAACAACTAAATTGTCATTGACTAATTGTTTTTTTTTTGACAACAGAAAAATAAGAATAGGTTGTACGCACAGAATTTTTTTACTCCATAGTTTGGTTGTGACCACGTCAAGAGATGCGCTTACTGACTAAATTTTGTTCTGGTATACTTGAAAGTTTGAGCGTTATTTGGCTTATAGCTTCTTGGTTGGTAAAAATTATTGAAGAGTAAAAAAAAAGGTAACAAGAAATCTCTATAAGCTGGGATGTAATGTCGTAGCTGGGAAGCAGCTCTGTGCGCGTACGAGTGAAGAAAAATGTAGCTGTGTGCTTGTATGTATGCGCTGTGTGCGCGTGTGAAGGAGAGGATTGTAGCTGTGTACTTGTATACATGCGCTGTGTGCGCATGCGTGTTTTGTGCGCGTGCGCATTCTGTGCGCGTGTGATGCCCGGATGTAGAAGTTTGCAAAAATCTTGTACCGGGAGCTCACCAGTGCTCTACTCGTACCACGGAGACCGGGAGCCCACAGGATAAAACCTGGCTCGGTCATTAAGGTCGGAATCGTAGGGGTAATAGATAGGCCGCATGCTGGTCACGGCGTTATCCTTAATTACATTGGGGGCCTTGTCCGCGTGCTTGCTTTGGCTGGTGAGCTGCGTACCAACAGCTTGGGTACTAGACCGCTGGTAGAATATGGATAGTAACTTGCTCCCACAGATAGCTAAGCTAACACTTAGCGCGTTAATATGGGCGTATCCCAATCGCAGCTCTTGGGGCAGTGTTTTTAGGGCCGGAGAGGGCAGGTGTTGCACTATAAATACAGTTTCTATTGTTGTTACCTCCTCCTTGCGGTTCGTTTCATGGGTTTTTGAAAGGCCTTTAGAGGATGGTTCTGTTTATGATATGCGAGGGCATCAATACATGGCAGTCTCCCTATAAGAGCCTATCTTGGAATGTGTGGTTGTTGGTGGTAAAAAATTTTTCTTGGTCAATTACTGGCTAGTTTCCGCGCTCTGTGTCATTGTAAGTTAGTGATTTGTTTAAGGCACACGGACTGCGTACAAAACGGCATTTAATAATGAAGTTGTGGATGGTGAATGCGCTATGTGTCTGTTTGGTCTTTAGAGAGTTTTATTTAAACTGCCATTAAACCAAACGCCTCCACAATACGAACAAATCTGGATTTAATTTATACTACAAACAGCAAGCGCTAGACTTTGCCTAGAAGTGTGCTTAGTGGTCGCAACAAATTCATTGTTTTTTGTAAATATATTTGCAGATTAAAGTATTGTTGGTAAGCACAGTAAATTTTTTTATTAGATTTTCAGCTGTGATCTTTTCTACTGCCCTCATTTCCTGAAAAGGAAAGGAATATTTACTTAGAAAAATGTTAACTTTTTTTCAGTTGAGTAGTTTTTATTTTTAAGTCAATTGAGTATAAAACTTTTAAGTAAACTAATTATATCATAATTACAGTTAGAGTATATTTTATTTATTTATATAAACGACCGAATATAATTTATTTTTTGTTACAATAAAATTAATATTACTTTTAAGATCAAAGTATTTTTTTATTCAACAAATCAGTTGCAATCTCTGCAACAAACAAAATTGATGAAAGTAAGAATTTTTTGCTTTGAGCTTTTGAGCGCAACTTCCTGCAAAGTTGTCTATTTTTTAATATAACAAATTACTACTATTTGATGAGTTTTTTTGCAGTACACGTTTGCGACAATGAAATTCTTTTTAATACATTTCAATTAGTATTCTTAATACTTGGATAGATTATTACAATTAATTGTAATTTAATACAATTGAAAGAGAACAAATAAATCGAATAAAATCTGCATAAATAATATTTTATATAAATCAAATATACGTATATCCCTTTGTGAATATTTTTCTAACTTAAATATTTGATAGAGACAGAGCGTAGTACGATATGAAATGAAAACATTTGGGAATACTATCCCTACATTTTTATTTTTCATTCGTAAGTAAATTATTAACAGGAAATCTCTCGCCTAATAAATTAGCAGTTAGAATCTCTTTGAAAACCATATCTCGTATATTTCTCATTAAAAAATGAAATTATATTTTCAGCCGATGCAATACTACAGACTACGTTTCAATTTATAAAGGGACAACCAATACAGGTCCTTTATTGGAAACGTTGTGCGGAAGTCTAAAGAAGAAACTTGAATTTTCTGGCACTAATCTTTTAATAGAATTTAGGTAAGTTAGTTAGGTAACTGATAAGTAAGCGAGAATTCATGATTCTGTTTTGTAGGTCGGGCCCACAAAATCCACCTTTTGAATACAATGGTTTTGTGGCAAGCTTGGAATTTTATCAAGGGAAAACTACAAATGAAACGCATCCAACAATTCCAGCCATTACGCATGAAAAGATATCTACAAATGTTATAAGTAAGGAAATATAAAGTTATTTTTTATTATGATATTATATTGCGACATTAAATATTAAAGCAGCGATGAGAAAATCAGTTTTTTTAACTTAAAAGTAAAAAGTTTGATAAAAATTATTAAACATTTCAATGCGACAATTTTGCTAAGTTAAATAGTCAGTTTTAAAATTATTTTTTTTACAAAATTAAGTGGTCACTTCAACTATGTTTGTTCAAAAATATGTTCAATTAAATTCAGTTATTACTATACAAATGTTTTTCCGGCTACACTTTGTTTTATAAAATTATCCAATGCGTAGCACCCTTTTACATTTACTGGAAAGTAGAGAATGTTAAAAACAGTTTTAAATGTATAAAATAGAGGAATTTGTCGAAAACAAAATTTTATTGTTTTGCTTTTAAGTAAAGTGAGTTGATTAATGTAGCTTACAACAAGCCGGTAACAATTATGAACAAATTTACAAAAAGGGATAAATAATCCTCTCTTTAATATGAATATTTTATATAATTTAAATTGATTACTGAAATTTTTTAAATGTTTTCAGTAATCAATTCAATTATTGATTATTTTTCATTTTTTGAATATTCTGAGGCATAGTTTGTTACTAGCTTAGTGGTTCAATTAAATCTGCATCAATTTAACATTTTTATATTAAATTAAACATTAAATGAACCGTGGAAAATTCAAAGACAATATTTATAAAAACCTATTATTCAAAAGGTTCTGAGTTGTATTATTGCATGTCTTGAAAATGTCCAAAGTTTTTATTGTTAATTTTAAGCAACTGTAAAAAGTGTATAAAACTTTTAATATTTGTAAATATTCAATTTTTTTTTTAAATTTTCCACAAATTTTTTAAGAGTATTTAGAACTTCCAAAAGATTCGAAAATGTGTAGAAAATTTTCAAAAATTTTACATAAACTTTTTAGAAGTATTTAGAGCTTCTCAAAAAATTCTAAAACTTGTCTAGAAGATTTAAGAGATTTTCAGAAGGTTCTAAAAGGTGGGGAACACTCTTGAGTTTTGTAAAAAGTTTGAAAAAATTTCTGCAAGTTTTATTTTTAGGTGTGCTTAAATCTTTTCAGAAGATTCTAAAATGTGTAGAATTTTTTTAAAAAATTTTAAGATGTAGATGTTTCAGAAATTTCTAAAATTTTGTAAGAAACTTTTGGAATTTGTAAAAATTAAAAAAAAAATCTTCTGCGACATTTTTAGAATTATCTAGACTTTCTCAAGAGATTCTAAAATTCTTTTAAATTTGTAAAAAGTTTAAAAACTTTTTAATTGTTTTTTGCAAAAGTACTTAGAACTTTTTGCAAGATTCTAAAATGTGTAGAAACTTTTAAAATTTGTACAAAAATATTTAAAAAAAAGTTTTTTTAGAGTTTTTAAAAAAGTTAACAAAATTTCAAAAATATTTCGCAAAATTTTTAAAAGTATTTAGATCATTTTAAAAAAATTTAAAATTTTATACACATTTTACAAATTTTTAAGAAGGTCTAACATTTAGAAATTGTTGAAAATATAAAAACTTTGCAAATATTTTTTGCAGTTTTTTCAAATATCTCATAATACACATATAATGTGTAAAAACACATTTTAATGTGTAAACAAATTTTAAAATTTAAAGAAAATTTAAAAACATTTTTGCATAATTAACAAAAAAAAAATTTTTTTAAAGTTTGAATTATTGAAAACTTTGCAAATTTTTTTTTTTTCAAGTTTTAACACATTTTAGAATTTTTTAAGAAGTTCTAGGTACTTTTAAAATGTTGTAAATATTTTTTTTTTTAATTTTTTACAAATTCTGAAAGATTTTTAAATTTTTAAAGTTATTACATTTTGAAGAATCTTCAGAAAAGCTTTAGATTTAGAAAAGTTTTTAAACTTTTAGAATCTTTTGAGAAACTTTAAATACTTTTTTTTATATTTTAAAAGTTTTTACACATTTTATCTTCTGAAATGCTTTAAAATTATTTTTTTACAAATTTTAAAAGTTTTCTACGCATAAAAGAATCTTTATAAAAGCATTTCAAAAACTTGCAAAAGACTTTTGAAAAGTATTTAAACTACATATTTTAGAATCTTCTGAAAAGTTTTATATACTTCTAAAAGGGATGCGTAAAATTTTTGAAATTTTGTTATGAAAGTTTTCTAATTTTTGCAAAAAAGTTTTCTCAAGTCAAAATGTTTATAAAATGTTTTTAAAATGTTTAAAAATTTCTAAAAGTTTCCTACACATTTAAAATCTTCTAAAAGTTCTTAATACTTTTAAAATATTTGCGGAAGATTTTTGATATTTTTTTACAAATTCTAAAAGTTTCCATACATTTTAGAATCTTCTGAGAAGCTTTAGATACTTCTAAAGACTTTACAACAGATTTTTAATTTTTGTTTTAATATTCTAAAAGTTTCTACACATTTTGAGAAGATCTAGGTACATTTAAATTTTTTTAGAAGTATTTAGAGCTTCTTAGAAGATTTTTAAATGCGTAGAATTTTTTTAGAATTTGTGAAATTTTAAAAACTTTTCAGAATTTTTTTTCAAGATTTTTAAAAGTATCATGGGCTTCTAAGAATATTTTGAAATGTGTAGAAACATTAAAAATTAAAAAATTAAACAAAAATTTGTTGCAACATTTTCAAAAGAATTTGTACAAAACTTTTAAAATTTGTAAAACATTTCTAACAATTTTAAATTAAATTTTTTTTTTTTTTAATTTTAAAAAGTAGAAAATCATATCAAATGTTTTTTACATGATTTTGAGAAGAGCTTTCAGAAGATTTTAAAATGTGTAGAAATTTTTAAAATGTATCCAAAATTTTGCATGATTTAAAAAAATAAAATGTTTTCTACACATCACATTCAAAAATGTTCAGAAATTTTTTATAAAAGTGTCTAAAGTTTCTTAGAAAATTCTAAAATGTGTAAAAACTTATAGATTTGGAAAAAAAATCACAAAATTGTTTGCAAAATTATTAGAAGTTTTTTTAGAATATTCTAAAAATTGTAGAAAACTATTAGAATAAAAAAAAAATTAAAAAATTGTAATTTTTGCAATTTTTTTTAAAGTAATTAGAGTTTTTCATACAATTTTAATATATTTAGAAACCCGGTAAAACTTGTAGAAAGTTTAAAAAAAAATTAAAAATCTTCTTCAATTTTTTTAAAGTATTCAGGGTTTTTAAAAAAATAAAATGTCTACAAAATTTTTAGAATTTGTAAAACAAAATTTTACAAGCTTTATACTTCTATAAAAAGTTTTTCAGGAGATTTTGAAATGTTTAGAAAAATTTTTAAACTAGTAAAAACTTTTCAAAAATTTTCTCCAAAATTTAAAAAAAATCTAAATCTTTTCAGAAGATTTTAAAATGTGTCAAAAACTTAAAAAAATATTATAACGTTTAAAAACTTTTCAAAAGTTTTAAATAGAAGTATCTAGAACTTCTAAAAGATCATAAAATGTATAGAAAATTCTTAGAAAAAAATTAAAAATCTTTGCAAATTTTTTAGAAATTTTCAAAATATTTTCTACATATAGAATTTGTAAAAAAATCAAAAACTTTTCAAAATTTTTAGATCTTCTCAGAAGATTCTAAAATGTGTAGAAATTTTCAAAATTGAAAAAAAAAGATTAGTATTTAGAACTTTTTAGAAGATTAATATTGTTTCAATAGCTCAGAAAATTAGAAATGTTTAGAAAACTTTTAGAATTTGTAAAAACGTTTCAAAAGCTTTTTAGAATACTTTAAGAAAGTGTAAAGAAAATTCAAAACTTTTTCAAAAAATTTCAAAATGTGTATTTTTTAAAATTTGTAGAAAATTTAGAAACTTTTTAATACTTTTTTGCAAATTTAGAAAAATCTAGAATTTCTTAGAAGATTCTGAAATGTGTATAAAACTTTTAGAGTTTCTAGGAAGTTTAAAAACATTTCTAAAGTTTTCTACATGAATTTGAGAAGTTTGTAGAGTTTTCTCAAAAATATTTAAAAAATGTTAGAATTTGTAAAAAAAATCAAAAATCTTTGGCAAAGTTTTTAGAAATAGTTAGAGCTTTTTAGAAATTTTTAAAATGTGCAGAAAATTTTTAGAATTTCTAAAAAAAATCAAATAACGTAAAAAAAATTGAATTTTTACATTTGACATTCTCAGAAAAATTTTATAGTTTTAAGGAAGTTTAAAATTTTAGAAGAATCTAAAGCAGAAAAGAAGATTTTAAAATGTGTAATAACTTTTAAGTAGAAAATTTTAAACTTTTACTTTTCAATTTTGCATAATTTTTTAACAAAGGTTTTAAAATGTGAAAAAAAAAGTTTCAAAATTTTTCAGAAATTATTTACAACATTTTTAGAAATGTTTTAAATTTCTCAGAAGGTTTTAAAATGTGTAGAAACTTATAGAATTTGAAAAAAAAAAACAAAAATTATTAGAAGTTAATAGAGCTTTTACGGAATATTCTAACAAATGTAAAAAGATTTAGAATTAAAAAAAATAAAAAAATTTCTAAATTTTGCAATATTTTTAAAAGTATTCAAAGTTTCTCAGGAAATTTTAAAATTTTTGAAACTTTTAAATAGTTTTCAAAATCTAAGTTTTTTAGAAGATTTTAAAATGTGTAGAGAAGTATCTAGAGCTTTTAAATATAACATAAAATGTATAGAAAACTTTGAAAACTTGAAAATATTTTGCAAGTTTTCAGAAGTTTTTAAAATATGTAGAATTTGTAAAAAAAATCAAAAACTTTTTGCAAAATTTTCAGAAGTATACTAGTAGCTTTTCAGAGGACTCTAAAATGCGTAGAAACTTTTAAAATTGAAATAAAAATTAGTAATTAGTATTTAAAACTTTTTAGAAGATGTTAAAGCTTTTTTAAATTTCTTAGAATATATAAAAAAAATCAAAAATCTTTTGCAAAAATTTTTAAAAGTGATCAAACATTTTTAAAAATTCCAAAATGTTTGCAAAACTTTTTTGCAAATATTAAGAAAAACCTAGAGTTTTTTTCCAAAATGTCTACTTTTAAAATTTGTAGAAAAGTATCTATTTCGGAACATTCTAAAAAAAGTAGAAAATTTTTAAAATTTCAAAAAGTTCAAAAAAAAAATTTAAATAATATTTTGCAAGATTTTAAAAGTATTTAGTTTCTAAATCTTTCAGAATTTCTAGAAAGTTTAAACAATTTTCAACATTTTTTTTGCAACATTTTCAGAAGTATCTAAGTCTTCTAAGAAGATTCTAAAATGTGTAAAAACTTTTAGAATTTGTAAAAAAAAATTAAAAACATTTGCATTTTTTTGAAATATTTAGAACTTTTTAGAAAAATTTAAAATCTGTACAAAACTTTTAAATACTTCTAAGAGGATTGCGTAAAATTTTTAAATTTTTTTACACAATTTTTTACACATTTTAAAATCTTTTTAGAAGTTTTAGATAATTTTCTAAATTTCTATAAATTTTAAAACTTTTCTACAAATTTGAGAATTTTTTGAAAATATGTAAATACTTCTAAAAATTTTGCAAACAATTTTTTTTTACAAAAATATTTTAGAATACTAAAAATGTTTAAAAAAAACAAACAAATTTTTATTGTTTTTTTGTTTTCTTTTAATTTTTTAAAAAATTTGCGGTAGATTTTTGATATTTTTGTACAAATTTTATAAGTTTTCATACATTTTAGAATATTCTGAGAAGCTTTAAATATTTTTCTAAAAATTTCTACACATTTTAATTTTTTTAACTATTAAGAACTTTTTAGAAAATTTTTAAATGTGTAAAAATTTTTTAGAGTTGGTAAAATTTAAAAACTATTCTGAAATCTTTTGCAAGTTTTTTAAAAGTATCTTGAGCTTCTAAAATTCTAAAATGTGTAGAAACTTCAAAAATTGGAAAAAAATATTTTTAAATTTTGTTTTAAAAAAAGTTTAAAATATGTACAAAACTTTTAAAATTTGTAGAAAAATTTAAAACGCTTTAACATTTTTTCGCAAATGTTTAGAAGTATTTAGAAGATCTCAGATTCAAAATTGTGTACAAAAATTTTAAAATATTTAGAAGATGATTCTAGAGCTTTCAGAATATTTTAAAATATGCAGAATTTTTTAGAATGTATAAAAAAAATTTTTGAATGATTTAAAAAAAAATAAATTTTCTACACAAGTTTCAAAATTTTTCAGAATTTTTAAGAACTTTTAGAATAAAAAAAAAACAAAATTTGTTTGCAAAATAATTAGAAGTTAATAGAGATTTTTCGGAATATTCTAAAAAGTGTAAAAAAAGTTTGGAATAAATAAAATTAAAAAGAATATGTAAGTAAATTTCAAACATCTTTAGAATACTTTTTATAAGTATCCAAAGTTTTTTAAGAGACTCTAAAACATTTTTAGAAGTATCTACAGCTTTTAAGAAGAAAATAAATGTGCAACGTTTTTAAAAGTATTTAGAACTTTAAAAAAAAAAAAATCTGTACAAAACTTTTACTAGAAAATTTAAAAACTTGAAAGTATCTAAAGTTTCTAAATAAAATAAAATTTGTTAAAAGCTTGTAGAATATGTAAAATATTCTGAAATTTTTTGAAAAGTTTGTAGAGCTTTTAGAAAGTTTATAAATATTTCTAAAGTTTTCTGCATAAATTTGAGTATTTAAGCTTTTCAAAACTATCTAAAACGTAAAAATTTGTATACAATTTTTTTTTAAACTTTTAAAATGAGTAGAAAAATAGTATCTAAAGCTTCTCGAAACATTCTAAAAAGTGTAAAAAACTTTTAAAATTTCTAAAAAAAATTTAAAAAATTTAAAAATATTTTGCAAAATTTTTAAAAGTATTTAGTCATTTTTGGAAGATTTTGAACTGTGTAGAAAACTATTAGAATTTCTATAAAGTTTAAAAGTCAAAAATTTTCTGCAACATTTTAAAAAATATCTAAATCTAGAGCTTCTAAAATGTGTAAAAACTTTTTGAATTTGTAATAAAAATTCAAAAGTCTTTTGCAAAATTTTTAAAAGTATTTAGAATTTTTTAGAAAACTCTAAAATCTGTACAAAACGTTTATTAAAAAATTTCAAAATTTCAAATGTTTTGAAGTATTCGAATCTTTTTAGAAGATTCTTAAATGTGTAAAAACTTTTGCAAAATGTTTAAGTAAAAGTTTTTAAAATGTGTAGAAACTTTTAAAATTTGTAAAAAGTTTGTAGAATATGTATAAAAATTTCTGAGAGGTTTTGAAAAGTTTTTCAGAAAATTTTAAAATGTGTAGAAAATATTTGGAATTTATAAACTTTTACTACTAGAATTTTAGAAATATCTAGAGATTTTAAAAATTTTCTAAAATGTGTAAAAACGTAATCCTAAAATAAAAATTCCAAAATGTGTAGAAACTATTAGAATCTGTAAAAACTTTTCAAAATTCTTACTTAATTAAATGTATCTAGAACTTCTCGAAATATTCTAAAAAGTGTAGAAAACTTTTTAACACATTAAAAAAAATTTTTTTTGCAAGAATTTTAGAATTTGTAAAAAAAATTGAAAAAGTGTTTGCAAAATTTTAAAGGTCTGCAAATTTTAAAATTTACGTTTCGTAGTTCTTTTGTAACATTTTTAGAAGAATCTAGAACTTTTCAAATGTTTTTTATATGTCTAGAAAACTTTTGTTGTTTGTTAAAGTTTAAAAAAAAAATTTAGAATTGTTTAGAACTTTTTAGATAATTTTAAAAAGTAAAACTTCCTGCAAATTGTTTAGAACAATTTAAAGTTTCTAAGAAGATTCCTGTGTAGAAACTTTTAGAATTTGTAAAAAAAAAATAGTGTTTTTAAGATTTTTAGAAGCATTTAGAGATTCTTAGAAGATTCTAAAATATATATAAACCTTAAAAAGTCAAAAGTTTTTAGCAAAGTATTTAGAGCTTTTTAGAAGATTTTAAAATGTGTAGAAAACTTTTAAAATTTGTAGATTTTTCAAAGTTTTTCTGCAACATTTACATTTTTTCAAATGATTTTTAAATGTCTAGAAATCTTTTGTTAGAAGTTAAAAAAAAAAAAGATTTTTAGAAGTATCTATGACTTTTTATAAATTTCTAAAATGTGTAAAAACTTTTGCAAGATTTTTAAAAATGTCAAGAGTTTTAAAGAAGATACTAAAATGTGTAGAATAATTTTGGAATTTGTAAGAAAATAAAAATGTTTCTAAAGATTTGTGCAGTATTTCAGAAAATTCTAAAATTTGTAGAAGTTTGTAATTAAATTTCAAAAAATTTCTGCAATTTTTTTTAATATTTAAGATTTACAGGAGATTTTAAATTTTTAAAATTTGTAAGAAGAATAAAATCTTTTCAAAAATATTTTACAACATTTTTAGAAGTATCTAGAACTTCTCAGAAGATTCTAGAATGTGTAGAAAACATTTGGAAATTGTAAAAAGTTTAAAAACTTCTCAACAATAATCTACAAGGTTTTTAAAAATATCTAGAACTACTCGAAAAATTTTATAATGTGTGAATGTGTGAAGCTTTGAATTTTAAAAAAATCAAACATTTTTTTGCAAAATTGTTAGAAGCTTCTCAAAAGCTTTTAAAATGTGTAGAATAGTTTTGCAGTTTGTATTTAAAAATGTTTCAAAATGTTTCTAAAAATTTGTGAAGTATCTAAAGATTCTCCGAAGATTATAAAATCTGTAAAAACTTTTAGAACTTGTAAATAAGTTTCAAACATTTTTTGCTAATTTTTTTTAATATTTAGAACTTTACTGAAGATTCTAAATTATTAAAATAACTTTTAAAATTTGTTGAGCGTTTAAAAACTTTTCATAAGTTTTTTGCAACATATTTAGAATTATCTAAGGCTTTTCAAAAAGTTCTAGAATGTGTAGAAAACTTTCAGAAATTGTAAAAAAACAACAACAATTTTTTACAAGATTTTTAAAAATTACTGGAAATTTTTAAAATGTGTAGAAACTTTAGAAATTGAAAAAAAAATTAAAACCTTTTTTTGCAAGTTTTTTAGAAATGTAGAAGACTTTTTAGAAGGTTTTAAAAAATGTAAAACTTTTTAAAATTTGTAAAAATTTAAAAGATTTTCTGCAAATTGTTAAAAGTAATTAGAGTTACTCAACATATTTTAAAAGATGTAACAAATTTTTAGGTTTTTTAAAAAGTTAAAAAAAAATTTAAAAACTTTCTTTAAGATTATGCAAGACGTTTTTTTTTAAATTTGATAAAAATATCAAAAATCTTTTTTTTTAAGTATTTAGTACTTTTCAGACTAATTTAAAAAATATAGAAAACTTTTAGTATTTGTAAAAAAAATTTAAAAAAATTTAAAAACGTTTAGGAACTTTTAGAAATTATAATTAAATTTTAAAAACCTTTCGCAAGATTTTTATATGTATTTAGAACTTTACAGAAGATTTTGAAATGTCTTCTACACAGTTTTAGAATTTGTAGAAACTTTTTAAAAGCTTTTGCAAATTTTTAAAAAGTTAAGTTACTTAGAAGATTATAATCTCAGAATTTGTAAAACATTTTTTTTTAAATATTACGCAGATTTTTTAGAAGTATCTAATGCTTCTTAGATGATTCTAAAATGTGTACAAATTTTTAGAATTTGTAGAAAGTTTAAAAACTTTTTAAAAGTCTGGTCAGTTTGAACTAAAATATTATTTATTATTGATAATTATTGAAAACTGTTAATTAATTTCACCACTTTATAAAATTTTACAAAGCCAGTAAGGTGGATGTAGTTTAATTAAAATAAAATAATTAACAGAAAATAAATGTCATATATTTTTATTTAAAAAAAATAATAAAAGCTACATATTCCAAACTCTAACACATTATAAACTAAATTATTATCAAAGATATTGATTGACTAAATAATTAATTTTGAATAATATTAGTATTAAATAATACAAAATGTAAAAATATTTTAAATAATTTATCAACCGGCAAACTTTTCACTTTACATAAAGCAAAATTATTACGCTTGGCGACTCAAATAATAACCGATTATTCTATAATCAATATTAAAATTAATCTCCAAATTCTAAGCTATACGCAAACAGCCTCATTTTATTACAATAAAAGTGTTTGCTTGTTCCACAATTTAATTACAAAAAATTTAAATTTTCAAAACTATTTACCGGATAATTTTAAAGAACGTAAGCTAAAATTTGTTTTTTTAAATTTATCATTTTTTTATATACAAAAAATTCATGCGTATGACCCGTGGGTTATGGGTTCTCATCGCTGCAATAGGGGAAGGGTCTGTATAAAAAATGCATGTATGTGACAGTCACACACGATCAATGGGGAAATAAATTTTTACCGACATTTTTTTATATTTCAGTCAACGAATCATCATCAGCGCCGGCAAATTTCACTGGTTGTGATATAGTAATTTCCGGCAATAACACAAGATCCGGTCATTTCGATACAAGAGACTACGATTGGTATCCTATATGTCGTATAACATTTAGAGGAAGGCCTACGGATATTGTACACATTTCTTTCTTCAATTTCCGATTACGGTAAATAATTTAAATGCATTTTGCATATTTAATCTACTCCCCTTTATTTTAGAACGCAATCATGCAAGACTGTCGTGGAAGTATTCGACGGTGCCTTAGAAATAAGAAAAAACCTGTTGGAAAAATTATGCAGTCCGCAAATTAAACAAGCCAGAGACCCAGATGATTTAGATACTAAAAAGCTTCTATCATCCAAAAATGAAATGGTTATATTTTTTCAACGACCTGCTGCACCGCTTGCTACTAATGAAGCTGAATTCTTAGCGGGAAGATTCTTTTTTCACGATGGCAAGTCAAATATTATCAATATAATTTTTTTAAAATTATTTTTATTTAATTGCAGAACAAATTAGTGGAACTGTTCAACCGTCTGGTATGTGTGATGTTGTTTATAATGGAGATACTAGTCCGTTAGCAGGAATGATTGATAATCCAAGCACACAACATCTCTTTTGGAATATGGATGGGCCTTTATTATGTACTCAAAAATTTATTCCTTCATCAAATCAAAGCATTACTTTAAAAGTGCAAACTTTAGATCAAATGTCGAGGGAAACTGCTTGTGTGACTCAGTGTGGTGACACTGGTTGTCGATGTGTGTCTAGTAGTCCACTAAGTAAAATTGATCATGTATTGATTGTAAATGAGGAAACTTGGAAAGTTGCTTGTTTATGCGGTAGTTTTCAACATGAATGGTTACCAGTCAGTGTTAGATCTTGGGGTGCTTTAACTTTAGTTTATTCCGTTGCTCATTACACATGGAAGAAGAAAGGATTTGAAATTACAGCGTCATATGCATTCAATATGGATACAATTTGTGGAGAGCAAGTTTATACTTTACATCATGGTAAGTTGAACATATTTTATTTTATTAATTAAAAGTTGTTATTATTTATTCTAGTTTTATTCAATTATTTTGTGTTTTAGTTTTTAATATTTACAAATACTAGCATGGGCGTCCGCATAGGGGGGGCTAACAAAACTTTTGTTTAAAATTATATTTTTGGTAAAAACCAAATATTTATTGATTTCTTATTAAATTTTGATTACTTTAAAAAATTTCTGATATTGTGTTACTTTTCTGAAAAAATATTCTACAATTTTGCTTTGCCAATTTGCTTGATATTAGCATTTTGAGTACAAAGAACTTTAGTGAACTCTAGTAAAAAAAAAACAGTCTTCTGCCAAAATTTAGGAAACCTTAAAAAAAATAAAGCAGCAAAAGTCATTAGTAAAATAGATTTAAAAACGGGCTACTAGTAAATACTCTTTATGGGTACAAAAGCTACAAACTGTCCTAGATAGAGGCAGCTTAAAGTAATGAGCTTAGAAACGCGCCACAAATTTTTCAAATATAAATGTTGAAGTACTAGTATACTTCTGTATGGTATACTGGTTTATTTGGAAGACATCATTTTCATACATTTTAGTACTACTTTTGTTGCCCAACTTGAGGACCTACCAGTTTAAGTACTGAGCTCAGAAACGTGCCCGCAATTTTTTAAAAACTAATGTTGCTATTATGTAGATATATTGATCTATTTGGGAGATCGGATTTTAGTACATTTTTGATCAGTGTTGGAACAACAAAAAAAACAAGCTTACTGAGAGAAGAAACCATTCACCCTCCGCACTGATAACCAAACCTTGATATGGTTAGAAAACTCCACAGATGCTAACGCCAAATTTACGCGGTGGTCCCTTTTTTTACAAAAGTTTGAATTTGACACTCAAACAACATTATAGTCATTTTGGTAAAATAATCCAAGCGGTTGTTACCTTCTAAAGATTTGATCAACAAATTCTCTTATCATAGCTTATATCAGAACCTTGGTCAAGCACTCACATCAGGCCAGACTATACCAAGATCAAAGCCAAAACGTTCAAAATCATTAAAACAGCCTTAGACTGACCCACCGACCGCTTGCCCAAGCTAATCCTGGAACTGGTAGAAGACAAACCATTTACCTATTGCACTAATAACCAAGCCTTCTGGTCTGATTAAAAAACTGTACAAAAACTGACATCAAATTTACGCTGTAGTTTCTTTTTACAAGAGTTTGTATTTAACACCCAAGCGATGACATTATAGCCAACTTGGTAAAAGAATCCAAGCAGTTTTTATCTTCTGAAGACACAACCAAAACAAAGTCATAGATCAGATGCGCTTAGAAAAAGTGTAATCAAATGCAGCACATAATCTGAAAACAACAAAAAATGCATGATGATTTTAAAAACTTTGCCAAAATTACGGTAAATTATTCAGGACTAACGCCGGCATAACCAAGTATCTTGAGAGAGATAAAACCACAGTCTCTATCTTTTTGGTCAACCATTGGTCAAACGTCCCAAACAGGTCTACGGTCATTTTCCAAGGATGCATAATCTGCCAAAATACTCATCAAGTTCTATCTCTATAGCCAACTATAAAAAAAATAGTTATAGAATATGTTGGACTCTTGGACACTACTGGGCCAGCCACTAAAAAAGTAACAACACAATTTTTGAAATAACAGATGTTTAACATGTGCGGGTACTTTAAGATAATCTGGTGAAGGTGCAAGGGAGAGCTAAAAGGCATTTGTTCCTTAATTAGGCTCTAAACAAATCAACAGCATAGTAGATGGTAGGAACAAATAACTGTTGAGTGAAAATAACCTACACAGTGTTACAGGCATCCTTCTTGATGAGTGATGAAGGTTGCCTAACAAGTCCAGGAGTGATTCCCAGACGATGGTGTGGTACGTTGTTTGTACTTTTGTTTTATATTTAGGGTAGACTCGAGGTTCTCGACACACACTTCAAGCACCGGGTGTAAAAGCCTTCCCTGGGGTTAGGCAGAAGTGGATTGCAATGCAACGGGCTGCCTTGGATGGAGCCGGAGGAAGTTCTTGTTAGTTGCAGTTGGTGAAGTTGTTGGAAGCTGCAGCGGTGGTGAGTTGGGTCATCTAAGGGGCACCTAGGGAGTTTCGCCTCCGTGCGGCAACAAACCCCTCTAACTTTCTAGACTGAGCTTCCGTTTCACACTGGCAAAGATGTTGTCTTGGTTCTGACTTCATGGTTATTGACAATATTGCAAGGGGACGGAAATAGTCTGTTCACTATTAGTTTTGGTGTTGCAAAGGATTAACGACAATCACTCGCGGCACGGGCTTGTCCGAAATGCAATTTTTGGGTTTCGGCGGTATTTTCTGCGGTATTCGTCACTAAAGAGGCACCCGAATCATTTTGGCCACGTCTTGTGCACTAGGTCGTGGAGCACTTTGCGGTAGGTCTACGATGCATGCAATCCACCTGAGTTGTTGGTTGTTGAACATTGTCTTCCTCTTCTTCTTCTTCTTTTTCCTAACATGTCCGCGTTCGATGTGCCGAACGTCCAATATAACGGTATTAAACCGTTCAACCGGTTTTAAACTCTCCTACCTCCAGAGGTTGTCGTCCATGTCGCGATGGATAGGAGCAACGGTTTTGGTGACATGCGCATGGATTGCGTACGATTGCAGGTGTGAGAGATCGGCTTTGGGGTTAGGCAAAGTGCCGGTCTGTATTCCTGCCAATATCTATGGGTTGCCTCGATATACTTTTATCTTTTCCTTTTTGGAATCAACCGTAAAGCGTTTTTTTTTTTATTTTTCTTGTTCTGTTACATTCGGTGTTGTGACGTCAGCCATGAAGCAATTTTTGTCGCAGATGTTAGCGACTGCCATTGGCACAGATTCGAAGCATGTTGTTTCTTTGTAGCACTTGGTATGGATGACTTTGCTTTGAGGTTATTTGGTCATAAGCGGTTGAATTGCGGTCCACAGGCGGTTGGATGCGCTGTGTGCCAGTTGTTCTTCTACATAGTATTTGCCGGAGTTGATCATGTTTAACTGTGCGGTATTGGTCTCGATCATCTGGTAGATTTGATCGCAATCTTGCATACCAGATAACGCTGCATCTACGTTTTGTTTGAGCGGTTTTAAAGTGATCTTAGTGAACTTGGTTATGTCTGTGAGTCACTGAGGGCTTAAGTTGATGAATTGACTTTGGTACTCGCAAGTAAGTACTCCAACGCGGGCAGTTGGTTGGCTGGTAGTTCGAGGTCGAATCGCTCAAAATCAGCGAGGTACTCCTCTTCTTGCTTGCGACGCTTCTGTCGCCGAGTCGTCTTTTTGTTCTGTTTCTTCTCAGGTTTTGGTTGTTGAAGTCTTGAAGGCAGAACTATGCCGTTCCTTGTCTTACGTTGGGCGCCATCCATCTTGATGAGTAATAAAGGTTGCCTGATAAGTCCAGGAGTGATTTTCAGACGATGGTGTGGTACGTTGTTAGTACTTTTGTTTTATATTTGGGGTGGATTTGAAGGTCTCGACACACGCGTCACCTAAACGCACAACCCGGAAGTCTACACACACGCACAACCCGATGGTACACACAAACACACACACACACATGCTACTCAGGCGCTTCTACCGGGCTCACACAGAGATAGTGGATGATGTTTGCATCAACGTGAATCTGCACAAAGCAAGGACCAGTTTTGACTGAGGTGCGGAGGAGAAAAGTTGGATTTTTATAAGCACGCGATGCGCTCTGATTGGTGGACGAAGTTCCGCTTCCGTGCGGTAACACTTGTCAAACTTTATCTGGATGATCTATTGTGCCGGTGCCGGCGATGGTAGTAAAGGCGGCGTTGGTAGTCCGAGAGGGTACTTCTCTGTAAAGGAGATAGTAAATACCATTGATAAACCCGCCGTTAGAAAACGTTCAGCAAACGTCTGTAAGCTTTTACTGCTCACGTTGGTGAAGAGTAGTTTGCCACTGGGTTGGTCAAAGTCGTAGCGTTTGTTGACTTTTGTCTAGACTCAAAGTGCTAAAATTTTAATTAATAATGGACATACGGGAAATTTGGTTTGCGTTTTTGGCTATCCCTACTATTTTGACGCTTATTGGTAAACGTTGGTTTGCTGAAGTTTGGTTTTGTTTTTGGGTTGGTTGGTCGTGTTTAGTTTTTGACTGACTTGTTCGTTTTTTCATTGTTTGGGAAGTTTGGAGCGATTGTGATTTTGGACAAAGTTGCAAAGTTACTATTTTTACTGTTTTTTAATGTTAATTGAATAATGGGTCCAGAGCTCTGCAAGCATGGCAAATATATTGCTCATTGCTTCTTGATTGTGGTCCAGTTATATGCGGTGATACAATGCAGTTTGTTGGTCTAAAAACGCTTTGACGAGTTTCTGCGCTTGGAGGCGTTTGTTATTAGACTTTTGGCCATATTCAATAGTAGTATGGTCGGCGTATTGTTGGACCTAGTTTGCCTGGTTCTAGACTTCTCAGTATGAAAGCTTGCGTCAGAACTATTTTTTTAAATTTTTTGATTTGTTTTTTAGCTTTTGGCTTGTGATAGCCCGACGGCAAAATTTGGAGTTTTTTGGAATAATAAATTTTTGGAGTTTTTGTGAGTTTTTCCTGCAAAAGTAGTTTCAAATCTTTGGATACCACCCGCGCAGGAAACAAATAACGCATATTATGATGGATTTATGCACCAGTTGGGTCAAACCCCTGCAAGTACTGTCAGTCACTAAAAAAGTGACAACACAAAATTTTTGAAACATTTGAGGGTCCTTTAAAATCATTTTCTTAGATAACGAAGAACAGTTCGAAAATTAGCATTCTAGAACGAAGTGCAACGGTATACAATCAAATACCATACCAACATACCGTGTTGCTCTTTAGCTAGTTCGGTAGTACCAAGACAGGACACAAGATTTAGAAAAAAATTCAAACATTGCGGAAGGAATAACCAAACAAATAATGGAACAACTTTTTACCACTTGCAGTGTTTTATTGCAACCGCAGAGCAATCATAGTTACTGCCCAAACTGTTAGAACAAAACTCTCAAAAGTTAGTACGCCTCAAAACAAAAAAGAGTTTGAAGATCCAAGATTGCCGCAAGCAACAAGTTCAGCAACGGCAACCTGCTTACTAAAAAAGCTGGTAATGGTGCATGGATGAGCTAAAAAGCGCTTGTTGGTTAGTTAGGCTCCAAATAAGTCAACATCAACAACTGATAGTGGTTATTGGATACAAAATAACTCCCACAGACCACTTGTCAAATTTTATTTGCATGATCTACAACTAGCAGAACTGGCCAACTTCTTGTTACAGGCGCTGGTGCCGAAGGTGGCCGAGGAAGCGGCGTTGGTGGTTTGAGGGGGTGTGGGTGCCCTTTGGTAAAAAAATGATTGCACCGTTGATAAACCAGCTGTAAGAAAGCGTACAGAGACTACTGCGTGGTTGTTTGTTATACCGTCTAGGTACAATGACGCCAGCTCTTGTTTAGTGTAACGTGGTAGGTGGTATGTTCCTGGTGCGAACGTTGTTTTAAAGTTGTTAACCAGAGTCTTAATGGGGTCAGATTGTGATGACTGGGTTTAGTTGCAAGTTTGATTGCATGTTTGATGCCAACAATTCAGTTCTTAGAGTGCTCACATTTTGATTAATGACGGAAATGCGGTGTAAGTTGTTTCTGTTTTTGGCAACTCCTACTATGTTGACTTTTATTGGCAGACGATGGTTTGCCGTAGTTTGGTTTTGGACCATTGATGTTTTTTTTTTTAATTTTTGCTTGTTTTTCAGACTTTGAAGTTATGACTGTAGTAGGCCTACTGTGAGATTCAGTGTCTTTAAAAATCATTCTTTGGTTGTTGCAAAAACTTTTTGAGGTTTTTATGGTTTTTCTATCTAAAAGTGGCAGGTACTTTTTTGCTTTGTTTTTCAGACTTTGAAGGTTTGACTTGTGGTAGAGCTATTGTGGCCAAAAGTGGCATGGATCGTAAACCAAGCGGAGGTGACGGAATCCAAAACATTCGTTGCTTTTTAAATTGGTGGGCGGCTTGGCGTTTTAGGTGGTTTTTGGCGTTGTTGGTTTTACTCAATAGTTTAGATGTGCCGTCTGGGTTTTTAGTTTATCTGTGTTGGAAGCGTCTGGAATTTGGGCCTTGGTAAAGCTTACTATTCTTTGACCTTATTGCAGCTTAAAGATTAGCTGATTTTAGTGGTGAGTAATCGGAGTGCGGAGTTGACCGTTTGTAGGTATACCTGAGGTAGACCATCTGCTATTTGTTGATGTCAAAGGTTATGGGATTAACTTGGTTGTCGGATCCAAAATGATTGAGTGGTCTAGGTTATTGATGAAAACATTATCTTTGATAGGTGTAGGCAACTCAAAGACACTATGTCTTTGGTTGTCTCTGCTTGGGCGCGGTTTGTTACTGAAAGTGGTCGTGGGTGTAGCGTTAGTGATCTAAGTAGAGTATGGGCTTTGGTGAAGAAGACGGTGAAATAGAGGATCTTGTACCACAACCACCAACCTTACAAACTGACCTAAGTTGTTGTTTATGATCCGATAACATTGTTGTATAATTTACTTGTATTTTATTGTAAAAAATCTAACGGAAAAGTTGCTTAAACATAATGTTTATTTTTATTTAGAAAATTATTTATTTTACTGCTTTCCTAATGGTGTTATTGATTATTTGTTAATACATATCGGTTTGTTTTTTTAAATTATTTTTCATTTTAAATTGTTATTTTATTAAAGCTTGTAAAACCAGATAATATTCCATTCCATTACTACTTACAATTTTCAGGGGAAATAGTACTTAAAAATCTAACGCAATCTGAAAACTTAAACAATTTCTATGAGCAAGGGTGTACGTGGACTTTATATTCGAATGTAGAAAGACATCTGGAACTAGATATCAGTTCGAAACAAAATCGTAAGTAATCATTAAGCAGCTTAATGTAGTAAAACTACACCGATTTAATTTTCTAGGTCCTTGCACAGCTTGGAATATTAGCATCCACGAATATTCGACCAATGCAAATAACAAACTTGGAGAACTTTTGCATACATTTTGTCCGAGGGATACACACAAAGTCTATTTATTATCGACAAAAGTTACAACTATTATGGTTAGGTAAGTATCAATTAATTTTAATAAATCATTATTTTAATTAGTTTTGCTTAATCGTGTTAAATATTAAAATTATTTCATACTTATGTAAATTAACACCAAGCGCCATTTCTTATTGATTATGTTCAAAACTACCTCAGCAGTTAATTGCCGAAACGTTTGAATTCAGAAAAGAACATTTAATGTTAACAGACGGGAGATTTTTAATTTACTTGTTTGTATTTATAAGCCCTTAAGTGCCGTGTTTTTTATTAAAAGTCTTGCGATTATTTCAGTATTCTTAAAGTGGAGTGCTTTCTTATGCTTTGCTAGCGGCAATCATAAAAACAGGTAACTTTGGGGAATATTTAAAATTAAATCTTAATAATCTTAATTCAAGTAACACGAGTTCTAAACTCAGGCGTCATTATGCCAATCAATATTGTTTAATAGTAATGAAAATTACTAGTTTAATGTATGACAATTTTGGCAATAAAAATTACAAAAAAAAAATTCTAACAAAACGACCGAATCATGGCGTGTATTACAAATATTAGTTTTTCTAGAGTATTATTGATGCACGTGCAGCTTATAAATAACCTAAACAAAACAACACGTTTGCACAATATGCCGCCTTTAACTGGAGATCATCTTCAAATGGTTTTGTATAAGAAGTGTATAACTTGTGCAGAATTCACCTCTACACATAAAAACTGTTACCAAAAGAGGAACTCTCCGAAGAAATTTTGCCAAAGCTTATAATAAAACAAATAAAACATTAACATGAAGGTCTGCTATACAAGAGTATTGTAACAGAAAAAGAATTTTAACAGAGTACATGAAGAATTTCTACAAAACTAGAACACGTTTGCACTTGAAGGTCATCTCCTAATAGTTTTACATCAGAATTGTAAAACTTGAGCAAGAGATCTTTGCACATAAACACTGTTATTTAAGATGTTCCAACACAAAGAGTTTTTTTTAATTTTTTTTTAACAAGTGCGTGGATGTTGGATTTGGTGCTTTGTACTTCTATGCATTGTCGTCTTGTATGGTAAACCAGGTGAGTAGTGGGGGTCAGCGTTGCTAAGGTTGCGTTGTCCATTTTCATTACGGTTGTTGTTTGAGGATTTATAGTTTATTATTATAGTCATTTGACATGGCCAGACTTGTCCGACGGAATTTCTGTCGTTGAAGAAGAGTAACTTGTGTTGAAGCTGTGGAATGATTGTCTAAAAATTCTATGTCACGGTCTAGTATTTGTCGGTTGTTGACGGCGGTTTTGGGCTGGTGTTATGAATATTTTTTTTTAATGAGACAATAATGAAGTTAGTGCAATTTTAAAATTTGTTTTCCCTGGGACTAGAACAGTGTTTTGAGGCTGTCGGTTCAAGGAAATGCGTTCTGGAATGCGGACAAAGTAATCCTCTATCGTACCACAAGGTTTTGGCGGAGGTTAATAATCATATCCTCCCGGTATTTTTGGAATAGAGTATCTCAGGCCTGTCTTGGCGGAGGTTGTCAGGTTATCTTCTAGGTAGTCCTGGTGCGAATGACTGACTCTTCGCGGCTAAATGATACATTACAGCAGTAATCCTGGTTGTTTGATGGAAGTAGAGTATGAGGTTTGTGACTTCAAAGCTGCGGTGAAACTGGCTGGCAAGTTCTGGTGCGGCGGGATTTTGTCAACTATTAGGCTTCTTGCGGTCACGTGCCTGCAACAATCCCCTCTGCTTTTGCGATTCTGTCGCCATCCTTGAAGGTTTGCGGAAAGTCCTGCGTCTTCTGGAGTACGCACTATAATTTTTGCATTTTCCGGGAAATAATTTAAAAAAAAAATTTTCTTAGGGATGTTCATCCAGGTAAAAACACGGTAGGTGGTGTGCTCAGTTCTTTCTACTATTGTAATGTCTAAGTGCTATTTTTGGGTATTATTATGTCCAAGTTTGGCCGTGGATGACACACTAATGTTTGCACGCGGTCACTGAATTACTGGTCTTAGAAACTCACGAGCGTCATGTTAATGCGCGTGGGTCTAGGTTTTGGATGCGGTGTCACTGAGTCGGCATTTTTTTCCGGTTTGGTTTGCTTGCTTCTCGTACAACCTGGGCACCTGGGCTTGTGGTAGGCTGAAGTCACTCTGGTGTTGCCCACTGAGTGGTATGTTACGGGGTTTTAGGTCAACGTTCCTAAGCAAGGGAATCAGGTCAGTTGATTGCTGACCTGGGTCGTGTTCCTGTTCAAAAACGGAAACGTTGGTAGTTCTGTCCAATGGCCTACGAGGTGTGTCAGCTTGGTATAGCTGATGTACATTGACCAAGTATTCTCTCTTGGAATACTCTTTGTCCGAGTCTGCACCTGGCCAACCGAGTGCAATGTTGGGTCGGAATTCAGCTTGAGAGGTGAGTGGTTTAATAATTCAATTGCATTTTTCGATCTTTTGATTATAGGATTCAAAGCTCTTAAGTCCACAGCTGGTTACCTGGTGTTGTTTGGGTTCTAGCGTGTTCTTGACCAATTTTGTCTAACAAGTCTCGATTGGGTTCCCTGAGTGTCGAGTAAGCCATAGCTGTAAATTATTAAATATTTTGAGATAAATTTATCCAATTCTTTGGGGAGTTCCTCCAGGTGAGTTCTCAGTGTCTGTGGGGTTTGGGGCGCATTTACTCCAAGTTGCCTCACTCACATTTGTTGGAGGCGGTTTTGAGCTGGTGTTATGCATTTTTTGCTGTTAATGAGGTAATAATGGGGTTAATGCAATTTTAAGGCTTGTTCCTCCTGGGAATGCTCCAGGGAGTAGAACCATGCTTTGGGGCTGTCGGTTTAGGGGAATGCGTCCTGGAATGCGGACAGGGTAACCCTCCAGGGTACCACAAGGTTTTGGTGTTTATGGAATAAAGTACCTTAGGCCAGTCGCGACCGATAGTCGTAGTGATGGTGCTGCTGGGTTTTTTGGGTTGTCATCTTCCAGGTAGTCCTGGTGAAAATTACTGGCTCATCGCGACCAAATGATGCATCATAGCAATATTCCTGGTTGTTTGATAAAAGTAAAATTTGATGTTTGTGGCTTTGAAACTGCGGTGGAACTAGTTGGCAAATTCTGGTGTTACCGGTGTAGTTTAGTCGGCGGCGGCTGACATCAATTTTTGTTAGGGCAGGTGTTATGCCTGAGAAAACGAGTTTGTTGTTTTTTGGGGTTTTGCAAATGGGGTTTGTGTTTTCCTTGAGAATGGAAAATGGTCAAGGAAACTGGACGATGAGGATGGTGGTTACTCTTCAGGGTACCACAAGGTTGCTGGGCGGATGCTGGGCGGATGCTGGGCGGAGGTTATCAGAAATAGCTACGTTATCTTGGCTCTGCTTACCAGGTGCAACGCAGTTTAAGTGCAACGCCTATAACGGGCTCCAGTCCGGCAACAATCCACCCCACTTCAGCGATTCTGCACGGAGTTTTGTACGCCCTTTTGGTACGCACTAAGGTCTTTGCACTTTTCCTTCTGAAAAAAAAAAAATAAAGTCAAAACTTCCTTGGGAATCTAGGGGAAGATTACGTAATTATAAGCGTAGCTCGCGTAGCATGTATAGGTCTAGTGTCTTCCGGTTGCGGGAGAGTTGCGTTGGTGTTGGTTACTGCGCTGTTTTACTTAGGTCGTTGTTGGCAACGTTTTCCTGGACCGGGCACTAAGTTTCTTTTATACAAGGGCACCTGAGTCTGAAGGAGATTGAAGTTATCTTGGTGCTGCATGGGGTTCTAGGTTTGCGTTCATAAGCAAAGAGACCGTATTGTGCTGGGTCCAGGTTTAGGTTCCGGATGTTTGTTTAGATTGATCAAATCTAACGGTGTCAAAACAGGAGCGTCTACAGTTTTGTCCGATGGCTTATGTTTAACCTTGACCTTGTAAGATGCGTTGACTTCTGTCAAGTTTGTTTTTGCTATCTTTGTTGTCAGCCTTTCTGTCTTTGTCTTTGCTCAAGGTATTTTTTTTTCTCGAACTATTTTTTTTAGTCAATTCATCATTTTTGTTCGAGTCGTCATCTTTGCTAGAGTTATCGTCTTTGCCAGAGTCATGATCTTTACTCGAGTCACTTCCTTTGGTGTTTAAGTGTTCCATTACGAAAACATGGTGTGCACAACAACGGGAGAAGTGCCTAGTCGGTTGTTCTTCTCAAACTCTTTGATGTACGATTTCCAGTTATCTAGATCAGAGTTTTTTTTAAGGGTTTTTGTCGGTGCTTGGTTCAGGCTTGAGAGGTTTCCAGACCGAGCGAGGTAGTTGTCTTAGGTTTCTTGTTTGGGATTGCATTCTTGACCAACTTCTTTTGCGAATTTGTTGTCCGCGTTCCTGAAGTTTGATTGTGCCATATCTATATTTTTTCTATCTGATCAGTAGTACAGTATATAGGTATATAACTTTTTTGCTGCAAAAGTGTTTGCTTACAAGTAGCAAAACCTATGTCTTGGTTCCTCAGTGACGGGTCTGTGGGTGTTGGGTCACATTTACTTCAGAAAACCCTACCTTGAGCTTTAATTGTTACCGGTGTAGTTTAGTTGGCGGCGGCTGACATCAATTTTTGTCGGGGCAGGTGTTATGGCCGAGAAAACGAGTTTGTTGTTTGGGGTTTGTGTTTTTCCTGGGAATGAAAAATGGTCAATGAAACTGGGTGGTGGTTACCCTCCAGGGTACCACAAGGTTGCTGGGAGGAGGTCGTCAGAGATAGCTACGCTATCTTAGCCCTGCTTGTCAGGTGCAATGCAGTTTGAGTGGTCTGGGGATTGCGAAGTCTCGACGGAGATCGACAGCGCTACCCACCAAGGAATGAGCCGTCCTGGAACAGGTGTACGTTGGCCTTGCGCGCCGAAATTGTTCTGGGTTGCCTGGTGTTACGTTGGGAAGCAGAGTTGATGTTGCGTGTTTGAGCAATACGGTAGAACTGGCTAGTGAGAGTTTGTGCGGAGGAGTTTTGTGCGTTCTGAAGCCACTCTCATGACGGGCTTCAGTCCGGCAACACTGGCGCTGCAGGGTTTTATTAACTATTACGCCACGCTCCTTGTGGTCACGTGCTTGCAACATCTGATTTCAATTTTTTTATTTAGTTTGTTTGGCTATTGCGTTTTCTAAAGTGGAGTGTTTTAAAGTAATAGCGCCTGGTAGCCGTAATAATATGAGAATAGTTTGTAAAGAGTTTGCCGTAGCTCACTATGGCGCCACCAATAGCGCATAAAATTCCATAAATAAGAACAGCAGCAAACAATTGAAAGAGTGCAGACTTGTAAAAGCGGTCCTGTAGATGCCCTAACAAAAAATTATTGAAACATGCAAAAAAAGCACATTAACAAGCATCTACTTTTACAGCCGGGCGTAGAAAGCAACTCTAGCAAAAATAACATCAAAAGTAGTAGCAAAGATAACTTAAAGGCTACATCTAGCGTTAACCGTTTTTGATTGTTGTGAAACCGCCACGATTGCCAGATTGTAACAATTTCTTGGGTCAAAAGACGAAAAGCCTAAAAGAAGTCACCCAGACTAGAACTAATTTACTCTAAAATCTACTACTATTGTTGGAGTCTAAACACCAATTTTAGTACAAACAATGTTAAAACTGTAGCAGCAATAGTAATTTGAATGCCATACTTAGAGTTAATTGCTAGCTGACTTGACAATGTGATGAAAGTCTTAAACAAAGTTAGTTCAAGATTTAGAGAACACAAACTCTACTAGAAAAGACCAGCGAGAACTTTTTAATACATCAGTAGATTAACTGACTGTTTGTTAACATGGTTGCAACTATAATCTAAGACAAAAAATACTTTATCCAGTTATAGGGTAGGGTAGAAATTAAGCAAACCCGGCTGTTTTATTATAAAAGATGTCCTCATAGCTTAATGTAGAAAAATTGCCAAAAGATAGAAGTAAAAGTGAAAAAACCACGACCGCAAAAAGTAGACTCAAGGGAGAAAGGCACTAAGGTTGAAAGGGGTTCCTTCAGAGATAGTACTTCTGGCACAAGGAAGTCACGTAAGTGATCTACAAATTATTGTACGTGTAGAACGCTCTGAGCAAACTGCACTCAATGATAAATACAATATTAGTCTGATTTTTTTGTTATTTTTGATTAAAGCCCAAAACCAATATGGAGTATTTATTAACCAATATGAACAAATAATTATTTTTGGATCACCTTGTATAGAATATAATGATAATTTTTAATTTAATTTACTTATTAATTAAGCGTTTTTAAATAAAAGATAAAATAATTTGCAAATCAATTAATCACGGCTAAACTAATGCACGGGTTCATATACTAATACTAATTAAATGTTTTGTTATTTAAATGTTCAAATTAATTGTCAATTTGCAAATTTATTACTATTGTTCTTTTACTAGAAACTATATTGAATTTAATTTCAGATTACGTACGTTAAGTAGGACTTTACCACAATTCAAAGTCAAATGGAAATCACAGGTAGCAAGACAACGACACCCACCTACACCGGCTCCGAACGCAGTCTCATCATCAGCACCACAGCAGCCAGGCTCTACTCCATTTATCTTAATATTACTATTCTTATATAAACAATTAAAAACTTGTTTATCTATCAGCTGAACAAATTGCAACGAGAAAATAACAACGATTTTTTTCATTTTTGCACTAAAAATAGCACCATAAGTTTTTGATGGATATTCATTTTCTAGAGAAAAAACGAATCTAAAAATTATGTACTACCAGACTTTGAACAAATACACTGTCCAATTATTAAATTAGAATTTGTACATATTGTAAGAATACCATGATCACCATATTTTTTTAAACATCTGCTCAAATATATATAAATATGGCGAATCAGATGTGATCATCCTGTATATAAATACATTTAGGCCAAATTAGAAAACTCGAATCCAAAGAAATTGAAATAAAATAATAAAGGGTGAGGGCTTTTCGTAGAGCCTAGCTCCTAAAAGGGCATTAATTCTTTCTAGTCATCTATCTGTGATAATATTATTCGGTAAAACTTGGTTTTAATGAATTTGAAACCTTTAAAAAAATTGATGGAAAAGTTGAATAGATTACAGAATTACAGAACTGTTACATGTTACATTTCTATGTTAGCAAAAATAATAAATTTGCAGTTACTAAATATATTAATTGAATGTATTGATGACTGTATAAAAAATATGTACTATATAGACATCCTTATATGTTAACTGTTTATAAAAAAAACTAAATCATGTGTACTGAGTCAATAAATATTATTGCAGCTTTAACATATCTTTTAGTGCCACATTATTATATTTATGCCTGCGCTGTTAGTCGTTAATATATCGCTGTTTATAAATAAAAAAATATACGTGCACTAATTTATCAATAAATTAAACCCTTCTTTAATTCATTATGACCAAGTTCATTTTGTAAGGTAGCTTATTTCATTGAAAAAATTGGAACACTTTTTAGTATAGTTTATGAAAAAAATGTAGGGTTTTACTGTATATTAAGAGTGATATTTCATCAATGTTAACTAAATATACGGTATAGAAAAGTCACAAATATTGGGAAATGTATAATATTACGGTATCATAGTTAGGGTGCATTAGTTTTAATTTTGTTAAAAGAAGATTTGTTAATTAATACACAATTATTTACAATGTTGTAAATACCCATGTTTAGGTTTTACTAAATAAAAAAATTGCATTGCATATAGTTATTTCCCATTATGAACCCCTATAACCAAATCAATATGGAATATGTAGTAAGCATTTGGACATTGTTAAATTCCGTATTGAATTCATGCTCAATAAATTTAGTAATTAGGAATTAGATAAGGTTGTATTTACTTTTGATATATTGTTACTAAATTTAAACGTGTTATACGTGATATAACACAACTCAATTATGAAATTATTTGCACCCTATACATATTAGTTAGTTGATTAATGTTCAGCAATTGTATTTGTGCACCCTTTACTTCACAGTATAACAAAAAAAAGTAAGGAAGAAGAATATAAGGTGGTATTTCAAGTCATCATTCATATATAAAACATTATAAAAATCATCTTTGGGATCATAAATGGTGAAGGCGCCGGTCATATTTTTTGTTGAAAACATCATTATTAGATTTTTTGTATTTTTTTTCTAAATTCAATTTTTTTTAGTCTCAGCAAGCCCTGCAAGCCCGAGACGTTTTGGTTTTGGGCCTCCAATCTTGCAAAGGGACCCTGCCACGGATTGTCAAAACCTGGGGTGGAGATGTTACTCTAGAGGGGCCCTTTTCATTATTTTGCTGGAGGGCCTACAAATCCTAGCTACGCCACTGTCTCAAACGTTTAGGGTTTACTTCTTTGGGTTTAAAGTTCTAAACCAAAGCACGTAGGCGGCTTTTTATACTTCTTTCAGTGGTAACTTCACCCCATTGTCTTGGCATTCAACCATTCTATGAGGCTAATGTATGCAAGTACAACCCTTACACTGGTTATGCCAAGCAATCTACTCCCCAACATGGATTTTCAAATGTATGAGAGGGTTGGGCATTTACATAACACGTGCTCAATTGTCTTGTTATTCATTTTTTATCCTCTACACGTTGGACTGCCTTCAATACCCATCGTGTGCATGTGTTTACTTAGTTAGAAACGTTCTGCTAAGATCCCCCTTATAGTTTGCAGGTTCTTTCTGGACAGTCTTAAGTAATAATGTTTTGGTGTTTGAGGCAATTACTTTGCCTGTTTGCAGCTCGGGTGCCAACTAAACGTCTTTTCAATGCGCTTGAGTGTATTGACTTTTATTAGATTATTGACATTTTTGAGTAGTAAATGGTTCAAAGTTTAAGTCCACACGTCATGAGCCCGCCCGTTTGTCTAAATGTTACCTACTTTGTATTCAAAATTAGTTTTGATGTGATTTTGACTTTTTTATAGTAAATAGGCCGCTCTACTATCCGTTAGAATTTGGACATTCTTGTCAGATATTTAGCAATTTACTATTTTTATAATGTCATAGTGCAATCCTAGTAGTTAAAATAATTTATGGTCCAGGTCTTGCAAAAAGATTCTTACTTTAAAACCTTTAATAGTTTTTAGGTTCTACGTCTAGATTTTAATAAAATTGTTGACAACATTATGCAAAACAGAAAAAAAAGTAAAATGTCTGTTTACGCTCTTAACAGAAGTATTTTTTTAACAGTTTTTTTTTAAGAAGGTACAATGTTTGCCAGCTTTCTATGCAAAAAATATAATAAATATGTTTAACAAAACTTTTCAAAAAGTTTCTAGAACTAACTGAAATACCACCGGTCCTGCAAGCCCCCGGTCAAAGTACTAGACTATTTTAGACTTGGACTTTTCAAGGAGATTATAACGTGGAATGCTTGGCCCACGTACCCATACCTGGATTTTTACTAAAATTTTGACACGTCCGGGACCCAAACCTTTGGCCTCTGCAAGTTCCGACCGTTTAAGCCAAAACTTTTCCTAGGAAAACTAGCCCAGCTACCACCTAACTTGGTTAAAAGAATACACCATTTGATGCCACTGCACGACTCTGTGAACAAGGCCAATATGACCAACTTAACCTAAGTTAACCTAACCTTTTTTTTCCTGAGGAGACGGAAAATCTTTCATAAAACATCCCGAGAGGTCGTGTCAGATTCTTACTGACTAAAAACACCTTCTTCTCTTTTTGCGAAAATAACGATCTTTCTCCACCTCGGAATTGCAACCGTATCCCTTTGCCTACAGTACAGACATTCATCACTTTCAATCAATTTTATCCAATGCAGGTACGCCCGGAAACAACCATGTCTCGTTAGTATCTGCTGGAGGTAGTAGTTTACTTCACCATGACCCCGACTCACCCAACGCCTCACATCTGCAATGAGACGTCTGGATCATACCGGTTTGCACTTGACACGCATTCCTCCCAGCTCTTCTGCCATTCTCACCACATCTATTCTTTTGCTTCGCACTTAGTAAGGCAACCATTCCAGACTGTCGTCTTTACTTGCACTACAAGATCTAACGGCTTTGTGCTTGGCACAACCAAAAGGCCCGCCGTCAGCGCTGTCCTGTATGCGCTGCAGACCTTCTGGTAACACCTCCTCTAAGTTCGCAGAATTAATTCCCTATTTTATAATTCCATATTTCAGACCCATAGAGCACTATGAAGGAGACTAAAGAGTACATTAAGCGCTTGGTGGAAGATCTTGCTACTCCCAGGTTTGGCATTAGCTCTGTTAAAGACCGAGCCGCCTTTTCCGCTCTTTCACACACTTCTTTCACACGCATTCCCCACGCTAGGTTAGTACCTAGCGTCACACCCAATTACTTTAACCGACGTTGCGACTTGACGCTAACCCTCGAAACGGTTATTTCTATTTGTGGCAAATTACCTCCTTTCTTTTCCCACCTTCTCCCACTAACAAAACTCTTTTCCACAAATAACTATTGATAATATTCAGCAGGTATTTGGGAACACCTCTGCCCTCCACAGCCCTCAAAATCCCTTCTCAATTGGCCGTGTTAAAGGCGTTTTTAACTTCAAAAGCAACCAAGACACTTGCCTTACGGTGTGTGTAGCTGTACTTCTTTGCAGCTACCACCGCCGCTTTTACCTCAGCAAGCGCGCTCAAGGTCAAACGGTTTTTTTTAATCTGTACTGGCGTTTGCTGAGAGCTTGGTCACCCTGAAGTACCTCCAGCAGCTTTCCCACTATCAGGTGCTCAAGAAGCTTTCTAACTACATGCACCCACTCCACCTTTTCCTTTATCTCGGAGAAAAAGGCTTGCCCTTTTCCATAGTTTTGGAAAGTCTCCGTCCTCCAGGCATTTATTAGCTGTTGCTAACCACATCTTAGGACATTGTTCTATCAAGGCTTTTACAACTTCTGCAGGAATCTTGTCAGGCCTTGGTGCGTATTCTTTTTAAGACTTCCCGAAGTTTGCTTTTCGAAAATGAACAAGCTTCGCCTGCTCCCACGGGTTACTTCCCCTACGACTGCTTACTGCACCTCGGCCAATACCCTTGGTGGCGTTCTCCTGACTTTCTCCATTAGAATCCTAAAACCCCTTTCCCATATATCCTCGTCTACCTCCTCTACCAAAAGGTTCCACTTACTCCTCTTGGCGGATTTGATTAGAATCCCTAGCTTTATTCTTAACTCTTTGTACTCTAGTGCCGCTTTTACGTTTTCTTTCCCTATAGCGATGCCCCTGGTGACCGCTTTCCGAGCTCAGTCACACCGCGCCCGCGTCTTTACAATTTCGTCATTATACCAGTACTTTGTCTAACCTAACCTAACCTAACCTAAGTGTTTTCTTAACAGCTTCTTCTAGGAGAGTACAGTGTTTGCCAACCATCCAAACAGATAATATAATAAATATGTTAAACAAAACTTATCAAAAACTACTTTGCTTAACCTAACCTAACTTAACCTAACATAAGTGTTTTTTTAACAGTTTCTTCTAAGATAGTACAGTGTACGCCAGCCATCTAAGCAGAAAATATAATGAATATGTTTAACAAAACTCATCAATAAGTTTCTAGAACTAACTAATATACCACCGGTCCAACAAAACCCCGGCTAGAATACTAGACCATTCCAGACTTAGACTCCTTAAGGAAATGGGTTTATAACGTGAGATGCTTGACCTACGTACTCACACCCACTTATCTGGACCCAAACCCTCGGTCTTTGCAAATTCCGACTGTTCAAGCCAAAACTTCCTTTTTCAAGGAGACTAACCCAGCTATCACCTAGCTTGGTTAAAAGAAAATACATCAGTTAACGCCACTGCAAGACCCTGTCAACAAGGCTAATATAACCAACGATTTTGCCAAGCTTAAGAACATTTTTGTTGCAAAGTGTCTTACCTAGATTAGACATCAAAACCACCTACCGACATTCTAAAGGTAGATCATTTTTTTACAAAATTTGAAAACCATTTTTGTGTCTTTTAAGTACCAGAACTGATTCACTACAGTTGTCTTGTAAAAACACTAAAAAGCAAAGTTAAGGCATAGCAAAAAATAGTAGACCAAGACTTAGAACCCATGTACGTCAAAACGAACTAGGTTATTCTGCAAAAATATGCAAACCCAAATTTAATTGTTATTTTAAGCCAGCAATTCTAGACAGAAAGTCAATAAGCCAAAGAACCACGCACTTTTTTTTGCTATAAAATTGCACTGTATAGACGCATTGCACTAGAAATATTCATGACTAATTGGTTGATCAATGAAATGCAAGGATTTTTAACACAGAACGCAAGAATGATAAAAAACGCAGCTTCAAGAAGACACTTTTGCACTTTCCTCTCAGTCAAGAAACGAGCTGCTGGTCAATAAAGCGTAAACCTTGTTTGAGTAGGAGTAGTTGGCAACTATTACCACATGCCAAAAATTAAATAAAATTAAACTTGCACGCAACAGACTATGCTGTTCATCAGGTTGGCACCCAAAACCAAACTTGTTGCAAGCCTCCGCTTTAGACAAGAAACTAATCTTAAGCTACCCGTGACTGATACAAACCAAGCCACACTTGACTATATCCGTCACCTTGTTCACTTTGAGTGCAATACTGAGAAGGGCTTATCTCCAAATTAAACCTACGACAATACCACTAGATAACATGTCCAAACGTCTATTTTCTGACCACTCTGGAGTCTCTTTGTATAGAGTTTAAGACGCACTGTATAAAATTACAAGAAAACAGCGCTTATATACGAGCAAGTAAGGTAGATGCTTGCTAAAAGCAAAATTGAACCTTTTACTACTACTGCACCCTAGTAGTTATCATAAAATAGAAAGACAAAATATCTTGTTTTGACCACCGGGTATAGGCAAACACTTATGCGCAAATATAGCCAACGTCTTACCGCCTTTGCCACGCTTAGAAGCTACCTATTATTTTAAGGTCATGCCTTTTAGTGTTAAAAATATCTTGAGATATTTCAAAAATTGATGGCAAAGTGCTGCCAAGGTGGATCGTATACTCGACCAACTATTACAATCACAGGTGACACCTAAGGTTGCAAGAGTTAGTTAGGTTAGTTTATTTATCTCACGTCGGTCTACTTCTGCTGTCAGAGCTTATCGCCAACGCCAGAAGTTAAAACTACCACATCTGGATTAAGGAATTTTAACCTAAATTATTGGATAACTTGCACGCAACATTGAAGACGTACACGGGAGCTACTAAAAATTTTATTTTTTGAAAAAAGGCGTACTCAGTACAACACATTTTTTTCTTAACTAAAAAAATTAAATTCTTGGTATAACAGTTGAGTACGTTAACTACTACATCATCTGGACGGTTGGTTGCAAGAGTACAAGCTGCCGTGCAACCAAAAAAAAAATGTAATTTTGGGCAACCCAGAATTGAGTACATGTAGCACTAGGTTGCGGCTTAAGGAAACCAGTTTTTGGAACACTATCTCAAACTCATCTGCAACCACCTACGACCAACAAACCTTAAACAACTAAAGAGCTTCATGGGTGTCTGCACGTGTTTAAAAGAATACGTCGACAACTTTGCGGAGGCTGTTGCTTTCCTTACGGATTTACAAAGGATTAAGCGTCCGTTCCGCTAAAACGACGGCGTTAAAGATTCCTTTGTAGCCGTTAAGACAGTATTAGACAGGGTCTTGACCTTAGTCCGCTTACGACTTAGTCTCTAATTTGTTTTGCAAACCAACGGATGCAAAATCTGCATATAAGCTACTGACAGTCAAATTTGCTTTTAATATCTTTCTGCCAACGTCCTGTTAGCTTCACGGGTTTTTGCCTTAGGTTGTCTTGCTAAGGCCACCAAACAGTCCTTGTACTACAACTCTTGAAGGTTGACGGGTTGAGACTCTGGTTGCCGCCGTAAAGCAAAGCTAACGTGAATGTCCGCAGGTGTATAACATTATTGACGGGTTATGCTAAAAGTTATCAAACCAGGAGGGAGTGTGGGCTACCGGTATGGCGTTAACGGAGAACAGTATCGCATCTTTAGCAGGTTAGGACCAGCCAGCTGTTTCACAAGCCATGCAAACAGACATCTAAAGCGGGATAAAACCTGCCGCAACAGCTTGAGAAGTTACCACTGACCAGTGGTCAGAACAAACATACGTCTTCCGACGCATCACTTGCGCGCGGATTCGGAATTCCTTAAGACAAACTGTTGCCTTTCCAATTTTGCCGCCGCATTAATTTGGATACTCTACTAGCAACTATTGCCGCACCCAAAGCTTGGGACCCACTCCGGCAAAAGTCCACAATGACGCCAAAACCCAAGATGGAAAATTACAAGGAGCCACTAGGTAGAAAAATCACCTATGTTGCCCTCTCGTAAAAATTCAGGTGGATGATCTAAGGCCAGTTTTACTGGTAAACTACCCAAGTAGCCTAAAACAGTGCACCTCCTGAACACACCTCTATAGAACACCACCAAACGAGACAACCGACAGTGACAGTGCGCAACTTTTAATGTAAACCGGCAAATTGCACGACCTATTTATTGTGCTAAAACTTTAGTGCGCAAGTGTAGGAAATTATAAGTCTTCTCTTAAAAATCAAACCTAAACTTTAGTCAAAACAAACTAGACCACGCAAAACAGATGTCTACCTTTAGAACTGGAATGATGTAAAGAAAGTAGAAAAAGGAAGATTGTTACAGAAACCCAACACAAAAGAACGCGGCTTCAAAAAAGCAAAACAAAACCCGCCGCAACTTGATTCATCCTTTTTTTCAAACAAAAATGTTTCACGATAATTATTCACCCTTTAAGAACGATATTACCTGGTGTAATTTACCACTTGTTAAAATTACCTTAAAAATTTGATTAATTTTTTTAATAAAAAACAATTTTAAATTATGCGTCAAAATTATTGGTAACGCCAATGTAAATGCTACGCTACTGGCGTGCAAAATGCGCTCGGGGTTCCCCTTCTTGCCTCATTTTTTTAAACGTATCGAGTTGATTGGTTGATGTTTAATTGACTGCCATATACCACGTGACGTGTGTATAAATGTTATCTAGCATAATTAGAAAGCATTGAATAATAAAAATTATTATAAAAAAAATGTTGAAAAAAGCTCAATTTTAATTTAATTTAAAATATTATTTATTTATTTAAATAAATCTAAATAAATTAAATACATTTTAAATTACATACAAATTGTATTATAATCACATGCTTTCTTATACTTTTTTCATTGGTCAAAGCGCGCTGACTAAGTTGATATGAATAAATCCCCACTTAATCCAGCTAGTTGAGTGATCGCAATAATTTTATAATCATTCCTGAGAAACACTTCACTCGGAGCTCTTGTCAATAAAAATGTCAGGGCTTAATATGAAAGTGGAATTTTGCAGAAAGTGCAACTTTAAGATTGTATATTCATTCCCAAATTATGCCCTTCTACAAAGGATGAGATTTCATCTGTGCAGAAGCTCGGGCCCAAGCCTAAACGCAATGTTTGGGCAGTCAGGTTTTAATATAAAAGTGCAGGTTTGCAGGAAGTGCAACTTTAAGATTGCATTTTCAAGCCCAAATAATGCCATCTTACGAAGCATGAGATTTCATCAATGCAGAAGGACAGGCTCGAGCCCAAGCCGAAACGCAATGTTTGGATGGCGCAATCGCCAATGGTAAGAAGTGTAAAACATATCTTAATATAAATATTTATTTTTTTTTATTTCAGAAGATTATCTTCGTCTTCAGCGTAGGGTCAGCCCAATTAATGGATATAAAATTATTATTGTATTGAAATATATGTAATAAATTTTATATCATTTTGAACTAATTATTGTGATTTAATTTTTATTAGCCTTCTCATTTTCAAGATCGTTATTAGTGCTTTTCAATTTGATTGGAGTTATAAGGTAAGTTTATTTTCTAATAATTTTTTTTTTTAATTTAATTAGTCATACATAAATAATTTATTAATGTTTTAAATTGAATATTGATTATTAATTAATACACAAGCTTTAAACTTATTCATTATTTATTTTTTGAGTAAATTAGGCATTTTTATAAGTGCAGATAGCAATTTAATGAAAGCACTGTACATTTTTTAACAAATAAGCAAATCTTATTTAAAAATTTAATATGAACTTATAGACATTTTACTTATTTTAAAATAAATATTATTTTTATAGTTTTGCTGTTATTTAAATTAATTTAAATAGTCAGTGGCGTAGATAGAGAATGGCAAATAATAAAGGTTTTTGACTTTCTTCTCAAAATTTTGTAATAAAACTAATAATTTATTTTAAGATTTATTTTTTTTTTAGAAAATTTGCACTTAAAACCTATTTATTGTATAAAATTTTTACAGAAAACATACTTAGTATTTAAAAAATAAACTTTATTGGGCAGAAAACTAATTTATTATAAAAAATATTTTATGTTTTACATTTTTTTTTTCAAAACCCAGCAGAAACTTCATCAATTAATTATGTAAATAGCACTATTAATGCTAAACCAAAATTGATGCATATTTAACAAATTTAAATTTAAACAAATTTATGAAGAATTGTAGCAATCTGCATTCAGTTCTATTTATTACTCAACTAGAAATATTAATGTCATTATATCAAATTGCTTATCCTTACATTAAATTATGTAGACATTTGTTTAGGAATAGCCAACGATTGATTTATTACCGTTTTCCATATACGCTACAACTTTTAAAAACTAAAAAACATTTTATAAACAGTTTTGGAGGTCTATGCATCAACATAAAGTACCTAGACGCCTCGATCTAGTTGATACCGTCCTTTAGATGAAAATTCTTCTTTTTACATGTTGAAGATGATGCCAGAAACATAGTTTTTAATTCTTCCATATAAGGATCAACATTTATTTATCTTATGGCACGTCATTACCCGATACATGTAGCAACATGTCCCATTGACACTCACAATCTAAGAGAAATTTTGGCTAAACTTATAATTGTTAATAATGCACCTTCTAACCAAATACCAACATTACCAAATACACGTTTTTCAAATGCATATTTTTGGTAGACCTAACAACTTTTTATTAGCAGTTCCAATAAGGAAAGATCATTGTCATTTTACTGGTTCCCGCTGTGGCACGCAATTGTACTATTTCCGAGTTTTGCCTTTTGGTTTATAGACGGCCGTTAGCTCATTTACGCGTTGTGTAGACAAAGTTTTAAAAGTTGATAACTTTCTCATTACTTTGCGTATATTTTCGGAGTATATTGAACATCTTGATCCCAATTTGACATGTTTGTGTAAAGCAAAACTCTCGTTTTTGGAGTGCATTTCTGACTCAGAATGTTGCCGCTCTGATCCAGAAAGGGTACAAGCTTTTCAAGATTTTTTTTTTCAAAACATTAAACAACTACAAGCTTTTCTTGACCTCACCAATGTTGATTGGGTGTTTGTGCAGTGGTTTTTGACCCTTGCTGTTTCTGTATGTAAGCTGCTTAAAAAAAATGTAAGTAAAGTTGGAAAACTAAGAGTTAGCACAAGAAGTTTTACTCTATCACCTGCAACATAACCAACTATTTGTCGTGCAATACGACACGAGTGATATGGGTCTAAAACCGTATTATACTCACGAGTAGAAGAACATCAGTGCATTATTGCGTTTTTTAGTAGATTAATACTAAAAATAATTGTTGGTAGCATCTATAAACAAAGACCTCAAAACAATATCTAAATAGGGCATTCTCAACATGGTTCTTACTGTCTAAAAATCCAAATTAGAAGTATCATTTCAGTCTTTTTCTTCTTTTTCTTCTTCAGTCTGCATTTATCGATTTCTGGACGTAAGCCTCTTTTAAACTCTGCCACACGGTTCTATCTTTAGCTTTCTTTTGCTACAAATAGCCGGTAACTTTTTAGATGTCGTCTACCTTTTTTGGTCTTCCTACATTTTTTTAAGAGGTCTGTGGTCTCCACTGCATAATCCGTATTGTCCTTTTCTGGGTTTTGCCTTGCAACATGGGCTGCCCAGCTCTACGTAAGGTTTGCGACTTGTGTAACAACATCCTCAACACCTGTTTGCTTGCGGATTTTGGTGTTTCTAATGTGATTCCTTAGGATTACACCTGACATGGCTCTTTCAATTGCCTTTTGGCAAGTTCGCAGCTTGTCTGCTAATCTGTTGGTAAGGGTAGTAGTTTCAAGGTTATAACTAGTTACGGAGAAGATGCACTTATTGTACACCTTTCTTTTTAGTTTATATGGGATGCTTTGATCTTTCAGTATGTAACTCAGCTTGCCGAATGCTGCCCAACTCAACCTAATTCTGTGCACCGGTTTTTTTTTTCAAGTCTGATCACACGACCCAGGTACACATACTCTTCTACGTTTTCCACCACATTTTGTTTTATGAAAATGAAAATTTTAGAATCACTCATAATTTTGGTTTTCTTGAAGTTCATCTTAAGTCCGACTTTTTTGGATGCTAAATTTAGTTGTGTGAGCATGCTTTTTAACTTCTTGATGTCCGAGCTAATAAGAACGATGTCGTTGACAAAGCGCAAATGGTTCAGATATTTTTCATCGATGTTTACACCGTTCTTCTCTAAGTCCAAAAGTTTAAAGACATCTTCCATTGTCAGCATGAAGAGTTTCGGTGAGATGGTATCACCCTGCCTTATTCCTTTTCTAATAGGAACCTTGTTAGTAATGGTGTCATCGTCCAGCTTAATTTAGAATGTCGCATTTTTATAGATATAGTTTAGTAGTTTCAAATATCTGGAGTTAATACGTGCGTTAGTAAATGCATTTAATACTGCCCTTTTTTGTAATCAAAAGCTAAGTGTAGATAGATGTTGTATTTGACAGATTTTTTGATTAGCAATCAAATGGTTTTTTTTTTTTTTTTTTAAGACGTAGTGAGTTGTTGGCTCTCAACAAGTGGCCCTTAAGAATAACTTACGCATGGTAATACCTTCCGGTTTTCTTCTCTGCGCAAATCTTGTTGTTTTAATGTCCCTGTCTAAACTAACCTACATTTGGTGCTAGTTTGCGGCGGGCTGGTTTTTTGCTTCGCGGATTTTCACGCGTCATCTGCGGCACGCATGCTGTCCCCGGCCCCGCTCGTCCTATAGTCCCTACCTTTGTCTGTCTCTTTTGTCATTTTGCCTTTTCTTATCTGCACTGGCATCTACCTCTGCATTCTCTTCTTTCTCCCATCTTTGTGTTATTTACTCTAATTATATAATTTGTTCTCAGATGTGCTCTTAGCTTACTAAGGTCTTTGTTCACTTCTTTTTTATCGTATCCCCTCTCCTTCATGAATAATTTATGCAGTTCCATCAGTTGTATTCCTTTTGGCAGTCCTAGATTTGTAAGTTTTACCTCCAGTGATATCCTTGTATCTCCATCAGGAATTACTTCTTCATGTCCTCTCGTTGCCAGGTATATTCTGACTATCTGAAAGGTTGCGTTCTCAGTCATCCTCAAGATAGCATATCTACCATTTGGTATTTGCCTTGTTATTTCTGTTATTCTGCTTTCCTTCAATATTTCTTTTCTCCTTCTCCTTATCTCTGCAATTTTGTTTGGTATCGTAGTCTCTGTAAATGTTCTTCTTTTTTCTTCTGTTTCTTGGTATGCACAATTGTCATGCCCTTTCTTATTTTTTTCTTTTTGATCTTTTTCTCTGTTTTCTTGTTTTCATTTAGCTTCTCTCATCTTTTTCCTTTCTCTTCTGTGGCTTTTAGTTTGTGTGTTTGTTTCCATTGTTTGTTTTTCTATATTCTTCTATTGTCAAACTTTTCAATTTTTTTTTTTTAGTACACTTGTTGCAAAGTTTTTTAACGCCCTCTTTGCTTCCTAGTATATATTCTAGTTTTTTTCTATATTCCTCCCACGCCTCGCATTCTACTAGAGTGTGTTCTGCGTTATCGTGTGTTTCTTCCTGACAAAATGTACACCTTTCTTCTTCATTTATTTTTTTAATTTTTTGCAAGAATTTTCCAAATGCTCCGTGCCCGGTCAGTATTTATGTTGTATAATAGCACGTCTCGGGTTTCTTCTCTACTCATTCTTTTATGTCTGGGATTAATTCTCTTGTCCATTTCCCCTTTTCTCCTGTATTCTATTTTCTCTGCCATCTTTCCATAGTCTTCTCTCTTGCTCTTATCTTTGCTTCTTTTTTACTCGTTCCTTCTTTTACAAATTTTTTTATTTCTATTCTTTTCTCCACCATCATATCCGCGGGAGGTATTGCCGCAATTACCTCTACTGCCTCTTGTGACACTGTTCTGTAAGCTCTACAGATCCTAAGCGAGCTTGCTCTTGTGGCTCCTCTTACTTCCTTTCTGTTTTTTTTTTTTTTTATGGCTTCTCCCCATGTTTCTGCGGCGTACAGCAATTTGCTTCTTGCTGCCGTTGCTATTAGCCTTCTGCTTTCTTCTCCTGGACCTCCGTTGTTTGGCATAAGTCTACCAAGCTTTCTCTCAATTTTCTTTGTTCCAATGACCGCTTCCTTAACCTGTTCATTCCATCCCTTTGCTTCGAGTGTCACTCCAAGGTATTTAATTTTTTTTCCTATGGTTATCTCTTGATCTCCCACCTGTATCTTACCTGTTCCTCTATTATTCCTCTTAGTCGATAGCCATGCCGCCTCAGTTTTTTGTGTTGCTAGTTTTAAGCCCTTACTTCTCATCCATATTTGTATCATATCAATTGCCAGCTCTAATCTTCCTTTTAGTACTTTTATTTGTACGTCTCTACCTACTACTGCTATGTCGTCCGCAAATGCTGTTATTGACACGCCTTCCGACATCTTCATTCAAAGTAACTCGTTATAGACAAGGTTCCACAGTTTTGGTCCCAGTGCTGAGCCCTGCGGTACCCCTCTAGTAAGTTTGAATCTTCCATTTTTGGTCACTTGGTTTCTGTCCTGTAAGTAGCTCCATATAATCTTGATTGTTTTTCTGTTCAGTTCTTTCTTCTTTGCCGCCTTTATGATTGCTGCCCATGATACGCTATTAAACGCGTTCTGTATGTCCAACGCTATCATTACACAGTGTTGCCTTTTCCTCTGCGTTCCGCTGTTTGCTTCTTTTGCTATTGCTTTCACTTTTTCAATAGCTCCTAAGGTTGTTTTTCCTTTGGTAAATCCGTATTGTTCTTTTTCTCATCCTCTTTTTTCTTCTATTTCTTGTTCTATTCTCCGTACAATAACTTTCTCCATTATTTTAGCCAGTGTGTTGATTAAGCATATTGGTCTGAATGATGTTGCTTTTCCTGCTTCTTTTTTTTTTCTCAATCAGAGTGGCTTCTTTCCAACATCCTGGGAAAGTTCCTTCTTTTAGGCACCTGTTGATTATTTGAGTTATTTCTATCTCGTTTCCGTCTAAAGCTGCTTTAACAATCTCTGTTGATATTTCGTCCGGACCTGGTGCTTTGTTGTTAGGCAATTCTTTTATGATCTCTTTGATCTCTTCCACTGTTGCCATAACTGTTGCTTCTTCTTCTTTTGTTTCTGGTTCTTCTACTGGTTCTCCCTTGGGAAATAGTTTTTTAATTATGACTTCTTCTTTTTCGTCTTCTTTTAAGCAGATTCCTTTTGTTCTTCCACCAAATTTGTCCATCACTATTTTGTACGGTTTTCCCCAAGGATCCCCATCTATAGATTCTATCATTTCTTTCCAGCATCTTTTTCTGCTATCCCTAATTGTGTTTTTTTTTTAATTTCTGTCGTTTTTTAGTTTCTCTTCTATTTCCTCTGTGTTCTCTCCTCTTCTTCTCAGCCTTTTGATTTTCCTCCCTGTTTGTATTGTGTTTTTCCTGCATTCTTTTATTTCCTCACACCACCAGTATGGTCCTTTTTGTCCGCCTTCCCTGTACCTAGGAATTGCTTCCTCCGTCGCTTTTCTCAGTTTTTTTGAGTACCTCTCGCATCTTTTCTCAATATTTTCGTTTTCTGTCACTTTTTCTGTTTCCATGTCTCTCTTTATCTTTTCTTTGTCCATTCTTCTTACGTTTCACTTACCTTCTCTCGTGTGCTCCTGTTTTCCTTTCTCTATTGTATTGTATATGTTTGTGTAGACTCAGTGATTCTTCTTCAGTCACGGTCCATTCATTTATTATTTTTGCCATTTCCCACGTTGTTATGGTGATGTCAATATGTGATTTTGAGTTTCCTCTTACAAACGTCGGTTTGTCTCCTTTGTTGCAGATTGTAAGATTTAACCCTGCTATCATCTCCTCTAAGATTTTTCCTCTTAAATCGTTCTTGTAGCCTCCCCATCTCGGTGATTTTGCGTTGAAATCTCTTCCTACAATAATTTTTTTGTTTTTCTGTTTTCTTAAACTTCTTTCTAATTCTTCTATCCACTCTCGATAGTATTCCAGATTGCAGTTTGGGCTAATATAACAGCTGTATACTATCATGTTTTGTACTTCTGCCCACACTATTTCTTCTTTTGGTGTTCCCCATCTTTCCACCTTGTCCCTACACTTCCCCCTAGCTAAAATTGCTGCATCTGTTCCTTTGTCTCTTATCCACTTACCATTTAGTTTGTTTTTATTAGGTTTACTCACTAGCACTAGGTCTATTTCCTCTCTCTCCGCTGTTGCTATTAGTAAATCGTGAGCATCTCTTCCCCTCCCTATGTAATCAAATGGTTTGAAGGTGGTTTACTATACTAAATTCTTTTTAAAAACTTGCTTGTTTGGGGGGTTGGTAGAAATCCAATGTTCGTATTGTTGCCCTATTTGTGAATTAGGGTAACTTGAGCACTTTCCCATTCTGTTGGTATCTTTCCTTCTTTCAAACATTTATTTAGTAGAATTTGCACAGCTTCTATTAAAGTATCTCTATAATCTATAAGATTTCTTATTTTTTATGTCATCCGTAGTTCATGGGTATCAATATTTGGCATTTCTTTGGAGTTTACGTTAGTGACTTTTCTGGTGTTATTTGTTAATGATTTGTTTATAAAAGAAGAGTACAGTTTTGTATAGAACTTTTCTATTACCTTTTTGATTCTCTCCTGGTCCCTAATAATAGCACTCTCGTTGTTTTATTTTTTATAAATTTTGGGTTTTCCGTTTGATATGTGTCCTCTTAGTATTTTCATATTTTTATTATCTTTTATGACTTCTTTAATTTTTGCAGTCTTGAAAGATCGTATGTTTTTGCAAATCCCCGTTTTTATGTTTTTACTCAGTTGTTTGAATTGTGGTGAGCTGCGGTTTAAGTTTCTTTGTTGTTCTATGAGCTTGATTGTATTTAGGCTTATCTTTTTGTTTTTATGGATTTTTGTTCTTGTACATACTTTCCTATGTACTGTGTTGATGTCTTTAACAATTTTATCAAAGAGGGTGTTGATGTCTAGATTCCAGAGGTTATGGATATGGCTTAGTTTTTGATGGTACACAACAGCGTTTTGTTTAAGTTTGTCTATTAGTGGTGTCGGGTGATTTAGGATCAGTTTCAGTATTGATTAAAAGAGTTGCTCTGACCAGACTATGGTCACTTTTTGTCTAGAATTTGTTTAAAACTGAGACATCCTTTACTACAGTTTTATTATTTGAACTTATTATGTAATCTGTCTCGTTTTGTATCCTGCCGTTCGGGCTGACCCAGGTCCACTTGCGGTGTCTTGCTTTTTGAAAAAATGTGTTCATGCAGTACAGATTTTCTTGCTGTGGATAGTTTAACAGCGTTTTTCCGCGGTTGTTCCTTTTACCTAGTCCAAAATTGCTAATATGGTTCTAATTTATGTCTTCTTTTTCTTCTAGTTTTGCATTGAAGTCGCCAATAATAATGGAAAACTGAGGCTTTTTTGCTTTTCTTGTTCTTTTTTTTCCTTTTTGGATACACTTGTTGGTGCATGTACTTGGATGACCTGAAGAGAATACCATCTTGAATATGGGTTGCATTTTTGTGACAAAGTGTTTGATGGTTTTGTTTATGATGATACCGACACCGCCAATGTGTGAGTTATTTTTAGAGTTGTTAAGGTAGAGTATATGTCCCGATTTTAGATTGTAGCACGATTCTCCAGTTCTTCTAGTTTCACACAGTCCGACCACATCCTATTTTATGTTTGTTAGTTCCTTCTCAAGTTCTTGTTTAACCTCATTGTCCTTATGTTGCTATATAAAGTTGTTTTCCGTGGCAACCTTTATTTTTTCAGTAATTCTTCTTAGCAGTGCAACAGTTGCCTTGTCTGCCGAGTGACAGGTCGCTGGAAACTTGAGGCCATTTAGTAGACGTTGTTTGCGTATTTAAAGGCTTCTGGCTATGACCCACCTCGCTTGCCCTGCGGGTTAGTGAATTTGTGTAATCCAGCTAACTAGGACTTAGTACGCTACCGTTGTTCCTTGGTTGGAATCTTCCGCCGCCATATTGCCGATATAGTCCACAACTAACTATATCCTCCCGACAGAGTCTTTGCCTTTGGTTACTATTGTTGAAATAAAACTTGGAAACAACATAATAAAAAACTTAAGCGTATCCGGTAATTAATATTGGAAATACTTTAACATGTGAGGTCATATGAGCTAAGCAAAATTAAAAATTCACACTCAAGAAAGCAGGAATTGCAAATATAATCAAAACAATGATATTCTATAAATAAAAGTGGAATAAAATAGCAAACATTAATTAAATAATAAAAATGAAGACAAAACTTAATGTTTGTTATCAGTGCATTACATAATAATTCCGCTTATTTTATATTTATCACGTTGACAGTTGTTGTTGCTTGTATTTGTTATTGTTTCACTCATAATTAGTTTTGAATATTTATTGAAACTACAAATAATGCATTTAATTTTTTTTATTAGTTTCTAATATAAATTGAAAAAATGTTAATATGTTTATTGTTGTGCATTTCATAATATTCATCTATATAAAGTGCAAGCCAATCTAATTACATTTTACGTCTTATCTTAGAGTTTAGAGTTTATTTTATAAAATAATAACAGAGTGACTATTTTGCTTACGTAATAAGAATGCCGTCTCAGCTAGTATTTAAAATAACAACCACATTTATTCAGTCTTATAAACAGCTCGATCTGATTGCAACGTTTAAGTGCTTCTGGAAAAGATGTCGGAAGAAATTGATTATAACATGTTATTCGGCCCTGGAGCAACAACTCAAAACAATTACGAAATTGTTGATTCTAATTCTGAAGATGAATCTGATTCAGATTCAAACTCAACAAATGGCGAAGATGATGAGAGTGCAGCAAGATTGGTTTTTGTTGAAGTTAAAGATAAAAACCCCTTACCACCACCACCACCACCACCGCAACAACATCAATCAAGCATACCAAAAGTGAGACTCAGAAGATGTATAAAACCAAAGAAAACCAGATCATCATCACCGCACGTAGTAAGATATTGCTACCGTAAGGTACATGTTCTTAAGAGCAAACCTTCAACCGTAAGTTTAATTAAATTTATTTCATATATGTAATTAATTAATTAATCTTTAGGTCACCGATCCGCTAGCGCTATACAATTATGCCAGCTCCGATTGTAGCTGCACTAGTTGCACTGATTCCGATGAACCACGGACCCCTAAAAACATCGACAAAAAGAAATTAAAAAAATCTAATATTTCAATCAAGCCAACTACTAATACTAGTGGTGAATATTCTTATGAAGTTGTTTATACTTCTGACAGTGATTAAATAATGTCACCTTTGAGTGAGACTTGTCAATAATTTTAATATGCTTACTATATTTTGATCGCATTCAATAACTGCTATTTTTATTAATCTGTTTTGCTTAGGTAGGTCTCACTCAGAAAATGTAATCTTTATATTTAGTATTATCTCAAATTGTATTATTATGATTTATTCTGAATAAATTTTTTTTATTTAAGTGTTTAGTAAATTTTTTTTAATACATTTGTATCACTTCAAATTGTGTTATTATAATTTTTCAAATTTTTCCTTTCGTTATAAGTTAAATCAAATTTGGTACTAATTCAATTATGATTGGATAATATGCAAAATGGTAAGTAAATGAAATATAATATATAATACACAATTGAGTTAGCAAATTATATTATTTTTATTTCATAATAAAAACATGATTAATTTTTAGTTTACAAAACCACATTTTTTAAATTGCTAAATTAAAATCTTAATTTATTGAATACTCGTATATTGCACAAGTAAATGTAAATCAGCTCTAAAGAATTTATTAAACATGATTTTTAAAAATGTATATTTCTTATAAACTATAATCGGAAATATACAATTTTAAGAATTATGTTAAATAAATACCTTGGTGTTGATCTGCATTTATTTATAGAAGTATATAATATTGTAAGCGTTAGTTAATCTTATCTTATCTTTTCTTATCTTATCTTATTTTATCTTATCAGCATCTCATTAAGCAGACATTGCGTAAAAGAATGTGTACAAATTTTATTAATTATTGACACACTATGCCAACAAAAACATTTTTTTGCATGCCCACTCTGAAAAACAGTTTTTCCGCCCGTATTTTAGGGAAAGAAGTGAGCTTTCCTTCCCTAGGGAGGTAAAATCCTTTGTTTCCTGCTAAGGCTTTTGCTTTTAAAACACAGATGGCGCTAGTTAATAAAATAATATTTTTATTGAATATAATTCTTAATTTTAATTATACTAAATTAACACCAAATATTATTAATTAAAAATTATAAATACATTAATTTATTACATGATTTAGTAATAATATTTTTTAATATTTGCTTGATTTGATAATAATATATACAAAAGACAGAACTATTGACATCTAGTGTCGAGTGATTGTGTTACAAGACTTCTTGGTTACATAAAAACATTGACACTTAAAGTATTAAACAAATATTTTTTTAAATAATATTACTGAAGTTGTAACACAAGTTGTTATTGTTTTCTTACAGGGACAGGCAAAAAACAGTCATAAGCACCACGGGCAAGAAAAGTGATTTGGTGCAAACAGTGCTTTCCTGCTCTTGGTACTTACAGCCAGACACGAATAGTGTGGCCCCTATAATAGGCAACTTAGTATACACAAAAATTATGTTAAATGTGGTTAAACTTATGCCTTTGCCCGTTTTATCATCTTTCAACCCCAGAACAACGTCGCCCATGGAATGTTTAAAATGTTAGCGCAAATGAAAAATAATAAAACGGGCAAAGGCATTAGTTTAACCACATTTAACAAAATTTTTGTGTATACTAAGTTGCCTATTATAGAGACCATACTATTCGTGTCTGGCTGTAATGTACTATTTTAATAAATTGTTAATTAATTAAGAACAGGACCGTATTCAAAAAAAAATTGTAGGGCGCATAACATTTTGTTTTAGAAGCAAAATATAAAATCTAAAAAAATCATTTTTGAGAAGTAAAAGTTCACGTTCAGGCCTGCCGCTTTAGACCTCAACCCCGCCGATAACAACAATGGCTACAACACCACCCAATCTTGTTTCCGGCTTCCGGCCTATGTAATAATAAGAGTGGGGGTCGGTGCTTAAAAAAAAGTTAGCGTTGCTTTTCTCAATGTAGTTCTGTTGCTGGTGAGGCCTCGGTTTTCTACCTGGTGTGATGCATCATGTTCCGACAAAAGTATGTAATGTGCTACTTTGTTAGCTAGTGAGTCGTAAATGGGTCCCACACATGACGCCTGGTTTACCTGGTAAAAGTGTGTGACGTATTGCAATCCGTTGTGGTTTAAGTATACGCTGCGGAAATAGTCAGTGTGTCTATGCACTGCGGGAATTAGTGTCTAAGGTAATTGAGTCACATCTAGGGCATTTTTCGTGATGTGTAGGCAACTAAAGTATACCGGGTACATGGCAAAGGCTGGAGATACAGGTCATATCTTCCAGAATCAAGAAATGGCTCACAGCGGTAGGTGCAATGCCGTGATTTGGTGCAAACCAAGATGTACAATTATCAGAGTAGAAGTGTAGACTGTCGTTGTTCTATAAGAGTAGTCCGGAGGCATTGCATGGTTAAAATTAGTTTAGTTGGTAATGTCGCTTAGGGTTTGCATTGTAGGTTGCATGTTAAAAGTCCATTGACGTTTCAAACTTTATAAATAAAGGTTCAACGGTGGTGTGCTTTAGGCCACTAAGTGGCATAAATTCTCTCAACTTTCTGCACGGTGATTATTCCTTAGTTTTTGTTCCGGATTTTCTTCAGGTGGCGTTGAACGTAAGTCGTCAAGATTGAGTTTGATAGGTAGCCTGTAGGGGTTATGCTCTACCCAGTAGCAGTTGGTCCCGGCTGTAGTAATAACTCATTTTTGGCCTAAACATTTACTGGTCTGCCCTATTCCGTTCTTGCATCATCACCTAATTTGTAATCTTGTACGTTGACTTTTTTCCGCTATGCGGCTTGTTGTTGCCGAGCTTGTTGTAGTTGGAAATCTTAGTTTTAGGAAGCTTTTCGGTTTAGACAAGTTTTGCTCCAACAGGAGTTTACTTGGAGTTTTAACAGTAGCGGCGTTTATCCTGCTGTTGCAGTGGTAGACCGCTACTGGTAGAATCTTGTTCTACTGTTTGTGCGGTTAGTCTTTTTGCAAAGCTCTTCTTGAGCTGAAGGTGATACGTAGCGGTCGTGTGATGTTTTGCTTTTCACTTTTGTACGGCCTTTTGAAAGTGCTGTTTTGTCAACTGTGTGCCGTTATCCAAAAGGATTACTTTTGACCAGTAGAATAAATTATTTAAGCAACTTTGTTGGTGCTTTGATAGTGGCGGCTGGCACCGGTATTGCTTCTAACCACCTGGTGCACATGTCCATCATCAAAAAAGCGTATGGGTTTCTTGCTTTTGTAGTGTCTAAGAAGCCTACAAAATTATTGGCTATCTTAACTTTAGTAGTTTTTTTGGTTATCTTGGCTCAGATCATGCATCCATTAATAGAAATGTGTACGTCCTTGCAAGCGTTTGGCCAGGTTTTCAGGATAGCGGCCGTAGTCTTGTTTCTGCCTGGGTGACGAGCCGTAATTGTCGAGTAGTGTTGCTTGATTACCTTTTGTCGTGCGCTGCAAGTTAGTTGTAGCCAGCGTTTGTTCTGATCAGTTCTCTCTGTTCTCTCAGTTTATAACTCAAATTCATGTTAATAAATTTGTTTGGGTTGTTTAGCATTTCTTGACAACGTCGGATAATAAACTGGATTTGCTAGCACTTCTTCTGAGCTTGTCGTACTAGGTCCGGTAACGTTTTGCCTGTTAGCAAATAAATTTTAGTTTTTTAGGGGTTGCGAGCTTAGTCTAGTTGCTGCTACAAACATTGTATTGTGGCTGTTTTCTGCTGTTTTAAGTCTTCGGGTAGTAGCAAGCGTTCAAATTCTTCTCCCAATGAAATAATAAGGTTGTTGCTTGAGATCCAATTGAGTTCATTGAGCAGAAAATTTACTGCGCAAGTTAAACTTCTGTAAAATAAACGACCACTTGGTAAACTTTGACTTAACGTCTATTGAATTTTTTAGCTAGACCAGAGCTTAGTATTCCGTCTCTAGTATAAAAGGTTTGTTTTTGAAGTAGGCACAATATTTGTCAATTGCCCATGTAATTGCAATGGATTCTAATTTATTGGAGTAGTATTGCGTTTGGCACTGTGTAAGTTTAAGTGTAGTTAGACAAGCATCATAGGTTTGTTTATTGCGGTTTTAATAACCTCAGGTTTGCCTCACACAAACGGTAGTATGCTTTCTTGTAATGTTATTAGTGGTGCTGATATCTTAAAGTAGTCTGGCAGGTACTCCCAGAGCCGCAGTTATTTTTTTCTTCCGCGGAGTATTTTGATCTTTGATGAACTTTAAAAATTGATTCTCTTCAGCGCTAAATCTGCGTTCAAAGTATTTAATCAAGTTGGTTTCAAAATTGCACTTTTTAAGAGTAGCACTGTAATATGTACTCTTGTAGTAGTTTAAGTACTTTTTGTAGGTGTACCAAGTGTGTGGCTTGTATGTTGTCCAAATATTTGAGGACAATGCTTCTAAGTAAGCCGGTTAATATCTGCGACATGAGTTTTTGGAATGTCGCCAGTGCGTTCTCAAGGCCAAACTGCATCACGTCAGTTTATAGATATTCGCCAATACCCAGTTTTCAAATCAATTTTACTGAACATTTTGTCTGCTCCAAAATTACTTTTTGTTTTCTGAATCTTTAGTTTCTTTTTAAGTCACGTTGTTGAGTGCTCTGTAATCTATACAAAAACGTTGTAAACTATCAAAGCACAAGCTTGAGCTTTTCTAGATTATGCCGTTATCCAAAAGTTCTTTCACCTGCTCAAAAATCAGAGTTTTCTTGTGAGCGTTGTATGTGTAGCAAACGGCTTAATGTTTGACCATTAATGTAGTTGTAGGTACCACGTCTTTGTTGAATACAATCGGTAAGTTGCAAACTAGCTGCTCTTAGTATTTATCTGTCAATTTAAGTTAACCACCAAAAACATGAGTCTTTTGCGTTTCAAAAAGCAAAAAAAGCACTAAACAGTAAAGGAAAAGAACGCAATTGCTTTTGTAGCTAGCCAATAGACCCAAGTAGGTCCGTAGGTCAAAGGGTTTTACTTCGGCAATTGACAAAAGTTTCGGTTTTATTGTCAATACGTCGCCACACTAAAACTTGCAACTGTGGACCAACGTTGGTAATTTTTTGATAACTGAGGTAATTTGGGCCTCTGATTACAATTTCAATATCGCTGTTTTAATATTCTTAACAATTTCACCTTCTAATCTAAAGCGGTTTTTTGGCGTATTTTTATTAAAAAAATGTGTAAAACTAACGTACTTTTAGGCGACGCAAAGAGATGCTGTTGTTCTTGTGGTAAGCCACAGCCCCAGTAGGTTGTCGGCCAAAGCGAAAGTCCGTAGGTCAAAAGGTTTTCCTTCGGCGATCGATTGTATCGCTTAGTACGTACGCATGCTTGTGTTCGTCAGAATAAAATCCACAAATGTGGATGAAAGTTTGTAATTTTTTGTTTTCTGGAGTAATTTGTAGCTTTGATTACGATTCCGACATTTATATATTTTCAATGTTTCTTCTTTTTATCCAAAAACGGCTATTTTTGGTCAATTTGAAATTTATAAAAGCGTGAAACTAACATACTTTTAGCCGGCAGATAAAGACGTAATTTTTGCTATGCCAAGCTCCAGCCCCCAGTAGGTTGTTGGTCAAAGCAAAAGTCCGTGCTTTAAGGGGTTCTTCTTTGGCGATCGAAAGAGTCAAAACATAGAAAAGGGGGGGGGGGGGGTAGATTTTTTTAAATTAAAAAAAAAGTTGGATTTTTTGTATATTCTAACTTAAAAAGAACCCGATATTCCTAGCACCCTGGCGTCAATTTTAAAATAACTGCCAAAAACAGATTTTTTTGCTTTTTGAAGAGCAAAAAAGACACTCAACGGTAAAGAGGAAAAACGCAATTGCTCCTGAGAGTACTCAACAGACCCATCTAAATCCCCGCCAAACCGGAAGTTTGTAAGTCAAAGGGTTTTTCTTCGGCAATTGACAATATTTTTGGTTTTATCGCCAATAAGTACATAAGTTCACACCGCCAAAGTTTTTTTTTTGTGATAAAAAAAAAATGAAATGTGGGAAAGGAGACTTTTTAGAGCATTTTTTAAATTTTTGATTAAAAAATTAGTTTTTTGCATTTTCTGACGTAAATTTAACTTCTGATTACAATTTTGGGGTCCGATCCCGACATTCTTAGCATTTATTTGTCAATCTTAGGATAACTACCAAAAAATTGGACTTTTTGCGTTTTGAAGGGCAAAACAATCACTAAACGGTAAAGAGGAAAGACGCAATTTTTCTGACGCTAGCTTACAGACCCATCTAAATCACTGCTAAACCGAAAGTTCGTGGCTCAAAAGGTTTTCTTTCGATTTAGTTTTATTGCCGGTACGTACATATGCTAGTACCAACAGACTAAAATTTGCAAATGTGGACCAATGTTTGTTCTCAACATTTTACTTTCAACAAAATTATAATATAATTTCACAAATCACCATTTGCTCTTATTAGATACCCATATTACATTTAAACAATAATTCTACCTTAATTCATTTAGCTTTAGAGACAAAGTTGGGTACAAAGTTTAATAAAACTATAATATAATTTTACAATTTACCATATTTGCTCATATTTGTTACCCATATTACATTTAAGCAATAATTGTACTCTTAATTCATTTAGCTAAGTGGCAATAGAGTACAAAGTTTAAGGGTATAGTACGTACTAAGTTACTATATTTATAGTTGTAAATAACAAAAGTATTGAATTTTATGATAAAATGATTATACCGGCATTTGTGTTTATAGTTTGTACATTTAGTTTACAGTTTGCATATCACACAATGTACACTGGACTTTACAATTTATAATTTATTATTAAGTTAATTTTAAAATATTTTTAATAAACATTATTCTTACTTAAACAATAATTTAACATCTATGACAAACTCCATCATGTTGAAATAATTTGTCTACAGTTTATTGTTGTCAATTGCATATATAAGCGAGGATTCATTTTAAAAGCATTTTGTTTTAGTGTAAACATGTGTTAATATTTTTAATAATGAATGACCGTATAAAAACATACATTTGCTATATATAAAATATGGTTGAAACCTTTACTCTATGATAATTCATAAAAATAATAATAAAATACAACAATAACTAAGTTTTTCCTATTGTTCATAATAGTTATGTTGCCAATTAAAAAATAGATACATTTTATTTAAGTTTATTTATTTATTTATATATTATTTTTAAAGTTACTAAATAATTTATCACCGTGCATTATGTACTTTGTATTTTAATAGTTTATTTATTTTATTTATTTGCATTAATTACCACAAAAAAATAATTTGTGCTACGCCTATGGTGATTGTCTAGCAATATTTGCTTTTCAATAGGTGTATATTTAGTTGCCTACATTGTAAACTTAATTTTTGTTAATTACTACTATTAGTATGTACCGGCAACATATTATTGTTATTTTAGTCTCTATTCTAATCATTAATTGACAAAGCAATCAGGATTATTTGAACTATTTTTTGCCATATTGAATTTTATCTGACAAATTTTTGGACAATTTAATATTTAAACAAAACAATCAATAATATTTTTATATACAATTAAATATGCAGTTTTTATTATATAAATATGATTTAAAAATGCTTATGGAATGATTTTCTATTACAATATATCAAAATACTGACAGAAAACCAAAGTAAAGATTTTTTTAGTTTAACTATTTGCGCGCAGATGGTGCTACTCATACCGCCAAATTCAATACAAAATGGTTGCGCTATTCAGTTGCAGACAGCGCAGCTTAATTTAAAAAAATATTTAAATTGTTTTTGATAATGTAATTAAAACAATGTTAAGTATAATAATTTAATAAATATTTTAAGATTATACTTGTTTTTCTAAATAGTAGTTATAATAAATAACTAATTATTTAATTTAATATTGCCCCACCTGGTGTTCCATAGCTGCGTGTGTTTTATACACAATAAAATAAATAATAAATTTATTGCTTTAATTGTTATTATTATTACCCTTATTATCAGAAACTATAATTAATCATTATTTTAATGTTTAAATCATTATAAATGACTTATGGCATAATTAATTTGGAATTTATTGCAAATTATAATAATTGTTATTGTTATTAAATAAGAAACTGAAATTTATTGTTACTAAGCTTATGTTTCTTAGTATATATTTTATTAATTAAATTAAATTAAAATATTAAGTACAAAATAGAGTTCTGTAAGCGTCCGCTTTGTGAATTTAATTGTAAAGATGTTACTTTTTATGGGTAGACTTTGAAGCAATAATTTGAGTTTAATAAATATTAACCCAATAAATACATCGTAAATTGTATAAATAAATTATATTATCAAATATTATAGTTAATTAACAAACCTAGAGGTATATTCCTATTATCGACAATTCCGCTCGACGGACGCATGCGTTAAAAAATTGTACATGCATATCGCACTTTGTCCTCGCCCGTCTCATTTCATGAAGTCTGCCTTTGCTAGCCATTAAAATAATAACTATAGATGATAGCATAAACGATTATTACGAAAATATTTGAAAAATCCTTTAAGTAAGCAAAGAATAGGAATAGTAATAAAGCGAAAATGGCTGCAACCGCTAGAATCTGGACTAGATTGGGTAAGAAAAAAATTATATAATATTTTATGTGCAAAAAAATAGATTTCAAATTAGACAATGAGATTGAATTAGAATATTGCATATTAATTTAAAATTTATTATTTTAATTAATGTAAAAGTATTGATTATTTATTTTTGATGTAATAGTATTGATTTATCTAAACGTAATCGAATGCTGACTTGATCTTAAATTATCAATTGTAGAAGAGATCAAAGTTCATAGTCTTTTTCTTCAATATCAATGTTTACCTTATATGTTTTTACATTATTATTATTATTATAGGTCTGACATTGGGACAAGGAATCCGATTCAACAGTTACAATGCTACACGCGGAAACTTGAAATTAACTGGAAATACCAAAGTAATCTGTCAGGGTTTTACTGGCAAGCAAGGCACATTTCATAGCAAACAAGCTATTGAATATGGAACTAATATGGTAGGAGGCGTTTCACCCGGAAAGGGTGGCAAGAAACATCTCGACCTTCCAGTATTCAATAGCGTTAAGGAGGTTTGTTCATTAAATTTCTAATGCATACACAATCCGAGTGATTCGACTATTAACAAAAAAATTAATTTCGAAGAAACCAGATTTTCATATAGGTATTTATTACTTTACGCAATATTTGCTTGCTATGTATAGAAATTAATGTTTTTATTAGTTAGTTGGAATCGAGCATGTATATACTAACTTAAAATGCCATATATTTCACAAAAACTATATATGGGTGTGAAATGTTGGTTTAATATATTTTATTAAATTTTGGAGTGTAGAAATTCTTCAATTAGTTGGGGTAGGAATTAAATTGTAAATGTATTTATTTTAAAAGTGTTTACATGGTAGGATAATTGATATTGCAGTGTTGCCACCGTTGCCAGAGTTTAAACATTTTCCCCACAACTGAGGATATGGCAATTATTTTTTTAATTGAAAGTTTTTGCAGTAATAAATAAAATTGAATGCATATTGAGATTTAAAAGTATTTAAATTGTTATTGAGTTTTTAGATGGTTACCAACTTTGCCATTTTGTCAATAATTTTTTTTGTATTTTGTGTTTTTAATTAATTTTTTTGGGTATTTGCGTAACAATATACATCTGACTTTATAACTGGATTAAAATTTTGTATATGTATATGTTGTAGTCTTATAGTGTAACAAAGCTTTACATGAATAGCCTAGGCAGTTCATGCAAAAATGCAGATTATGTAATATCTATTAGTTATCATTTGCATTTTTACAAAACTGTTTACTGTATAGTGTATATTTTAGTGCGGATTGAATGCAATAATACTCATTATTGCCGCTTTTTATAAAATGAGAAGTATTATTTATTCATCTTATTCATAATTTTACTTTAGTGATTCTTTATGAGGTAATTCAAAATGAGCCTGTTATTTGAATTGAAATTGAAGGTTATACAAATGAGTTTATGTTCAGGTAAATAAAAATGACATAACTGCGATTTCAAAATAAGTACCATCAATGGCGTAACTTGGGGTGCTCAAAGTGTTTGTAGCACATGGGCCGGGAAACTATGGGCCAGTGGCGTTTGTTAGAGATTGTCGGCACAATAAGGCGGTCGGCTTGTAGGTTTTTATTTGTTGATTTGCTGGTTGATTTTAGTAATGCACATTTTGCGCCAACCTTATTGGCGTTGTTTTAGAGTTGCGGTTTGGCAGGTGCTACGAAGTTATGCGTATACTAGATTAGCTGTTCTTTTGTTTCTGGTTTGGCTAGCTGGGCTAGATGTTTCTTAGAGACGTAATTACGATGTTTTATCTGGACTTCTCAAAGTTTTGATTTGGAATGCTTTTATTTGTCAGTACTGGTAGGTCTTTATTATTTATACCCCAAGCTGGACTACGTAAATCAGTTGGGGAAGCTGATGGTTCTGTACAATCTCAGTATTTTTGCGTTTTATCTTGCTGTTAAATCTTAGTAGTGGCAATAGATAGTTGGATGCCATTCTGCCATTCAAATGTACTCCTAGATATTTCATCGAGTCCTTTTATGCTATATCTCTAGTAGTTCTGGCTCGGAATAAAAGTACGGTTCTGCTTCTCTCTGGGTTTACAGTCTTATTGTAACTATCATCGGTAACCTAGAGGAAAACAATGTAGTAGTATCGTCGTCGATAAAATTGAATCTTCCGGTATCCTAGCCGTAATGGGACTCTGCGTTAACACGTGGCAGCTTAATTTAACAGCTAGTGTTCTGCTGTCAAGATAAAACGCAGTTAATTTTATGACTTTTGTAGCAAAATTGTAGTGTTTTAGTTTGTACAATAGACCTTTCTGCCAGACCTTTACAAAATACTTTTGGAAGTCAAAAAAGACCACTCCTGTCACACAAACCAACTGATGTACCGCTGAGTGCTCTTGTCGAAAACCGTGTTGGTAGTCCGACTAAGCTTAAGGTCGTTCCATCGTTTTCTTGGTCTCTCTGGAGATCTCCTTCCTACTGGTGACTTGTCTCTTGCGATTAAGTACGTTGTTTAGTAGATTTATACCTCTGTAATTGCTGGGTTTCTCTCTATCACCCTTTTTGAACATTAATTTTAGAGTGCTTAGTCTCCAGTCGTTGGGTATTGTGTGTTTGGTTAATATTTTGTTTATTTGCTGTGTTAATGCAGGGCCTCCATACTTCAGCAATTTATTGCTGATTCTATCTGGTTCCGTTGCTTAACGGTTTTTCAGTTTCTTGATTGCCTCCGTAATCTCGGTATCGTTGGTAGTTATCTCATCATCCGTTGTTATGGTGATTTCTTGTTGTTGTTCTTCTGTTTCTGTATCTGTGTTATATAGTGCTTTAAGATACTTGATCTATGTGTCTTTATTGATATGCTTCGATTTAACTAGTTCTTTTAGTTTGCTTCTTTGGACTCTTATAAAGCATGTGTTTTGTTTTGAATTCTTTTGTAATGATTGTATGTTTGCTGAGTTCCTAGTGTTCTGTATTGCAGATACGCTTGCTTCTTTGCTTTGCATTTTTCTTTGACTTTCTCAGTAAACCATGGTGTTCTCCGTGAGAAGGTATTGTGGGTACTTACTTTCCTCTCCCTTGCGCTTTCTCCGCTGCTTGCAGTATGTTTGTTTTGACTTTATCTCAGCAGCTTTCAATGTCATCATTCTTCTCTTGTACTGTTGTTCCGTATCTTTTCTAGCAGACTGGATTTGTAAAGTAATCTGGTTGATTCATCCGCCAAGTTTTCCACTATGATCTTGATCTTTGTCGTTGACATTGGGGTAAGCTTCTGCTTTTTCTTCATGTCTAGTCTCAGTTTGCACATCAGTAGGTTGTGTCTGCCGATGTTAAGCATCTTACATCTAGTATTGATTCAGGTGTTATTTTTCAGTTTGTTAGGATGTAGTCAATTGTGGTCTTCTGACCTCGAGTGTTGCTGTATGTGTATTTATGTTGTTTTTTGTGGCCAAAGAAGGTGTTGATGCGAACTTCGTTCAGTGCGTACATGCTCACTAGTAGTTCCTCGTTTCTCGTTTTCACTTATCTCATTAAAGCGTTTTTTTAATTCCGGGTATCACTTGGTTGCCGATTCTGGCATTGAAATCTCCTAGTACGATTATGGGTTCGTTCTTTTTTGTATTGTCTAGTGTTATCTGTAGGTGGTTATAAAATTCTTCTCTGATTTCTTTTGTAATACAGTTCTCTGGCCTATATATACAGATAATATTAACGCAGTTTTTGTTTGTCTTAATTTTTAGTGTCAGTATCTTTTCTGAGACATATGTTATGTCATTGAGTTTTTTGTGGATCATTAAATCCGACACCTTCTTTTGCTCTTGTAGTTTTGTTGACCTCGCTGTATATGAGTAGGTATTCGCCCAAAACTACCTGCTCTTTTCTTTTTTTCTGGGTTTTCTGGAGTGCACATATGTCTATTCTGTTTACCTTTAGCTGATTCTCCAGTTCTTGGTCTCGGTTGTTTAGTGACTTTATGTTCTATGTGGCCAGTTTTAGGGGTTGTTTTGGTCTCCTGATTTATTGCATAGGTTGTCGTTGTTGTATCAGTCCTGTTCCGAGGCGGTGTTTTGGTTCTGTGAACAGTGTCTTTTTTTTACTTAGGGCAGATCGCTGGCCTCGCCCTAAAACCTTCCTCCTTTATCCGGTCTTGGGACCGGCAACGTGATCGTTGAGCTACTTGATCCACGTTTTAGTTTTTCAACGACTAACATAATAATCTGTTTGTATTATGAGTAGACTGCTTCATCCAGGATGCAAGCGAAGAGCGATGTTTTGTGAACAGTCTCTCATGCCGCCTACTGTTCAAAGATTTCTAACACGACTGAGATTAAGTCGTTAACAACCTTAACAGAGACATCATAGTCAATGTTCTTGAGCATAGCTATGTCAAGAACATTGGCTTTATATCTCGCTCGATGGTGGAAAGTTGGCAAGAATCGTGATTTCTGTTTCTTGAGCGTAATTGTAAAGAATCCGTCCTTTTGCATTTGTTGTTTGACTAAACCACTAAAATAGTCGGGAGTGTCTCAAAAAAGATTGCATCAAAATCTGCAGTTGTTAGTGTGTTACTTGGGCTTAAATAAGCCGAAACAAATCTGGCGCGTTCATTATAATTGAGTTAGTCTTCAGCGTTACTGTGTCAAGAGTGATGGGTCGACGATCTTCTGACGAATATTGCCGTACTATGCGGTAGATTCACGTCGCTGTTGCCCAAATATGTAAAAGTGTTAGGGATATTTACCTTATCTCTTGGTATAAGGTTTGTCTCTGAGACTAACGAACTCTTCTATTTTGCCTATTTTTTGTTTTATGTTATTGGCATTGCAATAGCATATTTAAAGACCAACATTATCTGGCGTGTTGGTCATGTTATTTTGCAAGACATTGGATAATTGTTGCCACAAACGATTGAAGAGCAGCCGTTTGTTTGTAATTTTTTGCTGTACCTGAGTAGAATTGTCTGGAATCAATCAATGCTATCCACGTGGCCTTTGGTAGAGGTGCCTGATCCAAAGTTTTTTTGCTGTTTTTGTCGTAGATTTTTTAAATTTTTTATATTAGGTGTAATAGACTTCCAGTGCACCTCAGACTGTAGTTCAAAGTAGTTAGAGAGCTACTGAATGAGTGATTGGTTTAGAGCATTTTTGCATACAATTATTTGCATTTGCAGGCATTAGTTTATAAGCAATTTGAGTCTTTCCCGGTGACAGTATAGTAGTAACTGTTGTTTTAGTTATTTACTTAAACTGTGTATTTGCTTTATTCTAATTGGTTGCGAGGGATTACTAATTGGAGGTCATGCTCGAAGTCATAATTGTCTGGGCTGAGACTTTAAAGACCTGATAGATATGTCAAAGAATGGCCTTTGAGGTTGAAATATTGTTTAAGTATAGCGCCAATTGACTTGATATGCCCAGTAGATTAACCATACGTGTTTGCAAGGTTTGTCACTGAGAAGAATATATTTAAGGAATGCAAACTGATCTGGCTTTTTCGAATGTTCTTGTGACATCAAAAAGTTTTTTTAACATACGTGCTGATTATTTTTGCGGCTACTTTGTTTGGCAGCGCTCGTGCATCCGTAAGTACTACCACAAACTCGTGCATTTGTTGGCTTTCAGTTGAGGTATGTTGGCTGACCGAACCTAAGAAAATTGCAGACTTACAAGAAATGGTTGACGCTCCAAATACGTTCAGTGAGAAACTGGTGCTCAATATTATCATATTGATGAGTTGCGGAACGATTAGTAGCTGAACACATTTCACTCACTCGCACTTATCTGGAGTTCTACAGTTGGTCGTGATGTAATATTTCTCATCTAAGCAAATCTACTTGTATGACGTCTTGGCTTTTCTCATTGTTTATTAGAGATAGATCCTAATAGGTTTTTTTTGGCAGCGGCAAGATATTGGGTGACAAACATTTTTTTTTTTTTGCGGCACTGGTCCTTATGATAAACTATTTGTTGGTGTTTAGCAGGCGCGGCGTTGATTTTCATTAGTAATTTGTTTAAAAACGTAAAAATAAATAATTTACTTACATTCAGCAAACCTGTTTACTATTATTGCATGACGCACTAATAACTTTGCCCCAAACTCGCACTCTGGCAAGTTTTATAATTTAGTAAAACAAACATTGAAGTATGTTTTTAGTTGTTATTAAAACTGAATCACATTAGATTGATTAAAATGGGTTTCAATTGAAATGAAATATGTAAACGAATACTCGGACGAAATCGTCTCAAATCGGAAGGAGTCGGTTTAGATCGGTAGTAACAAATTATTTAGAATTAATTAAAGTATAGCAAATTAATCTTTTAAAATAGTTAGATATTAGGTTTAGCTGTCAACATATTGATTAATTATTAATCAATGTTGATATATTTTAGGCACGTGATGCTACAGGATGTGAAGCAACCGTTATTTATGTACCACCACCCGGTGCGGCTGCTGCTATTCTTGAAGCTATCGATGCTGAAGTACCTTTAATTGTATGCATTACTGAAGGTATTCCCCAACAAGACATGGTCAAAGTAAAACATAGACTTCTTAGACAAAATAAATCTCGTTTGGTTGGACCTAACTGCCCAGGGATTATTGCTCCTGAGCAAGTAAGCATAATAATTTTAAAAACATTAATAATGGTCTTAAAAATGCTTTATTCCAAATAGTGCAAGATTGGTATTATGCCAGGCCATATTCATCAAAAAGGTGTAGTAGGTGTTGTATCCCGTTCCGGTACTTTGACCTATGAAGCCGTCCATCAAACCACACAAGTAGGATTAGGACAAACCTTGTGTGTTGGTATTGGTGGTGATCCATTCAATGGAACCGACTTTATTGATTGTCTTGAAGTATTTATTAACGATTCCGATACCAAGGGAATCATCCTTATTGGAGAAATTGGTGGTGTTGCTGAAGAAAATGCTGCAGAATTTCTCTTGAAACACAACACTGTAAGCGCAGATTTATTTAATTATTGATCAAATTTGATTCTAATTTTAATATTATAGGGTGCTAATGCTAAACCAGTAGTATCCTTCATTGCTGGTCTATCTGCTCCACCTGGACGTAGAATGGGACACGCTGGTGCCATCATATCTGGTGGTAAAGGTGGCGCTCAAGACAAAATCAACGCTCTTGAAAAGGTAAGGAGTAAAAAATAGTAAGATCTAGAAATAATGTTATTGTTTTCAGGCTGGTGTTATTGTAACGAAATCTCCAGCCCAGATGGGTAACGAATTATTAAAGGAAATGCGTCGCCTTAATTTAGCATAATTGTAATAATCCATCGTTGTTATTAATTCGGGTACTATATATTTTTTATAGTGATCCGTATGTTATTATATTAATTTAAAAAGAAAACGGATATACATTAAGGAAAATATAAACATAATTAATTAATTGTCCAATCATTATACACAGTTTGTGCCACGAAGAATAGTCATGCTTTATTATAATATGTTATCATCATGATTGTTAGATGAAATAAAGTGTTCTGTCGAATATGTTTCTTTAATTGATTAATTTTATTCTGCCAAATTTTAATTTTAACCAAATATTGTATTATATTATGAATTTAATAAATGTATTTCAAATGTAAGTTTTTGATTTTTAAACTAAAAATTAATAACTAATATCAAAACCGGATTCAAGAAGCAAGCAATAAATGGTTTTAGTTTTAATATCTATTAGGTGATGATGCCTTTTTACGGTTGTCTTAAGGTTGTGCTCAGATGATGGAAGAAGGAAATGTCTATATTTGGAGACCGAATTGACTGGAATTAGTTACTTTAAAAACTTCTTTGTTCTTTGCAAAGTTAACTGAGGTTGCTATGACTTTTGGTGGCCAGGTGGTTTACTTTCAAGCTGGTTCTGATGCTCATTAGTAAGAGTTACAGCATGATACAATAATTATAAAGGTATGATCGTTGCAAGACGCGTTTTGGTATGTATTGCGCATTACGTCACTAAGCCATTTACGGCGCGTGAACATATTTGTTCGGTCACGCATTTGTGTCATCATCATATCTTACTAGTTATAGTATCACGGTGTTACAGGTTAGTAACCTACTATGTTGCGGGTGCCGATCTATCGCAGAGATTGGAAGTTTGTTGTTGTGCTTCTTGCTACTCTGGTTTTGATTGGGGAATCGAATCAGATTGGACTTGTTTAACGTCTTTGTTTAATGCTTAAAGATGTTAAAGGGGAAGGTATCATGCGAGGGTCTCCGTTGTGCTCGCACACTTATATATCGGGAATCCAGCTAGAAACTTAAATGTTGCTACAATCTTAATTTTTATTGCAAACTATATCTTCTTCGATCACTGTGTGCAAAAAACCGAATAAAAGCAAGAAGTATTTTGATTTAAAGAAAACCAATGTTGCGATTCTTGTTTTTTTTCTAATAATTTTATGATTGATTATCGATTCTTTATCATAGAAACAATAAATCATATTTATTATGCATTGTGATTCCATAAAAATAATAAATTTGCACTTAATTTTAAAATCTTATCAAAACCAATTATGAGTTATTGTTATAAATTCAACCAATTTTTAAATAAAACGTTGTGATTTATGTGACCTTGGTCTCAATAATATTAACAATTAAAATATGTTATAAATAGGAAAATTACTACTTCATTATAAAATGTGATAATGTTATCTGTAAACGTAAACATGGAATTTGGATTAAATAATTTTTTGTTTGAATAATTATAGATTCAAGCGTTTATTGAGTGTATTTCTATTAACATGTTTTCTGTTTAAATTGCTATTTTTACTTTACACATTTCTTTTTTGTATTTCTAGTTAACTATGCTCTTTGGTCTATTCTTTTTCCTGAATGATGTGTTTAAGGTTTTTTAAATTCTTATTTGGGTTTATATCAGTCAGTTTGTTTATTAACAACATCTTTTTTGTAATTTTACATCATTTGCCTATCGGCCTTACTACATATATATTTCTTTTAAAATAAATATTTTGATGTATGCTCAAATTTTTAACTTTATCGACTTTTATATCTATTCTGCTTTCAATGAATGAAAGTCGGGTTGTTTCTATAATGTCTAGGCTGCTCATTTACTCTATAAGAATTTTTTCTTTATCTCTAGTTGTTACCCATTGTCTTGCCATTGAGTTGAAGTTTCTAACATTCTCTTAATTTAAAAAGATAATTTTAGTATTTCTAATTAGGTTGTTTAGCGACCGCTAAAAACTGATCGATGATAATGATGATTATTAAATTATTATTATAAATATCTAGTTCAAATTATACACAAATATTTTATTGTTTATTCTAGTTTAGTAAGTATATTCTGTTATATATTTTGATTACTAAGGTGTTTGCATTTATTGTCTATTTAGGGGCCAATTATTCATATTTTTGTTAAGTTACGCAATTATGCATATTAAGCTATTATCACTTTGCTTTTTAACTGTTTTATTATTTTCTATTATTCAATGTTTATTTATTTGTGTAACGTGCATTTTCTCTTTTCTCTTTTCTGTTTTTGTTTTATTTCAATTTTAGTACTTATTTTTTAAGTGTAATCACTTTCTATTTCTATTCCGTTCTTTGTATCTAGGTATAATGGTACTATATTTTAGTATATATTAAGTCTATTATAACGGCCAAGCTAAACTGGCTGCATTATATATGTAAACTATTTTTGCTCGTTTTCTCTGACGCGCAGTGTAGTTAGATGCGCAACTTCATTATTTCTGGAATATTTGTTTAAAATTAAGTGGTACCATTTTGATTTTTTGTTTACATTTTGACTGTTTTAAAACTTTTTAGCAAAAATCCGCCTTTTAGTTTATTTGCATAAAAATCCGCATTTTACTGATAGCAAAAATCATTGTTTTATCTTTTTAACACAAAATGCGGCAATATTTTAAGAAGCACTTTAATTAAACATAATTAATACTATTTTTGTTGTGTAATTAATGCTTAACATTGAAATAATTAGTTTTGTTCAACTTTTTTAATTATTCTTATAACATATAATTGAATATATATTTGCAAACTTGATATGAAGTGTTGTTTGTAGACTTTAATAAAAATTATGCATTTAGTTTGCATACATTATTATTACATCATCATAACAAGTAATTAATAATTGCAAGTATAAGAACATTTTTAATATTTTGCTGTATATTTGGTTGCATACATTGAAACATCAAATAGCATTTAATTCAATAATTATGATACGGAACAGACATGTAGTTTCGGTTGTCTATACTTATTAATATTAAATAATTTAATTAAATCAATTTAGCTATGTTAATTATGTTATAAAAATTAATAATGTTTGTATAATTATAAAAATATTGCAAATTAAATACTAAAAAAAATTAAAGGGTTCATTATATTGAATCCACTTAAATTGCAAAGATATGAAGTAGGTGCTCAACCTTTCATATTTTTTGCACTTTATACTAGATCCTTAGAGCAAGTGCATTTCAAACGTGGATTATCACAAGTTAATTGCACCAGATTTGTTGTCGGATCTTTTATTTAAGTTTTAATTTTTTGTATTTATGATAAATACAATTACTCGAATAATAAATACAAACAGGTATTTTTTTGTTGTTGATTTTAACTGTCTGTACGTATAAAAAGCAATTATTATTATATTAATTATTATTATCATTTGCAAAATACTCATTATTTGCAATAAAATTTTGTTATTGCATCTTTCATATTAACTCGCCGACGTAACGGAATTGTGAGATAGGCAACCAAGTATGCACAATGCTATTACTCAAAAAGAAACATCATAGGCGTACCAAATACTTGTTTCAACAAAAAAATTAAAACTAATATTAAATAAATAACAATATAATAAATTTTATATTTTAATAAAGTCTTACAAACATGGTTTAGTATTATTTTTAATAATTAATTTAAAAATTTAAAACTGGATTAGGCAACCGCAACAATAGAGGCGAATCTTTAATAAACTTTTTGCAACAAGAAAATCTATTTTGCATGAATTCCTTTTTTAAAAAATTTAAAAATAGAAGATGGACATAGCTAAGTCCGGGCGGAGCTTATAAAAATAAAATTGATTTTATATTATCTAACAAAACGTACGTAGTAAACAACGTCACAGTTTTAAGCCAGGTAGATATAGGTAGTGACCATCGACTAGTTAGGGCTACAATCCAAATAAATACTAGAGCAGAAAGACACGAATTTATTAACAACCCAAGTTTTCTGACCATCGATAAACTTAGGCAGAATGAAGAAGAATACAAAAAGGAACTACACAAAAAACTGTCAGTAGGTCTGACTCGCATGTCTAGAAAATTTGGCAAAAAAAACTACAAATGACATATATAAAAACTGAGCATTAAAACTACACCAAGAAATACCAAACTGAAACCAGTAACCCGACAGATGATAAAAGAAAAGAAAAAGCTACAAAGAGCTACACCAGAATACGCCGAATTAAACTGACAAATTACAAAAAAGACAAGACAAAACGTTAGAAGCTACAACAACACCAAAAGAATAAAGCAAGTAATTGAAAACAACAAAAACATGAAAATCCTAAAGACAGCACAAAGAAATGAAAAACTGAGAATACACTAGATGATCGACAAAGATGGAAACACGCACCACAACAAATCCAAGATAGCGTCAATAGTTTAAGAATACTACAAAGAACTCTACTCTACATCTGAACTAAATCCTGCTCAGGAACACACCACAAATATAAAAAACGTAGGATTGGAAGACACTCAAAATATCTATCTCAGAAATTGAATTTGCTCTAAAACAGATCAAATCTGGCAGAGCAAGACAAAGTTACCACTGAAATAATCAAACTCGGGGGCAATGCCACTGACTACTCTGCTGAACAAATGCTTGCAATCTAACAAGATCACAGAGCAATAGCACAATGCGAAAGTGATCATCCTCCACCATAAAAAAGGAGACAAAAAGCAAATTACTGACTCATAAGCCTACTGCCACATCCCTATAAGCTTCTCACAAAATAGTAACAAACAGGCTAACAGCAAAGCTAGATGCATATCAACCGGAAGAACAAGTTGGTTTAAAAAAAACACACAGCACAATCGATTATCTCCAAACAATGTACTGAATACAACGTTCCACTACACATAGCATTTGTCGACTGCAGCAAAGCATTTGATTTATTCACTCTTCTTAAATATGTATATGCAAACGCTACCTTTCAGATAAAGATAAAGGAAGACATGGCCACAGACCGACACTATCTCTCCAAAATTCTTCACCTTGACCATGGAAGATATGTTCAAACCTTGGGAGAACAAAGGGATCAACATAGATGGCAAATACTTAAGCCACTTAAGGTTTGCAGATAACATAGTCATATTTAGCAGTAACCTGGACAAACTAAAAAAAATGCCAAAAGAACTAAAAGCAGCGTTATCGGAAGTTGGCCTAAAAATAAATCCTGAGAAAACCAAGTTCATGAGCCCGGATTAGACAAACACTATCTTTCAAAGAAGAAGAAGGTAAAGCAAACTAAAACACCAAAGTTACGAGAAGAGTATGGATGACATGGGCGGCATTCAGAAACCTATTATTTATTCTGAAAGATCCCGAAGTTCTTATAAATCTAAACAAGAAAGTTTATGACATGTGTATTCTTCTCGTGAAGTCATATGGTCTAGAGACTATGGCACTGACCATCAAAAGTGCCAATAAATTGCGAGTCATACAGCAAGCGATAGAACGCGCAATGCTAAAAGTAAGTCTAAGAGAAAAGATATAAAATGTGGAAATAAAAGCGCAAAAAGCCACTGGGTCCAGCTAGCACAAGATAGAAAGTTGTGGAAACTTAAAGGGGAGGCCTACGTTCAAGAGTGAACAGAGAGAGGCTGCTAAACAAGAAAAAGAAGAAGAAAACTAGATTCTAAAAGTCTAAATTAAAGTATTAAACTAATATGGCAATGTTTGGTAACTTAGTGCGGTAGTTGCTATGGTTAACACTACTCCGATTTTATCTGGCAGTAGTTGCTGCTTTGTTTGGTTGCACTTTTAATGGTATATCGTTTGTTGTATGCTATTTGTTAAATTAAGTTTGACTGTTTTTACAACCATTAGTAAAGCTATTAGGTTTAAAAATTAATACTGTGTGTTTACACAAAGCAAACTTTGTTTTAGGATCATCATACACCTTGTAGTTGCACTTGCTAACAAAAAATAAAAATACGGTTATTTGCATTTTGTATACAGTTAAGTTTGTCAACCTTTTTTGCAATTATTTTTTGATGTGGCATAAATATACCAACTCTGATTTGATTACAGTAAACTTTGACTCGTTACAATCCACGTCTTAACTAGAGTGATATAACGTTTAGTATAAAGTTTGCTTTATATTTAGACACAGCTAAACATTATATATTATAAAACAGTTGCTGGCTTATGCATAAAAAATACTAGGTAAATTATTTGTATACCCACTTTCCAAACATTTTCTATTTGCTAGTCAAATGTAGTTACACTAGTAATTACCGTTTATTGACAGATATAAAACTGTGAACTTTGTACTAAACTTTGACATACAAAACACACATGCAGTTTTGCGCTTTTACCATCTAATGCTCTAACACATTGAAAGCAATGGCGTTTTGTGGAGATAAAATAGTTTTTTTGATACCCAACTAGATTATTATTTTAAAACTTTGTTTACATTAAAAAACTGTCAATTGGTACTCTTGATTTGTAGCGTGAAATTGATTTTTAGATTACTTAGGGTTGCAGCGGTATAGTTGATTTAAAAAAAACTGAACAGCTCTAACCTAGTGCGTTACAAACTTGATATTTTATTTTCCTTCTTTAACTCTTGATTCTGCTAGAAAAAATTTAAATTCTAAAAATGTTTAGTTTCTTCCAAGTCAAAAAAAAAACGCAACAATTATATTACCAGCTGATACGTGATGTTGATACTAATTTGATTGACAAATGCACTATAATACAGTAAAATAGTAGAGAAAAGACTATACTTCAAACCGGACATGCAAACGAACATACGCAGAGCCATAGTAGCTCAAAACCTCAAATAATTATTTTGCGACCATTGACTAGACCTTTGGTGTAAGGTTTTTTTACACACGTTTAACGCAGTAATTTTACAGCACAAGTTATAACATGACTTATAATATGTAAAAGGCTGTATCCATAAGTCAATAACTAAATTAAAATTGAAAGCTTCAGCGTAATGCAACTGACCAAACAGTTATAAAAATGACAGCAGTCACTAGTTAAAGTCTGAATTAATGCTGAATACTTTAACGTAAATAGTCCATTAATTATATAAAAAAAAATCATATACTAATATGAGTGACAATAAATTAAAGCTAACGGTTTAAACGTAACATCCATATAATAAACAACTAATAAATATTCTGGAATAAGTTGAGTAAGCTACCTTGGCAATTATTAAGTATGACCAATGTGGTCGTTCTTTAATCTTTATTGAGACAAACATAAACCAATAACAAAATGTCTACATATGCTCAATATACTCAAAAATCTCTACATAACTTTAAACAGTCAAAAAATTTAATACAAACTTAGTCAACAGCCGCATTGACAAAATTTGTTTAGCAACATTTGGGCATCATACAACGTCCTGATCTTAAAAATATTTTAGCTCGCTTTGAAGTCATTTTGAATTTTGGAACTAATAAAACTAAGGCTGTTTGTTAATAGTCCGATTAGACCTTGGATGACAAATGTTTATATACGATGGCGGATATTTACATACGACGAAAGAAGTGCATGGTAATTTTACGCAGAAAAGCATTTACTGAATACCTGCAGAAACAATTTTATCTATTCAACTAAAACATTAAAAATGTAGATGCTGAATGGCCAAAATCAAAACTAATGAACAGTTTAACGTTAAAAGCTGTAACAATTATATTTTTTAAACGTTTTAACTTCATTTAAAAGAAACAATCACTTTTCCACCAATTGAAATTTCTTTTGATTGTAGAAAAAGCCAAATAACTTTCGAACTATTTTGATAAAATATCTACTGTGGTTATTCCAAAGCGCACTTGAACGTAGTTAACAAAAATGGGCATTTTATTAGTACACGCGCATTTTTATAATAACTGCCTTTTTGCAACGAGACGCCTATGGCCGAAAACATATCAGCCATATGCTACTTACGCCTCTGGTGCAGAAAATAATTTAAAAAATAAATACAATCAATGATTAATTTAAATTTAGTGCCACTGTTACATTCAAGATGTGAACTAAACTTACAAGGTTGTTTACTAAAGTTAATTAATTATAATCAAACATACAATTGATGAGGAGGTACGCAACTCTGGTTTTATTAGTTTGTATACGTGGTGGTCTAAGTTATTTTAAGCAAATTGGGTGATTTATTCAACAAATTTAACGCTTTGATTAGATAGATTTTTGAAACCACCGTTACATCTAGGATGTGTACCAAAACTTGCAATTATTTTTAACAAAACTGTTAATTTAGCGGGAAAGATAATTAATTATTGCAGACAAATTTATGCGGAGGTAGGCAACTTTGGTTTCATAAGTTTGTGTACTTGGCGGTTTATTACTTTTTCATAAATATCAAACAAACGATACGAGATAATTTGTCATAAATTCGGTTAATACATTTTTATCTAAATTATTTTACATTTACAGTGTATATTGTACTTCATAAATTGCTTCTTTTTGTGATATTAAAGTTTTACACTATTTTTGATAAAAAATGCAATAAATGGGGTTTTTGTGCAAGTTTTATACAATAAATGGCTTATGCGTAAATGTATTATATTATATTTATTACGCCTCTGACATTAAGAAGACACTAAAATCCGCAAAATAATAAATTGTTTATACAAATTTGATTTGCTATTTTAAAAGCAACTTCAGCTTAAGATAATATGTATATTTGCAATTGCGTTAGTAAAAATGTTGTTTGTAAGCTTGTGTACACATAATTGGGCATATAGTTTACATAAACTGTTGTTTGTATTACATTACATTCGTATTTTCTATATTTATGTGTAATTAGTTGCGTTCTTATATTTTAAAATGTATACTTGGTTGCATACAATAAAACATCAAATAGGCATTAAAATCAATGTTTATTATATGCAATTGCCGCTACTAGCTTGCAATGTAAGTTGCCTATAGTCAGAAATACCATTTATTGATCCATTTCAATTTCAAATATAAATTATTAATATATTAATTAAACTAATACTTAAATCAACTTTACTTTGTTAATTGAAGTATACTAATTGATAATGTTTATAAGGTTATGAAAATATTGAATATTCAAGTTATATCGTAAAGAAATTTGAAGAATCTACTTAAATCACAAAGATTTGAAGGGTGCTTTAGTTTCAATTCCTTTCACCGCAATTTTAATATCAGCATACATAGTTTGTCAACAATTGGTTTTGTATTTTTCAAATTTTGCATTTGTTTTGTAATGACGATATTTTAGTTATAAATTTCAATTTATTCAAATTAATTTTATAACTGAAGTTATTTGTCTACTTTTCAACAACTGTAAAGTTTTGTCTTTGTAGTTGAAATGTGAACAATATGTTTGAACAGAGTTGAAGTACTTTCAACAGTTTACTTCTAAATAAAGGATGTAAATATTAATAAAAAACTAAACTGAAATAAAATAACAATTTACAATATTTAATTTATATTAGGTAATATTACCTGTCTGATAATACAAATCTTGCAGATTTGCTATGATAACTCATATTTTCAATATAAAACCAGCATTGTGGTAACGATATAAAACCTACAAAGCTTTATAAGTACTACTTACTGCTGCGTTTTCTTTTATAAAAACTTTTTTATAAAAAAAGTGGTTTAAAAAATAACGTCGGTTACTATTATATGTAATATAAACCAATCAATGTTCAGCCATAATAAAATACTTTTTACTAAACTTTGTAATGTTCGTTATGTGATAGGATGTGTCGATTTGCAGACATTATTTTAAGTAATATCATGTTTCAGCAATGGCTGGTAATTTAAAAGGAGAAATTTACGTTCACAGTATAGAATTATGCGACCAAACGCGTTTTACAAGTGCAGTCCTACTGAATCAAATTGATCGTAATTCGGTCCAATTAGTCCTGCAGTGCTTTCAAAAAACAAAGTGTACTAAAGTTTCATTCTAATCAATTGCTTACTTGTTTCAGCAGATTTTTCAGGTCATTACTTAATAGCCACGTTATTCAAGATGACTATTTAATCAATTGAAATACAATATGCATAATATTGTTAAAATGTATTAGTTATTTTAATGATTTTGGATTGAATATGTTTATTCGATGGCAAAACACATTTTTGCTTATATCAATCAGATTGATTTCAAGCGCAATATTTCAAACCATTTTAATGACGCGTCGAGATATACAAAAAGTTTACTATTTTCATAAAAATCATCTGGTTTAAATTACTCACACTAGTGTTTCAAGGTATGCATCACTTATTAGTGTGTTTAGCATCTCAACAGAAACATAATTTGCACAAAATTACATTAATGTTTTATACATTTAATGCTAATAATCAATGTAATAACAACATTGCATGGCTTGAACCAGTGAAATGCTAAGCACACTGATAAAGGGTGCTGTGAAACACATATCCTGTGACTCATAGTAGGTGGAGAAGCGGTGTGATTGCTCAGTTATAGAGCGTTCGTGGTTTGATCCCCAAAATATGACTATATAATAACTTTAAAACTGTAAAACGCACCAATCCCTTGCAAATTATCTGGTTCAAATTACATACACTAGTGTTTCAGGGTATGCGTCACTTATCAGCGTCTTTAGCATTTTAACACAAATAATAATTTGCCCAAAATTACATTGATTTTTTATACATTTAATGCTTATAACAAACGTAATGACAACATCTTAATTGCATGGCTTAGACTAGTAGCGCTAGGCACACTGATGAAAGATGCATACCTTGAAACACATACCCTGTGACTCACATTGGGTGGAGAAGTGGTGTGATAGCTCAGTTATAAAGCGTTTCGTGAAATATAACTAAATAATAACTTTAAAACAGTAAAACGCACAATATAATTTTAATGTTGTTCCGCATAGCTTTGTAGAAGTTGTTGGAGGATTTTAAGCATATATACCAAAACATTGTCAATGTAATAAGTTTATTTAAATTAATATTTTTTTAATTATTATTATTTAATAAAATAAATTTTTTCAATGTCATTAATTAAGTTTGGAAGCGTTTTTTATTCTTTAGAAAAATCGAGGCAACATATTCAAACTCGAAACAATACAGTAAAACTGCACTCAAACTAGATTTAATTAAAATTACCGAAACTTTGTAAAATTTTGTTTGCAAAATATTGAATATACATTTTATATAATTTCCTGCCATAATAACTGGAAGTAGCACATTTTTAAATTAAATCATTGTTCACAAATGAAAACTTGCTATCTGAATTGCTTTGTAATATAAGTTAATTCCATATTAACTGCAGAATTTCCTGGAAAATATAAAGTCTCGGAAATATAATAATTGGAAGGAAGTGTAGTCCAATGTAACAAGCTGCGATTAAAGATGTGCGACACAATTAAAATTGCTCAGCTACAGGTAAGCTAACAGGATTTATATAAAAAATATTTATTATATGTTATATCAAGGGTTATTATAAAATAAAGCAGAAATGGGAAGTTCAGCCAACGAGTTCTGCAAATATAGAAAAGAGATGAAAGATAAAATGTTTTGCGCTCAGATGATTATTAAGAACACGGAACACAAATGCAGTAATTGAAAAACGTTTTGATGTGCATTTGAAAAATAAAACTTTGTGGTTTTATATTACATTATACAAAGCAAATAAAGAAACCTAAAATGGTGTAGAATATATTATATGCAATGATAAAAGCAAGTTTAATTATAAACTAATAAATAGCATTAAAATATATAACCTGCCTAGTAACTGGTAAGTTTTGTTTCAATTAAACAAATTTGTAATCATTATTTCATTTTCTATCTTGAATGGAGTTTTTTATTCAAAAAATAATACATTTTTTTGTTATACATTGATAATGATATACAATTCTTAAAACATGTGGCTTTCAGCCGTTTACTAAGATCGATACAGCTTAAAATATGATATACAAACTAACAAAAGATGTCTTACTTCTCGTTATTTCTGGCTTTAAAAATGCAGCCTTAGATAACAAAAGGTACAGTTTATACTAAAATATTCGAATAAAAACAGTTAAGCATGTTAACATCCGTATTTTATCTGCTATTCCAGGTAAATATAAAATAAAACAATTTTTTTAAATTTATAATTAAATCGAGTTGGTAGACTAAAATGCAATTAATTTATTCACTAAAACTTTAAAATTGCAACAATATTTTAAATTTTATATTTTTTTTGGTTGTATTAATCTAATTTTTAAATATTTTAAACCTTGAGGGTGATATGATTTGTTTCTTGGCATTGGTGTGTATTGTAATACTAAGAAAGCCCTTATTTGGTTAATCGTGATGACTTGCTGGTCAAATTTCCGTTGGGTATTCTTATCTGCAACCGGAGATTGCATTGTAGAACGGCAATGAGGCTGCACTAAATATTTTTTGGGGTTTGGTGAGATTGGCACTGACGTAACACACAACATATCTTTGCTCGTTTTCTTTTTAGAATTACACAATTCTCAGGTTACACGCATCAGTTTGGAGAAGGTCTAGCCAGAGAAGAGATGTTGAGCTAGTGATCATTGTATGGCTTGTTCTTTGGTTTTAATCCAAACAAAAGGCTTTTTAACTTCTTAGAACTTCATAAAAGGACTGTCTACAAACAAAAAATTTGGGACGTATCTTTTGCACTTTCACATCTTGCGTAAAGTAGGCCATAATATTATTTAAGTAGACCAAAAAAATAGTATAGCCAATAACCAGTCGTCAAGTCAAGGTTGGAATTCCAAAATTCTTTAGTCTCTTTTATTTTTATAAGCAGAACTTGTAACTGCTGCTGATGCGTTCTTTGATTATTTTATTTGTGAGCAATTTGAAGACTTTTTTGAAGATTTGGAAAAACTTGGGCGGGTGAGTTACTCCAGATTATAATTACCAGCAAGTACTTACTTATTAACAAAGAAATGCCAGTTTTTTCTCTCTGCAGATGTTCGAGGTTCTTTGGTCAGAGGAGATGCAGGTAATTTATAATTTCTTAATAATTAATACTTAAACGGGTGGGCAGGTCACTCCAAATTACAATGACTAGCAAGTAATTTGTACTGAAGTGCCCACCCACCTGTCCAAGTGTTTATCTTCTCTGCCAGGTGTTAGAAGTGCCTTAGTCAGAGAAGGTAAAAATGATTTCTAATCTCTTGATGGACGGGTGGGTGGGTCACTCTAAAGTATGATTACCAGCGCGTAGTTTGTACTGGAATGTTTGTTGTCAAAAACTAAAAAAAGTTTTTTTTCTCTGCAGGTGTTAGAAGTCCTTTAGTCAAAAGAGGTGGATGTGATTTTTAATATCTTAATGACCAACACGTGGGCGGGTGGGTGGGTCACTTCAAACTATGATTACTAGCAAATTGTTTGTATTAGAGTGTCCGCCCACTTACCTGCCTAAGTGTTTGTTATCAAAAAACTAAAATTTTTTTTTCTCTGCAGGTGTTAGAAGTTTTTTAGTCAGAAGAAGTGGATGTTATTTTTAATCTTTTAATGATCAACATTTGAGCGGGTCGGTGTGTCACTTCAGACTTTGATTACCAGCAAATAGTAGTACTGGAGTGCTTACTTACCCGCCCAAGTGTTTGTTAACAAAAAATTAAAAGTTTCTTTTTTTTGCAGGTGTTAGAAGTCCTTTAATCAGAAAATGTAATGTAGTAAATGTGATTTATAATCTCTTAATGACCAACACCTTGGCGGGTAAGTGGCTTACTTGAAATCATGATTATCAGCAAGGAATTTGAACTGAAGTGCCTACCCATCCGCCCAAGTGCTTGTTATCAAAGAATTAAAAGTTTCTCTTTTTTGCAAGAGAGATAAATACCTAAGTCAGAAAAAGCAAAGATGATTTCTAATCTCTTGATAATCAACGCTTGGGCGGGTGGGTAAGTTATACCAAATTATAATTACCAGGAAGTAGTTTGTACTGGAGTGCCCACCTACCTGCACAAGTGTTTGTTATTAAAGAATTGAAAGTTTCTTTTCTCCGCAGATGTCCCTTAATCAGAGAAGGTGAAAGTGGTTTTTAATTTTTTTAATGACCAACACAATAGTATGACCAATAACCGGTAGTCAAGTCAAGCTTAGAATTCTAAAGTTTTTTAGAGTTTTTGTTATTTTTGTGAGCAAAACTTAGTAGCACTGAGGCGCAGTAAATGCTGCTGCTACTGCGTTCTTTGATTATTTTATTTGTGAGCAATTTGTAGACTATTTTTGAAGATTTAAGAAATCTTGGGCAGATAGGTGATAATGATTACTAGCAAGTACTTTAAACAGAGTGCCCACCCACTTGTTTAACTGCTTGATAACAAAGAAATGCAAGTTTTTCCTTTCTACAGGTGTTAGAGGTCATTTGGTCAGAAGAAGTGCAAGTAATTTCAAATCTTTTGATAACTAATACTTGGACGGGCGGGCAGGTCACTCCAAATCATGATGATTACCAACAAGTAGTTTGTACTGGAGTGCCCACTTACCCGCCCAAGTGTTTGTTATCAAAAAACTAAAGGTTTCTTCTCTCTGCAGGTGTTAGAAGTCTTTTAGTTAGAAGTGATGGATGTAATTTTTAATCTCCTAATCACCAACATTTGGTCGGGGGGGTGGGTCACTTTAAACCATGATTACTAGCAAATAGTTTGTATTGGAGTGCCTACTTACCCGCCCAAGTGTTATCAAAAAAACTAAAGAATTCTTCCTTTTGCAGGTGTTAGAAATCTTTTAGTCAAAAGAAGTTAATGTGATTTCTAATCTCTTAATAACCAACACCTTGGCGGGTGGGTTACTTTAAATTATGATTACCAGCAAGTAGTTTGTACTAATTTATGATAACATTGTACCAACGGCAAATAAGACTCTCTCATCAATAGACTTTCAGTACAAGCTACTCGCTAATAATCATAATCTGAAGTGATCAACCCAATTGCCCAAGTGCTTGTTAGCAAAGAATTAAAAGTTTTTCTTCTCTGCAAAGGTGATACATTTTTGAGTCAGAAAAGGCAAAGATATTTTCTAATCTCTTGATTAGCAACCCCTAAGCGGGTGAGTAGGTTAGTCTAAATTATGATTACCAGCAAGTAGTTTGTACTAAAGTGAAAGTTTTTCTTCTTTGCAGGTGTTAGAAGTCACTTAATCAGAAGAGGTAAATATGGTTTCTAATCTCATAATCAATCAACACTTAGGCAGGGTCATTTCAGATCATAATTACTAGCATGTATGTGTTTATACTGGAGTGCCTAGCTACTCGCCCAAGTGTTTGTTATCAAAGAATTGAAAATTTCAGAGAAGGTAAAAGTGATTTCTAGTATTTTTAATGACCAACATTTGGTCGAGTAAGTTGGTTACTTCAGATCATGATTATTAGCAAGTAGTTAGTAATAGAGTGCTTGTACTGAAAGTCTATTAGTGGGAGATGGTCTAATTTACAGTTGGTACAATGCTATCATTGATTACCACATAAGTTTTTTTAGAAAAAATCTTTTAATTTGGAAACAAGTTTACAAACATTTCAATATTTTTCTAGACCAAAACTTGGTATACTAGCGTTTTTACTCGTAGTGCAGACATTGGCGGAAGTAGTCAATACTTTTGTGTGTATAAAACAAGAATGACCTGGCATTGGTTACTATTTTTTACGGTTGTTTGCTTTACTCATCTGCTTGATAGATGTGTTTTAAGTAAGCCGAGTAAAATTCTGGTTTGCTAGCAAATCTAACAGAACTTTGATTTGGTTTTGTTGATGTTTACGGCAATGTAAAGTTGTGCTGGATGTTTGTAAGCATGTGGGTCTGTTTTTAGGAAGAAAGGTTTTCTTTGAAAATTAGTTTACTTTTAGCGTTTTGTTTATTTTTGTTTATTTTTGGCAATGTTTGTTGTTGTTGGGTCAAATCGGAGTATTTTTGGTTCCTGGTTATGTTTTTTGGCTCTGCTAGAATGTTTGCCATTAGTGATTGAAAACTAGGCCGGTGAGGTTTGCAACGGGTTAAGTTGGTTTCTATTTTAATGGCGGTACTTACCAGTTCTTCAAAATTTTAAAAGTAATATCCAGTGACTGTTTGATTTAAAGTTCTACTAACGTTGCAAAAGTGTTTGTCATAACTTTTTCTAAGTGGTGCAGATACACTTGGCAATATAAAACAACTGGCTTTGTAAGCAACTTTAGACTAGTTTTTTGACCTGTAGGTAAAAGTAGTTAGTTGGTCTCAAAATTTGTTGTTTAGAATTTACATAGGGTAGGCAAGATCCTTTTGCGTATCAGCTATCAAAGGTTTTGGCCAATTTTCTAAGTTGATGAGTCATTATTTTGTTATAGATCAAGATTTGCTAACCTTTGAAATATTGTTTGATTGCCAGTTTAAATAGTGAAAGATAAAGATATTGAAACTAGGTCTTTAGTAGTATTCATCAAAAATTTTGGGGAAGCAACACAAAAACTGACGATTCTTTGGAGAACCCAAATTTAGCCAACAAAGCCAAGAATGTAACCCCAAAGCCAAAGTTTTTGTAAGCGGCCAGGCGTAAGCTTTGCAGGCCATAAAAGCTTACACAACTAAACGTTAGGTTACATAGCAAAGAAGCATTTGGTATATCAAAAACGCAAAAAAACAACTCAATGACTAATAGCAAAAACAATAAAACAAAAACTAGTGACTTTTTGAGAAAACACAAACTCAATCTACAAAGCCAAAGACTGCAAAGTCAAAACTTGTAGAAAATGCCAGCCGTAAGCTCCGTAGGCCAAAAAAGACTGAAGACAGCAAAACTCTTTGCATAAAACACTCTTAGTATATCAAAAACGCAAAAACAAAACCTGTTCAGCAACAGTCAAAAACTTAAAGAATACTTTCAAAGGTATTGCATTAGCATTACTCTCAACAGGGTACCTGAATTGCTCATACAACTCAGTTGAAGCAAGAACTTTCAAAACTTTTACTTTGGCTTAGATTGATAATTTGAATAAAAAGCAGGCATTACATCGATTTTAGGAATGCACTTTTAAAAAGAGTTTCTAAAAATCAACTGTACAAACTAGCCAATTAAAAAGTTGCTTCTCAGTACATTGATAAAAAAACTTGTTGAATTGCAAAAAACTTTAGATCTAATAAATTTTCTTGATCCTAGAAAAGTTATAATATGCTTGTCTTGATACCAAAAACCAAGAGATGACAAATACTTCATGGAAAATCAGCTTACCAAATAGGAAGCAAGAGAACATTTACTGGATCCAAATTTGCTCCCATACAAGATCAAAAAAGAAAAGTTATAACATGAGTACTAGGACTACAGTTGAAAGCATTGGCTACAATCTGCTAGTCTGGATACCAAAAAACTAGAATATAACAGAAACTTTATGGAAAATCAGCTCGCCAAATAGAAAGCAAAAGAAATATTTATTAGATCTAAATTTGCTTACGAGATTTCATACAAGATTAAAAAAAAAACACACAAAACTTAATGCAAAACGCAGCAATCAGGCCATAACATATTACCATAATTTGGTAATACACACAACTCAAATCAGGCTAAAATGGCTAACAAATTTGATAATCAGACACTTTGGTCTTGACAAGCAATACTTATTATGCAGCAATTGTATAAAAAAAGAAAAAACACTTGCTGAGCGAATGCAATGCTTCTTTGGCAAACATAACCTAACCAAAGAAAAGCTAAAGGTAAATTCTTAGCAAAAGATTTTAAACATTATCAAAGAGACAGAACTGCTAAGTCAGTTAAACAACGCAAATCAACATTCAATTATGCAACTTTCTAAGACAGTGTTTAGCAAATACAAAAATGTGACTTTTTGGCATTTAGAAAATAATTTCATCAATTCAATGTTGTAACAAAAAATACGTTAGTTTTAACCGACCAAGTTACACTAGTGTTTCAGGATATGCAGTCATCATCAGTGTGCTTAGCATCTCATTAGTCAAAAAGACAGTTTACATAAAACTACAATAACTTTGTTAAAGTTTAGGTATAGAAATGTGTCACGCAGTTCAAAGTTTTGCGTTACCACCTCTGACACGTAACTAATTAGTTATAATTACTATCCTTCATTTAATCTTCACAAAAATCAATTTGAAAGTTTTAAAAAATCTGCTGCTAACTAAAAACTGATACTTGTATGTGTCACCGTCTGATGATGGCCTTGTAAAGGTTGAAACATGTTACGGAATAAATATATTTGTAATATAGTACATAGTAAATGTTTAAGCAGCAAGTAATAATAACAGAAAATTTAATAATTCTTTTATGTTTGACAAAACAAACTTGAAGCAAAATATCAACTAACAATTTTAAATTTATCACATATCTGTAGGAAGTATAAAAAGCACTTACAAACAATCGAATTATTATTAATAATCCAGATATATTATGTGACAAATGACAATAAAGTAGTAAACTGATTAATTAATTTGTTTTTAATGCATATTTATATCAGTAATATTTTTTGCTATAATTATGTTTTAACAAAATAAAATAAATTTAACATTTTAATAATAATAAGAAATGCATAGTTTATTTTATTGCTTTTAGTTGATATGTTTGTATCAACATTATTGATTAACTAAATGCACCGTATTACCTACATAGATAGAACTTTTATTATATGCATTTATTAAAAATGAGTTAGTAAGCATTCATGGTTACATCAATATGCTCATGCAAGTTTGACAAGGTTTCGCAGATTATTGTTGGTCAAAATTAATTATCTGAAACCCACAACTGCATGGATTATGGATTATTATTGTATGTAGTTGCATTGAAGTGTAATTGTGTAAAGGAGCTTATGTATTAATTTAGTATTAATCAAGTAAAATAGTAAAAATAATGAAAAGGGTTTTAAGGAACATTTGTGCATTTTCAATTAAATAGCTATAAGATTAACATAGTATATAACTTATTATATATAAGACAGTAAAATTTACAAATTTAATAAAATTCGAAAAAAGAAACGAAGTAACTAGATATGTATGCATTAAATTAAAGTCTCTATTACTTAACTCAAACCCGTTAATAAAATAATGCACTCTATCCAATGCAATGTATTTAGATACATAGATCCTAATAACTTTAAAATTAATAAATGATGTTTTTTTATGTAAATTGTCTTTTCATCTATTAAAAGATACATACACTCGTGTTGCAAGGTATGCACCTATCATCAGTGTACCTAGCATCTCACTGGTCAAAGAGACAATTTACAAAAAATTACAGTAACTATTAAACAGTTTATGTTTATTAATGTGTCGAAGGTTCAACGTTTCTGCTAATAGGGGGCATTGCGTTAACAAAATAATTGTTTATAATTACATTTCTAAACTTTTACAAAAATCACGAATACAAAAACATCATTTTCATTTTAATAACAAATAAAGCGTACAAACCATAAACGCGTATCCGAATGACTGATTGATTAAGGTAGGTTAGTTTTAAATTCTGTTTAAAAAATCCAGACAAAATTGGGGTGCTGTCTGGCCCTAGCAACACGCTTTATATTATCCTCCCTTTCTGGTTTCCATGCACGACATAAACACGCGGCTGTCATTCCACAGATACAAATATTATGCATTGGTAGTTAGTATGAAATATTGTCCCCTACGTATGGTCACTTGAGGGTTCAATAAAAGAAAGCCATCCCTTGCAATTTTTTTAGCAATGAATAGATTATTTGAAACTGAAATTAATTAATATTACATTATCTATTTCCATCTTAAAAATAAAAATACAAAACATTGATGCTTTATATAATGATCGTTAAAATTTACTACAAACGAGGTTGGAAATTATAAAAATTAATTTAAAATAGAATTAAATTGTTACGATTTCCTTTTTAAAGCAAAGATTATTAAATATTTTAACAAGCAAAATAATAAGTAAACTTTGATCTTAAATTGCAAATAAATATATAATTACAATAGTTATCTCGAGTCCTGATTCATTATAAATTATACTATAAGTATAATTTTATAGTTCAGTTGTGCTTTGCTATAATTACTAAGTTAATACTATCTCTTTAATTTATACAAGTTGAATAAATTAGTAAGCCGCGTGATAATCAAGGCGGGCGAGATAAAAATGCTAAATGTTTTAAACGTGAATTCCGGAACACTTGTTTTATTATTTAAATAGTATATAAAATTGCTTCTTGAGATTGTATATCATACACAAATTAATTATTTTTTTAGCTTATTTATTTTAAAAGGAAACAATTGATTTTTACTTAACAAGAAAAACGTTTATTAATCCTTTATTTAACACATTAAATTGCACTTTGAAGAACAAATTTTGAAATATTTTATAAAATTAGTTTAGTTTTTAAGAAGCACATAAATGTAAATTAGCTTATACCAATGCTGATAGTTTTATGTATTAGTCATTATACAGGGTATTAAGTTAGGTTAGGTTAGGTTAGGTTAGGTTAGGTTAGGTTAGGTTAGGTTTAACTATTGATAAATTTTTAAGATTTGAAAAACATGTCAAAAGAGTAACAATTAATGCAAAATTGGTTGCAGCATCTGTATGTAGGATGATGCCAAGATGCGGAGGAATTACTGAAGAAGAAAGAAGAATTATGGCATCGGTATTTGCATCTGTTGTGATGTATGCAACCCCAATTTGGTCAGTAGCACTTAAATATGACAAATATATTGGGTTACTTAACAATTTACAAAGAAACGTTGCTATCAGAATCTGTCGTGCTTACAGAACAATTCCAATGATGAGTGCAATGGTATTGGCTAGAACTATTCCATACTCGATTTTGGCAGAAAAGAGACAAATTATATAGGGTAAAGATAAAAAAGAAAAAGCAAGAGTTAGATCAGAGACTTTGATAAAATGGCAAAGAATGTGGGAGTCTGATGGAAAAGAAAAGTGGACACATGAACTAATTCCAAACATTTTAGGATGGATAGAAAGAAAACACGGGCAAATTGGATATTTCTTAACACAGTGTTTAACAGGACATGGGTGTTTCAAGGCATACTTAAAAAGAATTAAGAAAATTAACAATGACAAATGTGTATATTGTGATGGTGTAAACACAACTCAACATACGTTGCTGGTCTGCCCAAAATGGGAAGTTGAAAGAAGAGTGGCGGAGACTGCACTTTGCATAGAAATTAAAGTCGAAAATGTAATTAACCTAATGTAAGAAAATAGCACAAAATGGGATATCATCAATAGTATGATTGAAAAGATTATAACAAAAAAAGAAGAAGATGAAAGGTTTAGAGAGAAATAAGGTGAGCAAAATTAAAACAATAAGAAACAGATTAATTATATAAAACCTGGTCGAATGAAGAAATGCAAAAGCGGATGCCATGGAACTGAGGGAGATGAAAAAGAGGAGGGTTAGTGGGTAGGGTCCTTACTGAATTAGAGAACGAGTCCCACACACCTCTGTATTGAAGAGACATGCATAAAGCATTACTCCTCTCTCTAAAAAAAAAAGTTAGGTTAGGTTAGGTTAGGTTGTGTTAGGTTAAAAAAAGAATACGGACCGAAACCCAGTATATTGGTGGAAACCAGAGATTAACAAAGCTAGAAAGGAAGGGCACAGTGCTAGAAGGCAGCAGACAAAAGCCAGAGGAAATACAAAAACAAACCAACAAACAACAGAACATTTAGAAAACCCATACAAACAGAAAAAAGAGCCTTAAAACTAGAAATACTGAAAGCCAAAGAAGAATGCTGGAACAAAATAATAAACAAAATAGACACCAACCATTGGAGACAAGAATACAAGATTGCTAATAGGACATTTCGATTGCGACAGACAATTGAACCGAAGGTTGAAGAGGTTAGTAGCATAGTCAATGAGTTATTCCCAAACGTACCAATAACGCAAAGGACAATACTAACTTGCGGAAAACCACCGCCACTAAAGAAGAACTGGAACAAGCGGTAAAAAAATTAAAAAACAAAATGGCCCCAGACAAAAATCCGGCAGAAATTTTAAAAATTGGAATGATGGCTAACCCTCAAAAATACTTAGATACAATGAATGATATACTTATTGATGCTAAAATCCCAAAGGAATGGAAGACGGCTCAGCTAATATTGATAGAAAAACCACCTACAGATAAATCCAAGGAGAAAAAATACAGGCCACTAAGCCTAATAGACAGTACTGGAAAACTGCTTGAACAGCTGCTAGTTAGCCGTCTAAAGGAAGACCTTACCACGAAAGGAGAACTGGCTCCAAACCAATATGAAAGCAAAGGCACGACAAATGCACTCGAAAAGGTATGTAAGGCAGCAAAAGCAACTAAAAAAAATGCATACAAAAACCGGAGCTATTGCATGCTCATTACGCTAGATGTTAAGAATGCATTTAACACGGCAAATTGGGAACGAATCCTAGAGGAAATGACAAGAACAAATATAGAGCCGTACCTCAGAAATTTATTGGCAACTACCTAGAAGACAAACATCTAATAGTAGGTAAAAGCACCACTAGGCAAGTTCCACAGGGGTTGGTCCTGGGACCACTTTTGTGGAATATCTTGTACGACAACGTTATTGGAATAAAAATGCCAAAAAAAGTAAAGCTGGTCGGGTATGCAGATGATACTGCTATTATCGTCATTGCCAAAACAAAAAACATTACTACAAAAAATAGCACAAACGGCGGTGGAAAAAACCATACAAAGAATAAAAGAGCTAGGACTGGCAATTGCGCTACATAAGACAGAAGCTGTAATACTTTACGGAGGTTACAAGTTAAAGAAGATGCAAATAACTGTAAAAGACTAAATAATAAAAACTAAGGAAACTATTAAATATCTAGGTATTAAATTCTTCTTGAAGAAGCCGCCGCCAGAATAAAAAAAATGCTTTGTACATGGCTAGGATCATGCTCAACTTAAAAAGACCAAATTTTCAGACCAGGAAACTCTTTAGCTCAGTGACTCATTTAGCACTTCTGTATGGGGTTCCAATCTGGTGGGAGTCGATGAAAGTTACTAAATACAGACAAATTGTAGACAAAGCACAGAGGAGAGTACTCATAAGAGTTGGACAGGCCTACAAAACTGTATCTAATAAAGCAATACAAGTCATTACTGGCATATCCCCTATAGAACTACAGGCAGCAGAGAGAAGACTTGCATATGAGAAGAAACAAGAGATTTCCTACAAATATTGGTGCCGCAAGACTCTGCAGGAATAGACCAAAAAATGGAAAACACTCACCGGAACAGCAAACTGGACAAAGAGGCTTATAACTAACATTAAGACATGGACCGCAAGAAAACATGGCAACATTGACTATTACCTGTGCCAGTTTCTTAGTAGTAGTTTAGGTATAAACCAAACGTTTCGTGTTTGGTTCATACCTAAAAAGATTTCATATAAAAGGTGAAGACAGCTGCACCTACTATGAAAAGGAAGACACCACAGAACATGCTTTCTTCAAATGCAACAAATAGGAAGGAGCAAAAATAGACATCGAGAGAGCCATAAACACACTAATAAGACCTAAAAATATTATTCAATATATGCTTGAATCGCAAGAAACGTGGAGTAGGTTGCATAACTGAATCAAACTAGTGATCACAGAAAGAGAAGAAAGAGAGATCAAAGAAAAAGAACAATAAGTAGAATCAGGGGTGATAATATGCAAGTGCGTAGTTCTGCCCAAAAGATAATCGAAGATACGAGGAGGAAGAGGTTTAGTCGGTAGGCAGCTACTGAAGAAGTCTGAATCCGGCACGCCCATAGAACATGGATGTTTTTGCTGAAGATTTTTCTTCTTCGGTTATAAAAAAAGGTTAGGTTAGGTTAGATTAAGTTGCAGCAAAAATCCAAAGAGTTATTTCATGGATTATTCTAAAAATATTTTGTTTTATGATGACTTTTAAAAACCATATTTGTTTTGAAGATAAAGGTTGAACAAAATTTGCGACAGTTACAACATTTTATTATCAAAAAGTACATGTAAAGTTGCTGATTCTACAATAAATGTTTGAAATGACTTCTTTTAGCCTGAATACAAGCATTCAATCTTCTCGTCATTAAGTGCCAAACTTTTTTCAATTACATCAAGGTTGTTTCTAATTGAGTTACATTCATCAATTTTCTGATTTTGCAAGTTGTCCAAATTCTCCACTAAAGTAACGTAAACTAATGACTTCAAATAGTCTCATAAGAGTTAATCCAGGGAATTTAAATCTGGGAATCAAGCAGTTTATGAGTGTGGCCCACCTCGATCAATTCAGCTTGTTGCTGCTAAATAAGCACAAACAATCAAACTGATCCTGCATAAACCACATTGCAATTCTTGTTGCCAATAGTACATAATTCAGAAACTGCAGTAGCATGTGTTCCAAAAAGTTGTAATACATCTCGCCGGTAAGTCTTTCTAGTAGAAATACTGATCCAATTAGACAGTCGCCCACAATTCCAACCCAAACATTCAAGGAGAACTAAAGTTGAAAACAATCTTCACATACCTAATGCGGATTTTTAACTGCTCACACATGGTTGTTAAGAAAATTTCTTATTGCAATTCTTAAAAAAGTGGCTTCATCGATGAAAAAAATATGTGTGAAGAATTGAGGAATTAGAATTAATGTTTGCAAAAGCCATTGACATAACGCAATGCTTAAAGGAAAATCAGAAGGTAGTAGTACTTAAACACGCTCAATGTGGTATGGATACAACAAATTGCCCTTAAAATTTTTCCAATTTGTCCAATGACTTATATTTAAAGTATTGGCAATTATTTGCGGAATACATGAAATGCATGTCAGTCATCTCGGCGTTTGTATAGTAATTCATGGTAGAGGAATTCACTAACTATTAAAGACACGTCAAACGGCCAAACGCCACTCAATCTAAACAACTGCAACCGATACATATGATGATCAATGACGAGACGTATTCAAATGAAATCCACTTGTACATTAGTAGGTAAAACAGCCAATTTTTTGTGCTTGATAAACTTATTAGCGTACACCATATTTTTATTTACATTAATGATTTCAACAAATATCGAATATGGTAGTCGCAAATTTTGTTCACCCTGTATCTTCGAAACAAAGAGGTTTTTCAGAAATCATCATAGGACAAAACATTATTAGAATACACCAAGAAATGAATAATAAATATTTAATTTTGATTAATTTATATTTCATATATTATTCAAACAACTTGATTGTCTTTTATTACCCCGTTTACTAAGTCATATAATTGACCTAAATTATTAGTTAGAATTGTCCCTACAGTGCGCTTTTAAAATTTCCAGATGTAAGCAATATTATAATTATAATTTATATTCCATTGAAATAGTAAATGTATGCTGCAAAATAGAATTTCCAGTAATATATAATTAAATATTTTCATTAAGTCTACATTTGTATCATTTGAATTCTACTTTAATTTGTATATTAAATATGAATGCCTCTAACAAAGAAATATACATTTTATTAATATCAATTTGCTTATTACCAGTTATGAAATATAGTGCGATGTTATGAAATTGTAAAGAGAAATATTTTAATAAAAACATGTCAGAAGAAAGATTTTTATATTTCCTCCCCTATTGCTTGAACTCATTCATTCAAATATAATTACTACCTGCATTTATACAAAACATGGGGTGAGTTACAGTTAACATATTATATAACTCTAAATTATAAACACAAATTTAATTTAAATATATAATTTTAATTAAAAAAATGCTTGTACATTGTTTAAATATTAAAGTAATCCTCATCATCTCTTTAATTTAATGTATAGAGGTGTCTTAAGGGAAAAAACTTTCTGAAAGGAGTTAGGACGTGTCTTGTATGTGCAAAGTAAAGTCCAGCGAGTAAAAACTAATCCCCGTAGGCGAATGTAAGTAAAGTTAAGCTAAGTATAAATATTAAACCATGAATAATTAAATAAAACAAGTTAATTGTGGTTTTATATTTTTTGTTGTGTCAGTTGATATAAATAAATCAAAATATGTTGTTTTGCAAATAAAATTTTGTATAAAAAAGCGATAAACGATAAAAATATTTTAAATAATTAGGCGCAAAATAGTAAAAGATTTAAAACAACTTACATGTTATTAATTAACAGAATAAAGTGCAAGTTGATGTGTGGATATTACTTGATATAGCACAACATAAGTATAATGAATATAATATACATATAATAAAGCTAGCTTGTCCGTAGAACTTTTTTTATATAACTGACGCAACCCACGCTAATCCTCCCAACCACCACTCCGTGCTTAAACGACAAATATTAATTAACTTAACACTATTCAGCAATATTTGTAATAATGAAGAAGCGGCCGTTGTTGTCAAATCATTTGACCGCATCGCTTAACTGCGCAAAAGTTACGTCTTGTGCCCGACCTTTGCTCCAAGCTGCTATGCCCCACTCCACTCCATTCTCAGCGCGTCTTCGTAACGACCCGCAATTGTTTCCGCGCTGCTTTTTTATAAATTAAACAATAAACATATAATTTTTTTGTAGCATAGGACTGGTAGTCATACCGCGATTTCTACAATTACATCAATCACCTAATTAACACATCCCCAAGGTATACTTTAATACCAGTGTGTTTATGACTGCTCTTTACTAATCTAATGTATCCTGCATACAATTTCATGACCCAACTGGCCAGTGTAAGCTGGACAATCTTTTGCAGTTATTGTGCAACTCCAAAGTCTCAACTGCCAGTGCACAAGCATGCTTCTAACGACTGTTACGTATATAACCTCAATGCCAAATATGGTGTTAACATACAACCCCAAGACCTCGTGCCAGTGTATAAATAACTATCTTTTACAGCCTAGTACAACCCCAACTCTGGCTGCGTACCTGGTATGCTACAACTGTCAAGTAAATCAATAACCTTAATGCCAATGTATTTTATTTTACACACCTCTAAGACTTTTCTCAGCCTATGTTTAAATAACTTTAAACAGTTGTGACCCTTAAAGAGTATGTTGAGTTACTTTTAGATCTCAGTTATTAATTTCTACGTTTATTGTCCGTATATCTATTTATTTTGCACCATTGCTTTGGCAGTATTTTTTGGTGTTTCACTATACACTTTACTTTTTTCTTTAATTAGGAAATCAATAAGTGGAATTTTAGCAATAACATTGCTTTTTGTATTCTAGTTACTTTTGAAACAACATTTTAGCAACTGCAATTAAACAACGTATGCAAAAAATCTTGTTTTTAGTTTTTCTCTAACCTAACCTAATCTAACCTCACTAATGTTTATCAGTAACATGACCGCAGTAATACAATTTATATTATTGAGGTCATCTCACTGATGACCTTGTTAAAAAAAATTATAAAAAACTACCTTAGTTACTCTCAACCAAAACTTTAAAAATAAAACTTAACCTAACCTCACTAATGTTTATCAGTGAGATGATCTCAGTATTACAATTTATATTATTGAGGTCATCTCACTGATGACCTTGTTAAAAAAAATTATAAAAGACTACCTTAGTTACTCTTAACCAAAACTTTAAAAATAAAACCTAACCTAACCTAACCTTATAAATGTTCATAAGTGAGATAACCTCAGTAATACAATTTTTATAAATGAGGTCATCTTACTAATGACCTCATTAAACAAAAATGTAAAAAACTACCTTAAAAATAAAACCTAACTTAACCTAACCTCACAAATGTTCATCAGTAATACAATTTATATTATTGAAATCATCTCACTAATAATCTCATTAAAAAAAAATGCAAAAGACTACCTTAGTTACTCTCAACCAAGACTTTAAAAATAAAACCTAACTTAACCTCACTAATGTTCATCAGTATTACAATTTATATTATTGAGGTCATCTCACTGATAACATTATTAAAAAAAAATTGTAAAAAAAACCTTAGTTACCCTCAACCAAAACTTTAAAAATAAAACCTAACCTAACCCAACCTAACCTAACTTTACAAATGTTCATAAGTAAGATAACCTCAGTAATACAATTTATATTATTGAGGTCATCTCACTAATGACCTCATTAAAAAAAATTGTAAAAGACTACCTTAGTTACCCTCAACCAAAACTTTAAAAATAAAACCTAACTTAACCTCACTAATGTTTATCAGTGAGATGACCTCAGTAATACAATTTATATTATTGAGGTCATCTCACTGATAACCTTATTAAAAAAAATTGAAAAAGACTACCTTAGTTACCCTCAACCAAGACTTTAAAAATAAAACTTAACCTAACCGAACCTAACCTAACCTTACTAATGTTTATCAGTGAGATGACCTTGTAACACAGTTTATATTATTAAAGTCATTTACTAATGACCTCATTAAAAAAAAATTGTAAAAGATTACCGCAAAGTCAAACAATGTATTTTTGAGCATCTTGTGGCCCTTGTGGGGATAAAGTGTTTTTCAATAAGAGTGGGTAGATGTTAAAATGCAATAAAACAAGCTGTGTGTAAGGTATTAACAAAATTCTTTTTTTATTTGAAACGCCCATGAATGCTATCAAGTGTGGAATATGACATTGTTTAAATGCCCGCTTCAACTTCTTATGGTGGCAAGGATTTAAGTGGTCTAATTTTTAATTACTTTTTCGCATAGATTCAGCTGAATTTGAGCCTGTGTTATGTTCACCTTTAGGGCATTGGTCAATTGTGGTTTATTTGCATAGACCTGCAACTTTAAGAAACCTTACAAGAAAAAGTTTTGCGAGGTAAAATCGCATGACTTTCGTGGCTAATTCACATCATCTCTGCAAAAAATAACCTTACCCTCAAAACGTTCATGCCGAATGTCAATTGTGGCGTCTGCTGTCCTGCTGGAACCACATGTTGTCTAGGTCCATATGCTTTAATTTGGACCATAAAAAATTGGTTATAATTGTTCTGTAACGATGACCGCCTCACCAAAGTCGTTTTTAAAAAAGTACGGACCAATGACGCCGCCGGCCTAAAATCCACACCAAACGGTAATTTTTTGAGGATGCATTATTACTTGGTAAACCTCGTGTGGGTTAGTATAGTTTTATATACGGCAATTTTGTTGATTGTTAACATAGCCATTTATCCAAAAATGCGTCTTGTCGCTAAAGATAATTTTTTTGCCAAAATTGGAGTCTTCTTCCAAACGATTTGAAACCCAGTCAGCAAACAAACAGCGTTGTTTGGTTATGAACTTTGAGTTTCTGAATCAATTGAATCTTGTACGGGTGTAGGCCTAAGTCTCGACGCAAAATTCGCCAAATTGAAGTCTGCAAAAGTCTGAGCTCTTGTGCACGTCGAGGAATTGACTGCTTTGGGTTTTGCTGTATAACGGCAATGTTCTCCGTCGATCTTGCGTTCCTTGAACGTACAGGTGTTGGTTGAAAAGTCGTCTGTGAAGGGCCACTACGTCTACTGTAAAATGAGCCCAATGCGCGCAAAGTTTGCACTAATAAACACTCATTTTGATAATAAAGTTTTAATATTTAAACGTGCTGTTCAATTGTGTAACTTGCCATGGTGGTTTGGCATAAGAATAATAAACAAAAGATTTATAAATGTTACAAAAACAAAATGGCCGCCACAAACCGCCAAAATCTACCCGTGCCAACTAAAAACCCTTTATAATAGCTAAAGTAAAGTTGTCTTGTACCTTTTTTTTCTTTAAAATCATTTACAATTAACAACTTTGTTGTACTGTTAAACATATTTTGAACATCAAAAGTTACACACGGTTTCCAAAAAAACTGTTGATTACGCGGCTGCTTTTCTGGCAATGATTATAACTTTTTTGAAAACATCTATTGTTTGCCGTTTTTGTGTAGCAAACGTTTACTGAGCTTGCCTTCTGCGTCCAAAAGATTGATTGGTCTAACAGATCCAAAAGCTTAACGTTTGGTTTAGAAAGTTGCTGTAGCCGCAAGATTGTTATAAACTTCTAGCACCAGATTTGGATTGTACAAAGCTGGCTTCTTCAATACTTTTTTATTATGCACACAATTTTTTGTGAAAAAGTGAACATTACGCAATGGCCCATTGATAAGTGACTTGTCAAATGTTATATTATAACATTCAATATATTTTTTTTACAATTATGGTATTTTAGTTATAACAAAACAAATTGTTCAACAAAGATAACATAAATTGTTAATTTTTAAATTTATTGTAGTCTATTTTGCATTTGTATAATTTAAAAGCTCATACTTGTAGAAAATAGGTATCATTACGTGCTAGTTGTACAATATACTATTATTACACTTCCAAGGCCTATTTGGAAATAAATAAAACACATGTACTATATTACAATTATATTTAAAAAAAACGTCACATGTTTCAACCTTTACAAGGTCATCATTGGACGGTACAATTAACAAATAAAACTTAATAAATGTGTACATTTTTTTTTTATAAAAATACAAATGTAAATAAAATAAATTAACTGCTTCAAATAAAACATTCCAAAACACACACAGGAACTAAAATGTATTTATCGATTACTATGTACATACTACTACTTTTAATTAACAAAACAAACGACGCCCCTTGCCATTAGCGTCCAGGCAAGACATATTTTCACCCTTGATTATTCCGTAAAACATAAATTTTGTATAATAAACATGTAGAACAATCAAAATTGTTAATGTTGCTATAAAAATTAAACATATATTTATTTTGACTAGCACAAACAAATGTTGAAAACGTTTCTAAAAATTATTTTATATTTTGTAGAATTTAATATTTAGATTTGAAGCAATTCTATTTGTATACATTTAAAATCATATTTGGAAACATAAAATCCAAAGTTGTATATTAGTTTGCAAATATATACTTAAATTATTTGAAAGTTTTCTTTTAAATTTGAATGGGAAGTTAAATTTGAAAGTTGGTTATCATAAAGGTTTTTCAAGAGCGCCAAAGATAAGCTAGTTTACCTAATTAGAGATAGGTTAAATTTCAAGTAGTTTAGCTAAGAAATAGTTAATCTTTGAGATGAGCAGGAGAGACTTAGGAGCACGTGTTGATGACATAATCGATGAACAGGGCGTGCGCGAATGTAGGGTACAGCGTCAGTGTGTCGAGGGCGGCGGCCGAAGAACCAGTGTACGCCGTGTGTAGCGGGAAACGTGGATAACGTGGATAACGTATACAACGTGACTAACGTGAGAACTCTATGACAAGGATGGCAGGACGCCGAAGCAGCTCAATTGGCTGCCGTTCACTAATAGGACGAAGAACGTCTTTCTACGTTACCAGCATTCACGATCCAGTTAAGGTAAACATAAACAAAACAAAGTTTAAATTTCAAAAATTACACTCCAACACTTTAACTACAATCCCCACACAAAAATTAATTATTTTTTATTGAGTTTCAAGAATATCAAGAATGCAGCAGAAAGGATACTACGAAATCTTTTAGACCAGAAACTTATTATTAACTAAAACTCAACAGCAAACTTTTATTCCGATCCAAATGAATAAATCAACTTGTTTTGTTGACTAACCATAATATTTTTACGTTTATTATTATCCAACTGCAATACACAATTCTCTTCTTTATAAAAGTTTCAAACTATTTTGTACAGCTGTAACCTTGAATCAATAACTAGGTGTCCTATATTCATCTCTCCAGTAACACAATCTAACTATTACTTCAGTAATTACTCCAATGTACAAATAGTAGAAACTTCATATTAGTTTCAAACTTCAATAAATGATCCAATCTTTGATATTAATGCAAAGGGTCATTAGTATTATTATTATCAACAAATTTTCAGTATATACATTTACCGATTGTTGGCCTAAGGACTACCGCACTTACATTTATATTCACCCTCTATTTCCCGCAAAGGATTTGAAGCACGCGTAAAACAAGGCGAGTATCTCCATGTTTATAAGTAACAAATAAGTTATTTAAATGTTCTAATATGTGTTAATTTTTATTTACAGGTGAGTCAACTTTGCGTCAATAGTAAAAAGCAGAGGCAAGTAGTTGCATCAATAGTGAAAAATAGATAGTTAACTAGATAGAAGTTGAATCTTCTTTTACTATTGTTTGCTAACACCTTATTTTAATCATTATGGAGCAACAGAGGATGTAGTACTAATTGCATGAGTAAACTGTTTTAAGTACAGTTTGCAATTCGAATACACATGGAAAAAGTAGATAAACCTTAATTGAAAGGTGTATTCAGTTGGCATGCTTGTAGTCTATAACAAAACGGCGTCACGTACGCAATGCATGACGCCGTGACGGATAGATAGATAAATATTTACTGACTGAGTAGAGAAGCATAAACTGAAGAAGTAGCTAAAAAAACTCATAAAAAGCCTTTAGAATTGTATTTAAATAAAAGAGTGCACTGGCCAGAACTATGAATAGCTTTATAAAATGCATTCTACTGAGTGGATTGTCGGCCGATGCGTTTTCCGCTTACATCTGAGAGTTTTAAGTTTGAAACTAAGACAGATTTATTTACGCATTGAAAACTCACTCAATAAAAGATTAAGTTGGGTGAGGTTGCATAAGTTTTGTAAATATTTAATTAAAAATGTTTGTATCATCTTGATCCTTACATAATTGTGACTATAAACAGCGTTAAAACAAATTAAAAGTACATTATGTAAATAATCGATCACACAAAACAAATCTTTCCGTAGAAAATACAATAAAATGTTTAAAACACATCAATAGATTTTACATAATGAGTAAAATAACATAAAAATGATTGATAACGTATAAGAAACACTACTAAAAGCGATTCTAATGCAACAAACACGATTTACTGCAAAACATATATTTAATCGACAATATGTCGTGATGATTACAATGCAAAACTTAAACTGTATAAAATTTTCTTAAAAGAAACTGTACGTAATAGCATAACGCTACTTAACAACTTTATCGACAGCTTATTTACCAACACAAAGTTCGAGGTCTTTCTATTGGAAATTAACGTCAATGCACTTAACATATGTATATATATACATCAATTTAATGTAGAGAAAATAATTTTGTAATAAATATGAACTTTTTTTAGAAACTATTTTCAATTACTCTCGATTTTCTTTTGCTCCGCATAGTTTTGACCCATGCAATAACGATTTTAATGCAAACAAATCAGATAAGTAGTTTTATCTTTATTCTATGCTGTCCGAATTAATTTTAAAATAATACGTTCTTTCTATCAAACTCATCCGTTTACTACTTGTTTATTCTATCAAAAACTGGCTTAGAACTAAAATCTCAATTTATAACAACAACAAACAGTTTATGTGTTGAAGGTAGTAACGCAATGCCTCCTATTTGGAGAAACGTTGAACTGTTTGTGTGTGAAGGAAAGCTGTAGTACAGTTAAATACTAAAGCTTCAACACATTACTAAACATAAACCGTGATTTTATGTAAATTGTCTCTTCAATCAGTGAGATGCTAGGCATACTGATGATGGGTGCATACCATGAAAAACGAGTGTATGTGTCTCTTATTAGATGAATACATCATTTATTAATTTTAAATAATAAATTTGTTTCGGTTATCTGATTCAACTAAAACGCGCCAAAAATGACGTTGTCTGTCCGTGTGTGAGTAAGACATTTACATGCACATTCCTTGTGCTTCATTCTAATATTTTTTCAATCATTTGTAGAAAACAAATCTAGTGGCAGTAACCACACCAGTGCAATAAAAATTATTACATTTCCGTTAGAAACATGCAACAACAACAAGCGCTGAGCCTTAATAATTCTGTTCTATTTACTCGTCAACCTCGGGTCTCTGTTGCAATACCTTTTTGATATTAGTCTGTAACACGCGGCAGTGGTTGGAGACCACCGAGCACGTACTATGTATGCCCAGTGCACTCTTACGCAAAAGAACCCATGTTAGGACTTTGTTAACTTGACATGGCCAACTTAAAAGAAACCGTTTTACTACATAGATTAGCTGTGTGCTAGGACAAAGGAATGAGATTTTGCACTGGAAGAGATACAAACGATTTAAAGAGGCTTGAGTGTAGTGAAAATGGTTTTGCCCTCCTACTCAAATCCAGAATTGGAGACAAAAATAAGCTTCAAAACGTTGGTAGACAATAACAGCAATAACACAATTTATTTATTCATTAGTTAACAAAAAAATATATAAAATTGACATGAAGCAACTAATATTAAAAATAAGAATAAAATTACTGAAAAGATTACGTGTGACAAGTACACGTTGTAAAGTATGTTACGCCCAGTTATACAAATTTATTTTTTTATATAACTGACGCAACGCACGTTGAACCTCCCAACCACCACACCGTGCTTGAACGTCGTATTTTAATTAATTATCACCAACTTATCAATTAATTCATTGCGGCCAAACCATGCGACCGCATCTCTTTGCTGCGCCGACGTTACTGATCCTCCTTCCTACGTCCCGCAATCGACTCCAACTCCGCCGCATTGTAACCCATTTGTGGTCCATCTCGTCTTCTTACAATACCTTACTAATGTTTCCGCGTACTATTCTATAAATTGAACCTGCACACTATTATTAATACATTTTGTCTAATTAATAAATATATATGTCTCTAGCACAAGACCAATTTTTATGCCAGAATCCCTATAATTATATCAATACATAGTATACTACCAATTATCTAATTAACACATCCCCAAGGTATACTCTAACACCAGTGTGCCCTGCATACAACACCTAGACCAAACTGTCCTGTGTAAGCTTGACAATCTTTTGCAGTTATTGTGCAACCCCAAGGCCTCAACTGCCAGTGCACAACATACTTTTGGCTGTTACGTATGAGGCCTTACTGCCAGATACAGTGTTATTCACACAACCCCAAGGCCTCGGCTGCCAGTGTGTGAAATAACAATCTTTTCAGCCCTCCAAGCATGCTATAGCTATCAGTACCTCGATGACCGTCCTGCCAATGTACTTTGTATTACACACCTCTAAGACCGGTCTATGTGTGAATAACCTCTGATAGCTAAATTACACCCCTTAAAGCTCCCCTAGCCATTGTGTAATTAAGTCTCTTTTCTCTAAGGTAAAGAGTTACCAAACCTTTTCAATAACAAATATAGCAATCCATAACTAGTCTATTACTTATCTACCTTTAACAAAACCTCAGACGCTCTATCTGTACGCAAATAACAATATTTATAAAACATTAACTATTATAAATAATGCTAACAAAAACTACTGTTAACAGGTATTAACAAAATCATTAAAAATCCACTTTAACTTTGTTAGCATGCCGCAAATCGCGCGTAGAAACAAAATGCTGCGTATAATCTGTACGTTTATACGGTATAAAATAATTAGTCATTGGGTTAGAAAAAAACATAAAGCTAATACATTTGTGTGTATTTATGTATGCCGTTCCTATACATTTATCTATTTTCTACACACTAGCTATTGATCTGTGTTTGAGCTAGCTACTGTATAAAGAAAACAGATATCTCTATAGCAGCAGTATATACGAGCACGTACAATTGTATTAGCATTGCGCCATTTTCTAATGTTTATAATTTCAACGGTAAATACCAATTAAACTGAGCTGGTCAGGACAACCAATAGTTCCACAAAACACTTTAAAAAGTGTCTCGTCAAAATTAAAACAACAACATACGCTGAGTTATAGTGATTTTTACTGTTTTGGTTCTTGCCGTCAACCTTTGTATGCTATTGTTTGCTACAAACGGCTATAGATCAACGATAAAAACAATCCCAAAACAGCTTAGCACTTGTTGTTGCGCACTTTTGTCTAAAATGTATTAATTTTTTTGAACAGGTGTTGTTGTTGCTACAATTTGTTGCCTGTTGATGCTGGTCAATGACAGTACTACTTTGAAAACAAATGCATTTTTGTTGCCCACTATTGTCATTAGCTTTTGTTGGCTGTTGCTGTTTTAACAGCGCCACTAAGGTTTTTATCTCACCGAGCAATTTGATTTTGCTTATAACCGTTGTAGCGTAATCAGCAGATACCATATATAGTTAACTTCATAAAACAGATTCCAGGTAGATTCTTTTCAAAAGCATTTGCATCGCTTTGTGCGTTTCTCGTAATATTGATGTTACGTCGAGTATTCCACAGGGGTCAAATCTACTGTTCAATATCTTTATGAATGATGTGGTACATTGTTTTTATAATGCGCGTTGTTTATTATTTGTTGACAATATAAAAATCTTTATGATAATTCAATTTTTGGATGATGCTGTGCTACTTAATGAAAAAGTAAATTTCTTTTCTATTTGGTGCTACTTACTACTTAATTTAAATAAGTGCAAAGTGATGACATTATCTAGACGTCAGTCTACGGCAATGTGTGGTTACTCTCTTATGAATGTAATGTTGTTAAGAGTTAACATTATTTGTGATTTAGGCATTACGTTTGATTCAAGAAATTCATTTACACTACATATCGATACTGTCGTGGCTAAAGCTTATCAACTTTTAAGATTTGCCAAGCGTAACTCTAAGAAGTTTTGTGACCCTTGTACTCTAATTATTCTTTACAACGTTCTAGTACGCTCCTATCTTGAGTATTGTTTAAATGTGTGGTCTCCATACACCGCCGTCAGTAAAGTTTGTTCGTTTTTTGGCGTATAAATGCAATATTGCAGGCTGCTACACAGAACTGCTCTCTACATTTAACATGACCAGTCTTAAAAAAAGACGTTTTAATTTTGACGTGAGACTAGGTTTTAAAGTGTTTTGTGGGATTATTGACTGTCCTGACTTGCTCAGTTCAATTAGTATTCATGTCCCAGTTTGAGTTTTACGCAATTACTACTTATTTCATACATCGTACAAACGTACAGATTATGCGCAGCACTCTGCATCTACACTATTTTGCAGTATGCCAACGAAATTAAAGTAAATTAAAAAATAAAAAATTAATACCGTGTGACGTGCACTTGTCACCCATACGTGACCTTTTTAATATTTTGTAACTATTTAAGTTCTATTCTTATTTTTAGTATTAGTTGTTTAATGTTTATTTTATATGTTTTTAAAGTTGTAAATATTTACTTATTTTGTAATGGCTTCCGTTGACTAGTAAATAAATAATCTGTTTCAGAAGTACGCACAACGGTACAAATCAATACATATTTGTTGTTCGTCCTTGATTGTCTTTGTGTTGTGTTAACAGGCAGCAGAAGCTGCCAACAACTACAGCATTAGTACAACGTCCATATCATAAAAACTGTTGAAGTTGTCAGCTTCTGTTACTAATCACTGTTATCAGTTTTTGTTGTTGTCTACATATTGCTGTTGGTGGCTACAAACAAGTACTTTAATGCAGCTTTTTTTTACAATATACATTACAGATAACCAACTTGTAGTTTACTACCCGCTGTATCGTTGTTAAGCAGCAAAAAGCAACAAAAGCTAGCAATAGCTACAACATCGGTACAACGTTAATACTATCAAAACTGTTGCTGGTGTCAGCTTTTATTGCCAATTATTGTACTGGCGTTAGTTGTTGGTTACATACTGCTGTTGCTGGCTACAAAGAAGCACCTCAATGCAACTTGTTTGTTGCCTTGTTTTGTTTTTCACGATTTGTTTGTCTTTCGAACGGTTGTGTCGTTATAAAACAGCAACAAGTGACAGAAACTAGCAACAGCTACAACAGAGGTACAATGTCCATATTAGCAGAACTGTTTCTGTTGTTATTTTTTGTTGCTCTTTTCTGTTATTAGCTTTTGCTGTCAGCTACATATCTGTTGCTGTCTACAAACAAGCCTATTATTGCAGTTTTTTTAAGTTTGCAACCAAAACAGCCAATTTGCTTGTCGTCTCGCGCTATTTTTTGTAACTTGTTAGTTTTTAGAACGGTACTACAGCGAAGAGCAACAATACAATGTTTATATCACCAAAACTGTTGATGTTGTCAATTACTGTAATTAGTTTTTGTCGTTGTTTACATATTGCCGTTTCTAGCTACAAATACGCATTTTGATAAAGTTTTTTTTAAGTTTGCAACAGCGACAAACAATCTGTGCAACTATTTTAAAAATTGCAACAAAAAGCTTGCCATTTTGCGTTGTTTTTCATGATTTTTATGTATTTGGAGCGACAGTGTTGTTGTTAAACAGCAACAAGCGAGAGAGGTTGACAACAGTTAGATGACCGGTACAGCGTTGATACGAGGGACACTGCCAAAGTTTGCAGAAAATGTAAAGCAAAACACAAATTACGCAAATCGCTTTATTGTTTCTCAAAATATTCTCCTTTAAAATCTATACACTTTTGCATCCGATGAAACCAATCTTTAAAGCGAGGACCTCCAAAACAAATGATTTAAATGCTTCTACGGCCTCTTCAGGCAATGAAAAATGCTTGCCACGCGTTTTATTTTTGATATGTCAAAATAGGAAAAAGTCATTGGACAATAAATCAGGCAATTATGGGCAACGAGTCATTAATTGGATGTTGTTACTGATTAAAAACTCAGTTTGTTGTGCTGTGTAAAAACTTGCATTGTCATGATGAACAATAAATTGCCGGTTTATGTTCTTTCTTCTGATTTCAGCAATAACTTCCGGGAAATAAATTGAAGTATACCAGTCAGCATTAACTGTTCTTCGATTCTCTAATGCAACAGTTGCAACATGACCCGTTTTTCCGAAGAAACAAGCAATCATTCTTTTTGAAAAGCTTTGTGAACGCACCAGTTTTGTGAGTTTAGGTTTATTTTGAAACACCCATACAGTCGATTGCTGTTTAGTTTCAGGCTCATAAGAATATATTCAAGATGTTATATACCGAATTTGAACGACCTTCTTCAAATTTCTTTAGCAATTCCTTGCACCACTTGACACGTGCCTGTTTTTGTTTTTCTTTCAAATCGTGTGGGATCCAACGACTGCAAAGCTTCCTAACATGCAAATGATCGTGCAAAATTGTATGTATTTGTTTCGCTGCAATGCTTAAGGATGCTTCTATCTCACTATAGGTCACATGCCGATATTAACGTATAACTTGTGTTTACTGACCCTTCAAGTAGCGGACTCAAATCCAAAACTCTTAATCTGCTACCTACTTAGAGAACACAGTAAGTTTAGTGGACACCACCTAGGCGGTTACTGTGTTTTTATTAAATATTGTTTTCCAACAAAAATAAATACAAGAAAGCGCAAGTAATGTGTATTTTTAACCGTTTATAAACTTGTAAAACTGTTTATTACTTAGCAAACATAATATAACAATAAAATGTTATTAAACTTTTTATTACCAAACAATAAAATGTAATTTGCATCAATGCGTTATTTGCCTGAGGACATTTTTGTTGGCGTGAACTGTTTTTATTTATATTTTTATTGCTAATATGTCAGGATAAACTTTGTTGTGTTAATTTATTTATATATGAATTCTGTAGAGTATGATTATTTATCAATTAAGTTTAACTACCTGTTTGAATAAGCGGTTAATATAATTTATATATATATATAATCATTGCAGGCTTAATAATATTCAATCATTTGATTAGCAACGATCTTCTGATGTAGCTTTAACGATTAATTTCATCTAATTGTGTTATGCAGTGAAAACTCGTAAAATGTTCAACTGTAACACCCATAAAAAATAACTACCACTTTATGGCCAATAAATTAAATTTCCAATATATCAATGTTTGAGCCATTTACATAAAATTTCAATTAAATAATTGCATTATATGTACATACATGCATATAACGTAATGTATTGAAATTGGTGGAGTATCTCGATGGAGGAATTTAGGTTCGGAATGCCCATATACGTCTGAAAGGTCCCATTTAATAGTATGTATTAGCTAAATCTGAGATTCTAATTCTGCGTGTAAAAAAAGCTTGTTTCTTTAGTTATTACATGATTAAGAATGATTGTCAATTGAAGAGGTTTTCCAGGTGCAGAATGGTTTTAGAGCAAGATCGATTAAATTTCCGGCATTGAACGCAGTGACACCAAAAAAGCTGTTGTCAGGTTTATGGTGTAGATCTGTTAGTCGAGTCTTCCAGAATTGCAAACTTCTAAATGCAACCTGGAGTTGCGTGTTTGAACGACGTTGAAACTATGTTCTAAAAGGCGTCAACGAAGGTAGTTCGTGTAATACCCCAAGCGCGTGTACTGGCTTTGTGTACCAGGTTATTGCAAAGGTCGTTATTGTGTTGTTGCGGGGATGACGTTGGACATTATTCCGGTTTCACTTTATTTGCACTATTTTACTTTTGCTAACTTTGTTTGGAGTTTTGTCAGTAAAGTGATGTGTCTCATTAGGTTTTCTGCTCAAACATTTGGTCTTTAAATATTTTACTGCGGCCATCCGTAGGCTCCTTCTCCATGTTTGATAGTATTAGAAACTTTCCCATTTGGTATCAATTCTCTTCAACTGCTTTGACAAAAGCAGAATCCTCCTGAGTTTTGACCAGTAGGTAGTTCAGACCGGATATCGTTCAGTTGGAGTTTAGTATAGATGGTGCTTGGGTAGTAATAAATAGTTCTAAAAAAATGATGGTTACTCGTTTCTAGGGCTGGTCAGAGGGGTGCGGTGTAGCGGGATTTTTGATTGTACCTTTGGCACTAACTTGGTTTCCCAGATATTTAACGCTGTTTTCTCTAAACTTGCATTTGAACATTTTGTATTTTAAACCATATTTTTGCATTTGTTCTAGGACTCGGCTCAGATGGTCAATGTGCTCTTTATGGTATTAAGAATAGATCATGATATTGTCCAAATAAACTAGGACAATACTACTTAAGAGTTTATCCAACACCTTTGACTTATATCTCTGAAAAGTGGCTAGTCCGTTCTTGAGTCCAAATTGCATCATTATGGCTCTATTTTACCAGTATTTGCTAATGGCTTGTGGTTAAGTCAAGTTTGATGTAGATTTGAGCATTTCCAAAGTCTTTTAGGGTTTTTTTGGATTTTAAGAGAGTTTTGGTTTTGGTAACATCATTCAACTTTGTATAGTCTTTGCAAAAGCGTGGCTTGCCATCCTTTCTGTTGATTAATACCACCAGGTCAAAGCAACTGCTGCTGCTCTTTAATAATTTCTATTGGTTTTGACCAGAGGTTGCGTTTCAAAACTACAAAATCATGGTTTCTGGACGCATTAGAAAAAGATGATTACATACGGTACAGTCGCAACAATCAAATCTTGAGAGAGACTTGTACCAACCGTACTAGCATGGTCTTGGTCGCCCACATCTACAAATAATTTACGGACTATGACAGCCAGTTTGATACACCTTACGGTTGCCATCAAAAAGTGTACAACAATAAGTTAAGACTCCTGTCGACATGCACATGGCTGTGAACAAAGTCAACTCTGCACTACTTCCTATCACGAACGTGACAAATATCATTGCACATCATATAACTAGATACTCGAGCAGATAATAAAAATGAAACCCACTTGACAAAAGCACAGACTCTAGACGATGTTATTCAAAAAATTGAAAAATTGCAACGGCACTCGGAAACCATAATCTCTACTGTACACAAGTTAGCTTTCAATCAAAGAGATGGGCCATCTAACTTTTAAAATTTGAATTGGCTATTAATAAAAAACTGATTTTTTTTTTTAAATATGAGTCTATTAGAAAGGTTGGACATTTTCATTTAAGAATAAAACGAAACGTCAGTTAATTGACTGCCACGGCTGGCTTGACAGCAACCCATCCGACTAACCTAAGTTTTTAGTACATTTTTAATTGTTTATGCTCCAATTGCATGAATGTCAACTTTGATTTTGTGTTTCAAGGCATCAGTTGTCTCTGGATGGTTAGCGTAACATTTATACTTAAAGTCTCTCCACAAAAAAAAATCTAACGAGGTCAAATCACAGCTTCTAGACGGCCAATTGACATCAATTTTTAAAAACAGCGTGCAAAAGTTTGATGGTTACGTTGGCTGTATAGCAACCAAATGTCATCCATTTTATACTCTTCTGTTTTTGGAAACAAAAATTTGTTTAGCATGGCACAGTAACGTTCGGTATTGATGGTAACGGCGACTCCTTACTCATTTTTGAAGAAGAATTGCCCAATAATGACTCCGGATCAAAAACTACACTAAACGGTTACTCGTTGTAGATCATAAGCTGTTCAATACTCATGTGTGGATTCTCTGATCCCCAAAATGCGACAATTTTGCTTATTGACATAGCTTCCGAGATGAAAATGAGCTTTATCGGAAAAAACAATTGTTCTATAAAAATGCTCATCTTTGGCCAAACGATTTTTAGCCCATTGAGGGAACTGAATACGCATCGGATGGTCATGAGGCTTTATTTCTTGGACTACTTGAACTTTGTAGGCCTTCAAATCAAAGTCTTTATGCAAAATTCTCCTCAGAAAAGTGCAAGAAATGTACAGTTTCTGAAAACGATGTCGAGTTGATGTTGATGCATGTTCACGCAAACTCCGAGCAACTGCATTAATTTTTTTTTACAAATTGGTCCACAAATTGCGTTAATGGCACTTTTTTTCTATCAAATTTGTTTTGTAAATTTCTTACCGTTTGAGTAGAAGACTCACTACTTTGGAAGTAAGTTTTCATTATTTCCCAACTTTGTTCAAGTGCAAGGCGTCCCATTTCGTAAATATCAAACATAAAATTAAATTTCTGTCAACTCATAAATGTCATTATACCTTTAAAAAACAAAATAAAAGGTAGTTTAAATTCCAAACGTTACATGGTCCTTTTACTTGCGCGATACAATTATCAATCTTAGAGAAAGCAGCAAACAGATAGAAATACCAAATCTATCTACAACAGAAAATAAAACTAAAAAAAAAAAGATAGGAACAAACCACCTTCAGATTTGACTAATAAACAAACAAATAACAGGGCAGATGGGAAGGTTTGGACATGTCTACAGAATAAATGAAACTAGAAGCACAATGAGAATATATGTATAAGACACAACCAACTAAGAACACCAAGAAAGGACTGAATGCAAGCAAAGAATAGACAGAAAAGAAAGAGACAAAATGGGAAAGAGCATAACAAATAACCCACAACAAAAAAAAAAAGATAAAAAGACTTTTACAAAATAAAACGGGTTTAAAATATAAATGTACGCCTTACACTTTAACGGTAGATAAGCAAAGTTGTTCTCTATTAATGTAATTTTAGTTTTTAATATGTTCACATTGCAGCAGTTTTACATTTATAATTGAATTAAATTAGTGTAAAGCACCAATATAAAATTTTTTTAAGACTAATACAATTAATTATTAAGTTTAGTAATAAAACTTTAGTGCAATATTATATTAAAATTACTGGCAATATGTACTATTGTTTGCAATTTGTGATCAACCGTATTTAAAAATGTATAGATTATTTCCACATACTCCAGGAATCACGACCAATTAATCTTCATTCACGTAAGCACTGCAGGCAAAGCGGCTCAAACGATTGCAGTGGCATAAATACGAGCTGAAAGAGAAAAGAAGAGATTCCCCCGGTAGTTCAAAAGTCATCTAATAAGCCCTTGTTCACATCAACCCCTTTTAAACAAGTCGTTTATCAAATAATCTATTTTTTTACAGCTATCATCACGCTACATTTAATTGAGTTTGCGAGTTAACTAAAATGTGTGAGTAGATAGAGGCAGGTCAATACCAATTTTGATGATTATTGCATAGCATGCATTTTCTGTTCTATTGGGATTTCTAAATCTGTTTCAGCGACTATCAAAATTTCGATGCGTGTGGTTTCAGTTTGCATATAGATAGAAAATAATTTGTAATTACCGATACACTGGTGATACTAAAACGTATTTTCAAACCAAACTGAATTTTAAATCTGTTACGACCAATTAATAATCAGAAAAGCAATAATACTAATTAAAAATATAAAATCAATTAAGAATAATATAATTTAACATAAAACACAATAAAGAATTACTAATTTATTATTATAATAATGTTTTACTACATCAATAATTAAATAAGGTTAAATTGTTAGTATAATTTACCAAATTTAACTTTATTTAATATATGCACAAAATAAGAATATATAAGATAATAATAAGAAATGTGAACGCAAGTGCAACAAAGCAACCAGTAATTTTGTGTATATTAAGTTGCCTATTAATTAGGAGTATTGTGGTTACTGCTACATGTAATAACAAGTTTTGTCTTATTAAAGCTAATAAGAATGCATATATTTCGCCAACTAAAGCCCTAATTTTATATTTAATTTCAAAATGTGATACTTAGAAGTCACTTAATATACTCAATATGTATTTTGATCAAAACGTCCTGTAGGGTGTTTGGTGTAATAATAAATAACTTTGCAGGGTAAAAGTATATGTTTATTAACGTAGTCTGGTAGTTGTCGCTAACCAATATCAACTGACTATACATGTTTATTTTCTCCTTTTATATACAAACAACAGGTATATTTTATACAATAATATTTTATTAGTATCGCATTAGGGAAAACCGGCCATTTAGTATCTTGGAATTCCTTAATGTAATTCTCTTAATGTGGGACGCTTTGAGGCATTTTTATTACAGGGTCAAAAAGTGTGTCTCGACAGTCGCCACAGATACCCCCCTGCTAGTGATGAACTAACCATAAGAAAACAAACAAACAAAAAAATAAAATAAATGTATACATAAGAATAATGATTATGAAACTCCGGCTTGCAGTCGTTCTGGAAATCGTACTCGCCTTCCTGATCGAGTTTTGTTGTTCAATGACCCATTTTTTGGTTGGTTGGCTGGAAATTCGGTAATATTTTGTTGCTGGAGTTGCGTATCATCTTTCGTGATGACATATGCGGGTTTTGAACAATCGATTGACACTTTGACTTGTTTGCCTTTGATAAGAATGGTAAATATCTTATCGGATTGTCTGGCTACTGGGTAGGGACCTTCGTATGGCATTTGCAAAGCTTTTTTGATACCCTCAATTTGCACGAAAACCTGGTCACAGAAACTGAGGTTCTTGAACACGAAAGTAGGTTTATTCCCGTGGTTTGAGCCCGGAACTGGTTTTAGGTCTGCGAAATATTTCTTTAAATTGTTGACAAACTGGGATGTTGCTTCGAGATTCGCATTTACACTAGGTACCAAAAATTGTCCTGGTAAACGCAGAGGTTCTCCATACATCAGTTCCGCAATGGTAGATTTGAGGTCGTTGCGCCAAGCGGCTCTGAGACCCAGAAGAATTATTGGAAGGCTTTCTGTTCATGCTTTGTCAGCATGACACTTAGTTGCGGCCTTCATCTGACGATGAAATCGTTCTACCATACCATTGGAAGAATATTGAATATTGTTCTAGCAACTGTTTCCGCCAAGGTGTTATCTACAGGATACGCTTCTGGCCATTGTGAAAAACGGTCGACGATTGTAAGCACATTCTGGTAGCCGTTTGAGGAAAGTAAAGGTCCTAACAGATCAATGTGAATATGTTTGAATCTTCCTGAAGGTGGTGTGAAACATCCTACTGGCGATGAAACGTGACGAGATATTTTTGCTTGCTGACATTGTTAAGAAGCGCGTGCCCATCTCTTGATGTGAGTTTTTATAGAAGGCCATACGTATCGCTCAGCTACTAACTTTACCGTAGTTTTGATGCCTGGGTGTGTAGAGAGTTAAAAATAGTTTGTCGAAAGGGATTCGTGACAAATGGTCGAGCTATCGAGGTAGACACGTCGCAGTATAGTTTGGTATTTGTTCCTGGAAGTGTCACTATTTTAAGTTGAAGCGCTGATCCTGGTTGTAGGAATTTTTGAAGCTCCTTGTCTGTTGTCTGGGATTTTGCTAAAGTTGCAAAGTTGATCCCTTTGGAGACTCTTTCAATTTTAGACAGTGTGTCTGCCACAACGTTTTCACTCCCAGAAATGTGCCTGATGTCGGTGGTAAATTACCCGATAAAATCAAGATGTCGAAATTGACGAGGTGAACACTTGTCTGCTTTTTGTTGAAAGGCAAAGGTAATAGGCTTGTGATCCGTATATATGGAAAAATCTCTACCTTCCACTATGTGTCGAAAATATTTTACGGCCTTGTAAATGGCCAGCAGTTCTCGATCATAGGCACCGTATTTCTGTTCGGCGCTTGTCAACTTCTTTGAAAAGAAACCCAGCGGTTGCCACTCGCTGTCTACAAACTGCTGTAGGGCTGCTCCAACTGCAAAATCTGATGCATTGGTAAAAATGGCGAGTGGGGCTTCTACTGCTGGATATGTTAGCAAAGCAGCTTTGGCTAAACTATTTTTACATTTGTCAAAAGCTATCTGTGCCTCTGGATTCCATGGGATCAATGCTTTTCCTTTTAAATTTTCTTGTAGAAGTTCGTTGAAAGGTGCTTGCAGAGCTGCTGCTTTTGGGATACTAAGTCTGTAAAAATTGATGATTTCCAAAAAACGTCGTAGATCTTTTGCAGATTTAGGTAGTGGAAAATTTGTAATGGCATCAACCTTCTCATGAAGTGGTTTGATCCCTTGTTGCGTAACTTGGAATCCGAGGAATCTAACTGCAGATTCTCCCCAGGTACATTTGGCGAGATTAATTAAAATTCCATATAGTTTTAAACGCTCAAACACTTGGCGAAGATGACCTTTGTGCTCTGTTTCTGAACTGGATGCGATTAAAACGTCGTCGATGTAAACGTAGATAAAATTTAAATTCTTGAGGACTTCGTCCATGAATCGTTGACAGGTCTGTGCTGCATTTTGGAGTCCAAAAGTTATAAACGAAAACTCAAATAAACCGAAAGGTGTTGTGATTGCAGTTTTTTGAATATCCTCTTCCGTAACCGGGATTTGGTTGTAGGCTCTAACTAGGTCAATGGTAGAAAAAATCTTTTTCCCATAGAGAATGTGAGCGAAATCTTGTAGGTGTGGTACTGGATACTTGTCGGGGACGGTTCTTGAATTTAACCTTCTATAATCTCCACAGGGTTTCCATTTACCACCTTGTTTAGGTACCATGTGCAGTGGAGATGCCCAACTACTTTTTGAAGGTCTTGCTATACCCATGTGAATCATGTCTTGAAATTCTTTCTTTGCTTTTTTCAATCTGTCAGGAGCAAAGAGCCGAGGTTTTTCTGTGACAGGTGGGCCAGGGGAGACGAGTATTGCATGTTTTGTTGAATGTTTAGGTTTGGTGAATACTCCTGCTGTTTGTGTTATCTCCGAGTACTGTTCAAGGAATTGATGCCACATGGAAGGTTCTTGAACAACACGGATTCCTACCCAAGTATCCTGACAGGGGGAAACAATTCCCGAGATAGATAGTGTAGTAAGTTCGTCGATCAAACGATGATTTTTGATGTTTACCAAGAGTCCATAATGGGATAGAAAATCTGCCCCGATAATTGGCTTGCTGACGTCGGCGATAACAAAACGCCAGTTAAACACACGCCTGAGTCTCAAATCTAACGAAAACGATTCAAATCCATACGTTGCAATTGCGGAATTGTTGGCAGCTAGCAGAGTATAGTTTGTTTTAGGTGTTTGTCCGCGAGTTAATGACTTTGGAAAAACGCAGATATCGGCTCTTGTATTGATCAAGTATTGAATTTTTGTTTGTTTATCGGAGACAAATAGGCGGCGAGACTTTAGGCAAATGTTGCTGGTTTCTATTAGCGACTGCCCCTCTTGTTTCCCGACACATAATTGCGTTGCGGATTGCATTTCTTAGCATCTGCACCAAAATTTGAATGATACCAGCACATTACATTTTGAGATGTATTTCGTGAACGGCTGCGATTATTGTATCTTGATCGACTGCAAGAGCAAGATTGGTGTTGATTGCTCCTTGATGAAATCTCTTGTAAGGTTGCTGTTACTTTGGCGATTCTTGTTGTTAACATGGTTAATTGTTGGAACATGGCTTCCATGGGTGACGAAATTGTTGCTTCAGATATGCTGTGTTGTGGAGATGTGTCCAGAATAGCGTCGGCGAGATCAGCTAACTTATCCAGCTGCTCACCCTTTTGTGTGGCGAAAATGGCTTGCACTGATTTTGGCAATCGCCCGAGCCAGAGTGGTCGTAGTGCGTCGTCTGAAAAAATACTTCCGGCTAATCCCCGAAGGTAACGTAGGAATTGGGATGGTTTTCTGTCTCCAATCTCTTCGTGCTCAAAAAGTCGGCAAGTCTTCTGGTCTTGTGAAACACTTAACCGGCGTATCAATTCCATTCATCTGGTGGGGAAGTCAAAACGTCACGAACTTCAAGTGCGAATTTTGAATCCAAATTCCCGGCAATGTAATTATATTTTGTCTCTTCCGTGATGATGCCTTCAAGCGCAAATTACGTTTCAACTTGGGCAAACCATAACTCAGGGTCTGTTGGCAAGAATAGTGGTATTCGGACCGCTACACGGTCAATTGATGTCGGTTCCTTTTCCGGCATTGTTTAAATGTCAATGATGAGTGTAAAAAAAATGTACGTTGTTGTGAAAAAACACAAAACACCACTAAGTATTTAAAAATCACGTCGGTGTCACCAGTTGTAGGGTGCTTGGTGTAATAATAAATAACTTTCCAGGGTAAAAGTATATGTTTATTAACGTTGTCTGGTAGTTGTCGCTAACTAATATCAACTGACTATACATGTTTATTTTCTCTTTTTATATACAAACAACAGGTATATTTTATACAATAATAAATATTTTATTAGTATCGCATTAGGGAAAACCGGCCATTAAGTATCCTGGAATTCCTTAATGTAATCCTCTTAATGTGAGACGCTTTGAGGCATATTTATTACAATGTCAAACCCTGTCCACCTGGATAAGATTAAATTAATAAAAGTATGTCTCGACAGTCGCCACACGTCCGACAACAGATTTTCTGACTTATGTTAGTAAAAAATAGAATTTTACTTTAGACAAACAAGGAGAAAATCTTGCAGTAGCTCTAGACATTTTTAAAGCGGTCGATAGGGTGTAGTATACTAATCTTGTTAATAAGCTTTACTGTATAGGTCTTAATAAAAAAACTGTAAATTCCATCCATAGTTTTCTTGGCAATAAAAAAATTACAGTTAAAAATGATGGTTTTAACTCTAACCTCAAAATCATAAATGATCGTATTCCTCAAGATTCTGCTCTTTTGCCAACTTTGTTTTTGATTTATATTAATTAACTTTTTCAAATAACTAAAAGTCCTATTCATAGTTTTGCAGATGATAGCACCCTTCATACTTCATACTTTTCAAAAACCATATCTACAAATATGGCAGAGCGTCTTGAATTTTTTTTGGTTAAAATTTGAAGCATTTATAAGTACATATCTCAAAACAATATCTGAATGGGGCAATTTTAACATTGTCAATTTTAAATCTACAAAAACTCAACTTCTTACTGATTCAAAATCTAAATCCGAGGTATCATCAGTACCAAATACTAAACTAAACTGTCTTCTAAGTGTTACAATCTTATATAATTTTTTCTGGAACAACCATATTGTCGACATAGCTTTAAAAAGTTTTTTACTTACTATCTCTAGATCTATAGAGTTTAGACTCCATTCAGAATAAATGGTAAAATTGTTATTTTATATAACACAAATAAAATCCAATTCTACCTCTATTGTGAATGTAGAAACAATTATATCAATAACATATAAATTACGTTACAAATTGCAAAATGATTTCTCTGAAGCCTTCTAGCTATAGTTTGATTTCTTTCAATCATGCTGCGTTAAGTTTTTTTGAATCGTATTTGTTTGATTGAATTTTAGCTTCCTATTTTTAATCACATTTATTGTGTTTATTCTGTTGTACCTATAGGGATAACGTAAATCAATATTATTGTATTAGGTCAGTATTGTGGGCTTTAGAAAGCAAGAATAAATAGCACAATACACATAATAAGTAAAATAAATGTTACTTTTAAGACGGCATTAAAATAGCGTAAATGAATAAAAATGTTATAGTTCAGTATTTAAAGTAAATGATGCATATTAAACGCTTACAACTATTTCATTCATCACAAATAATTTAAATTTTGTTAATAAATGAAATAAACGTAAGCGTTTCTATAAACAAAGTTAATAGAATAAACAAAGCAGAACAGGAAATGGTGCAAGTCAATATAGAAACATAAGAAATGAAACAAAAATAATAAAAATTAAAACATGCTAATGCAGACACAGACATACATTGATAACCATCTAACAGTGAACGTCAAAACCAAGCAAAGTAACAATTGATTTCTAATTTAAAAGATTGCGTTTTACGTTTTTTAAATGTAGATAGGATTTTTTGCTTTAAGATGAAGTCAAAGAAATTAAAAAGCAGATGCTTAAGCCTACTAGAATTTTGGCTTAATCTCAATTTGAGATAGGTTAAGCAATCCTTGTAATTTCTCCGAGGTGGTAATGCAATGCTCTCTATTAGGAGAAACGTGGAACTGCGTGAGCGTGTAAAGAGGGTTGTAGTATAGTTAGATCCTTACCAGTAATAATGGTTGCATACTTTAAAACACTAGTGTACAGCTAGACACGAATAGTGTGGCCTATATATAGTAGGCAACTTAGTATACACAAAAAATATATTAAATGTGGTTAAATTCATGCCTTTGCCCGTTTTAGCATCTTTCAATCTCAGAACAACGTCGCCCATGGAATGTTTAAAATGTAAGCGCCAATGAAAAATGCTAAAACGGGCAAAGGCATTAGTTTAACCACATTCAACATAATTTTTGTGTGTATTAAGTAGCCTATTATACAGGCCACACTGTTCGTGTTCAGCTGTATGTGTCTTACACAATGCGAAGAAGCAATTTACATAAAATACAGCATTTATTAAATTTAAACTTGTAATTTCTGGTAGCTATGGTAATAACGTTGGCAATGATAGCATTGGTTAAATGTAAAATGTTTCTTGAACTTGTTTCTTAAGTTTTTCTTCAGGTTGTAGATTTGGTTTTCTTTGTCTAGACGTATCAGTTTAAATGTTAAATTTTTCTGACTTATTTTTTACCAGATTGCTATGAATTAGTAACTTAATCTTCTTGTTTTGGTTGTCTATGGTTTTGAGATCATCTATGCATACATATTCTTGCAGAAGTTGATAAATTGCTTATTGCTAATAAATTAAGTAAACTGGTGATTGCATATAGTGTGGTTTAGTTGCAACTACGGTTTACTTTAAAAAAACAATGTCTACTTCAAGTTAGTCAAGCCAAAGATCTACATGGAAGCAAATCTACGCAAAATAATTTTAACCGATTAGTTAGTAGTTTTCTATGCAACAGAGACAATTAAACTGTTGCATATTTATAATTAATTTCTTTGCGGGCGTTAAAAGTACTTAAATATAAAGCAAAAGTCTGGTTTTGTGAAACAGATATTTTTAGTGCAGACATCAATAAATACCCGATCCAAAGATCAGCAGACAAGGTCCAGACAAACAGTCTTAAATGTAGTATCCAAAAAACTCCAAAAGATTGATAAAGCAGAAACAAAACACCAGGCAAAGATCAAATAACTGAAGATTGGAGGAGAGGTTCTGGAAAAACCAAGCCCTTTAAAAAGGGCAAAATTCCTGATTCATTGTAAAACGCAGAGGTAATTCTTTTTTTTAAGTAAGAAGATAACAAAAATTTGAAAAACAACTGACCAATCAGTCTACTGATCACCTTTTATAAGTTACTAACCAAAATAATAACAAATTGACTAACTCAAAAATTTGATTATTATCAACCGGCTGAACAAGCAGGTTTCAGGCAAGGCTACAGCACGATCGACTACATTCAAACATTGCGTATACTGATCGAAACATGTACAGAGTACAATATCCACTTCCACATGGCATTTGTGAACTATCAGAAGGCTTTTTGTTCTATCAAAACATGGGCAGTACTCTAATCAATTGACAATGCCCAAATTGACTCCAGGTACACAAACTTGCTTAAGTACATCTACAAACATGCAACACGTCAAAATGGGAGAAGATTGAACGGTGAGGAAAGTACCCTTCAAAAAAGGCGTCCGGCATGGCAACATCATCTTGCTAAAGTTAATTACTTTAGTGCTGGAAAACGTGTTCAAAAAACTATTGTGGTAAAGGAAAGAAGTAAGCATCGATGGTAACCGCCTAAATCACCTTTTTTTTGCCGATGATATTCTCCTTATTAGCAATGACTCAGAAAAACTAGAAAAAATGCTACGCAAACTCGACAAAGCCTTACAAACTGTGGGCTTACATATGAACATGAACAAAACAAAAATCATGAGTCCTAATAACAAAATGGTTACCATCAAAAATCACACATTAGAAAAAAATGCGGAGTATATATATTTGGGGCATAGCATCAAATTAGGAAAAGCCAACCAAACAAACAAAACATTACCAAGCGCATTGAATTAACATGGGCAGCTTTTAGCAAATTAAGATACATCCTACGAAAATCTAAAACTCCAATAAACCTAAAACAGAAAAATTTGTAATACATTTACTTTACCTGTCACTACATACAGGCTAGATACTATGGCCATTACAAGGAACAGCGCAAATAACAACTTCTAATGGCAATGAGAGAGACACGTATATAGAGAAAATGGCAAACGGTCCAAAACAATACTCTAGTGGAAATCTCGAGTATCTAGGAGAAGCGTTGGCCGCCCCCAAAGTGACTGCCCAACAAAGATCGACATGGAAGCGTATGGAAGAGGCTAATGTTCAGGAGTGGACAAAATCAGGCTAAAGAAGAAAAAGAAATAAACCGCTAAATACTAAAATTGATTTTATGAGATGTAGTTTAGTAACAACTACTGTTTACTATAAAAAAGCGCATTTTTTGCCATAAATCAAAAATCTACACAAAGCAAATTTACTCAAAGATAATTATAGCAAATCCCTTTGCAGGCGTAGTAAGTGCTTTAGGTTGAAGCGGGAATCTGCTTTAGAAAAGCTGAAGGTTTGGTTTAGGCTTTGACTTTTGTAATTTGCGGTGTGCGGTGCGCGCAAAGCATGTATGTTGCTGCACGCTAGTACTCTTTGTTGGTTTTGTTACATTTAAAACTGAAATAGGCTACGGCGCATTTGATGCAAAAATACAAAGTAAAAGCCAATATGCTTGCCACAATACCTCTTATCAGCAATGGAGATCACGATGCATAAAGTTTGAAAAGTGGACCTGTCTCTTTGATTGCGTGCATTGATGGTTCTTGGTTTCTTGACCCGTTTAGATGGTCGATTGACTAGTTTGCTCAATTGACGTCCGTAATATGTTTTCTATTTTTGATTCTTTTTTTTTGGTGACTAAAATGTCTGACAGATTTTTTTCTATGCTTGGACGCGTTAGTCCTAAGTAGTTTAATTGCCTAAACAGATTACTCAAATCTCCTTCCTTGGTCCGTAGTGCTCGTTTAATAACCAGTTAATAGTTTAATAGCCTTACCTTTAAAGTTGCCTTAGAGTAGGTCGTTGATTAATTTGTACGTATGCCGCCTTGAGAATATATCTTCTGTAAAAATTTACCATCTTTAAAAACTGCCTAAGTTTCTTGACGGTATCCGCTCGTAGGTATGAACGTATTGCTTCAACTTTATCTGGCAGTGGTTGGGTTTTATTGGCAAAAAAATTACGAATATAAATTTAAATGAGTTAATGACCACTTTATATCCACGAGAAGATTGTAGAAAGTAAGAAAATAATTGGTTTAGTAACATATGTTATCACAAACCTCCATGACAAAGTTTGAAGTTGATAGTCAACGTCATGGTACCGTCGCAATTGCCGTTTATTGGCTGCATTTGTATGATGACTTGCTTTGCGCTCAGCAGATAAAATTATTTACAAAAACTAATATTTTATAATGAGGTAGAGATGTTGTCTATTTCCTTTCTCATTTGTGCTGTTGCATTTCTATATAATCAGTTAATTAAATTATTAATTGTTAAAAAAATCTTCAACAATACAATTCGCTTGAAATGTGAATTGTGTTAGCCGCAGAAAATTAACAAAATCAACATGTACTATATATGCTAATATCATAATATTGGATTGTGATAGCTTGATTTATAAAATATGCAATAAATCTAGATGCGTATATTGCATTGTAAATTATTATTCTGATTATTTTGATTTGACAAAATTTGCAACAAAAATTTTAATATTAAACGCATTTTGGAGATTTCCTTGAAATAATTTAAAAACGTTTCAACAAACGCTTGCGGTTCTATATTCAGTGTAAAATAAATTAATAATATATATATATATAAGTTTTTGAGGTAGAAAATAATTTCTGTTAACTTTTCCCATTATAAATTAGTTCAAATTTATCAGTACAACAAGCTTATTTGTATATTTACCGACTTCATTTCACCTGCTTTAGTAAAGCCTGGAGCATGAAAACATGATTCAACTGTTAAATTATCACATTATTTATGTATTACTCCGCAACCCTTAATATGTTCTCAATTAACATTTCAGAATTAACTTGATTGTTTCCAATTTGTTTTAATTAATTTTTGTCATGCTTATTTATTCTATTTGTTAAATTTGCTTCAAATCTATTAAATTAAATTAAATTAAATGTTTGCATATATGCAACGAATCATATTTACGTGATAGTGAAGCGTTGTTTTCCCCAAGGATCGTGTGATGCAGACATAATGTTCCACCTTGTTGAGCTATAATATCGCCCGACAGACAATTGATGTCAATAATAAAGATGTTCCTACCGCACAAACTCATTTCCAACAGAATAAATCGCAACGCTATAATCTTTCATCTCTGTTACAAAATACATATGGCGACTATTTCTGCATGAGCGAATTTGTGTGATTACAGGTGTAACATTTTAAACAATGTACTTCAACTACACCAAAATACAGCAAAGCTCAGATTCACAGACAGAAAATAAAATAAAATAATAAAACCTTCATCAACCAATAACTTTTATTTTATATTGTATCTTTTAATTGTGAAAAATTGATCATTACTTTTATTCTTGTTTCCTCGTTATATTCCGAGCTATTATAATGATTGAATGCGCGCTGTTGCACGTGTATTAGTGCTAAAATGCGTTACATTGGGGGAATTAAATGATGTATTGATGAGATGCATTGATATGTATGTAAGCGGATTATTAGAAACATGCACAAAACCTAACGGTCACTATAAATCAAATCATACCGGTATTCGTATTGTTCCTCGCTAATTATCAAGGGTTGAATGAAGAAGATGACATAAAATTAGCTGCACTGTAATGTATGAGTCTTCTAATAACTACAATGTGCTAATTACTGATTATAATAAAATTATCTGTTAATTATTTTTTTAGTTTTAGGTAGAAAGGATTAGTTTAGTTTAAAATTAATGCAACTTTAATTAGATAATTGTGTGATTTGTTCTTTACACTTTGATTTTAGTTTAGTGTCCTTATTATCAAATTTACATTTTATAAATACAAAATATTTTAATTATGTACACTTTTGTAAATGATTTGACTTATATACTTTAGTGTTAGAACCTAAAATTAACTTTGTATTCAGTTTGCCTGCCGAAAAGCAAACAAACCCTCTTTTTGGTAAGGCAAAACTTGATATTTGATACTTTATCTTTGCCAAGCAAAACACCTTCTACATTCAGTGAGTTGTCATACACAGAAAAAAAAAATTACGCAGCAAGAGCAAGCAATAAAAAGGTGATTGGTCCACTCGGACAAAACCGGGATGGAAAAACACAACTGTCCCAAAAGCAAATCAATTGGTCCACTCGGACAAAATCGAGATGGAGAAACACAACTGTCCCAAAAGCAAACCAATAACGCAACACATTCAAAATATTCTTTGGTAACGTCGGCGTCGGTAATGGTATGGGTGGTTTGTTGGGGTTTTGGGGTGAAGACGGTGAGATTAATTGGTTCACTTATGCTGTCAAAAATAAGTTGAAGTAGTCATTGAGGTTTGAATATTGTAAAGTGATAAAAATTATGCTCATTTTTTTTGTGTGACGTGGTTGGAAAATCTTTTAAGAACTTACTTTCCCAAGACGAGTTGGATTCATCTTTCTGAGGGCGCCTACCGATTAAACCAATACCAATCTAAAAATTGTTGCCGTATAGGTTAGGTTAGGTTAGGTCAGGTTAGGTTAGGTTAGGTTACTCTTGGCTACTATTGAGTTCACCGGTCGTTTGTGGATACATTTTTTCCAATCTGGTGTGGCGAGTCTTGCCAGATTGGAGTGAACCGCAAGGTTTTTAAAGTACTTTTTGGTCAAAGCTTTAATGTGTTATCAAAGTGGAAGAATCTCAAGGTTGGTCCAAATGTCTAAATTTTGAACAATCCATGAAGCTCTTGTAAGCATTCGCCAAGTATTGCTTTGAAAAGTTTTTATTCAGTTAAAGTGGCAACTTGCCGCCGTTTCCCAAATGGGGGAAGCGTATGTGATCATTGGTCTGATGGTCGAGGTGTAAAGCCGGGTTTTGTTTTAAAGCGGCATGCCGCTATTCCGACGCAACATTAGGTAGAGTTTTGGTCATGATAGCTTTGTCCAGTAGAGATTGTACATGGGGCTTGTAATAAAGTCCTTTATCAGAGATTACCCCAAGATACTTGGCAGTGTTGGACCACGGTATGGAAACGTCATTAAAAGTTATATTCTCATGCGGAGTAAGTGACCAACATCGTGTAAAGATAACGGTTTTGTTTTTTTCTGAGTTCACTTGAAAGTGCCATTAGTCTATCCAATTTTTCAGATTAGATGAGTAGATGGGCATGCTCTCCGAAGGCATTTGGCTACAAACAGGTTAAAAAGGTGCGGCGAGAAAATGGAGCCTTAAGAAACTACAGCTTGTACCTGCCAAAAGATAGAGTTTGACTGCCAGATTTCTACGTTTTAGATATGAGGCTAGCAACCTTATAATACGCAGAGGAAATTGTTGTTTGATTAGCTTTAGAAGCAGTCCCTTGTACCAGACTTTGTCAAAGGCTATTTTTAAGTCAAAAAAGACCACTCCCGTGGCATTTTTTTTTTCTAAAATCTTTAACAATGTGGTCCGCAACTTGGTTGAAATGATTTACACTCAAATGTCCCCATCTAAACCCATGTTGGTTGGAAAGGAGAAAATTGTTCATATCCGTGTAGTCTTGAATGATATCTAAGATCACCTTCTCTATGACCTACTTAAAGTGCATAGTAGGCTTATAGGCCGATAGGTTTGGAAAAACGTTCTGTTTTTTTCAAGTTTTGCAACGTTTACCACGTGCAAGCCTTTACAGGCTGACGGATAGTGCCCAGTGCAAAAAATTGCATTTGCAATGTTGGTTAGAGCCATTATTGCTTTATGCAAAAATGATTTCAAAGCTTTGTTGGAAATTTTATCCGGACCAGGAGCAGAAAGGGATTTGATTCTTTTAATAATTTTTTAGATTTTCGTCAACAATTCTCAAAAAGTCTCTGACTTCTTTGCAAACCCTTTCGATGTGCTCTAGATTGTACCATCAGTATACTGATAGGCGCATTAGAGTTTGAGGATGTCTGCAACTGTTTTGGCTTTTCCCTCAGTAGTGTATTTTATCCCCCTCTCACCTGAATGAAGGGATTAAGAACCCGTCTGTTCCTATGGGCGTTAGAGATCCTCCACATCGGATTTTCTTTTTTTGTAAAAGTTTTGTTCCAGCACTGGTTTTTGTGTTTCCTTATGGCCGTTTGAACTTTGTTGGCATGTCGATTTAAGATCTCGCAATCTCTGGGGTTGCAATGCTTTTGTTATTAATGTTTGACGGCATTTTTTGTTTGCTATTTTACATTGCCATGCATATATAGAACAACAAGACATACAAGACCAATTAGTAGAAAAAGTTAAGTACAGAGTAGGTCTACACTACATTTTTAACCTTTAGTACTAAAACAAATTTTGCGTATACATTCCAAAAAAATCAGATTTGACAACCTGCAAGACAACAGTGTGCAAAATTTGTACATCCATGAGGCAAAATTAGCATCAACTTAGCAATGCAACAGAACATAAAACATTTGCATTACGGAAACAAAATTGATGGACGCTAATTAGCGTGTGCTGTGTTTGCGCTCAAAAACAGGTTATTCCAACCAACTGATAAAGTTTGAGCAAAAAAAATAAACATCAACCCATCTTTTTCTTCTTCTATTTTTTCTCAGCCATCATTTATCCACTTCTGAATGTAGACTTCCTACAAAAAATTTCACGTTTTCCTATTTGCTGCAGTTTGAATCCAGTTTTTTTCTGCAATATTTTGGATATCTTCTCTGGAGTCTGCCAGCACTTGGTTTGGTCTCTCTCAGACGCCAAGTTCGCCTGTTCGGGTCTTGCCTTGTTATGTAGCCAGCCCATCGCCACTTAAGCTGCGCCACCCTAAGTACCTCTGTCACACCGGTTCTTCCTTAGATTTCTTTATTCCGAACTCTGTCCTTTAAAGTAATTTTGGGCATAGACCTCTCCATTGCTCTCTGTGTGGTTTACAGTCTAATAGATGTTTTTCGGGTCATAGACATTGTCTTGAGGCCGTAAGTGAGCACTGGCATCATTCAAGATTTGAATAATTTGTTTTTTGAGGTTTATAGGGAACTCCTTGGATTTGAGAATAAGGCCTAATTTACCAAAAACTGCCCAAAAAAGACTTATTTTTCCTGAGATTTTGGAAATCTGATTTTTTTTACCTAGTTGAATTTTATGGCCAAGATAAATGTATGTAGATACTAGTTCAATGTATTGATTATTAATTGTTACCTGGTTATTTTCTGGGCTTATGACTTTAGTTTTTGACAGGTTCATTTCAAGCCCAATTTTTACTGACTTTTGATGGAGTTTCTGAAACATACTTTTAAGTTTTTCTGAAGTGCTGCCGATAACAACAATATTGTCTGCAGTAGCTCCAGTAGTACTGGACTGTGGTCAGAGTTTAGACCGTTGATTGTAGTTACCACTGTGTGCTAGTTGGCGTTCTTTAGTATTGCTACGTCAAAAACGTCCCCTCTGTGGCCAGCCGCGCTGTAAAAAGTGGGTTTGACCGAATCCAAGACTTGCAAATCTTTTTGCTCAACGTAATTGAGCAAAGCTTGACCTTTGGCGTTAGTTATTCAGCTATTCCACAATCTGTGCTTTGAATTGAAGTCTCTTGCAATTATTGTGGGCTGTGGGTTAACAAAAACTGTATAAAAATTCGCAGCTTTAATACGGTTTAGCGGACGAATGCAACCGGGAGGTATCTTGACCGTGCCGAGTCCTGGCACAGCCACTACTATCGCCTTTGATTTGAAAGAAATTAAGGGTGTATTCTTTTTGGAGTAGTCCAATAATTTCTTTACAAAGATCAAAGTTTTACGCTTTGTGGGTACCACCGGCGGACCAACATACGTAAACGTATTTTGGATTGATCATCAAAATGGTTGCGACGGAAATAAAACAACTACTATGTTTTTATCACTAATTTATTGTTGTAAAATGGTATATAAGGCATATACAATTTTACAAAATACATTTCACGACTTAAGTATTTTGGATTTTTAGTGCTTGACTCTGACACCAGCAGGATGTCTAGGTTTTCATAAAAAAAGCTCTTACACTTTATTCATTTTCTCAGAAGCAGACTTGAAGTAATACATTGTCTGGTGTATTCGCCATAAATCTTTGAATTTGAGATTTGCCCATCTCTTTTAAAATGTCGGCAATTTTGATAGCTGTTGGCTTTTGTTGCGCTGAAAAAGCAACATCCGTTGATTTGCTGTGTTCTACAAGATTGCGGAGACCTGTAGGCTGAAATGAAGAAGAAGGGACCTGGGCCGGTGCGGACTTGGTTGTTGGTCTAAAATTGACAACCTTTTCGTGAGCGGTCATTGCTCTCAAGTATGCTTTGCATCTCTTGCAGTTGGCGGGGTGAGGGCTTGATCATAGAGCGCATTTTGGCCGTGGGGTTCCGAACATATTTTGCAGACCTGGTCTGCGCTACACCTGTTGACAGTGTGTCCGTGCCTCTGGTAAAGCTGACACTGTGGAATGCTGTTAGATTTTTTTTTGTGCTTTCAAGACAAGTAGGTCAGTCAGATTTAAAATTTCTGCGCTTTTGGCTCCCTTGGGGAGTTGCACGGCAATCATGGAAAACCTGATGAATGGGTTTCCTATTAGGTGGACGTTTGTGGGTTTGAAACCACGTTTCTCTAACGTTTTGGACGTTTTTTTTACTGGGTGGGAGTTGCCTTGGTTTTCGGTTTTTTGGTGAGGGCTGTCAGGTCCATGGGCTCGTTTTGGCGAGGGTAGAAGCGGCTACGGCGTTTAAAGCGGCGGCTTGCTGAGCTATGATCACAGTCTGCTTTTCGATGGTGGCCTGAAGTTCTTCAAACTGCTCTCTCATTCCCACCAACTAGTTTTTGATCTGGGCTTGGAGGGCCTTAATGACTTTCCTGGACCGGTGTTGTGAGTGCAAGCAGTCTTTTTTTTGCCCTTGGACCGGTCGTAGTGCTCGTTCTTTCTCTGGCCTTCCTGAGCGACAATAGATTGTTTCCCGTTTGCTGCCATTGCAGTTTGGGGAGCTGTAAAAACTCATTTTCTGTTTTCCCAAACTGGACTTGAAAAAACGGAAAACAGATATTGAATATTTATTATATTCGGTGTTTAACTATTGATTAGCAATGCAAATTGCTTGGTGAAGTTCTGTTGTAGACTTAGCTTGGCTTTTGCTCTGGTACTAGAAGAGATGCTTACTAGTCGGCTGTTTGCAGTCAAATGTGTTTTCTTTTGCCTTTGTTAACTGGGGTCAGGGCTTTACGTAATTTGTGGTCTTTAAAGGTTTTTAGACAGGGGATGAAGGGCGTAGTAATACTTAGCTGGAGTCTGGTCAAGTCGTTTTGGAGCTGATTGCTTGGGGGACTGGGAGGCCTGGCGTTTTGTCCTCCGGATCTTGTGCCTTTGCTGCTCAAATTTGCTGCCGTTTTGGGCGTTAGAATCAAAATCTTTTACTTCCTTGTTGATGTTTGATAGAGAGTTAGTGGGCGATGCGTGGTCGGGTAGAAAAGAGGATTCGCTGGAGTTGTTGTCCAAGGTGCTAGTGTACACGTGATTTGCAGTGGTAAAAATGATAGCCGAAGTCGTAGCTATTGGGAATGCGTAAGTCGTCATAGTTGTGGTAATGAGGGATTACTCTCCCATCATCTGGTTAGTAGTTGAGTTTTCAGCTAGAGACATTTTTGACAAATGTTGTTGTTTGGGCATCATAAAAAAGAATTCTGTATTTAAGTTTGGAAAAACGTAAGACGCAGTTTGCTTTGGAGTTTAATTCTCGCTTAACCTCTTTTCCGGAAACGCCTATGGCATGTAAACAGATTAGGGTTCCGATTTGACTTTGTTGGTGACAGCAGTACCGACTCCGTACCACAACGACATCTTTTCAAAAAAACGTCAAAGTTTGCGCCCGATCTGCCGTTCTTCTGAAAAAACTAGAAACCAGAAAAAATAGAGCAACTTTTACAGTAAAACTCTATCTCAAAATTTAAAAGAAGTGTTTTTCAAGCAAAATTTGTTCTCTTTCTTTTTTCCATATTTTTTTAACAGGATTGCAAAACCAATTTAATATGAAAAGTAGACAAAATCGTTTAAAAGACATGTTATCTAATAAATATTTAAAAAAAAACCATTTTACACAAAATGTCAAAAAAGCTTAAAAAACAGCTTTGCTGCTCAAAATTTATTATTAATAGCTCAGAATATTAATTGCATATTGCATAAACTTATATATTTATAACCCCTGGGTAATATTTTACCAAAATAAAAACAATTAAAAAATCAGGAAGCATTAAAAAATATGTTTGAACTTCATCAAAACGTTTGTGACGGAGCTTCGCCTGCCGCCACTTTAAACTCAACGGACTATTGTATTGGAATTGACCATCATCCGTTGTAACCGAAAATTTAATTTGAGTTAAAATAGAGGCGAAAAATCACAACTTCAGATTTTTTTTAATAAAGACGTAAGGTAAATGTAATCGTAGAGAGATATAGTAGCCGCCACCCTTTTAAAATTCTAAGATGGCAGAGTTGCAGCAGATTATATAAAAGATTACAGAAATTTATCTTTTGATGCAATTTTTTTTTAACAAACGCACTGATCCGCTTCGCTCCGGTTCTGCGACAACGATAAATAAAAAAACACAAACTGACGTATTTGGATACAAATAAAGGATTATTTTTAATTAGAAATTTTTATAAATTTGCTGTAAAACAAAACAGTTGCTGTTTGTTCTTCCGTTATAATGATGATTAAAAATTGTGTTAATAAGCAATAAAAATCAACACCTACTAGTGCCAATTAAATGAAACTAACTCTTCAAATTAGTTCAGATTTTGTTTCCGTTCGTCGCAATTATTTCCCCTCCCCGTCTACTAGTCGACGGTCACCATGGCGAGCGACCCCTCTGTCTGATCTCCTCACGTTCGGTTTTAATCAAACGTGCGGAATATAAAATATGTATATATTGCCAGGTGCTCTGTTATCCTGAAAAACATATTTTTCTTAAAATTCTAGTATTAAATATGCTTTCAAAGTATTTATATATGATTTATAATATGAATTTAAAAAAGATGTTAAAATGATAATTTCATTTAGAACTAGAGTATGTAAGTTTTAATTTGAAGTCTTCTTAATTATCACTGCTGGGTAAAATAATATTTTGTTTCATATTTATTTTATGTTATTTTATCTTTTTTATATATGTAAAGAATTTAATAAAAGCTAAGTTTATATCCAGCGTTCAATCTATTCATTATTTAAACCTGAGCAGAAAATTATTACTTAAAAACAATTAAAAATAGAATAAAAACTATATTTAGCGTTGTTTCAATTTCTACTTACAACCACTTCAGTTAGACTAGCAAAATTAATATTTACGAGAAAAATAATTTAAAATAAATTAAAACTGTAGAATAAGAATTAACAAGAGTTTTTTTATACCGGCAGAAACTACTTGGCAGGAATATTTATTAACTTTATAAGAGGGTTTTAAGTATAAGAAGGAAGTAATATTTTGATTCCTATTTATTATTATTTTGTTATATGTGTAAAAGAATTGAATAAAGCAAGTTTATATTCAGCGTTCAATTTATACATTGTTTAGCCTCAAGCGGAAAATTATTAACTTATAACACTTTAACATTAATCATGAAGCAGTTACTGCAATCACTACTACTATGTTAATATTTTTCATACACTTTGTTCTTTTATTTTATAATGTTGTTATACTAATATAATGCAATTTCTTATTAAATAAACTGCACCCCTGTCTAATCTAAATTACGTTGATACTTGAGGTTGGTTTTATCCTTCAGAATGATTGAACTAGGGAGTAATGAGGTGGTTTCCTCTTGCCTGCCATACGCAGCTCCGATACAGGTTAGTCTATTAATTTGTGTAGTATTTTATGAGCCAACCTTTTCCAAGGACATCTTGGCAATGTTGCTGTAGGTCAGGGACCGCGTATTCAATATATTTGCAGATAACTGAAAGTAGATCAACATCCGTTAACTGATAGCATAAATAAGCCGCAGCATTATTTAAAAGTGTTAAATTATATGATGAATAGTTTTTTACTAATATTTAGATTTTGATAATTGTTTACAAATACCTACAACAAAATAAACAAATATTACTATTTTTTTTTAATTTGCTGCAGCTTTTATTAGGTCACTACTGTCAAACTAGACGTATAAGTTAAAATATTCTATATTATAAATAATTTCTATTGTTAATATTTTATGTGTTTATTGTAATATAAATTAAATTTTGATTGTTAATTTGAAATTCTGTTTTATACAATACATTTGTTTAATAAACGAACAATAGTTCAATTTTGTATTGTAAATACTTTTTCAATATTTTAGCTACAATTATTTGTATTGTATTTAATATTTTAATAAAGTAAATGGCATAATTTTCTACAACGCAAGCATTATATATTTTTTCTAGATGAGTTTTTTTATATTTCTCATGCAGAAAGGTTTCTCAAAAATCTAACAAAAGATATGTATAATTATTAAAAAAATATTTGTGATTACTTCATTCAAAATATTTGTTAATGTGTCACATATAACATTTTGTTTTATTAAAATATTTCTATATTTTATTTGTTTATTAAAAGTAGCGAACTTCATTAATTTAATTAATATGACCTTTAAAGCGAGCGTTATTGAAACAATTACTCAGATTTTTAACATAAAGTTATTTTAATTAAATATTAACGTAGTTTTATGCAGTTTGAACCATAATATTTAATTTATTTGAATATAGTATGTTCTCACAAAAGAAATATTTTATAAAACCATAGGTGGTAACGCAATGTTAAAAATTCATATACAGGGTGTTCAAAAGAATGTAAAATATTTAACCATAACAAACAAAAAGAATAAACATGGGTTGTCATAGCAACGGTTTGGGAGATATAGAACATTACTTATTTTTATATATTTTTCCAAAGAACAGAGTTATAGAAGATATTCGAAGTGCACTCCTTCCATTTCCAAACAGGCACGACATCTTTGTCTGAAGGACATTCGTACTCTTTCTAAAACCCTCTTATTGGCTCGGATTTCTTGACATTTTTTATTAATTTTTAACTGCAAATCCTCAAGGCTAATTATAGGAGTAGCATACACTAATGATTTTAAAAATCCCAAAAAAAAAATCAAGAAGGTTTAAATCAGGCAATGCCGTCGCTACATATTGTGCGGTGTGCGCTGTGCACACGGCGGCTAAAAACGTATTTGAATTGATTATTGAGTTAAGATTATTTATTAAAAAAATTGTAAATTTGTATCTGTGATCAAGTTATTGTTTCTGTGGCATAGATAGTCACTTTATCAAATTATTATTTCTGCTATTTTAGACTTGTTTTGTCGTAGATAACTTTCTAGCTCAATGGTGGTTAGACTTTGTTGTTAATTTTTTGTTTAATGTTTTGTACATTAGGAGCACATTTGGTAATCTATATTAGAAAGGATAAGAGTATAGAAGGTAACAGGGCAAAGTTAAAATCTATAAAACATGTGTGCGGCCGATCCTAACCAATGCAGAAACATTTAAAATTAAAAAACTAATTAGGAACACAAAAATAAAAAAATTTAGAACAATAAAAGCAGTAAACTATGTGATAATATTAGAAGCAGCGCTATCAAAAAAGAACTAGATACTAGCTAGATTGGTCAAATTACAAAGATAACAATAGAGGACCATTTGGATACAACAAACTACATCAGAATTGCCAAATAAGGTAAAGACCAAAGATCCCAAAGTAAAAAACCTTTAGGCAGACTACATAAAAGATGGATGGAGAACTGTACGTTAGCATCAATGGAAGACTAAAAAGCAGATAACAGGACAAAAAAAGAAGAAGTAAACCGTGAAGCAAACTAGCAAATAAAAAACCAGAAAAATTCTTAATGGACTGAACCTGCTTTTGATAACTATAGTAATGCATCTACCAAAAGAATAACAATCAAAGGTGCACAATAGAAAAAAAGAATTGCAGTGCAGGAACGTTAGACGTACCACTTAAAAAAAACAATTTTATAGATTGAAGAAACTGACATTGTTGACTAAAAACCTTATAGAACATGCTTTTTAAACCAAAAATTAATGAAATAATGTGATTTTGAGCAAGAAAGTTAAAGAAAACTCAACAAAAAATACCGTTTAAAAAAAAAATAAACAAAAGAAGCAATTTAGTTAATTAGTTAGTTTAGTAAGTTTTTAGAAAACGTTGTCTTTGACTACAAATTTAATAAAAAATGCTTTCTAGACCAAAAAGTAATTAAAAAATGTAATTTTATACAAGAAAACGTTGTTTTTGACTTAAAACCTAATAAAACATGCTTTTTAGACTAAAAATTAATGAAATAAAGTAATATTGTGCTAGAAAGTTAAAAAATCTGATCAGAAAAAATGTTTTAAATTAAAATTAAACAAAAAAAAACAATTTTGAACTAAAGACTAAAAAATAATTAAAAATGTGAATTTGTATAAGAAAACTAAAGTGTTCAGAACATGCTGTTTATGACTAAAAACTTATAACAAATGCTTTTTAATAAAAATAAAAATAAAAAATAAAAATGTGATTTTGTGCAAAAAAGTTATATAAAACTCATAAAAATACTGTTTTTAACTAAAAATGAAACAAAGCAAGCAATTTTGGACTAAAATGTTTTTAGAAAATGCTGTTTTTGAGTAAAACTTTTTTCTTAGACTAGAAAGTGATAACTTTTTGGACCAAAAAGTGATAAAAGTTGTGATTTTGTGCAAAAACAGTCACACAAAACTGCTTTTAGACTAAAAATTAAACTTAAAAAAAGCAATCTTTTGCTAAAACGTGTTCAAAAAATGCTGTATCTGAATAAAAACTGCATTTTCAAACAAAAAGTAATGAAAAAATGTGATTTTGTTCAAAAAAGTTACAGAAAACTTATAAAAAAATGATTAAAAATTAAACAAAAAAATTAATCTTGGACTAAAACGTGTTAAAAAATGATGTTTTTGATTAAAATTTTAATAAAAACCGCATTTTAAAACAAAAAGTAACAAAAATTGTAAGTTTGTGTTTAAAAAAAGTTACAGAAAATTTATAAAAATACTGTTTTAGCTTAAAAATTAAAGTAAATATAATTTTAGACTAAAAAGTGTTAAAAATTGCTGTTTTTGACAAAAAAAAGTTTTTTAAACCAAAAAGTTTTTGCAAAAAAAGTAAAAAAAAAGAATATACACTAAAAGATATTGTTATAGACTAACATTTAAACAAAAAAAGCAATTTTGAATTAAATTAAAAAAAAAATGCTGTTTGTTAGGCCAAAAAGTAATAAAAATGTGATTTTGTGCAAAAAAAGTTAAAGAAAACTCATGAAAAACACAGTTAATGACTAGTTTAAGCTGTTTATTGGAACAGGTTTTCTAACTTTTGTTAATACAGATCCTACACATTTTCCCAATAAGTGTGGACTGGGCATCAAGTGACTTGATTTGTTACCGTAACACATATTTGTCAAAATAACTAAAACGTTGTATATATGCTGGTGATTACATCTTTGAACATAATTGTTTGTCTATAGGCAAATTTTGTTTATCATGTGAGGGGGAAGGCTAGTTAGATAGTATATTCAAAGATAAAGCACTGATGGAATTGTACGCTCTGAATACTTTGCGGTGAGTCTCAAAAATTCCAAAATAATTTTGAATCATCTTAGTAACACCCATGAGCTTTACTTTATATGCTATAAAAAACGGCATATTTATGTTTTGGATAAAAAAAAATTGGGACTGCTAGAGAATCAAAGAGATGACGGTTTTGCCCAGATGCTACAAGTGTCACAGTGTTGGACACATTGCAAATACGTGCAACAAAAGCAAAAAGATTTTTTGTAGCTGCGGCGAAAAGGGGCACAAACTTAAAAACTGCAAGAAGAAAAATGCGGGCAACATCTGCAAGAAAACCGGCCGATGAACTGCCCAAAATACCGAAAATGGTGCGTAAGCTGAGAGAGAAAGCAGCGTCCGCAACTACACAATGAAGCTGCTTTAAGTAAACCTAAACAGAAGCAGGAAAGCAATAGATATACTCATGTACACTTGCTCTGTTGAAAATATTGACTTTGCAATCGTATCTGAACCAAACTGCAACATAGCCAAAAACAACCGTAAGTTAGTCACAGATCAAAGTATAAACGCGACAATTTTTATCCCCCACACCGGTACGACAACTACTGAAAAAAAAGACAGAAACGGTTTTGTGTGGGTAGAGACCAGTTTTGAACAAAAGCAACACCTTTACGTTTGAGAAAAAAAACAGCAGCTCTTACTTAGACATCACCCTGTGTACACAAAACATCATTAGGCAAGTGGTACAATAGAAAGTTAGGAAAGACGATAAAAACCTTAACAACCACAATAACATAAGGTACGTGATAGAGGTAGCAAAATCAATTTCTAGAAACCCAATCACCCAAAACAAGGTTGGTTCTACTGCAATGCGCAAAACAAGGAATTTAGCAACAGGGTTGCAACGGCACCCAAAAAAAAACACTATAATCACACGGCTAAAACGACTACTTATAAGGCACTGAATATAAAATAGTAACCAAAAAATTAGGAATACGCTCTCTGACAGCTTTCTTAGAAAAAATCTAAAAAAAACCGGTTTGCAAGCTTTTTTCACATTATACCAAAACCAAATGACCGTGCACCTGCGACTAGCTATGGCAATCAGGTAAACGGCTAAAACAATGAAAAGCTGCAGGCCTTGATGGAGTAGCATAAGTATTTGCCAATAAAAACGCAGAGTTTTGCGCAATAATTTTCAACGCACTGTTAAAAAAGACTCCTTTTCCGAAAAGTGAAAACTGGTAAGGTTGGTTTTAATCAAGAAACCAGTCAAAGGTATTGGTGCAGCAGTTTACAGACTACTATGCATTTTAAATAGCTTTGGAAAACTCTTTGAACTGATTTTAAATAAGAAACTGCTAGAAGAGCTACTGAAAACCGGTAGACTGTCCCCTGAGGAATATGGTTTTACAAAAGACAGGTCAACAATTGACGCCATTGAAAATGCCAAAAGCATAGTAAGGAAACCAAAAGAATAAACAAGTTTGCAGTTGTGTTGACAATGGACGTCAAAAATGCCTTCAACTTGACTCCGTGGAAGAGCATTATTATAGAACTGAAGAGTAGGCAAATGAGGCCGTATTTTGCCAGACAGATTTGCAACTACCTCTACAACAGAGTTGCAGCGTCAAGTTGGAGATGACCTGCAGGGTACCACAGGGCTCAGTTTTTAGCCTCACATTATGAAACACCTACTACGACGGAGTGCTTAGAGAAATCATGCCGGAGGATACAACTTTAGTAGGGTATGCGGATGGTTTTGCTATGGTGGTGTGCCGGCCGTGCAAATCAACCACAAAAAAAAATGCTGATAGAAATGTAGATGGCAAAAAACGGATTGAAACTGGCTTTACACAAAACTGAAGTGGTTGTACTGGTCGCACGTAACTCACTCAAATCTGTGTCCGTAAGAGTAAGGAATGTCATCGTCACCAGCAAAAATAGCGCCACATACCTCGGAGTCTTTTTTGGCAGAAATCTGCACATGGAAGTCTACATTGCATAGACTACCAAAAAGGCTGGAAAACGGTTGCAGCACTTGCGCGACTGCTGCCAAATATTGGAGGTGCCACAGCAGACAGAAGATTGGCTATTAGCTCGGTGGTCAATTTTATTGTACTATACGAAGCCCCCACGTAGAGCAACTGCGCACAGAAAAATGTTAGAAAGAATCCAACAGGGCCATGCAGGTGGTAACAAGGACCATCTCCATACACTTTATGGTCCTGAAAAAAAAAATACAAAGCTGCTTTAAACCAGAATGCGTAGAAGACGGTGACCAGAGCTGAAACTTTATTGAAGGGGGAAGCTGAATGAGATGTGGAAGGTAACACGGGAAGATGGACACCAAAACTAATCTAAGAATTAATTTCATGGGTTTCAAAAAAACACGGGAAAGTTAGATACTACCTTTCCCAAATTCTGACAGTCACGGCTACTTCCAAGCCTAGCTGAAAAGGATGAACATAGTGGAGAATGACCGATGCGTATACTGTGACGAAGTGGAACCCAAATACGTTATGTTCTAATGCAATAGGTGGCAGTGCACAAGACAGAAGACGACTGGAGGCTTAGCTTTGACAACCAAAGTTATGATGGATTATATAATTGAATGCGAGAATACATGGAGGATGATAGAGAATCTGATTATAAAAACTATCAAGAAAAAAAAAACATAAAGAAAGGAACCGCCAAGCCAGGCAAACAAGAGTCTGATAAGAAACTTATTTAAAAATTAAAGAATAATTAAAATGGGTAGCCGCTGCGACAAAATACTTAACGGTGATTCATACAGCAACTTACGTTAGTCTTGGAAAGAGTTTATTAGTCGGTAGGCGTTTGGGGGACATTTTCAAATGAATCCGGCACAAAGTCTTAGAAAAATATTTCCTCTTTGGGCTTGAAACTAGACGCAGTAAAAAAGGCGTAAAGCGTCTTTTTGGTCTATCTTAAAATGATTAGTTGTATTTATGTAGGATATAAGGAAAACGCATTTTTGACTAACAGTTTAGTTAAAATAACCATAACCTAGAGTAGTTTGACGACTAGAAATACACGATAGTGCAACCTACCCTAGCAATTAAAAAAACACATTCCAAGCTATCAAATATACCACCACCACAACACCAACAGATTATTTTGAATAAAAATGCAAAAATATACTAAAATCAACGTTAGCTGGTATTGTTGCAGTCTACTACTAGCGTTTTTTAGAACAATTTTTTTGGGTTACTTCAACATTGTCCAACAAAAACAAACTAAATCGCCGCTTTAAGCATACGGTCTTTGTTAGAACATGCAAAGACTTCTTGAATTTTTTGTTTTTTTTGTTTTGGGTAGATGTGCTCATTGGTTAATAAGCAATTTTTTATAAATGTTGTTTAGGTGTGGAGAAGCCTTAGGTAATAGTGTACTTTCCGGTGCCAAAATGTGCAATTCCAAGAAAACCACTTGCTGCTTGAGTTCTCCTGTGTTCAAATTAAGAGATGCATGCTTGGATTTTTTGTTTGCGTTTTTTTTGTGAATGTCTTTACTGGTTTAGAAATGAATCTTTGCCAGGCAGCTATACTGACAAGGTCTTCTTCTTGACCAATACATTTGTTGGTCTCTTGGCTTTTCTCATTGATTCTCTATTACTTAGTAGACTTGCTAGTATTGTCTTCCATCATTTTTTACACTTCAGTTTCTAGTTTGATAGATTTATCTGATTTCTAAAAGTAAAACTACAAATATTTTATTATTTTATTGTTTAGAAATAGTTAATTGTTCTTTTGTGTTTTTTATGTTTGATTTAGTTTAAAAAAACCTCGACAACCGCTAACCTAAACTAATTAGTATGTAGGATGATTGAGATAAATAAAGAAATCTCTTAAAACAATTTAAATACTTCATTAGTAGTGAAATAAAGTATAAATTTTATTATATTTCAAATATTTCTAAAATTAATTAAGTTTTTAATTTATTATTATTATTATACTCGTATTACTAAAAATGACTTTAAAATAACAAAGATTCAGTTTAAATATTTGTTATATAAACGTTTAAAATATTCGCGCATATTTATTTGCATTACGTGGATTATCAACTATAGATGGAGACGTAAATAATTTGTCATTTTAATAACAAATCTCTTGAAAATAATCAAATAGTAGATAATATAAAATTGTTTAGAAATTGTTCGGTCGATAGTGTTTAATTATTATTAAATTTAATCTATATCGTTAGTTTAAGAAAACAATGTTTCTTAGTCATCAGTAGATTCATTTGAATCGCTAATCATATCAATTGTTCCCCAGTTGCGTTTGTGTAAGCTGAAAGCACACATGTAACAGGTAGTACATATGTTCAGATAAACAATTATTTCTAAATAATTGGTAATACAGTGAATTTATATCTGAGTTTAAGTGGATTTATATCAATCTTACAGTATGGATAAAAGGTTATCCAGGAGGGATCAGTACGTGGATGGACTTGGTAAGAAAATGTTTGTTTATAATCAATTTGGATGAAAATGTATTGCATTAACAGATTTTTTATAACTTAATAAATAATAAGGGATAATTGGGTGAGACATTCTAAAACGTTTTTGTAGACGTGCTAAGCTGGTGAATATTTTAAAAATAAGAGTTTTCTATATTCTTTTCCTTATAATAAAGGAATGATTTTATGTCAAAATATGTGTAAACATTTAGTTTTAATACAATTTAATGCTGGAGTCATATTATTTGGTTGCGAGCAGATTGTTTTATTACAATTTAATTTTCTATTTATTAATCATGTTTATTATTGGCTAATTAGAGTAAGTATTGCTGGACGCTTTGTGCAACAAATATTCTAAATTTCTGGGAACAGTTTTAATACAATTTAATTTTTTATTTATTAATAATTCTTAATAAAATAAATGATACGTTTGATTATGAGTAACTTTATATTTATAATAAAGACAATTACTTTGTAAACAAAATATCGTATTACAATTAGTAAGTGTATATTATCATATTTAAAGAATGTATTTGTAATACGTTTATTAGAATAGTTAATTAGAGACTGATTTTTGAGTACAATACTCTAATATCATAGATAACAACATTTATAATGACATAAAAGTTAAAAGAAACTTTAGTTTAATTGTTTAGGTTTAATAAATAATTTTTGCAAATTGTTTTTATACATATAATAGTGTTGCAAGGTATCCATCTTAGACCATATATACTTATAGACACGCCGTCTGCCGAAGCAACAATGCCAATATGATTAATGCGTGTGACGTCAGTTGTGGGCAAGAATGCGCATACAGTAATAAAATTTAATAATACATTGTCATGTACTTAATCTGCCAAAATATCTATAAATCTTGTATGCATATAATTATTTAACAAATGTTATTTAATTTAAATAAATATTGAAATTTCTATGGCGCGTTGAAAACATTTGTTTATAAAAAGTATGATTGTAGAACTTGCTTCTGACGTTATACGAGGGCATGGAATGCTGTAATGTTGGCTTCACCATACGATAAGCGGAAATTAGCACTCGATGCGTCTATAAGTGTATATGGTCTAAGGTATGCACACTTCATCAGTAACAATTACTTAAAATTTGTTTTGATGATTTGATTCAAATAAAACGCACCAAAAATGCTGTTGTCTGTTCGTATAAGGTTTTAACTGTACTACAGACTCCTTACACATATACAGACCAAATTTATTGTTACATTTTTTTACCTAAATCTACAATAAACAAAAATAAATTAGTGCATGTGTGGTTTTGGGTTTTTGGGTTTTGGGGCTTTTGTTTTTTTCTGGGAAAAACTGTTCCTCTAAGGAATTGCGTCCTGGAGTTAGGGACAGTGTTTACTCTCCAAGGAACCACAAAGTTGTGGTTGTGGTTGTTGGAGATTTCCTCTTGGTTCTATTGCTAGAACTAAACTATTTTGATTTATTGCGGCTGGTAGCTTCAATCTAGCTGTGAATAATGTAAGGTTTTTGACAGAAGTCGTCAATAGTGGCTAGTAGATGCAGCTAAACAGTGTTCTTTTCGGTTTGCTTAATCTTATGTGGGACTTGCTGGTAAATCAAGTTGAGTTACCGGCTTGGTTTTTGAAGATGAGAAGGGTGCGGCCGTGCATGTTTTGGAAGGAAAGTTTGCATCCTTCAAGGTCAAAAGTGCTTGGCAAAGGAGAATTTTTTATATTGGTTCTTTGTATTTTGGCGATGGTTCAAAAATTGTTGTAAATTTTTTTTAATTTTTAACAGCCTTTGGTAAAGTATGATTCAACAACTCTCCACATTCTTTTAGACCGAGTTTCCAATTCTTCCTGTATGACGATGTTGTCTAAGTGTAAAATGTTTGTTAATTGAAACTATTGTTTGGTACTAAAGTGTATCAAAATTTATTAAAAGTGTCCACTGGGCTTTTACCATATGTTTGGGAGTCGCGGGATAAATTGTCCGAAACACTTACACGGGTTAGTCTAAAACTGTTCTAGGCTTTGTGTTTTGTTAATAATTTTTGCAATACCCTGCACTGAAATAATCCGTATATATACTTGTAGCGTTGAGGTTTCTGCCGGGCTTAACTACAGAATTTTTTTTGGTTTATTTTTTGAGCTTTTTATAACACTTTTTGGGGTGCAGAGGGGCAAAACGGTTTTTGCTTTGATGTTGGACTGAGGGTTTTTATCTGTTACGTTCAGTGGAGTCACAGATGTTGGTGACTGCTGGTAGGCAGAATTTTTTTTGTAGCATTTTTTTTTGACATGTTGGGGGGGATTGGTTGTAATTGATTGCTGTATTTGATAATCCATCTCAATGACTCTACTTGATGAATTTTGGTTTGTTCCGTTGTTTTGGTAGATAATTTTGGGCTTGAAGGTTAGCTTGTTGTAGTTTGTTACGCTTCCTATGTATATGCGGGTCTGTTGTGCCGTCTGCAAATTGTAGGTTTAATGGGAAACCTTCTCAGAGATTGTTACTCTAAGCGTGTTACAATTGGATAGCAGCAGTTGCTGGGTGCGTAGTATATCTAGGTCGTACCGCTTAAAGTCTGCAACATTGTTTTTGAAAGATTGTTTTTTTCTTTTTTCCTTTCTTTTCTCAGAGTTTTGTTTTTGGAGTTGTGAAAACATTGATTTTTTTCCTCAACGTTGGGTGCCGTTTGTTAGGCTTAAGTAGATAATAAGGGTGTCAAGGTCTTCAAGGTCAAACATATTTAGCGAAAGAGGTTTTTGAGTTTAAGAGAACGAGGTTGTAATAGCCTTGGAGTATCCAAAGAATATCTACTATTTTGTGGTTGTGCAGAAGCTGCAGTGGTGTAGTGTAACTAAGGTAGTACCAGACGGAATATTTAGTCTACATCTGGGGCTAGATGAAGTTTTTTCTTATGCGTTTTGCTTTAGTTTTTGAACTTAACTGACTTGTTGTGGAAAAATTTTGGATCATTATACAAACTCGATTTATGGTACGTGGTTCTTTCCAAACGTGGGCACCCAAGCCTGAGGTAGGCTTAAGTAATTTTAGAGCTGCCCCATTGGTTTGCTCTAAAGAGTTGGCTACTAGTAGTAATAGACTACTGCTAGGTTTGTGTTTGGTTCCCGGTGTTCTTTTAGGTGTGCATTGGTGGTCCGGAACATAAAATGGGAAGTGTTTGACGCAAATTGCCAGTTGCATTCTTCAAAGCCTTTGAGGTGGTATTCCAAATTTTTTAGCTCAAGAACTTTTTTCAGGTCTTTCTTGGGTTTTCTAAGTTTAAAAGATTTTTAAGTAAGATACTCCTCTAAGGTTTTTTGTTCAGCGTTAAAGTCTTGACCAACATTGTCTAGCAGATTTTGCTTGGGATTTCTTGAAGTCTATATTTTTTTACCTAATTGACATCACAGTATACCTATAGCTATAGTTTTTTTGCTGCAAAAATGCTTACTTATAGTCATTTTTTGTCAATCAGGGAGGTTATAGCAATGTACTCTACATTTTGGTTTAAGTTTGAATCAAAATTTACGATTCAGATTGCAATTTTTGGGAACGGCTTTTAGGTGATAAGTCTGGAAGTTGTTTTAGTGGTGTGGATCAAGACATTTAAATTTTATGTAAATTTTCTGAAGAAAGTGTCAAACATTTTTTGGTTGGTTTAAGGCGCCTTTATTTCTTACGTTAAGTGCCAATTCTCATATGCTAGGTTTTGTTGGACGCAAAAATTGTCTGGTGGTATGCCTAAAAACGGTTAATAAATGTGCGTGGTTTTGAGTTTTTGGTTTTACTAGAAAATGCCATTGAGAGTGGAAATTTATTTAAGGATTGTCTTTCCAGAGAATTGCGTCCTGTAAATAAGAGCACCAATAGTTAAACCCTCTAGGGTCTTGACGGAAGTTGTTGGAGATGTCTATCCGGTTATATTGCTCTGACTAACCTATATTGGCCGGTAGATTCAACTTAGTAGTAGATACTGCAAAATCATTTGTAGAAGTTATAAGGCAATTTTTTAGAAATTTAACGTTATTAATTAAGTTACTAGTTTGCTTGATGTTAGATTAAAAATTGTTGTGGCCTTAAAGTTGCTGGTAGGACAAGTCTTAATAAATTCTTTTGCAGATCGTGTACTTGCTACAATTTTCTTTACTTTTGCAATTTTACTTCCATTCTTGATAGTTTTACAGAAGGGTTGTGAATCTTTTTGCATTTTTTGGTATTGTCACCATTGAGTTTATTTGTAGTTTGACTTTCTAAAGTTTGCACGTGGCCTACAAATTACTGGTTCTATAAGCTTGCGGGCGTCTATTTTACATAGCTTGTTTGGGTCCAGGTTTTACATCTGCTCTATTTTAAATTGATTTTTGCTGACCACGTTATTAGTTTGGGGTACGTAGTTTCTTTCAGAAGTAAACATTTCCCATGGATTTTGTTCCAAAAATTCCTGGGTTTGAAAATTTTTTAAGTGGTCTTTTGTTTGAGGTCAAAGTTTGAACCAACATTGTCTTGATGTTGAGTGTACCAATGCAAAACATTTTTCTTTATTGACAGATTTTTTTGTTGCAAGGGTGCTCGCTTACAGAAGCATTTTGATTTAAGTTTAAATTAAAATATATATATACTGTAGGAAAGTTTAGAACAAAGTTTAGTGTGGACTGTCAAATTTTCTGATATCAATTTTTTTTAAATCTTTTAAACAAACTTTCCCAGATGTCATCAGTTCCTCGGTGATAGGTTGGTGTGGTTTGGAGCGTCTTTACTCCAAGTTGCCCTTTGTTGGGCATTAATTGTAACATTCTAGGTCTTATTGAAGGCGGTAGTTGGCGCCAGATCAGGGCTGGTTGTATGCCTAAGAAAATTGTTATTAAATTTTTGTTTGGTTATTGGGCTTTTAATACTTTTAAAAAATGCCATAGGAAGTAAAAACGCGTGTTTGAAAACTGTCCTTCTAGGAAATTGCGTATTGAAGATGGGGCAGTAGTTATTCTCCAAAATACCACAAGCTATTGGAGATGTTCTTTTGATTATACTGTCAGGACTAAAATATCTTGGCCGGTAAATTCAACTTAATAAAAGATACTTCAAGGTTATTGGCAAAGGTCATCAAAAAGATTCTCTAAACAATAAGATGTTTTGTAACTTGTCCTAATCCGGACAGTAGATTTATCAGTAGTGTTCTTTTTAGTTTTCTTGATGTTAAATGGAAACGGTAAAACTGGCTGACATATCAAACTGGTTTAGGTCCAGAAGTTGTCCTGGTATTGCAATAGTATTTTTTCTACAAATTATAAAATTGTCTACGGACACTCTCACTCAAAAAACAGATACACACTCACCCAAAGTGCCTGCTGATTTACTTATACAGAGTGTAGTTTACTAAAACTAGATTGGTTTATTTGAAGCGACGTAGAAGTGCCGGAACAGCTAAGAATGACCGTCTTAAAACCCTAGCAAGGTGTGCAAGCAAAGGGTGTATTAGTTTGCAGTTTTCCAAATATTCTAGGGCTAAGACTGGGGTAGCCTTGTTGACAATAGCAGGATTAGAGCCAGGAAACTGCAGTTACGTTTGTAGATTGGCACAGGTTGGCCTGAAACAAAAAATACTTGTCTTTGGTACGTCGTGTGGTCTTGTCTCGTGCTTGTTGATTGCAATAGTTGAATTTTTATACAAAGAAGAAAAGTTGGTTGGCCAATGTTGCTTTGCTTACTGTCCAAGTACTTATTACTATTGGGTTTAGTTGTGGTCTAACTCTTTAGCCCGAGTTAACAACAACAAATAACTTTTAGGATGTATTAAGATTTTTTAAATTCTAAAAATTAATCAAAATTAAATTGAAGTTTAAAAAAATATAAAATATCTGTTGGTGCAATCTTTTTTAGTAAAATATATTTATTTATATTATTGTATTGGTTTTAAAGATATTCCTGGACCATCAAAACGAAACCGTCGCAATAGTAGTTCCTTTTCAATAAGAAGACAAACTAAAGGAACAAAGAGACAATTGGAGAAAACACCAGATTCAAGCGATTCTGATAATGATTCTATTAGTAAACAACTTGTTGATATGACTTCTTCTTTGAAGATATCAACCGATGAAGAAAATGTACCCAAACTTACAAACAAGAAAAGAACTTTAAAGTTTTTATTAAAATGTAATCAAGATTTTGACAAAGAAGAGGATACTGTTGATTGTCCAATGGAGTTAGTTGAGTATCGAGCACAACTTAAAAGAAGTCTAGCTAAAAAACGCAGACGGGCAAGTGTTGATTGTCTACAAAGTTTACTCGACGCTGAAAAAAAAAATGATGCAAAATTTAAATGTGCTGCAAAAAAAGCACGTCCAAACAATATAGAGTTGGACTATGATGCTGATATATCCGATGGCAATTGTAAAAAGTAGATAAATGTGCAGTACAAAATGCACAGATTAAAGATACAAAATATCATATTGGAATTATATACTTAGTACTTAACTTTTTATCTCTAAAATAAACAACAAAACTATTTTTGTACTTTTGCTATTAGTATTTTCAGTATTAATATTTTTTAATATATTAAGCACTAGATCATACAAGTATACTTGGAAAACAATTTAAGTTTTGTTGGTTATTTATGTTCATATATATATCAACACTTTTTGATTATAATTATTTGGAATGTAATGATTTGTTTTAAATAAAAAAGCTTTGAATAATATTTTATTTAATTCTCAAAATGGGATATACAAGAATCACATAAGTCATGGAAATGCTCCATTTATTTTAATAACGGAAAGAAATTAAGAATGCCTGATGTATACTTTACATCATTTAAAGTTAGGAAGATGTAGACCGGTACAGAGTGCGCAATTGAGCAGTGTGCGTTTGGGCAGGTTGCCGATTAGTAGTGCTCCAAACAGTTACGATACAAATTGCAGTAAAACATCTTGTGCCCGTGCATTTCAATATTTAATCACTACTTCTAGGCAGCATTCTTTGGCAGCCAACCATGTGTGAAACTCTAATTTAAAGGAATTGAGGTGGCGACCACAAGAAAACAACTTTTCTGTGGTTGGCATTTGAAGTCTTAATCGTGCAAATACCCTTGTGAGTATTTTGCAAAGATAAATGAGCTGAATTACTTTTATAGCTCCAAGAATAATTGCTTTTAGGTAATCACAATCGCCAAAGGACGGGATTTTAATTTGTCTGTGGGAGTGTCGGATGGGGATCTGCTGTGAAACTACCGGCGGAATTGAAGTTTGAGACGGCATGCCTAAACATCACTTTGGTAAATTTTTCTTTTTTGCGAGAATAACGCTTTTCATAGAAGCGGAAAGCCTTTTGCTCTCTGGTTTGAAGGGCCGAAAGAATTAACTGCTGATAGCTGTCGTTCGTTAGTTGCAAAAGGCGGCCTGAAAGTCAAGAATTAATTTAGAAATCTTTCTCGTGCATAAAATTACACTGAGAACACAATTGTCAAAATGATATTTACATATCTAGTTCAAGTCTGGTCTAGACATTGATTAAATTGAATCTAGGCTCAAAGTTAATTTTGAAACATTAAAAATATTTTTTTGACTTAAAAATCGTGGAATTGCCAAAATAATGTTTTAATATTTAGACTAAGTGTGGTCTAGACTATGTTTAAAATGGTTCCTAGACTTAAATTAGAAATTTTAAAACGTTTCTTGGATTTTTTTGAAAATTACGTTATAATTTATCATCATTCCTGTGCATGTAATTATTCAAAGGACACAATTGTCAGAATAATGTTTCAATAATTGGTCTAGACATTGCCTAAGATGGTTCTATACTCAAAATTAGTTTTGGGAAGTTAAGAGCATTTTTGGATTTTTTTGTAAATCTCAAAATAATTTTTGTGCATAATTTATGGTAAGGACACAATTGTCAAAAAAATATTTTAATATTTAGGTCAAAAATGGTTCTAGACTCAAAATAAATTTTTTGGAAATTTAATACATATTTTTTGTTTTTTGAATATCTGAAATTTAGAAATGTGCATGAGAATGATGCACATTACGATGAGGACACAATTGCCAAAATAATATTTACATAGTCCAAGTCTGGTCTTAACATTGATTAAACTGGTTCTAGGCTCAAAGTTTTGGAACATTAAAACATTCTTTTAACTTAAAAATTGTGGAATTGCCAAAATAATGTTTTAATATTTAGACCAAATGTGGTCTAGACTATGTTTAAAATGGTTTCTAGACCCAAATTGAAAATTTTAAAACTTTTTTGGATTTTTTTGAAAATTATGTAATAATTTTTTTTTTGTGCATCATGCAAAGGAAACAATTGTCAAAATAATATTTTAATAATTAGTCTAGACATTGCTTAAGATGCTTCTTTACTCAAAATTAATTTTGGGAAGTTTAGAGCATTTTTGTATTTTTTGAAAATCATAAAAAAATTTTGTGCACTTAATTTATGCTGAAGACACAATTGTCAAAATAATGTTTTATTATTTAGGTCAAAAATGGTTCTAGACTCAAAATTAATTTTGGGAAATTTAATACATTTTTTGTGTTTTTTTGAAAATATGGATTTTAGTAATGTGCATGAGAATAATGCACATCACGATGAGGACACAATTGTCAAAATAATATTTACGTATCTAGTCCAAGTCTGGTCTAGACATTGATTAAATTGGTTTTAGGCTAAAAGTTTTGGAACATTAAAAACATTCTTTTGACTTAAAAATTGTGGAATTTCCAAAATGTTTTAATATTTAGACCAAGTATGGCTTAGACTATGTATAAAATGGTTCTAGACCCAAATTGAAAATTTTAAAACGTTTTTTGGATTTTTTTGAAAATTATGTAATAATGTATCATCATTCCTGTGCATGTAATCATTCAGAGATTACAATTGTCAAAATAATATTTTAATAATTGGTCTAGACATTGCTTAAGATGGTTCTATACTCAAAATTAGTTTTGGGAAGTTAAGAGCATTTTTGTATTTTTTTGAAAATTATGAAAAAATTTTGTGCACTTAATTTTGGCTAAGGACACAATTGTCAAATTAATTTTTTAATATTTAGGTCAGGAATGGTTCTAGACTCAAAATTAGTTTTGTTATATTTAATACATTTTTGTGTTTTTTGAAAATTTGGAATTTAGAAATGTGCATGAGAATGATAAGAACACAATTGTTAAAATAATAATAACATATCTAGTCCAAGTCTGGTCTAGACATTGATTAAACTGGTTCTAGGCTCAAAGTTTTGGAACATTAAAAACATTTTGACTTAAAAATTGTGGAATTGGAATATTTAGACCAAGTATGGCTTAGACTATATTTAAAATGGTTCTAGACCCAAATTGGAAATTTTAGAACGTTTTTAAATATTTTTTTTAAATTATGTAATAATTAATTATCATTCTTGTGCATGTAATCATGCAAAGTAAACAATTGTCAAAATAATGTTTTAATAATTGGTTGAGACAATGCTTAAGATGGTTCTAGTTATAAACAAAATTAGTTTTGGAAAATTGAGAGCATTTTTGGATTTTTTTGAAAAACATAAAATAATTTTTGTGCACATAATTTATGCTGAGGACACAATTGTCAAAATAATGTTTTAATATTTAGGTCAAAAATGGTACTAGACTCAAAATTAATTTTAAAAAATTTAATACATTTTTTGTGTTTTTTAAAAATCTAGAATTTAGAAATGTGCATGAAAATGATGCACATCACGATGAGAACACAATTGTTAAAATAATGTTTACACATCTAGTCCAAGTCTGGTCTAGACATTGATTAAACTGGTTCTAGGCTCAAAGTTTTGGAACATTAAAAACATTTTGACTTAAAAACTGTGGAATTGCTAAAATGTTTTAATATTTAGACCAAGTATGACTTAGACTATGTTTAAAATAGTTCTAGACCCAAATTAAAAATTAAAAAAAAAATTGGATTTTTTTGAATAATAATTTATCATCATTCCTGTGCATGTAATCATGCAGAAGAAACAATTGTCAAAATAATGTTTCAATAATTGGTCTAGACATTGCCTAAGATGGTTCTATACTCAAAATTAGTTTTTTAAAGTTTAGAGCATTTTTTAATTTTTTTGTAAATCATGAAATAATTTTTGTGCACATAATTTATGCTGAGGACACATTTGTCAAAATATTGTTTTAATATTTAAGTCAAAAATGGTTCTAGACTCAAAATTAATTTTGAAAAATTTAATACATTTTTTGTGTTTTTTGAAAATCTGGAATTTAAAAATGTGCATGAGAATATTGCACATCACAATAAAGACACAATTGTCAAAATAATATTTACATATTTAGTCCAAGTCTGGTCTAGACATTGATTAAATTGGTTCTAGGCTCAAAGTTTTGAAACATTAAAAACATTCTTTTGACTTAAAATTTGTGAAATTGCCAAAATGTTTTAATATTTAGACCAAGTATGGCGTAAACTATGTTTAAAATGGTTCTAGACCCAAATTGAAAATTTCAACACGTTGTTTAAATTTTTTTGAAAATTATGTAATAATTTAATATCATTCTTGTGCATGTAATCATGCAGAGGAGACAATTGTCAAAATGATGTTTCCATAATTGGTTTAGACATTGCCTAAGATGGTTCTATAATCAAAATTAGTTTTGAAAAATTTAGAGCATTTTTGGATTTTTTTGAAAAACATGAAATGATTTTGGTGCACAAAATTTTGGCAGAGGACACAATTGTCAAAATAATTTTTTAATGTTTAGGTCAGGAATGGTTCTAGACTCAAAATTAGTTTTGGGAAATTTAATACATTTTTGTGTTTTTTGAAAATCTGGAATTTAGGAATGTGCATGAGGATGATGCACATTACGATAAGGACACATTTGTCAAAATATTATTTACATATTTAGTCCAAGTCCGGTCTAGACATTGATTAAATTATTTTAAGCTCAAAGTTTTAGAACATTAAAAACATTTTTTTGACTTAAAAATTGTGGAATTGCCAAAATGTTTTAATATTTAGACCAAGTATGGCTTAGACTATGTTTAAAATGGTTCTAGACCTAAATTGGAAATTTTAAAACGTTTTTTAAATTTTTTTGAAACTATGTAATAATTTATTATCAGTCTTGTGCATGTAATTATGCAGAGGAGACAATTGTTAAAATAATGTTTCAATAATTGGTCTAGACATTGTCTAAGATAGTTCTAGACTCAAAGTTAGTTTTGGGAAGTTAAGAACATTTTTGGATTTTTTTGTAAATCATCAAATAATTTTTGTGCATATAATTTATGCTAAGAACACAATTGTCAAAATAATGTTTTAATATTTAGGTCAAAAATGGTTCTAGACTCAAAATTAATTTTGGGAAATTTAATATATTTTTTGTGTTTTTTGAAAATCTGGAATTTAGAAATGTGCATGAGAATGATGCACATCACAATGAGAACACAATTGTCAAAATAATATTTACATACTTAGTCCAAGTCTGGTCTAGACATTGATTAAATTGGTTTTAGGCTGAAAGTTTTGGAACATTAAAAACATTCTTTTGACTTAAAAATTGTGGAATTGCCAAAATGTTTTAATATTTAGACCAAGTATGGCTTAGACTATGTTTAAAATGGTTCTAGACCCAAATTGGAAATTTGGAAAATTATGTGATAGTTTATTATCATTCTTGTGCATGTAATCATGCAAAGGAGACAATTGTCAAATTAATGTTTTAATAATTGGTCTAGACATTGCCTAAGATGGTTCTATACTCAAAATTAGTTTTGGAAAGTTTAGAGCATTTTTGGATTTTTTTGTAAATCATGAAATAATTTTTGTGCACATAATTTATGTAGAGGACACATTTGTCAAAATAATGTTTTAATATTTAAGTCAAAAATGGTTCTAGACTCAAAATTAATTTTGAAAAATTTAATACATTTTTTGTGTTTTTTGAAAATTTGGAATTTAAAAATGTGCATGAGAATAATGCACATCACAATGAAAACACAATTGTCAAAATAATATATACATATTTAGTCCAAGTCTGGTCTAGACATTAATTCTAGGTTTAAAGTTTTGAAACATTAAAAACATTCTTTTGACTTAAAAATTGTGAAATTGCCAAAATGTTTTAATATTAAGACCAAGTATGGCGTAAACTATGTTTAAAATGGTTCTAGACCCAAATTGAAAATTTCAAAACGTTGTTTAAATTTTTTTGAAAATTATGTAATAATTTAATATCATTCTTGTGCATGTAATCATGCAGAGGAGACAATTGTCAAAATAATGTTTCCATAATTGGTCTAGACATTGCCTAAGATGGTTCTATAATCAAAATTAGTTTTGAAAAATTTAGAGCATTTTTGTATTTTTTTGAAAAACATGAAATGATTTTGGTGGACTTAATTGCTAAAATAATTTTTTAATATTTAGGTCAGGAATGGTTCTAGACTCAAAATTAGTTTTGGGAAATTTAATACATTTTTGTGTTTTTTGAAAATTTGGAATTTAAAAATGTGCATGAGAATGATAAGAACACAATTGTTAAAATAATAATAACATATCTAGTCCAAGTCTGGTCTAGACATTGATTAAATTGGTTCTAGTATGGCTTAGACTATGTTTAAAATGGTTTTAGATCCAAATTGGAAATTTTGAAACGTTTTTTTGAATTTTTTTGAAAATTATGAAATAATTTATTATCATTCTTGTGCATGTAATCATGCAAAGGAGACAATTGTCAAAATGATGTTTTAATAATTGGTCTAGACATTGCTTAAGATGGTTCTATAAACAAAATTAGTTTTGGAAAATTTAGAGCAATTTTGGGTTAAAAAAAAATAGAGAAGACTTAAAATTAGAGTTAACAAAATGTAGGGCTTACAAATATTTAGAAACTATTATCTTAGAAGAAGGCACAACAAAAAAAGATATTAAAAACGGACTTGAACAAAAAAAGAAAGCTATTTGCTTGCTAAATTCAATATTGTGGTCTCAGAAAATAAATTTAAATACAAAAATGAGAATATGCAAATCTATTGTAGAACCAATTACAACTTATGGCTCAGAATGTTGACAAATTTTTCAAAAAAAGGAAAGAGTAGTGAAAATGGATTTCCTACGGAGAGCATGTCAAACATCCAAACTAGATCGTGTACGAAACGAAACTATACGAAGACAGACGAGGAGAGTCAATAGCACTACAAACGCTATAGAAACACGAGTGGTATAGGCATGCAAAAAATGATTAGAGAAATTAATTACTTAATTTATACTACCGAACCCGGTAATTTATGCGCCGCAATTCGACTTAGGCGCTTCACCAAACTTCATTAATCTATATATTTCATGATTGAACTATTTAACATTCCGATTTTGAAATAATATTATATAATGTACACTTTTTAAAATAAATACATCTTCAATGATTGGTATTTATCAATCAATCCTACCATACACTTTATAAATATAAAGAAAGTTGGAATTCAATGTGAAGCCGAATAACATCAAGAATATAGATTACAAATACCATGTCTTTCAAATCCCTATAGGTAATGAAAAAATGTAAGAAATATAAATTGAATGGATAAAAGTAATAATTAAATTTCTTTTATAATACACAGTTTTAATTAATAAATGTTAGAATAAATTTACGTTTTATCTATTATACATATTATTATATTTCTCTTCAGTATTATTTTTTAGATATTTTAAAATATGTTTTGAGTGACAAAAAGAACATATAACAAGTCTCGACTTTACAGGTCCATACACTAGTTGCTACGCAGAATATCGGTAATTTGCAACATACGTATACACAACAATATAAGCATCTTCGCAGTCAATTTTAACCGATCTATTTCACAAGTATGTTTGCAATACTGACGACAGACGTCATTATTCCTACTGAAACGCCATAACATCATTATTTTCAACTCCATTGTTGTGATTTTTATTAGTGTTCAGTGAGATTAGTATAAGTCTGGTGGTTAGGTTGCATCAGTAAATTCAAACCCTTACATATTTATCCACAAAGAATTATTTTCAGTATTCAAAGTTGGCCAATTAAAAATTTACAATATGAAATCGCTCAAATAAATGACTCCAATAAACAGTTTTTAAAACAATTATTCACACGTTCTCGGAATTATCCATTATCATATGCATAATATTAAACAAAAAACTAATCAAATGCACATTATAATTTATCAAACATTTTGATTCATTGTGTTTTTAAAATATTAAACAAGAATGCGTTTGTTATACAAAGAACAATGAATGTTTAAGGTATTTCAATCATTTACAAATAGCATACAAACAATGATTAATGCTAGTAATTCGTAATTCGGAATGTAATAAATTTTTAATCAATTATTTTCTATTTGCTAAAAACCTTTTCTTTAATTAATAACAAATAATGAATTACTGTTTAATATCTTTAATAAAAAACTGGTTTATTATTAATTAATCAATTAAATTGCCTATTCATTTTTAATTTAATTGAATATTTTGTGTTCTGTTTGTATTCATTTATTCGGATTTGTAGGATTTTTATTTCATTTATTCCAATTTAATAAATTTCGAACGATTCAGAAGCTGAACTGAACAGTATACACATACCGCATTCGAGTCCGTGTCAATAAAATTTCAGATGTGTTAATGTTAAAATTAAAAAAAACGTTTAAAATATATAAAAGTCAAATTTTGTTTGCAAAGGGTCACTGCAGATGAGTGAGATGGATGCTGCAAATATGGATCACAATTCCATATACGCTAACGACAATGAGGGACTGGTTCCCAAGCGGAACATTTGCAATCCCAAACCTAGACGTATATAGGACTGCAGGAAATTATGTCACCAAAAAACGTGGCATGCCTAAGAAAACGTATTTTTTACACAAATAGAATTAGTTCACAAACTGATTAAATCTTGAGAATTATATTCTGCAACTATTTAAAGTCAATGTCTACTAACTTAACAAACTTGAGTGTGGTATCTTAAACATCACATATTAAAATTGAAAAATTAAATTGGAAATACAAAAATTAATTAATAACACGTCTGCCATATTAAAACTTATATATCTATATAGAAAAATCCTGCAAAGTACTGAAAAAATATAAAAAAAAAACAAACCTCATCATATTTTGCAGTAATTCCGATTGTAGATTTTGAAATAATAAACAAAAAAATGGAAAACGGATTAAAAGGTAAAATATTGATTACCGTTTTTGTAATATATAGAGCAACCGGACTACCCCTATTCATAAAGTCCGCATCATTCAGGGGTGGATAAACTGCAGCCATTTGTACATTTTATGCGGCTCTTATAAAAAAAAAGTAAACTATACTAATAACTCAATAAAAAAAATACCAATAATATGTCGATCAGTTTTGTTATAGAAATCAGGAAAACAATATATACTAAAGCTGTTGTAAATGCAACCATTGTTATTGTGAAAGCAAATATGCTGCATACAGATAGTTAATCTTTATTTAATTAATCTACCATCACAGTGTAAGGCAAACATTTTTATTTTTATTTCAATTAATTTTTGCATTTCTGTTGTGGGATATTTGTTTTACTTCTTTTTCTTTCTGCCTTTTCTCTTACTGCATTGTTCTACTCTTTTCTTGGTTTTTCTATTTGGGTTTTTCTTGTAGTTTCTAGTAGCGCTTTTAACTTCATTCATTCAGCAAACATGTCCAAAACATCTTATTTTTTTCTGTTATTTGTTTGTTTCAAATCTGAAGATTCTCTCTGTGTGTTTCATTCTTTATTTTGTCTTTTTTAGTTTTATTTTTATTGTTTTTAAAACCTTTTGAAAAAAATTGTGTGTTACAAGACATTCTGTACAAAATGTGTGCAGGTCTGCTTCTCAAACTGAACAAAAATAAAAATTAGTTAATACTTAAGTATCTAGTTTTGAAAAGATTACTATTGAAAGACCCAAAATAGTTTTAAGGCTTGGTTACACAGTGCGCATTATCACGAGTTACTGTCATGTGCAAGTCGGTACCTAGTAACATTTTTTGTTTTTACTCGCCTCTTGCAGTAACTGTCCACTATAATGTCAGCAACTCGTATTGTGTAACCAGGCCATTAATTTGAAGGCGTTAAACAATGCTTAAAACTTTCCAACTAAATAACTAGAGCAAAATTTTGTCGTTGTATTTTAGCAAGAGCCAATCCTATTTTTCCTCAAGTTGGTCTAGTAGTAATCAAAGTTGGGCGTTGGTGGTTGTTAACAGTAAATAAGTGTCAAAGCTTGAAGCCCAAGTTTGTTGCAAATAGCAGTAGTGCAACACAGCTAGCAACAGTGTTGCCTTGGTCTTTCTATCTTTGGTAACGTCTTTCTCAATAAAGTTGTAGAAACGTCTTAGCTTAGAATATGTTGCTAAAATAAAGTTGGTTGGTTGAATGCTACTTTTGTGCCTACAACAATAGCTTTTCTTACTCAGCCAAGCTTGGAATATGCCTGAAAATGAGATGGTCAACTTTCTTTTAGGTTGACTACGTTAATTCAACTATTTTGCAAAATTTTTGTGGCAAGTGATAAGTTAGATTGGCATTATAATTTAAAAGTTTTAAGATAGGTTTCCATCTGAGGTAGTAATGGATCAAGTGGCACAATTTTAATTTTTAAAATTTTATTTTTAGATTACGTTGATCCATTGTTTCTTCTAACGCACGTTTTTGTTTAAATTATTGCGTGGTACTTAAAGCCTTTTTGAATTTAGCATTTATATTACTTTGTCCAAATAGTAGCCTAGCATCGGTTGTAGTCTTAAACGCCATTTTATATTTAGGTTTTTTATTTTTACTAACATTTATTAATTTTAAGGATGTATTTTGAAATTCTTTAAAAAGAGTTTTTGTAACAGGTTAAAATTATTCTACTGTTTTAACAACTTTGGGTAAAATTTTTGGTGAAGGTTTAACAGATTCTACTATTGAAAGCAAATTTTGTAATTTTAGATTAATTGCTGGCTCAAATTTATTTTTTCTTCTATTTTTTTCTTCCGGAGTTTATCAACTTTAACAATTGTTTTCTGTTTTTTGCTGTTTTTGAGGTTAGACAAGGTTTTTGTTGATGTTTTTTTTAAGTTTTTTGTCTTTTGTATTAAGATTTTTTGGGGTGGTAGTAGCACGATCTAAACGAATTTGTTGTTAACGTCTTCTTCTATTGAGGTTTCTTTAATTTTTTTGTTCTACCCAGACTTTATCTTTATTTTAGTACTGTACTGCGGTTTTTGCAGACAACCTAAATCTATTAGTTTTCTTCTTAGATTTACCAAATTTAACAATTTTTTTTGCTGCTTTTAGGGCTTAGAATATTCTTCTTTGTTAGCACATGGCTACGTTTTGAGTAGGAGTCAAAGTTTTTTTTATTTGGTTGGTCATGGAACGATTTTAATTTTTTGTTGTATCCAGAATTTATCTTTTTTTAATGTTGTCCTGTGTTTTCTAGAAGAAACTTAATTTGCTAAAAATTCCTGACCAACCACATTGCTTTTTTTGGGATTCTATTACTCTATTTTTAGTAGCACGTGGCTTTGTTTTGGGTAGAAGTGCTCCACAAAAACTTAGTTTTGTTTATTTTGTTAGTATTTGATCGTTCTTAAAGTAATCCAGAATTTTTTTGCTTGTGTTGAACAATTGGTTAGTTTTTAATAGAGTTTGAGGGCATTGAAAAGAGATTTGCAAATACTGTTTAGAAAATATTTTTTGGAAGGTGGAACAATCTAGGCAATATTGTTATAGACGTCTTCTGGTTAGATTGTTTCTAAAATTTAGGGTCATCAGAACAACCTTTTTTATCTGGGGTATAAGCTTTGCAAATCTAGTCCTGCTGTTATTTATGTTTCTTCTTAATTATTTTCCATCTTCTTTACTGTCTTTAGGGCTAAGTTAGATCTGTTTAGAATTTGGATTAGGTTTTTATCTCAGCTAGACGTGGGACCATTGCAAATATTAAATATGTTTTTGCAAACGGCACAATTAGGGTGGTTACGTTAAGTCTTTTTTTTAGAATTTTTTTGTTTCTTTGTTTTACATAAATTTTAATTATTTTAAATTTTTTTTGCGGCAACCTTGTTTACTGTTTCTTTTTCTTCTAAAATTTATCAACTTTAGCAAATGTTTTTCTTCTTCTTTAGTATCTATGAGTTTTGGACAAAATCATTTTTGATAACAAATTATATTCTGAGTAGGAATTGCAATGGCTTATAAATATTTCTACATTTGTTGATTTTTGATTGCAGTCTCTAAGTAATATATCAAAAAATATCAGATTGTTGCTTGTTAAACTTGTTTAATTGGTTTTTTTAGCATCAGCGTGTTGTCTTGACTATTTTTTTCTTACTTATCCATTGTCGTTGCTATTTTGATGTGGCCCAAAATTCTCCAGACCTTTATTGAAGACAATCTATCTTCAAAATTTTCTAGAAAGTTATCTGGCAGCTCTTTGGTATAAACTGTCTATGGATTTTTTTTCAATGTTAGGTATTGTCTTTGTAGGAAAAAACTTCTAGTTAAATTGGATTTAAAATTCGGGGGCATAAGAATAAGCTTTTTTATCTAACGTAGTGAAAAGGGGTTTGTAAATACTGTTTAGAAAGTCTTTTTTAAGCCTAGACTTTATTTTTTGCTTAATGCTGCTTTGCTGCTATTGCAAACAAGTGATGTATTGAGAAAACCAACTTGTTGCTTGTGTTATATGATAAAACCTGCTTGGTTAGAGTCTTGTAGCAAGAAACCTCTGGTTAGATTGGTTTTAGTATTTTGGGCATGAGACTATTTATCTGAATTAAAAGTGCGGAGTAGGCAAACTTTGTTCAAAAAATTTGTGGCACAATCTGAGCTTTTGTTAGAATTTGTTACTTAGTTGTACGTTCATTTTATTTTAATTATTGCTATTCTGCTTGTTTATTTTTTTCAATTTTTTTTTCAAAAACTCATCAACTTTAGCAAATGTTTTCCTTTTTTTAGTATCTTTAGGATTTAGACAAAATTATGTTTGATAGCAAACTACATTTTGAGTAAATGTTTCTACATTTGTTGATCTTTGATTGTTTTCACAAAGTGAATCAAGAAAATATCAAGTTGTTGCTTGTTAAACTTGTTTAATTGGTTTTTTTAGCGTCATAATTGGTGTTATCTAGACTATAACTTTTTCTTTTTACTTATCTATTGTTGTTACTATTTTGACGTAGCCCAAAACTTTTAGATGTTTGCTAAAATATGGTTTTTAGATTTAATACAACTAGAGTTGGTTCTTATTTGCTTAAAAAATTCTAGAAAGTTATTTAGCAACTTTTTAATTTATGCTGGCTAAAGATTTTCTTCAATTTTTGACAAGTTTTTATAAGTTAGATAGCTTTGCTTTACTTGTTGAACTACGGTCAACAATTCTGTTAAAAAATTAACGCAAAATTTAGCATTGAACATAAGCTATTAGCTTTGCAGCGGTGGGATCAACAGGCAAGAGTGTCTTCTTAGTTCCCACCATTTAAGTTTGTTGGTCTTCAATTTTAATGTTTTAAACTTTGCAACGGTAGGGCAGATAGAAAATTAACAATATTTATTGGATTTTACTAGATGAATTTGAGTCAAACAAAATTTTTTCTAAATTATATTGGTTCTAACTTGCGGCAAGATTAGAGACGCAAGGGTGTTTCTTTAGTTTCTACCGTTTGAGTCCGTTTTTGCTGGCTAAAATTTAGTCAATCGGAGTCGGTTCTAAATTAAATTGTTTTTAGTTTTACGGCAGCGGAGTCAGCAGTGAAAGATAAAAAAAGTTTTTTTTGGTTTTCACCATTTGAATCCGTTTTTGCTGGCTGGATGTAAGTCAATTGGGGCTAGTTATAAACTATAGTGGTTTTAGCTTTGCAGCAAGTCCCAAGTTTTGTTTTTATTTTAATTTTAAAACGTTGTTGAGCAGGATTAAATTTTTCTTCACTTATTGGAAGTTGCTTATATTTATTATTAATACGGTTATTTTTTGCTTTTTGGCCTTAAAAATTACACATTTTTAACTTCCCAAAATTATAAAACCTAATCCTTATAAAATTAATACAACTAAAAGTATTTTCCTCTCTGTTCATCTACTTCTTTTCTTCGTTTTTTAATTGCCCTCATCCATTCTATCCCTCTTTTGTCCCCTTTCAATATCTAATTTTTCCCATCTGTTCTTCTCTCATTTTGTTACACTCTTTCAACATATGTTCCATAGTTTCTTTAGTCTCTCCGCACATTCTGCACATTTTCATATCTTTTTCCATCCAAAATTTTGTCACTTGCTCTTCATTACAACATCTGAATCTTGCAATCATCTTTTTATCATTTTTACTATATCTATCGCTCTCTAGGTACATTGGCAGTTTGCTTTCTATAATATGTTCATAATTTGCGTTGTACCTAGACTCTTTCACTCGTATTCACCTTTCTTACCTTTGTATATCTCTATCTCTTTCCATAATTTTGTACCATGTCTCCCTCCCAGATTTTCTCATTCTTTCAATTTTTTGGCTAGCATACCCATTCCTATTGTAATAATTTTCCCTAATTTCTCCTATCTTTCCATTTCTTGCTTTCATTTTTTCTTTTATGCATTCTTGTAAGATTTTACATTTGTGTCTCTGTTTCATTTTTTCTTCATATTTCCAGCATTATATATGCTTGAGTTTCCGTATTTAAACCTAGCACCTATCTCCAATATTTCACATGTATTGCTTCTAATTTTTCTTGCTCCTTCCATCCCCATATTTCTGACCCATACAATATCATACTCCTATCTTAACTATCAAACATAAGTCATTCTCATACATTCAAATTTTCTTTCACTTATCCACCAAACTTGTCCCACTACTTTATTTGCTTTTCGAGCCATCTCTTTAATGTGTTCGCTCTCAGTGTTGTTCGTGCAAAAAATATATCCCAAATATTTAAAAGATTTTACTTCCGTAATACCTTGCACATTCCATTTCCAGTCCTCAATTTTTTTTCTCCCACCTCTTTTTCTGAACACCATAATTTTTTTTTAGCTACATTAACTTCTAAACTTTTTTTTCTAAAATATTTTTCTAAACTTTTAATCATTTCTTTCATTTCCTTCGCTTCTTTTGCTATAATTACTATATTGTCTGCATATGCTAGCGACCACACTTTTTTTTTGCCGACTACTACCCCTCCTGCTTGAGTTAACTTCATTTTTTTTTCTACATCTGCTATGTAGGTTGCAAACAAAGTGGGACTCAATGGACATCCCTGTCTTCTCCTTTTATTGTCCAAAATCTTTAACTCATTTTCCCGTTCACCCACACTCTGCTTGCTGTCTCCTCATACAGTTCTTCCATTCTTCTTACCAGGTGCTTGCTAATTTTTTTCTCTCTCATACACTTCCACAATTTCTCTCTATCCACACTATTAAATGCCGCCTTTAGATCCAGGAATAACGCATATACTTTTTCCTCTTTTTCTGCAATTTCTTTTTCCACAATATGGTGTAAAATATATACGTTATCCATGGTACCTCTTCCCTTCCTAAAACCGGCCTGCCCGTCTGGAATTATCTCTTTCATACCCAGTTCCTCATTCAACTTTTCTTCTAATATCATGGCGTAGATCTTGTATGCCGTATCCGGTAGTGTAATGCCCCTGTAGTTATTTACTAGCTTTTTAGTTCCACTTTTGTGTATAGGGCATATAAGACCTTCTCTCCATTGATTTGGAAACCCTTCTCCTTTCCATACTCTATTTATTAACTCACTCAATCTCTTAATCAGCTTTTCCGTACCGTACAACCACGCTTCATTCTGTATCCCATCCATACCTGGCGCTTTTTTTTTCTTTTTTTTTTTTTATTTTCTCCCATATCGATTCTTTTGAAATTTCTTTCGTTTGTAGGATTGGCTCTTGTCTGTCTAGTTTTTCTTCTTTTTCTTTTTGTCCTTCAAACAAACTCGAAAAGTGTTTTTTCCACGCTTCCATTGGTATTGCCTTAATATCTTCCTGTTTTTTTCTTAGTTCTTTGTTTATGTATTTCCATGCATCTGCTTCTGACTTTATTTTTTTAATTTTTTTTTCTTTTTTTTTTATAAATTTGCTTTTAGCTTTTTTACACTGATTTTTGTATGCCTTCTGATCGTTTAGATATTCTTCTTTTGTGCATTTGTTGTTTCTCCAGTGCTTTAACATCTTTCTGGGTTCTAGTTTTTTCTTAGTACATTTGCTGTTCTACCATTTGTTCTTCTTTTCTTCTACATGTTTTCTTTAGTACCGCTTTCCTGATTGTTTTCTCTAAATCCCTCATTATCTCTTCGACATTGCTTCCGTTTTTTCTAATTTCTCTCAGATTTTGTTTGTACATTATAACATTATCTTCCGTCCATATTATCCTCTTTTCAATTTTTTTTTATTTTCCTGTCTCCTCAGAGTTTCTTCATTTAAGCTGAGTTCTTAAGGCTGGTGGTTTGATTCAACTCTTATTCCTACTTTAAAATTGTCAATCTCTTCCCACGATTCCTCATTTACAACTACGTAGTCTATTACCGATTGTCCGCTTGTCCCTATGTAAGTAAATTCTCCCTCTTCATCTCCAGTGATGTTTCCATTTAAAATGTCCCAACCCCTCTCTTCTATCATTTCTATCAATTCTTTTCCTTCTCTATTTTCTGTGGTATCCTTTGATTCTCTGTTTGTTGAGTCATCTTGTTTGATTTTTTCTCCCTTCTTTTCAGCTCCTATAATCAATTTTCTTCTTTCAGTTTCTGGTATTAGCGTTTCTAACTTATGTCTAGTGCTTTTCATGCCTCTGCTATATACTGTTATTGCTTTATATTTTTCTCCTCCCCTTAAAAAGTTTTGTTCTTGTATACCTTTGCTTATAACTTTGCTTTATTTTTTATCTTTATCTTGTCGAGCGTGGTTAATAAATCTGTAAAAGAAAAATTATTGCAAAATTTTAAGAATATGCTAAAATTGTAATTTTCTTTGGTTTTCTTTAAAGTACAAAAAACAACAGAGTCTTCTTCTTCTTCTTCTTCTTCAATAGCTAGTATGTCCATTTTTGAACGTAAGCTTTTCTCAACTGTTTCTATCATTCCCGGTTTTGAGCTGTTTGGATCCACGTCAGTTCAGCTGATTTTTTGAGGTTGTCGTATCAGCGCATAGGTAGTCTTTCTCCAAGGTTAGTAGAAAATTTGTATTTAGAAGGTTGCCTGGTTTTAGCACGGGTCTCCTATTTACACAATCCATCAATATGTTACTTGGTTACTGTAAACAAACTTTGCTATTAAATATTAGATGTGTTCTTTAAGTATAAAAAGGTAATTAAACTAATTAATTATTTTTTACAAATAATTCATATAATAAGTTAGCGGATATTAGGGGGCAGTGGTGAACTTCTATAACTACAAAAGAAAATAAGATTTTGCTTGCTTTATTAAGCTTAACTTAATTTAGAACAATCGTTTATATAAAACAAACATATCTAAAGCGAGTCATTGGTCTCCCCCTACGTCATCAAACAATTTTACTCCGCACTACTACCCGCACCTATATCATTTAGAGGCAAAACCAGACAATCTTCTATATGCGTTTTTCTACCAACCTTGGTCTTCCTCTGCCTTGTTTATGCTTGTATGATCTCCATTCAATAATTCATCTGTCCCATCTTGTTTTGTTGCTTTGTGCGACATGGCCTGCGAATTTCTATTTGAGGGATGAGATTCTCTCACTTACATCGCAGACTTTGGTGATTGCTTTTATTTGGTCATTTTGGATTCTGTTTTGTCTCGTTATTCCTATCATCGATCTTTCCATTACTTATTGTGCAACCCTCATTGACATTGAATATTTTTATTTGTTGTTGTCCAGTTCTCTGCACCGTAAGTTATGCACTGGTCAAACCCTCTTGATTTTAGGTGTTGGGCAATCTTTTTATTCCGTAAAATAAAGACCAGTTTTCCAAAGACCGCTTACCCAAGTCTTATTTTTTTATTTAATTCTTTCGTCTGATTTGTTCGTACTAAAGCAACCATGTGATCTTTTACCTTTGAGCATTGGATTTGTTTTAGTATTGCATGATTCAGCAGAAACTTCTTGGCGGTCTTTTGTAGTTTTTGTGGCTTCTACAAACTAGCCTTTAGCTTACTTTGTAGTAAACGGTGAGCTTAATTCATGCAGCGTTTAAAAATGTATGTAAGTCTGGTTAATTTGCTGTTTTTGGCTTTTTTTGAGTAGTTTTGACCAAATGTTGCTTAAATATTATCTTTTATATGGTATATGTACTCTACTAAACAAATTCCAATTGTTTGTTTGTTTTGGTGTTATTGGATACCAGATTTTGTTTCTGGAAAAAAATGCGGATTTGTCTGGTTGCTGGTAGCCAATAAGTTTGCTGCTGCATACAAAAGTTGTTCTTAAGAGAGTTGGTTTAGTAGAAATTCTTTGTTTAACAATTTGAGGGTTTAAGAATCGTGTTTTTAAACGCAATAATTTCAAAACTGAAAACTAATAAATGTTAGACAATTTTAGAACTTTTTTGTATGTCAGCAAAACATCCTCAACAGCCACACAGTGCTTTTAAAACCAATTCAGTTTTGTTTTAGTTTTCTTAATAATAAATAAAATTGGCGTTGTTGTTGAACTTGGTCCTAGTAGGCTGAAGATCTTTCCGAGTACATATGATCAAATGAAGTGAGATAATTAATGTTTGCAAATTTGTTTGTTGCTAAAACCATAAATGCTAAAGCAGTTAAAGCGTTGAACACACAATCTGTTTTTTTTTGTTTGGTATTATCCTTGTTGGTTGTAATGATGAAAGGCTATTTTGACGTGGCGTTTTCAAAACCTTTAATCATTTGCCTTTGAACTGAATTTGATTCAATTGTTGTTGGTTCTAAACTATCAGTTTTACTTCTTTTTGTAGTTTTCTAGAAAGTCGTTCAGCAGTTTTTTGGTTTAAACTAGCTAAATTTTTTTTTCAATTTTTAGCTTTGTTTAGCTTGCTTTTACTTATCACATACACGTAGAAGTGCATTAAATAATTTTGCAAAACAAAGCGCAATGCTTTACGTTAAACATAGTTGGATTTTTTTTTGTTGGATACAAACAAAAAATATGTTTTTTTATTTTAGCAAAACTGTAGCCACACAAGGTTTGCAAAACCAATTCAGTTTTGTTTTAATGCACAACTACTTCATATTTAAAATCATATCCTTACAAAAATATCATTTTAAGTGCGGTGCCACTCTGTGCGTTAGAAACGGTTTTGTAGAAACGCATCCGTTTTGAAGGATGCCGACGGAACATAGTTTTAGGTGGCGTCCGATTGATGCAGTGAAAACGCATTTAAAATCTTGTTCGGTCGGCATCTTTCCAGACGGATGCATTTTCACCGACGGTTTCTAACACATAATATGACACCGCACTAAAGCAGCTTAAAGTGAGAACTGTCGTAAACTAAAAAAAATATAAACATGTCTCAGAACTTTCTTTTCAGTCGGTTTTGTAGATAATACTTTTCGTTTTATTGAGAAAAGAAATTTTATTTAATACAATTCTTTTAAAACAAAATACAATCAGAATTCTAAAACCAAACTACGCTTATAAACATGTAAAAAAATAGAAAGGAAAATCTGCGTACTGTGTGAAGTATTATTATTAATTATTTATAACTCCATTACTATTTCATATCTGTACGCATTGAAAATGTTCATAAAAGCATTGAGTTTGATAAAATTGTCTACTGGATTTCATTTGAAATAAATGGAAAAATTGAAAAAATTACAGGTAGAATACAGTAAATTATTTTAAATGTTATATGTTTGTAATTTGATTTACTATTGAATTTATGCCGCACCGCCTATAAATGATTGATGCACTGATCATTTCTTATTTTATACAATATGATATATTGTATTGTAGGAGGAAACTTAAAATGTTAGACTATGTTAAAGGAAATAATTGATAAATGGTTTTAATAATATATTCAAATTTAATTGCTAAAATTAGTCGAATAAATGATAAAATGTGGTCGAAGTTGCTTTATTAATCCAATTAATTAATTTACCTTCAATAACAATATATTTCTCTCTATAGCATAATGAAAATAAATATTTGATCACAATAATAGAACATTAAACAATTTAAAATAATATTGTAAAACATGATTTTTATTTGTTTGGTAAAAATAAAAATGTTTTACAAATTTTCCTTTTGTCTGTAAAAAAAACTCGTTGTGTTGTCCACGAATTATATTTGTTGAAAATAAATATTAATTCTAGTATAAAATGAGACCGACTAACAAGGTTTATAAAAAGCTTATTGAAATCCTAGTAAATAACCGGTTTTTAAGATTAGAAAATATTTATATCAAACCAGATTTTGCAAGATAACTTATCAAAGCAAAAATGTTAACAATTAAAATGAGTTTGAGTGCAAAGCTATTACATAACGATTTAAAATAAAAATGATATATTTTACAATGCGTTTAGATACACCAATATATGTATCGAGGTCGAGAAAATGCAAGTTGATAAAAGATCTAAAGATTGCAGTACGTTGTACCGGTCGTGCAGAGCGCGAGTTTTATGAATAATTTAGTGACGCATGTAAAGCAAGTAAGGTAACAGGTAATGAGTATATTAAAGTTGAAGTATAGAGTTCTCCTATGGGATAGGAATGTTTATTTTTTAGCTGTAACATGGACCGTCTTATACTGTGACTATTGTTCTCTACTACACAATGATTTGGTCCCTAATTAAGCTTCCAACAACACAATAGATCAATATAAAAACTAAAAAATGTTCTACTCTATTCTTTTTAACAGTTTGTTATGTTGTGTTTGTGTATAATGCTAATTATTTATGTAAAGTTTTAAAATAAATTACTAGGGTGGGCCATGTAACGTTTGGAATTTGAACTACCGTTTATTTTGTTTTTCAAATGTATAATGACATTTATGAGTTGACAGAAATTTAGTTTTATGGTTGACATTTACGAAATAGGACGCTTTACATTTGAACAAAGTTGGGAAATAATAAAAACTTACATCCAAAGTAACAAATTTGATAGGAAAGAAGTGCCTTCAACGCAGTTTGTGGACCAATTTGTGAAGCGAGTTTGCGCAACTGAACGTTAGTAGAGATAACAACACGTTCACGTTCTCTTCTAGTGCGCTCAGCCAAAAAAAAATTATTGTTGTTGCTCAGAGTGTGCGTGAACATGCATCAACATCAACTCGTCATCGTTCTTAGAAACTGAACATTTTTTGCATTTTTCTAAAAAGAACTTTGTATAAAGACCTCAGTTTGAAAGCTTACATAGTTGAATTAGTCCAAGAAATAAAACCTCATAACCATCCGATGCGTTTTCAATTTGTCCAATGGGTTAAAGATTGTTTGGCCAAATATGAGCATTTTTATTAAAAAAAAATGTGTTTTCCGATTAAGCTTATTTTCATCTCTTTCAAAGTTGTTGCATTTGGAGATTAGAGAATCTACACTTGACTATTGAACAGCTTATGCATCCACAACGAGTAACCGTTTGATGTGGTTTTTAGCAAGTAGCCGCCGTTACCATCAATAACAAACGTTACTGTGTCATGCTAAACAAATTTATGTTTTTAAAAATTGAAGAGTATGAAATAAATGACATTTGGTTTCAACCTTAGACTATATACATTTATATTTTCCGCTAGTCCATAGTGATGCCACCATCATAACAATTTATTCCCACAACTGACGTCACACGCTATTTGTGCGCATAGACAAGTAGTTGAATTGTTTAATCAATGCTATTTTGTCAATGACCTATATAAGATTTATAGACATTTTGCTAAACTAAATTTGTAAAAGTGTGTTTACATTCAGGCGTTTAACACAACGTTTTTTGCCCACAACTGACGTCACTTTAGTGCAATTATGTTGGCTTTGCTGTGTTGGCAAAAGGCGTGTCTATAAGTGTATATAGTCTAAAGTTTTAACAGGATAAGGGGCCACTTGCCATACAGCCAACGTAACCATCGATCTTTTGCGCACTGTTTTTGAAAATTGAATAACCAGCCGATCAGTGATAACAGTTTCTAGGTACCGTAAAACTTTGTCAAACAATGCTTTACTGGTGTTTTTATTATTTATTTTTCAGTTATCTCATATATGTGTGTAGCAAGTTTTGCATTACAAAAACCAAAAACGTTAATTATAGCAATTCTAAACACTCCTCACGTTACACACATCCGCACCACTTAAAGATTCGCACTGAACTTGGAGAAGTGCCGGCCGAATCAGCTGCAGCAGCATGCGCAAAGCCGAAAAAGGAACGATTGTTTTGTTCAATTCAATTTAATTTCATTTTTAGAAAAACCGGTTAAAACTATTAAAAATTTTAATATATTACAAATGAATACACATACATTTAAAGCAATTATGGTTAAAATGCATTTTTTATAATAATTACTAATAGTCTTTTTGAATTTTTGCATTGTTAAAGACAATGTTTAAAAACCTTGAGATACTTCCATAAGAAAAAGTCGACCTGAATAACGTGAGAAAGCTTTTAAATGGTTTCTTGTAAAAATATCATTTTTTTGGTCAAACATAAAGTGGCCAGTAGAATCAACCAAGCAAGTTGTCATAATATTTCCATAATATGTCGGTTCAAAAAAATAAAACAATTGGAAAAATTGTTGATTGTTGGTGCAGGTTTTACGTCGTCTAAATGCAATTTTGCTGGGAGTCGGTAAAGTAAGTCCTTAATCTAGTAATAGCAATTTTGGGACTAACCCTTTATTGGCAATACCTTGGACTCTGCTTCAATCTATCAACATATGTCCTGATTGGTATATTCTTGCTACGTTTTTTTGAAGTAGATAACTGCGTTGCAAGTAAGTAACCTGACGTTATTTAACTTGTCGCAGATTTTTTCCATGTTTTCTTCGTCATTAACTTTTGTGAGATTATCAGATACTTCAGGTTTTTGGAGTAGTTGCCCAAAATGTAATTTGCTTAGACTCAGTCATGTAGCTACGTTACTGCGTTACTACGTTGCTGCATCTATTATAGTATCGTATTATTTTTGTGAGTTCTATTCCAACAAACTTCTTAGGTTTTCTTTAAGTTTGGCGTGTTTGCGCTCTACTAAATTTGCTTGCAAGTAGTATGTAGCCGTAGTTTGCAAGCACTGTTGTCCGACAGTATGACCTTGCAGTATCCGTAACAATAAAAGATTTTTTCTTCAAATAATTTTGTAAACAGGCATAGCTTCTACCCATAGCGTAATCATGTCCATGCTTTTCCGAGCAAATTTATTTCCATTCTGTTTAAAATGTAGACGTCCAACATAATCTATCCCAAAGTTTACTGCTGGAATAGGATAGTAGCAAATTTCCTGGTCCTGTCCCGTTTTTGATCGGACACATACTACACATCCTCGTAGAAAAGTGCCTACATTTTTAACGTGAGGTCAATAGAATGCTCCTAGTATTGAAACTAGAGTTTTGTTTACATCTGGATAGCCTGCAATGTCGTTGAAATAGTGATATTTTGCCACTTTCTGCTAAACATCTAGCGTGCGCAGGAGTTTTACAACTACGCCAACGTTATAACACATCTCCATTTACATCCAACAGCATCTACAGGTGTTGCCTCATAACTTCTTGCGTTTAGAAGCAAACTGTTTGATTGCAGTAGAAGCATATTAACATAATTTTCCAGTAGCCAAAAATGAATTTTTTGACCTAGAAATTGATTTTTCCTATCTTGACCGTGGCATTAGCCGTAGTCTATAGGTTAGTAGTTGGGTCTGCTTTGCCAACTATTGACATGTTTGTCATAAAGCATGGTAGAGTCAGTCGTTTAAAATTATTGATCGTATTGATAAAGGCTTTACGCCGCTGGCATTCAATTCTTGTGAGTGAGTGAATTGTAGTCTTCCGCAACTTCCACGCTTTTAAGAGTAAATCTTTTTCTCGGGTTTGTTGACTTTTTTGGTTCCATCTTTTCTGCAAGAAACGTAATTACTTTCTTTCCCGCACTTGGTCTTTGTTGTTATTTTTCTGACGTTGGGTATCACCTCTTGAAATCCGGTGTTGCGGTTTGCAAAAAATCCGCTAAACTTTTTTCAATTGAGGTTGTTTTACAGTCTATCAGTTGTTATAGTGTGTCTTATACTTTCACCTCCAACCCGTACAAGCGTTGCATCCCAAAACTCTAACATTAATTTGCTATTTTTATTTTTGCCAACGTATATAGTTTTGAACACATAAAAGCACTATTGAAAATAACAAAAATATGAAAATATCAAGAGGTCACAAGGAAGATCAACAAACCACAAAATTATAAATTACAAAGGCAATATAGTACACAATGAACAAGAGACATCAGAGGTCATAAGGGACTTCTAGAAAAAGTTATACAAATTTATAACACCAAATAGTCAAAATAATAACATCAAAATAGTAATAAATGTTAAGATTTCAGAAATAAATAAAGTACTACAACTAAAAAAAAACGCGTTACTAAACGCCGTAAAAACACTGTTAAGTAAGTGTTTCTTTGAAGGATAATTAAAGAAGCACTGGAAAAATGTAGCTAATTTTTTGGCGGATTTTTCGTCTGTAGTCACTTTTGGTCCACAACCAATAGCAAGCAAGCTATTCAAGAAGACGCGGAAAATCGCAAATAGCAACGTTGCCTTACAAGATGGCCGCCCGACCCAAATGTAGCTAATTTTTTGGCGGATTTTTTGTCTGTAGTCACTTTTGGTTCTTTATTCAAGAAAGCGCGGAAAATTGCAAATGGCAACGTTGCCTTACAAGATGGCCGCCCGACCCTAATGCAAAAAATGTAGTTAATTTTTTAGCGGATTTTTCGTTTGTAGTCACTTTTGGTTCACGACCAATAGCAAGCGAGCTATTCAAGAAAGCGCGGAAAATTGCAAATGGCAACGTTGTCTTACAAGATGGCCGCTCAACCTAAACGCAAAAAAAGTAGCTAATTTTTTGGCGGATTTTTGTCTGTAGTCCACGACCAATGGCAAGCAAGCTATTTAAGAAGGCGCGGAAAATTGCAAATGGCAACGTTGTCTTACAAGATGGCTGCTCAACCAAAACGCAAAAAATGTAGCTAATTTTTTGGCGGATTTTTGTCTGTAGTCACTTTTGGCTCACAACCAATGGCAAGCGAGCTATTCTAGAAGGCTCAAAAAATTGCGAATGGCAACGTTGCCTTACAAGATGGCCGCCCGACCCAAAGCAAAAAATATAGCTAATTTTATGGCGCATTTTTTGTCTGTAGTCACTTTTAGTCCACTACCAATAGCAAGCAAGCTATTCAAGAAAGCGCGGAAAATCGCTAATGGCAACGCTGCCTTACAAGATGGCCGCCTAACCCAGATGTAAAAAAATGTAGCTAATTTTTTGCAAGGACATAATCGTACAAACATCTGAACTCAAGTGAAGCTGGGTAGATCGTGAAGTGAGAGAGGGACAAAAAAGTTAGCACACAGACTTCTAAAATAAAGAGCAAAAAGTACCATACGCAACAGACCACAAAAAAGGTAAATAGACAATATAAAAAAGATTGCAAGAAAAAGATGGTACCAGTCGCACAAAATTGAAATTGACATAACAGTTTTGTTTTGTTTTGTTTTGTTTTATGGACATCTGAGAAATTTGAATAGCTTTGAGTAGATTTTTTTTAGCTAAGTTACTAGTAACCAATGTTTCTTAGTAGTACCGGGTTTTCACCAGCTAAATCCACGCCTTGTGTATTGCTAAAAAAAGCGGGTTTCACCTCTTGGCATTGCGCCACCCGTCCCTAGCATAAGCTGTAAAGCAATTACCTCCGATCTTCCTTCTGACTTTTCCTTTCTTCTTCTGTTTTATTACTCATAATCTCTCGTGTTACTTTTAAAATAGAGTTTTATACATTGTTGTTGCTTAACAATGTCAATGTAGTCAAAGTAAAAGTAATTGACAGTTTGCGTATGCATCTGTTGAGTTTTGTGTCTGGCTCTCCGCAGTAGGTGAAAGTGAGTAAGTACCAATGGTGTGATTTCTTTAATTAAAGTCTTGGTCCATGCGGCTATAGTGGCATTCTAGTTCTTCCATTCAACCTCCCTTGTAGAAAAGGATTTTTGCCTGACCTTGTTTTTTTTGCTCTTGGAAAGTAGGGCCTTTCCGTTGCGGTTGACTACTGCCACCACTTGTATAGCCCATGTAGAGATGGTTTGGTAAGCGAAAGCTACCCTAAGTGCCACTCGATCATACCCATATGGTGCCCCATATAATATAATCGAGTTGACTACCAAGCACAACGATTTTTTTATTGAGTCTTAGGCCTATAATTGCGTTTAAGTTGTTTAGCGTGTTGATCAGATATACTGGTAATCCAGATTTTGGGAAAGGTGCCCGTCTTTAGTAACTTGTCAAACGCCAGTGTTATTTTTTCTTCAAAAGCTGTAACTACCCCTGGAGGGATCTGGTCCAGGCTTGTTGATTTTGTTATTGTACCAGCCCATTGACTCGGTTTGCTTTTACCCTTCGCTTTCCGTATTGGTCATCACAATGTTTTTGTAATTGCTTAGGTTGACGGCTTTACTCACCTTTACACATTTGCTACCAAATTATGTGAACACATTGTGATGTCTACAATAAACCTCTTACCATTGCACTCATAAGTCTTGGACCCACCCTTGTTGAAGACTACTAAATCCAAATTGCGGAGCCATTTTGTCAAAATCGTATTAAGCTCCTCATAGTGTTATTGGGCAATACATAACATGAGTAAAAAACTGTGCTTTCCAAGTCAACCCAAACAAATCCATTTTTGTGCCGCATTCATGTTTTGGGCCAATGATCCAGTTTTGGTCATAATTGATCAATTGGCCGCCTAGGAGCTGTGATTTGACCTTGTTGGATTTTTTTTTGTGAGGAGACCTTTAGGATAAGTGTTACGCTAACCATCCAGGGACGAATGTTGCCTTGAAACACGAAATCACAGTTGCCATTTATGCGATTGGAGTCCTGGCAGTTATTTGAATATGTTGTATTTTATTCATAAATAAAAATAAACTCTTCATTTTTTGAGTTTTATTGACCACCCTTTACTATGCGTACGAAGCCTATACCTCAATCTGAAATAACGTTTTGAAATATTCTACATTCAATCTGTGCTGCTTTATAGTGTTGAGGCGTGGACACTAAAATCAATACCATGAACCGATTTGAAGCTTTCAAGATATGGACGTTTCAGCGGATGCATAGAATATCTTGGGTGGAGTACAACACAAATGCTGAGGTGCTTACACGCATGGGAAAAAACAAAAAAATTCTGAGAATTGTTAAGAAACACCTTGGGCACATCATTAGAAGCAAAAAATATAGTCTGCTCAAAACTTATAATGGAGGGCAAGATAGAAACCTAACGGAGTTCAGGCCAAAGAAGACACTCTTGGCTCAAAAACATTAAAAAAACCGGGCAAGACTGGAGAATTTGCAATACTTGTTGCCAACTTTCAATAATAGAAAAAGCACCTAAAAAAAAAGAAGACACTAGCCATAGTTGGAAATTTTTTTCCTGTTTCGTACATTTGTTGAGTAGTATCCATACCGCTTTCAGAAGTTTACATTTTTTTTTTTTTAGTATTTTAAAATTTGTTTTAGCCAAAAGCTTTTTTCTTTTAATTTTTTAAAGTCTATCATATCTTGTAAATTAAATATAGGTGTTGGCGTGCTGCCAAAAACAAAGTTTGTTCTTATTGATGACGCCGTTAGGCTCAGAACAATAGTATATAATTATCATGTTTTATTTTTTATAGTGTATAAACGTACATATTATGTACAGCATTTCGACTTTATGCGTGTTTTGCGGTAAAGTAATAAGATTTAGAATTTTGACACCTCAGTCGTTTTTCATGCTACTGTTAACCTCTTCTCTGACAGTAATGCTTACATTTATAGTTTTGAGTAAACTCAAAACCACTGAAAAAATTAATAATTTACTTCGAACCAAAAAAGAATCTTAGTCATGAAACCTCATGCTGACAAGGCAAATGGAAAAGCGTATAAACGTTATTTCAAACGTTTTTGTTGTGAGATTCGAACTCTGAATATTTGGTGCAGCAGTCGGATGCTTAGACTACTGCGCCACGCTCTCTCCTTTAACGTTTCTTACAAAACTATTTATTACAATAATTGTTTATATATATTATAAGGTTACTCTCTTTCAATTACTTATCAAATATAGTTAGTTACAGACAATTAAAAAAAACGTACACACTTTTTATGCATTTTTATTGCGGGCGGTATAATCGCCTAAAACGAGCTTCAATTATCTAGAAAACGGCACATTTTCAGCACAAAATCGCATTTGTTACGTTTTTCAGGAAAAATGTTTACTTGCAATAATAAAATTCCCTTCTCTGTAAATCTGAAGTCAGACAGCGGCGTAATAGAGCTTAAGTTTTTAACAGAAGGCTCGCATGAAAGCTTTGCAACTGCAAATACCTTTTCAGGGACCCCTTTAGTATATATTCTTAATACACAGATTGGAAGAAACATATAAGAAGCTGATACACAGATGTCAATATGTTGCGATTCAAAACTGATAATACTTCAAAAACTTTACAAATCTACGTTTTAATTAGTTGACCTTTATTTATTAGTTGTTCCATGCTCCATCCCAGCCGCTAAGAAAATATTGTGATAAACTTTTAACAAGCTTTGGATTTATTACTATTATTTCTAGATTCTAACGAATGTAAAATTTTTTTTTTGTTTACTGCGCAAAACTTTATATTCATTTTCGTTCATAATCATTTCACACTTTTTAAAATAAACTCAGTTTATTTACAACTAGTTTCAATATATAATTATCATTGCGGACCAAAGGAAATTTAGTTCACTGAATTTATGAAGTAATATGACTGTATATATGCATGAAATATAAATATAAAATAATTGTTTTGCGTACTTTTTAGTATGTACTACATGAAAAGCCATTACAATTGCGAATTTCCAACGAGCGGACGTTTGCAAGCCTGAAAACTTGTTGACACATGTAAGCGGCGATAATTAGACTTGTGCATTCTACCATTAACGCATTTCCTCCTATCACACATCAATAAACCATTACAATAATAAATAAAAATAATTCCCTTGCTTTAATGAGAAACTTAACGTCTGATCGCATAATAATAAAACAGAGACCACGTAAAATCTAATTAAGAGCTAAAGTATTAATTCCATCAATCAAAACCAATATTGCACTTCTGGAAACTAAAAAATAAATTAGTAATACTCCATTTTCAATTTTAAATTTAAACTCAATATCATGCTAGATAGCATGTTATCTTTTTAAGAATTAAATTAGAAATGTAACCTAATAGCGATTTTGATTGTTTAATAAATATAGAACCACATTTTTAATTTTTATAAAATAATATATTTCAGTTTAATAATTTAAAAGATTACACATTTTGCGATATTTATTAGGATATAACACGCATTATCATCAATCATTTATTTGGTTTAAACACCTTTTTACATGTTTGCAGAACGCGCTGTTAACACAAATGACATTTTAACCCAGTATTTCGAAGGCATTAAAATGAAAAATATAATACATTAGCTCGTTCATTTGCATATTTTGTCACACACATTACAGATTCGCCTATGTTTACTATATTTTACTTACTGTTATGCTAACACGCATATATAAAGTATATGTAATTCAATTAAGTATAATTCTTTTGTGTAATTGACTAAGCTTATTTAATAATTAAATGATGATTATGAAGACTTATAGAAATGCATCCGACGGTAATGCAAAGTAAATTAATTGGTTCTTGGTTACGGAATCAAGAGTTCAAAATGTGCATATAAATATTAATTTAAATGAAGCCTTAATGCTGAATATAATTTAGTTACAAATTCAGGTTCAGGTTTTCTTTTTAATTAAAGTGTAAATTCAAAAAGATGTATAACTTTCATGTTAACATTTATTTATTTGTTACAATTTTCACCATTTGCTTGATTCCTATTCATATAATTTCTTTTTTCTTCGTTTCTTCTTTTACATTGTCATTTCCTATTATTATATTTCCTATTTGAAATACTCTTTTTGTTATTCGATTATTTTTTATTCGGTTTACATGTCCAAACCTTCTCAGTTGTACTTTTCTTACTTATAAACAATGTTTTACTTGCAATTATTAAAATTTGTGTTTATATAACTGAAGCAACAAACGCTCATTCACCCATCCACCACACCGTGCGTTTAAGTTGTATATTAATTAACACTAACTCATTTCAAGAACGACCATTTGACGGCATTATTTTACTGCAAAAAAGTTAACTAAATTTTTTCCTTTATCTCGTTTCAAGTTACTTTTGCCTCACTTAAGTTATTCCGTCTATTTTATTTCTTTTGCATCTACACGCCACTACCCGTTATTGTTCCCGCTCATATAATGTGCTCTGCATACATACAACCTCAAGGCTTAAGCTGAAAATCTTTTACAGTTATTGTACAACACAGTAGTTAAGTTATGATTTTTAAGCTTTACCGCAAAATATTAAAAAAGGTCTCTCAGAAACAGTTTTGTTAAAAAAAAATAATTTCAGTTTACAAATGTATTTAAATTTTTTATAAATTAATATATCTGTACCAAATCAGTTGGCATAAATCAGTCAAATTGTTTCTTAAACTGTAAAAAATCTTTATTTTTTTTTTTGTGGCCAAGAGAGGAATCTTTCTAAAAACTTGGCAAGTGTCGGATTTGCTTTCACTGACGCCTACCGATCTACCGACTAAGCTTTATATAATATTGTGGCAATCTCTTACAACAACTATGTCTAGATATCAAACTATTTGAACGGGTCTGAGAAGTTAACTATTAGTTGGCTAAGACCTGTGCTAAAATTAAAATTAACTTTTAAGCGGAGCAACAACTGATTATGTCTCTTGGAGGGACGGTGGTTTGCTGATAATTAGCAGGTGCCTTACTGTGGACCTTGCCAAAACAATTAGTTTGCAGTTTAACATAAACTGTTTAGCCTTTGTAGCTGACAGTGTGCGATTTAGCACATCCGGCGCTCGAACTCTTTAGATGAAGCACACGCGGAGCTTGCCGCTGGCAACAATAGTATTGTGCAATCTCTGCGGTCTTTTTTTTGTACTCCATCGTACAACAAAGCCTGCAGATCTCAGTAAAAGAGAATATCTCCCTGTTTTTAACTCTCTAAGGAAGCTGTACATACAGCATTGGAAAGAATTTCCCGTTTCTTTCTATGCATGTAACGGTTGTTGGTTCAAATCCCCGAACGATAAGCTCGGCTTGCACCACGTCTGTTGTGACGCAATCGCATACGTTTGCCGTCAATCGCGTTTACGGCGCGGTCGATAGTGATGTTTTGCGACTTGAAAGTTGCCAACAGTCCTGAATACAAAGATTTCTCCCTAATCGAGATGGAGGATGGGTGTTGTGTACTCTTTATAGGTACTGGCAAAAATAAGGAACAAAGGGGGCTTGAAGGATCAGTAGTTTGGCCCGAGGCGGTTGACTGAGCCTTAGGGGCTGGCCTGATTGACGGGTTGAATACCTTTTGGCATTGAGGTCTAAAAGCTTTTTTAACGCTAAAAGCACTTAACGTGGATTGGCTAATGACCTAGTGTTCAAAAAAAGTTGAGGAAGAATCACCCGGATCCTTCCTGGCTTTCTTAAACTTATTTTTCTTGCCCACGGTTGGTGACCTTGTTTTCCATTGTGTCTATCGGTTATTTGTCGGAAAAAGTGAAGTCGAATGGGGCTTGGCAGAGGTCGTCGCCGGGGCTCTTACGGAGATGGCTAGCAGGGCAAGTTGTTTAGCCTCCTTGGCGGTTAGATTCGCTGAGAATAGCAACTTTCTTTTTAATTTTTTTTGTTGTGTTGTTACGAAGAGATTAGAGGGTGGTGCCGAGATAGTATTTAATCTGCTTAATTTTGTCAAAAGCGATGTCTGTATGTTATTAATCCTGGTGTCTTGCTTCTTAATGTGGCCGGACATCTTCTGGACCTGTAGGTACAAAAGGTAATGACTTGACTGTCCGTGAATTCCGAGTTGCGTTTCATGCTGAAAAATTTAATTAGATTAACAAGAGAGCAACATCTGATTTTTGTCAATGATGTTTTCTGCAAATAAAACCCGCCGCTTGAGTATAGAGTATGTCCTTGTTGGCTTTAGGGGTGTTCCTTGGAGGAACGGATGTCTGCTGATGATTAGCAGGTGCCTTACTATGGGCCTTGTCAAAACAACTAGCTTTCAGTTTAACATAAACTTGGCACTATTTGTAGCTGGCAGTGTGCGACCCACCGTATCCGGCGCATGCCCGGACTCTTTAGATGAAACACACCCGAAGCTTGGATGAGCCACGGCGCATTTAACCCACACATATAGTGCATCTCAATGAGAGAGAATATTTTCTTGTTTTTAACTCTCTGAGGAAGTTGTACGTACAACATTGGAAAGGATTTACCGTTCCTTTGCTTGCATCACGTCTGTTGTGACGCAATCGGAAATGTTTCAAACAACATATTTTAGGGTCTTTTCAGACCTTACTTGAAAGGTAAAATGCACCACATTAGAACCGGTGCAGTGCACAATCACAGCACGAAAGTCTGTATGCGTGAGAAGATGCATACGTATTCCGTCAATCGCGTTTACGGTCAATAGTAATGTTTTGCGACTTGAAGGTTGCCAACAATCCTGGATACAAGGATTTTTTTCTTATTGTGATGGAGAAGGGAGGCGTTGTGTGCCAAAAGGAGCCTAAGGAATCAGCAGTCTGGCTCGAGGCGGCTGACTGAGCCTTAAAGTTAGCCTTAGTGTTATAGTTACAGTCCGGTTGTTGAGCATGGAGTTGACCCATTGTTGCACAAGAGGATCTATTCTTTGTCTCTCCATTGCATTTGCTATAGATTTAAAGGTAGTATTGTCAAATGCCCCTTCAATATCCATAAAAGCACCCAAAGCAATTTTTTTGCATTGGATAGTGTTCTAGCATTTGTTGACTAACTGGTGTTTAGCAAGCTATGATGTAGTGGTTGGGCCTTTAGTACCCCGTCCCTTATGTGCTTGTCGGCTATTTTTTGCATAAAGAGTCTCAAGCTGATTAGTCTGTAGAACTAAGCTAAGGCATACGTGGGTCTCCCCGGTTTTGGTATAAATACCACCTTTGCCGCTCTCCAGCTATTTGGTGTTTGTTTTGTGAAAGTGCTAAGCTTGCTCTGACAATCTTGCATAAAGGTTCTTTTAGCACTGCGTACCTTTTCTGTAGCATGATGGGATATATTCCATTGGCTTTTGGCAACTTGATTAGTAAAATGTGTTTATTCTCATTTCAAGTTGCCTTGATTGATTATGGTCTTAGCTTTTTTCTAGTCTTTTTTGTCTGCCTCTTTGTTTGGCACAGAGCCCAGAAAGTGTGTCTGCAACAACTCTTGCAGAGTGCCTTTGACCTACTCTTTGTGTTTCCGTTTTTGGTCTGCTAGAAACCAATGTTCCCAGTTTGGTCTTTGCTTTGAGCTTTTTGAATGCGTGAGCATGTGGGACCGTTTTGAACGTCTTCACAGTATCTCCTCCACAATTCTCTTTGGTTTGGTTTTCTTATGGCTTTATTATATGCCGTGAGACTAATTTTATATGCGGCCTATCCAACTATTTTCTTAATATCCTTTAGTGGTGTTGTTACGAAGGAATTAGAGAGTGGTGCCGAGATCGTAGTTGGCTTGCATGATTTTTTCAAAGGCTATGTTGATCTTTTCCGACTTTTCCTCGACCGTCCTCACCAGACGATCTTTCATGTTTTTGATCTTGGTATCTTTCTTTTTAATGTGGTCGGACATTCTGGACCTCTAGCTACAAAAAAGTAATGACCTGACTGTCTGTGAATTTGGAGTCGCGTTCTATTCTAAAAATTCAAATGGATTAGTAATTAAATAAATATAAAAAAACCGATTAATATAAGGTAATAATAACTTTGGCACTACCGCAAAAAAAACGTACGAATTTGTAATTCTTTGTACTTTACTATTTTGTAACATTTTTCTGGTTTTGAACGTTGTAGCTCCTCCCCTGGCACAACCCCAAACCAAATGCAAAAAACATACTCTCAACTGGTGTTTAAATGCCAAATGCTTCTCTTTTTAATAATGTGTGAGATCATTTTATTAATCTGGCTCCACATTTTTTTTTACGTTTTTTTTAGTTTCATTTTTGATGTGGGTGCATTTGGTTACGGCGTGCGTGACCGTGTCTATCTCCCCACAGTGCTGGCATGAATCATTTTCCCTAATTTGGAACTTTTGGAGGTAACTACCAAAGCATCCATGTTTCTCTAAACTTTAGATGAGGTAGTAGTTTACCTCCCCGTGATATCTGTTAGTCCACATTTTTAGGTTTCTGTTCAGTGACTTAGTAAAACTAGCTTTACTGTTTTTGTTCTCATTTTTCTACAGGAGTCTTTTTAAGTTTGCTGTTTTTTTTTGTGTTATGTGTTTTCAAAGCTAGCCAGACCACCTCCTCAAAATAAAATAGATCTTGAAAAACTCAAAGACAAAGAATTGAGAACGGCGGTAATAACCGATATTAGCCGAAAATTCAAAGTCAACATACAAACAAAGAAAAGGAAGAAATTACCGGTTTATAGGACAAAGTGTCAGATATCCTGATGAGCAGCATACAGAATAAGTTGAGATTCAAAGCAAAAACCAGAAAACAAACATGGATGACAAACGAGATTCTAATGTTAATGGATGAAAGACGCAAACTCAAAAACAAAGGTGACGGAAACAGCTACAAAAATACTCAAAAAATATTAATAAATAAGATACAAAGAAGTAAAAAAATCAAACAACTACAGACTCTGCACAACAACTTCAATCTACACAAAAAACTAAAAAAAAACAGCTGTAGTTTTTCAAAAAATTAATTTTTCAATGTTGGCAAATTAGAAAAATGAAACAATCTTAGACATTGAAGAGAAAAAAAGAAGTATGGCAGAGATATATTGAGAATTTTTTTGCAGACCAACGACCAGACATAACCACAGAGACAAATAACAACCTGACAGGTCCGTCAGTCAGCAAAAACAAAATTGAAAGAGCCATAAAATCAGCAAAAAACAATAAAACTGTAAGACCAGATAAAGTACCAGTAAAAATATTTAACTCCTAGATGAAAAAGGCATAGACGTATTGCACAAAATCTTCAATAAAGTGTATGATACCGGTCAGTTTCCCAATCAGTGACTCTCATCAACGTTCATACATCTGCCTAAAAAAAAAAAACGCCAAAAAATGCAAAGACCACAGGCTCATTAGTCTTATGAGTCACAACTTAAAGATGTTCATCGGAATAATTCACCAGAGGATATATCGAAAATGTGAAGGAACAATTGGCAACCCGCAGTTTTGATTCAGGAAGGGACTAGGAATAAGAGAGGCAATTGTAGCAACACAAGTACTAGTACAAAATTGCGACCAGAGAAAGCCCGTATATCTTTGTTTTTAGATTACAAAAAGTCTTTTGACAAAGTGTAACACTACAAACTTATTGATATCCTGAAACAATTAGACATCAATTAAAAAGATATTAGATGTATAGAGAGCTTATACTAGAATCAGGTAGCTCATGAGAAAATAGAAGAAGAGAAAACCAGTAAAATGAAGATCAGCAGAATAGTGAGACAAAGGTATGTCAAAATTTTGCAGGAAACGCGGTGCTTTGGAAGTCTTTGGAAACATGGCTGACAGAAGACTGGTCATCGGACACCAAAATTAGGTGCAAATTGAGTGCGCACGTAATGGATTTATAAAATTCAGAGAAGTTCTTACTAACACCGAATTTGATCTGAACCTCCAAATAAAATTTGTCAGATAGTAACATCAACGAACAGAATAGAAGTCTTTAAAATGTGGCTTTACCGCAAAATGTTCAAGATTCCATGGACCGCGCAAATAACCAACAAAGAAGTTTTGCGACGGGCAAACAGAGGTCGTAAGCTGTTGACTACGATTAAAAAAAAAGGAAGACTGCATGTTTGAGACATGTTATGCGAAATTAGAAGTACGATATACTACAACTTATTATCGACGGCAAAATCAAAAGAAATATGGGAATCGGAAGAAAGAAGATGTTGAGAAACATAAGACAATTAACGGGACTGAGAACCATTAGAAGTCTGATCTACACAGCCAGGAACCGCAAAGAGATAAACCATATTGTCGCTAACATTCAATAATAGATAATGGCATAAGAAGAAGTGCAACTACCTGCACCACTTCCAGGGAGGTAGTACGGTATCCACACTTAGTCCAGTTCTTTTTTGAATTTTTCTGCTTTGCTTTATTCCATACAGGATTCTAAAGTTTACAACCTAGTAGTTACAACTACAGTAGTCTCCTTTTGCTGGATCTGGGACCGTTTACGTTGGGCATTAGCTTTGCCAGTGCCGTGAGCGCTTTTCTGCTTATGCACTTACTCTTTTCAGGTGCTTTCCTTGGTTCTTGTTTTTGTTAAAGATGGCTAGCGGTATTAAATGCTTGGTTTTAAAGCAATTATTACTTTTTAAGCATCAATTTCCACTTATGTTAGCCGCCTTCCGTCAAATACAACCACCATTTCTGTTTTTTACTTAAAAAAACTAAAGCAATTGATATCAACGTTAGTAAAAATGAATGTTATCCTTGTCCTTTGCCATTTCCCGCTAGTTGCATAGTGAAGCCAACATAACATTGTGTGCCCACAAATGACGTCACGCGCTAATTGTAGTCATATGCCTCATGAGTAGCTAAGTTGGTTATACAATTTTCGGTAAACATTAATGAACACAATAAAATATATATTATATTTTAATTTTAACTATTCAATTACAAAATTTAATATTTGTGTGAAATAAATAATGTTTGTTTATAGAATAATTTAGCAAGGTCAAATATATACTAAGTCAAAAATTTAGTGGCATTTTAGTATATTAAGTGCGTAAAAATGCATTTTGTCCACAACTGACGTCACACGTATCGATTATGTTGGCTTCAGCGCGTTGACAAGAGGTGTGTTTATAAGTGTGTATGGTCTAAGGTTGGTACAGTTTGCATTGTTTTATATTTGGTGGCGAATTAAAATTGATTTAAGGGATTCAAAGTAATCGGAAAATTGTGAAAAATTGTGTATCAAGTGAGTGACTTTTGTATTACTGATAATTAAAATGAAAAGATTTGGTTTACCTATTGAATGTTATTAAATGTATTTCTTGCATTTTAGAAAATTAATTTAAGTATGCAATTGTAAAATGTTTGTTTGTTTACTAAAATCTAAATTTGATTTTTCTTTTCAATCCTTGTTTTAAAGATATTTACGCCATGACAACGAGACAATGAGACGGTTTACCAGAACGCAGGACAGGCCATACAAGATAATCAACTTGATTATTTTAAATCAAAACATAAGTTTGGAGCTACAAATATATAGTTTTCTTATTTCCTAAGCTTTAGTATATAACTAGTTAACACGTTTTAGAGATTATGATGATTTATATACAAGATATACAGTAAATTGAAGCATGCGATGTTGTTACTTAAATTTAAATTAAAAATTAATCTCTAACAAAGACACTTTCTTTGCAGGTTGTATATGTAGTAGAATAAATGAATAATAATATTTTGGCACAATAGAAATTTTAATAAACCCTCGTCCTAGAATGTTTAAGCATTCAACAATACATTAAAATAAAATTATGAGAACTTTATATCTCAATATCATATAATTGCGTATCATTAAATGTTTAATTCCTATACGATTTAATACATAATAAACCGGACAACATGCCCCGGTTCGAATATTCAGTAAAAGGTAAACACGTAGCCACCCCTCTTTATCGACAACGCTATCTCTCTTCAACTCTATATTGTACTCACTCAATGTGGAAGGACAATTTTCACAGCATTATCTATTATTTGTAAAATGAAATATTATACTTTGGTATAAAGTGTTAAAATAAACATTATAAATTGTGATCGTATTTACATGCTCTACTTTTTAATCAAGATATATGATAGAAACGTAAATCGGATTTAATTGGATTCTGTTCTTGGCTCTTCAATTGCCGCACTTCCCCTTTCCGTTCGTCAAATTCAATAGTTGCTGTGTGTTGCTACGCCACACAGTTCAAGTGCTAATTCTACTTGCTTTATTTCTAAGTATTCAGGATATTGCAAATTATAATAACTGATAATATAACACTTCATCAATTTGCAGACAAATACTGGATAATTTATTAAAGCTGTTATAATGTTTACTTAGTTTGATAAAAGATATAATAAAATAGACATTTTATTGTAAGAGAAGATTATCGGGTTTGAACAGTTTTTTTTTTTTAATTTATTTATATAAAAATTTTGTCTTTCTGTACCGTCTGCAGTGCTATCGACTCTCCTCGTGTGTTTTCGTATAGTTTCGGTTTTTACACGATTTAGTTTGGAAGTTTGACTCCATTTCCACTACTCCTATACTTTTTTTTTTTTCAGATGTTTGCCAACAATCTGAGTCGTAAGTTGTAATTGGTTCTACGATAGATTTGTATATTTTCATTTTCATTTTTGTATTTAATTTTATTTCTTTAGACCACAATATTGAATTTACCAAGATAACTTTCTTTCCTTGTCCAAATCTGTTTTCTATATCCTTTTTTATTGTTTCTTCTTCCGAAATAAAAAACTCTTGAATATTTGTAAGCCCTACACTTTTTAACTCTAATTCCAGATGTTCATTTTTTTGTCCTACACACTATTTTGAATATTCTTTTCTCAATTTTCTAAGCATATAATCTATATCTCTGTCATCAGTTGCTATTATCACTTGGTTGTCAGCAAATAGCAAGCTTGTCAAATAATGTTTATTTATTTTTATTTCTATTCCAGCTGTTTTTCTTCTCTAATTTGTTAGTGCTTCTTGTATACAAATTTTAAATAGTGTTGGAGGTAAACTGCAGCCTTGTCTTAATTTATTTGTTGTATGGAAAGGCCGAGTTGTAACGTTTTCTATCTTAACTGCACTTTGACTCTTTATAGATGTTCTTTATAGTTCGACTTATATTCCTAATTTTTGTCAATGTTTCAAAAAGCTTTTTCTAAGTCAACAAGAATAGGTGCGTGGGTAAATTTCTAGCCTTTTTTACAATTTAGTGCAAACAAATATATTGTCAATGCATGATCTCCCTGCTTGGAAGCTACTTTGTTTTTCTATTTATGTGATGCTGCTTTCAATTTGTTTTATTTTTAGTATCCGGCCCTACAACCTTCCAAAGACCCTAGTGACGCTAATACTTCTATAGTTACAACATGTCTCTTGTCTTCTTTTTTATATATTGAGCTTATATGAGCAATTTTTCAATCTTCTGAGATGGTGTCACTTACAAATCTTGGTTACTAGCTCAAGTAATACTTCTGGTTCAATCTTCACTAGTTCAATTGAAATATTATCTGGTCCTACAGCTTTTTTATTTTTAGATTCTTTCAGGGCTTTCTTTATTTCTTGTTTTTTTCTTTATTTGAGGGTGTGTCTATATTCACTTTGTTAGTGTAGAACTTTTTTTCTGTTTTTGGTGTCAAATTACAACTCCTAGACGGCCAATTGACATCAGCATTTTGGCTGATTATTTGATTTCATACTCTTTAACTTTTGGAAACAAAATTTTTGTTAGCATGGCACAGTAACGTTTGCTATTGGCGGTAACGAAGGCTTCTTACTCATTATAAAAAATGGCTCTGTAGTGCCGCCGAACCAAAAACCACACCAAACGGTTACTCGTTGTGGATGCATAGGCTATTCAATAGTTAAACAGTTTTAGAGGTTTTTTGGTCTTTTTTGGGCATTCACAACTTTGTTGATCCAATCCTATAGTTTTGCCTTACATTTATTTATTCGTACTTGAGGTCCATTACTAGCTGTTTACTTGTTGTTAAATCTTAAATTTTTTTCTGATTTTATCTTTGGAGTTTACTGTAAATATGGATTTTTAGGAGTTTGATCTGGGACTTTTTTGAGACCACATTGTCGAAAAAATCATTGCGCCACGATTTTTTTGAAAAAGTGGTTTCAAGGATGTCCCAGATCAATCTTCAAAGTTCCAAATAAAATGTTTTGTTTAGGAATTAATTTTTTGAATACTGATGTATGATTTTGTGCTTATTTTATTGGAAATTGAGGTGTTTGTTTTAACCTTAACTTTTTTGGGTTTATCTATTAAATGGTCAAAACACCTTATTTTTGTATGTTTTGTAAAAGTTGCTACCAGTTCTACTTTGTTGGTTGGGGTGGTGTTGAAGCTGGCAAGAGTGTAGCTGTGATGACCTAGAGTAATGAATAGTATAAGTTTTAATGTTTTGTGTTTTGTTCTTCTTAACGAGAACAATTTTGAAGCTTACTAGGACGTTGATAGGCACTAGGAAGCTACTAAATGAGTGGTTTTTATGAAGCTTACTTAAGGTGGAGTAATTTCTACCAACGTATTGCCTAGAAACCATGGTACTAACAAGAAAAAATGCTGACAGACTACGAATCTGCCAGCGGGAGATGGAGCGTAGTATGCTAGGTGTAAGTCTAAGAGAGAGAAAAAGGAACGAAGACATTCGAAGAAACACCGGAGTAATTCAACGGATAGCAGAGCTAAAGTGGAGCTGGGTTGGTCATGTAGCGAGAGATGACAACAACAAATGGACACACAGGCTACTGAAATGGAGACCACGAATGACCACCCGTGATAGAGGAAGACCACAGAAAAGATGGATAGATGACGTCAAGGAGACTGCTGGAAAGCAGTGGTATCAAGTTGCACAAGACCGCAACAAATGGAACTATTTGAAGGAGGCCTACGTTCAGCAGTGGACAGATACAGGCTGACAAAGAAAGAAGAAAAGATGAAAAGAATTTCTACCAAACGCTGGTGTTGATGTTGCTTTTTAGGGTTGGCAGTGGCCGGGTTGATGTTACGATTATTTTAAGGCAATTGCTTGTAGCACACTCGTAGCAAAATCGTCAAGCGCGGTTGCTTTTGCTGCGACTATTTTTTTTTTAGCATAAACGGAAGGCAAAAAAATTGACTTATCTTTCCACTTTTGGAATGGTGTGCTGTCATGAAAAACTTGAAAGAACAATGCAATTTGTCCCTGCAGGCAATTAAGAAGTCTGTAGTTGTAAACTATAAAGTTGACGCTAAAAAGGTCTTGTTATTTATCTATAAGTACCTGAAGTCAGCTTTCGTCAGCGGCACGTTTATCTTTTTTGTTTAAGTTGGCGGCCGTCTGCACTGTCAATAAATCGCGATTCTTGTTATTTGCAATTTTTTTTGAGTCTATTGAAGTCTATCCATCTTTGAGGTGGTATGCCACATTGAATGAGCGCAGCGTTTGTTTCTGCATGTGAACAACAATTACGTCAAGGTTGATCTCAAGAAGGTCTTGTTCTTTATTAAAAAGTCAAATTTTGCTATTGGAACTCTCGTTCAGGCTTTGAACAACGCAGCCTCCGTTTGTTCAAATTGGCCGCCGTCTCTAGCACAGGCATCTGGAACCAAAGCTGGTAAACCAAAGGCCATCGACAAGCGCGTCTTTCTTGCCTAGTCGTGTTATCTAAGAATGGTAGAGCTATCAAGAAACACAATGCGCAGAAACCAAAACGCGCAAAGCCGGCTGCTTCTTACAAGAAGCCTGACCCAAAGGAGGTGGTTCAAACAATTTTATAAATGTTCCTAACTCTTTTTAAATGATTTACAAATTTTAGAAAATGTTCTAAACAATTTCTAAAATGTTTGAAAATAATTTTTTTGAAAACGTACTTCAAACAACTTTCCAATAATTTACAACTATAAAGAATGTATTGATAAATGTCTAAATACTTCAGACTTTTTAGAAAATTGTTTATAACGCCTTATTAGTTATAAAATTTATTTTTTTGAAAAGATGTTTTTATTAAAAAAAACTACTAAGTGGTTCAAAAAGTTTCCTAATGCTGTAAATATTAAAAAATAAAAATAAAAAATATGTAATAGCCTGAAACATTTTTTAAAATTTTTACAAAATGTGCTCAAAAATTTTTCTAAAATTTTTGATTTTTTTTAACCTACTAAGTTTTTAAAATTTTTAGAAAATGCTACAAACAAGCTTTACATTTTCTTGAAAAAGTTCTTTATTTTAAAAAATGTTCTAAATGCGTTAAATGACAGTTTTGTAAGTGTTTGATTTTTTTTTGAAAACTTACAAAGTTTATAAAATTTTTAGAAAACGCTACAAACAAGTTATAATTTTTTTTAATGGTTTAATTTCTTCAAGCAATTTCAAAATTTTAAAAATGTTCTAAATGCGTCAAATGATTACAATTTTTAACATTTTTAGAAAACGTTCAAAATGCTTCAAACAAGTTCTAATTTTTTAGAAAAAGTTCTAAATGCTTTAAACAGTTTCTAATTTTTTTATGAATGCTACAATTTCTATTTTTTTTTAAATTTTCTAAATGCTTCAAATAATTTCTAAAATTTGTAGAAGATGTTTTAAATACTGCAAACAAGGTCTAAAATGTTTAGAAAACGTTCTAAATGCTTTAAACAGTTTCTTAAATTTTTAGAAAATGCTCTAAATGCTTTAAACAGTTTGAAACATTTTTTAGAAAACGCTTTATATGCTACAATCAATTCCTAAAATTTTTATAAAACAAAATGCTACAAACAAAATTTTCTTAGAAAATGCTCTAAATGCTTTAACCAATGTTTAATTTTTTAGAAAATGTTCTAAATGCATCAAACGATTTCTAAAACTTTTAGAAAACAATTTAAATGCTAAAATCAATTTCTAATTTTTTAGAAAACGTTTGAAATGGTTTGTAAAACATATCTAAGTAGCCTCAAACATTTGGAAATGTTTTAAAAATTTTAGAAACTGTGCTCCAATCATTTTCTAAAATGTGCGGATTCTCTGATTTCTAAATTTTGTTTATTGACATAACCTTCGAGATGAAAATGAGCTTCATTGGAAAACACGATTTTTTCATAAAAATGCTCATCTTTGGCCAAACAATCTTTAGTCCATTAGGCAAACTGAAAACGCATCGGATTGTCATGAGGTTTTATTTTTTGAACTAATTGAACTTTGTAGGCCTTCAAACTAAGGTTTTTATGCAAAATTCTTTTCAGAAAAGTGCGTGAAATGTTCAGTTTCTGAGAACGATGACGAGTTGATGTTGATGCATGTTTACGCCTGTTCTGAGCAACAGCATTAATTTTTTTGGCTGAACGCACTGGACAAGAACGCAAACGTGTTGTTTTATTCAAATTTCTTACTATTTGAGTAGAAGATTCACCACTTTGAAAGTAAATATTCATTATTTCCCAATTTTGTTTAAGTGTAAAGCGTCCTATTTCGTGAATGTCAAACATAAAACTAAATTTCTGTCAACTCATAAATGTCATTTGTTGGATGGTGGGCGTTTTGTTGCAGTAGAGGTAACGACACTCTTTACTACTTTTGAAACCCATACCAACCATTTGGTTTTAAGTCATAAAACTTCTGTGGCGTTGTAAAATAGCTTTAAACGCACAATAAAAAAGAAACTAACTGAACTTAAAACCAATATAAATGAACGTCATGATTATAAATCAATCCGTAACTCTAGACAAAGACATTAATCAAATTAATCAATACACAATAATAAATTCAGTTAAACAGTTTAATATTTTAAGTACCGACTGTTCCAAGTTCATTAATTTCTATTTTAAAACTGATATTTTTTAATCTCCATTCCTTTGGCTTGACATTTACCTTGTATTGTTGCATGATGAAGAAATGAATTATAGATATCCTTTAATGCACAACTTGTAACTGCGATGCTTTGATCTTTATTAGTTTTAATCGATACTGTAGTACAAAAATAAATTTGATTTTTCATGTGCTTGTTGCATTTATAGTAATTCAGAAGCAAATATTTGAATAATTCATAAGCACAAAATAAGTTGTTGATGCAGATATAAAAAAATAAAATTGAATTCAATATTTATATCTTAAAAAAATAAATGTTTTGTTCACCTACCTATAGAATTGCACGTATGCCATTTCAATGCCGTTTATTTCCACATTTTTTGGATTCCATTAGGATTAAATTTAATGAGTTGGTCCATTTATTGAAAAGCTGATGATGCTTTTCAATAAATGGACCAACTATATGATGGCGGTATTGTGAAAATTATTTAATGCATTTAATCATACTCTGCAATGGTTAATTAATACATATATATATATGTTTGGAATACGTGGTATTTTACAATAATTAGTCAATATTGCATCCTTTGAACGCAACTAAACTCCAGTTTAAAACGGGAGGTAAATCACAAAGCTTTGTAAGGCAAGTATTGTTTTATGATTGATTTAATCCATGTGTATTTCACAATAAATAGAGGCAGAGGCGATTAACAAATCAATTTAAAAACATTATGGAGAGTTAACTATATATACAGGGTGTTAAGTAAACATGGCTTATTCTAAAAATATTTTGTCCTATAATGATTTCTGAAAAACCCCTCTGTTTTGAAAACAGGGTGAACAAAATTTGCGACAGTTACAACATTTTATTATCAAAAAGTACATGTAAAGTTGCTGAATCTAAAATAAATGTTGCTTCTAGCCTGGATACAAGCATTCAATCTTTTAGTCATTAAGTGCCGAACTCTTTCAAACACACGAGGGTTACACCCAGCAATTATTCAATTTTGCAAGTCGTCCAAATTCTCTACTGGAGTAGCGTAAACTAATGAGTTCAGATAGCCCTATAAGAAGATTGAAGTCTAGGAATCGAGCAGGTCATGCGTGTGGCCCACCTCGAACAATCCAGTGATCTCCGTATGTTGCTGTTAAATAATCACAAGCAACCAAACTGAAATGTGGTGGTGCACCATTGTGCATAAACCACATTGCAATTATTGTTGCCAATGGTACACCATCCAGAAACTGAGGTAGCTTGTGTTCTAAAAAGTTGCGATACACCTTGCCGGTAAGTCTTCTTGGTAAAATTTCTGGTCCAATTAGACAGACGCCCATAATTGCAACCGCAACATTTAAGGAGAACTGATGTTGAAAACGATCTTCACATACTTGATGCGGTTTTTAGCTTTCCACACATGGTTGTTACAAAAATTCTTTACTGCATTTTTTGAGAAACTGGTTTCATTGTTGAAAAAAATATGTGTCAGGAATTGAGGAATTAGAACTAATGTTTGCAAAAGCCATTGACAAAACGCAATACGTAAAGGAAAATTAACAGGTTGTAGTGCCTGAATACGCTGAATGTGGTATAGATACAACAAATTGTCCTTAAGAATTTTCTAAACTGGCCATGACTTACATTTAAAGTATTCGCAATTTTTCGAGTAGAACTACTTAGATCTTTTTCTATCATGCTCAACACATTCTGTTCCAGTTGTACTGTTCTTACTGTCATTGATCTTCCTGAGTCCTGACCCTCCATTTTGTTTCAATGTACCTGTTTTCAAAATTTTTTTGAATGGGGATATTAAGGCCAGGAAACCGTTCAATGTACAATCGTCTAGCTTGTAATGAATTGCCATCAGCAAATCCATACATGAAAAGCATGTCAGTCATTTCGGCGTTCGTATAGTGTTTCATGGTAGAGGAATTCACTAACTATTAAAGACACATTAAACAGCCAAACGTCATTCAATCTAAACAACTGCGACCGATACATGTGATGATCAATGACAAGACGCATTTAAATGAAATCCACTTTTACATTAGTAGATAAAACAGCCGTTCCAAGTTATTGTTAACAAATTTTGTACTTGATAAATTCATTAAATGTTTGTACTTGATATACTCATTGGCGTACTCCATACTTTACATTAATGATTTCAACAAATATCGAATATGGTTGTGGCAAATTTTGTTCACCCTGTATCTTCAAAACAAAGAGATATTTCAGAAATCATCATAGGATAAAATAATCTTAGAATAGGCCAAAGAATAACTCCTTGAACTTTTGCCGCATGTTTACCGAACACTCTGTATAATAATTGGACTTTTTAAAATAGAATATTATATAGTGTGTTTCCTAACTGGAGGCAAAAAGTAAAACAATAATTTTATTTAGATTTTCTGTTTAAAATTAAAAAAGAATTCTAAATTTCTATTTTTTTCCTTCAGTTAAAAAACACCCTGTATATTAAAATATTTTTTGTACTAATTCTTTGAGTAAAAATGTTTAATATTAATTTTTTTTAAATCAATACTAATCATTAATTAAATTTGTGAAACGTTTTGATAATTAGGAGCTTACAAACAGATTGATAGCTATTTATCGCTTAAACTGAAATAATTATAGATTTAGTCAATGCGGTTGTAATTAGAGGTTTAATGCAGCAACGAGGATTGTGTTGTTTGATGTACATGCCAGGAGGAGAACATACGTTATTAGTTATGATACATATACACTGGCAGTGCTAATATACACAACTAGATCGTGAATAATAAAACTAAGCTTTGGAAATTTAATACGATTTGCATTTCGATCAATTATTTTAACAAATCTAATGTAAATTTTGATAATGTTAAATTGTAGATGTATGTATTGAATCTATTATGTTTAATATATCCCTATAGAAACCAACCGCGATTCCCCCAACTATAAAAACGAAGGTCACTTACAGTCTTCAACATAAATAGGGGGATCCCAGAATTTAAAACTGTGCCAAACAAGGCCAGTCAGCCTAGTCAGTTCTAACAGATAATACATATAATAATACCTTTTTGTATGATGTTTTTGTTTTAATCTTTAAAGTGAGTGTAACTGAAAATAAAAAAAAATATGTTGTTTACAAGAAACTCCTAATTTACTTAATCTATAATAAAATTATATTAAAATTGTTTCAATTTTAATCATAATGGAATTATTACAATTCTACAATTTTGAAGACTTTGACGAGGAATTTGAGGAATTATTTGAAGAGTTATTATGCTATCCCACTGCAACTCATAAGAAATATTTTAAGAATACAATGATAAAAAAGGTGCGGAAAAAGTTAGCAGAGAATAGATTGAGTCGCTTGATGGATTTTGAGTTTGACAATTTTGAAGACAGCTTCGACGAGGAATTTGAAGAATTACGTGAAGAGTTATCATGCTATCCCACTGCAACTCATCAGAAATATTTGATGAATACAATGATAAAAAAGATGCGGAAAAAGTTAGCAGCTGATTTAGGTTTTCAATGTTTTGAAGACTATGATGATATTGATATTAAGGATATGAAGATGAGATTGCGTCGCACAAAAAGGCGCAACTTGAAGTGCGAAGAGAAGAAAGAAAAAAAGAAGAATGAAAAGTACAATAAGAAGAAAAGTTACAAGAAAATTCGTCAAAATGAATCTATTAATCATTTTTAAGTTTCTGGAAGTTTATTTTTATTAAGATTATATTTATGTGAGTATTTTAATTTGTTTTATTAATTGGAAAAATTTATTACATTTTAAAATGTTTATTAAATATTACTTTTGTTTTTAAAAATTTTGAATAAAATGTTTGTAGTATCTCTTGTTGATTGTTGTGGTGTGGTGTTATTTAATTAAAACACTTACTACTTTAATATTTTAATATTAATAATTAATTCTTCACTTGAGCCTTGCGGCCCAAGCTCAATACTTAAAATATAACTAACTTAAAACTATTCCTCTCGCATATTTATATTGGTAGATAGGGATGAAACCGACCCTTGACCATAAACAGATGGTTTATAATCTTAATGGGTTTTTACAGTCATAAAATCGGGTTGGGATACAACATGTTTGTTCATGTCTTACATTATATAAGTAATAAATTTTAATGTTTTAATGTATTATACTGGATGTTTGCATTTTTTTTAATATAATAATAATATTGATTTATTTGATTAGCTTCTGGGTAATTCCACGGAAATTCGGACAATCGTCCCTACATTGCTCAAATTTTGTACACATGTTTGGAGTACTAAAATATGATATATTCCTAAAATTTTAGATCTCTAGGTGCAATACAGTGTAAATGGCGGCCATTTAAATTTTTTAGGAATATTTTGTCTTCTTCCAGTTTTTGTGTTGTAAATAAGCAAAAATAGTCAAAAATCATATTCAAAAGGGTGTATCGTATAGAAAATTTTCCTTAAAACACGATCTAGCTCTTAGTTTTCCAAAATTTTGCGGAAAATGAGAAAATTACTATTTTATTGAAAATTTGATATCTTTGATTTTGCTACATCTGTAGACTTTCAATATCATACTCCTGAAACATAGTACTTTTGATTGCAAAAATAGAAAACTAGATTTGCTTGCCCTAGGGTGAAATATAACACATAATTGCTAAAAATGGGTTATTTCTAAGGGACATAAAGATTGCGTTCTAGGACAAATTTTCTTTCGATTACACTAATTCAATTTTTTTTTCACTACAATCTTATCACTTATAATGAGTATTACCCCTTCTTGCATTATTGACTGCTTAAAGTCGACGAGACACACTTTGAATTAAATTAAGGATCACATTGTGGTTGATATTATTATTCTATTCCTGCAATAGCAACTGTCTTAGCTCCTGAGCAGATGTACGCATTTGGATTCATCGTCACAATTCGTCCCAGAAATATTCTATGGGATTCATGTTAGGGCTGAGAGCTGGTCAATCAAACCGTGAAATTCCAACTTTATCCAGATAATTTCTGACAACTCTGGCTACGTGAGGTCTAGCATGATCTTGCATGAAAATTCTGTGCTTGCCCATAGTTGTTATGAAAGGCATAACATGATTTTTCAGAGCTTCTGTAATGTATCTGTGGGCTATCAGGAAGCCATTTTCTATAAAGACTTACTCTGTGCGTGGTTTGGTAGAAATTCCTGCGCAAACTATAACCGACCCACCGCTAAATAGAAGTCGCTCATCAATACAAACTGAAACGTATCTTTTTTCAAGTCTTCTCTAAACTTTTTGACGTCCGTCTGATCTATTGAGGCAAAAGCGCGACTCATCTGATAACAGTACCTTGCTTTCATTGTTTCATACCAGGTGACTTTGGGCAAAAGCCAATCTTAATAATAATAATAATTCTTTATTAACGGTATAAGTAAAACCATTTACATCTACATAAAAAATACAATGAATATAAACAATATACATACATACATATATTAAATAATCAATATAAAAAACAGAAGCAAAAGATTGACATAAAAAACATAATATAATATAAAATACATAACATTTAATCAATATGACTCAATTGAATCTTATTGAATTAAAATTGTTTGTTAAACTGTTTGCAAATCTACAAATTCTACCAATAGGATTGTGAAATCTATAATTAGTAGAATGTGTAAATTCTCTAAATAATGAAGTCTGCCTGGTACGTCGTTTACTAATAGGAAAGTAGAATAAGAGATACAAGTAATTCAGGACAGTCTACTTCAGACATCACTAGACCACGCAAAAATGAGAGATCTGATCTTTTGCGCCGAACTTTTAGTGACGGTAAATTGTGTAGTGAAGAAATGTAATTGCGATCAAAGTTAACCGACATTATACCAAATCTATAGGACAACAGGCAAAATAATTTGTTTTGAATACGTTCAATATTCTGACTATGGATTTCATAGAGAGGGCACCAGACTGACGGAACGTACTCTAAATGAGAACGCACCAAGGCATAGTTATAGTAATTTAAGAGTACTTGGAGAAAGATCAGCAGACATCCTGTATTCAAACCCCAGCATTTTTATAGCACGATTACACATGTAGCTGATATGCTCAACAAACGTAAGTTTAAAATCGGAAATTACACCTAAGTCTTTAATTTGTGTCACTTGTTGTAGCACCTTGTTATCGATAATATAATCGTACGAAATTTTGCTTAGCGTTCTATTAAAACTGATTGCAAAACATTTATTAACATTAAACAAAAGGTTATTAATAAGACACCAATCATTAACAGAGTCTAAATCTTGTTATAAAAGATTACAATCATCGATTGATTAAATACTTTTATAAATTTTTAAATCATCTGCAATTAATAGAAATGATGATGAACTAATACAGTCAGAAAGATCATTGATAAAAAGTAAAATAAAAATTGGTCCGCAGTGAGATCCCTGAGGAACACCTGATGGAACTAAAATAGGTTGTGAAAGAAAGTTATTGATTTTTACATACTGCGTTCGGTTTTTCAAAAAGCAAGATAACCAAGCAACCACTGCATTATGAAAACCCAAAGCACGAAGCTTAACAATCAAAATATTGTTGCTCACACAATCAAAGGCCTTTGAAAAGTCAGTGTAAATAGAGTCAACTTGAGTTTTGCATTCAAATGCGTTTAAAATGTAATTTTTGTAAGAAAGTAGATTGATAAGTGTAGATCGACCCTCACGAAACCCATGTTGTTCTTCTACTAAAATACTTTTGCACATCCAACGTATTTGACCAGTTATAATTTGATCAAATAATTTTGGTATAGCAGATTGAATGCAAATGCCTCTATAATTTGTAATATTTTCTTTAGCACCAGATTTATGCAATGTCATAATATAAGTTTGTTTCCATACATCAGGAAATTTAGTTTTATTTAATGAAGCGTTGAAAAGTAAATGTAATGGTTTTGAAATTGAGTAAATACAATTCTTTAAGAGCATAGAAGGAATACCGTCAGGTCCAGTGCTAAGATTAGATTTAAGGCTTGTAATTCCATTAAAAATATCTAGTAAACTGACTGAGAAATTTGTATGAATTACATTATTATCAAACTTAAACAATGGAGTTGGATGAATTTGAGAATTATAAACGGAAGAGAAAAAATTTGCAAATTTGTTTACAAGAACCATTAATTTAGGTTTGATCACTATAATACATTGTAGCTGGAAAAGCATTAGTTTTCTTAGCTTCATTTACAAATCTCCAAAAATGTTTTGGATTAGACCGAATGTTATTCTGGGTGCGTAAAATGTACTGCTTGTAAAGACGTGCGTTCAGATTTTTACATGATGTCCGAAGAGAATCAAATTCATTGTAATCAGAAAGAAGTTCTGAAGATTTTATCACATTTGACATGTATCACATAGGCATTATGATGTTGACTTATATCTAATAAAACATCTACAGCATTTATCACAGTAATATTATCACTATCATTAGTAAAACACAAATCTAAAAATACATACTATTTGGTATAGTTATACATTGAACACAGCTTAAAATCCAAATGAATTAGCAACTAAATGTCCAGGGTAGTTTTCGTTGCAAGTAACTCCAGTTCCAAATTCATCATTTAGCCACGTTGCTTCTGGTAAATTGTAATCTCCCAGTAAAATTTACTATTAGGAAAAACATCAGCAAAAGATTCAACGGAGTAGCAGTGGTCAGCATATTTATTAATAACCGAACGAAGGGGTAAATAAACTGCACCAATTATGTACGACACAAACTTAAAGTTGACAATTACAAACACATGTTCAACACTTAGATATGGCGGAAGTAGTAATGTACACTTTAGATGACTTCTAACTGCAATCAATACGCCACCTCCGCTTAATTTAGGGCTAGTTAAATTAGACCGATCACATCTAAATAAGTTATAGCCAGTTAGTCTTAGTTCTCAGTCAGTGATGTCTTCAGAAAGCCAAGTTTTGGTTAAAACAATAATGTCATAACTTGACAGAGCTACAGCTAACAAAAGTTTTTTCAGTTTGGTTTTTATACCTCCAACGTTTTGGTAGTAAATTGCCGTTGGTATTCTTGGGGACGGGTCCAAACTGTTGAGCGGATTTAACGTCCAAAAATCCCCTGCAGGAGTTGCTGGTAAATTTCGTGGTCGGCCATAATTAATAAATTTCTTGACGGCAATGTTTGCCGGCCAAAAGTTTTTAGAAAGAACTAAACCAGCTTGATCGGCTGGAATAGATACTTTAAAGCTGCTGTAGTTTCCAGATCTCACTACCAACTCAACAACATCAATCAAAACAGATGGTAGTTTAGCTTTCATATAGTTTGCAATTTCAGTTTTATTTGTTCCACGCTTAAGTTTTGAAACATGAATATATGAAGGGGGAACGTAGGCTTGTAGCTGGTCATTGTCAGGACCACATCCAAAAAACGTTGAAGTTTTGTGCTGTACTCTAGGTTTAATTGATTGTGAACTATTAGCAGTGTTAGAAGTACTGGATAAAATTGTTTTTTCCGGTGGCAATTGAATTGAATCCGTATTAATAACAGGCCTAATAGAAGCAGGTTCAAGTTGACGGCAAGATTTTAAGTTTAAAATTTCTATATCTTTTAGAGCTATCTTCTCCTCCAAATAAGAAATTTTGTCAGTTAAAAGTTTATTGTTAGAGCGAACTTCATCTAACAATACTTGATACAACACGATGTTTTTTTTGTATAGTTTGCATAGATCAGACTCCGATTTAAAATCAAATAAAACACTACAATGACATTTTCTGTAGCGAATAGCACAGCTATTATGGAAAATAATTCCACAACCACTACAAGTAATTCCAGATTGTGCTATACTGTTACACTTGCAAAGGCCAGTCATAATAAAAAATGTAAATGTAAATATAAATGTGAATAAAATAAAATAAAATATGTAGGAAGAGGTTTAAAACAAGGAGACAAATTTCACACGATGTCGGCGTTGCAAAGGTGTCATCTTTTTACAAGACAATCCAGCAGCTCGAAGCTTTTTCCTAACGGTCCATTCACTAACATTTACATCTCTAATTTCATGGAGTTGATTTCGTAGATAAACTGCAGAAGCTGTTCTATTTTGCAAATTTGTGGACACCAAGAAACGGTCATCTCTGTTTGTGGTGATTCTTTTTTTCCGGATCTTGATCTTCTGGTTATCAAGCCAGTATCCAAGTAACGCTGATACACCTTTTGTACAGCACAAAGGCTTTTACCAACAATTACATTTTTTTCGCTCATTTTCAATCGACGCTATAATTCTTGCCACAACAATAGGGTTTACAGGCATTTAAACCTGTTAAGTACAGTACACAGTATGAATGACAAGTTTTGCAAAGAAAAATCAACACTAAGTAAAAAAGCCACAACAAAATGTAGGTTTTCAATTAGAGCAAAATGGATGCTGTTTCATAAAAGTCTGTAACAATGTGATAATAACTGACAGATAACATTTTTTCGGAAATGAATTATTAAACGCCTACTTTGGTTTACAATTTGCAAACATATATAAATCAACAGAACTAAATTATTTGATAAATAAAGTTTTAAACAAAATCAACTAATAATAGAAATCAGTAACATAAACTAAATTTTAATTATTAGAAGTTATAATTATGACAAAGTGTATTCGTAATATAATATTGATTTTCGACGTGCCGTTCCAGTAAATATGCATACAAACCACCAGCTGAACTGCTATCGGAGTTTGCACAAGTTGCGGGAAGCCTTTAGGAAATAATAGTTAGTATCGTTTAAATTAAATTATATTTTAAAATACACAATTCTAAGTTTTTATAAAGTATTGTAGCAACAAAACATGATAACTTTATAAGCACAGTCAATGGAATCTAACTATTATAACTGTTTATACTCAATCACAAACAGACACCTTTTTATATAAATAATATATTGAAAATGCAAAGCTTACTTATTTGCAATTAAACTTCAATTACAAATTAAACTAAATCTTGAAAACACTTTGCTAATCTTATTTTATTGAATTAATCTAATTTGAACGTTCTGAAGCAATTATTTGGAATCAATATTTGCATCGCAAGTGATCTTTTAATTAATGCGAAACGAAAACAACTTTATGTACATAACACGGCGTGTTTACCTCAGCGGTTATTGCTCTTAATGTTTGAAAATAATCTTAATGAAAGTTCAATAAACAGATGATCTTGTAAAGCAATTGTGGCTAATAACTTTTATAAACAAAAAAAAAGTTGCACTTGATTATATACAGGGTGTTTAAAAAAAAGTAAAATAATTAAAGGAGTGGTAGTAGTACAAACCACAACAAATAAAAAAGTTTTAATAAACATGGGTTGTCATAGCTACGGTTTTGGAGATATCGAACATTATTATTCATTTTTCCTTCATTTTTAATTTTGCAAAAACATGCATTTTCTTATCATAGTTGGCTAATGATTTGTGAAATAACATTCAGTATTTGACAGTTGTTGTTAGTGCACAAGTTTTCATTGTTATGGCTGATTACTCTAATGCAGAACTAGCCGATATGCATTTTATGTATGGTTGTGCTAATAGGATTGCCACTAAAGCGCGACGTCTTTATGATAAGATAAGATAAGATAAGATTTATTTAACACAAAATCCAGTACAAAAAAAATATACAGTATGTGCTAGTCAAATAAAAATAAAATACACATCAATTGCATTAAAACATTAATCAAATACGTACATACAGTTTAAAATTACAATAAATTAATAGACACTAAAATTATATTTGCAATCTTAACTATACTTTAAAATTAATTGCCATGTATTCGTCGATGGTGTATATTACTTTAGCAGTAAGGTGTTTTTTTATTACAGTTTTGAACAGTTTATAATTATTTTTCTTGATTTCTTCTGGTAAATGATTGTATAGTTTAATTCCGGCATAATCAGGACTTTTTTTTAAAAAGCACACTTTTATGTTTAACAGCTGACAGTTGTTGACCGTGTCTAGTATTATACTGATGATGGTCGCCAAGATGTTCTAACTTATTTATATTCTGTTTAACATAACAAAGTGTTTTATATATATAAATACTAGGCACTGTCAACAACTGCTTTTCTCCGAATATTGTTCTACATGTAGCATTAAAATCTAAATTAAATAGTAATCTTATTATTCTTTTTTGAAATACAAATATTCTTTGGGCACCCGAGCAATTTCCCCATAGCATGATATTAAATTGAATGTGGGAATAAACCATAGCATAGTAAATTTGTATTAAAGCATGTACATCTAAGACAGGCTTTAGTTGTAATAGTGCATAATAAGATTTGTTTAACTTTGAACAAACAGCATCAATGTGCAATGACCAGTTTAGTTCATGATCAACAATTAGACCTAAAAACTTAATATTTTCTGAAAAAATATAGTCATTGTTGTTTATATTGATTTTTGTTGGTATAACACGTTTATTACCAAAACACATACAAATAGTTTTTGATTTATTTAATATTAGCCGATTTTGTTCGCACCAGTTTTCAAGTTTGTTAATTAAAATGTTAGCTTCAACCTCTAAATCTTCAAGATGTTTACCTCCAGTCGATATTACAATGTCATCGGCGTACATAATAATATTATTATTTTCAAAAAATTGAGGTAAATCGTTAACAAATAGTAAATATAGTAATGGACCACAAACAGTGCCTTGAGTAACACCATGTTGCGTTCTTGCCAAATCTGAATATAAATTATTACATTTAACTTTAATTTTTCTATCTGATAAGTAAGATCTCAAAAGATTTAAAAATGATCCTCTAAAACCAACTGCTTCTAATTTTGCTGTTATATAATCATTATTTACTATATCAAAGGCAGCAGTCATATCAAAGAAAAATGAATATACATAATTATTTTGATCTAAATGTTTATATATATATTTAGTGAGTTCAATTGCAGCGGTTTCAACTGATCTGTTTTCTCTATAGCCGTGTTGAGAGTGGTGTAAAATGTTATATTTTTCCAGAAAAAGCGTCATTCTTTGACAAATTATTTTTTCAAATATTTTTGAAACTACAGAAACAATTGCAATTCCTCTATAATTATCTAGTGATTGCGAATCGCCTTGTAAAAGCTTATTCAAATCGCCAGATTCCTTCACATCGTATGTTTGGAAGAATTCACCAGAGATTGAGAGATACCGCTTTACTTTGAAAACAGTGCTATCTTTCTGGCAGACCAAGGTCGGTATCTACTCCTAGAGTAGAACAAGAAATTATAGCACGGATAGAACATAATCTAGGGACAAGTGTGTGGAGAATATCAGCCGAGGTAGGAATTGGTGCTACTCTTGTTTGGAGAACCCTCCACGAGCAGCAGCTCTATCCATACCATGTAAAGGGTCTTTTATTAAGAGCGCCCCCATTTGAAATATAAATAAAACGAGCAATTGATGAGATATCAAAGATCTGTTTATTGTGGGTTGAAGGTGACACTATACCATTAAGAATGGAACAGAACATTGTTCAGATGGCCACCTCTGGAACGCCGGCACGAATGGAGACGCTAGACTCAATTTTCCATCACTTTTTCACACAAATCTGGCGATATGTCAGCAATGGCTCTTTCAATATTGGTCTGGAGCTCCTCCAATGTTGTTGGTTTGTTGCTGTAGACCACTGACTTAAAGTACCCCTAGAGAAAAAAGTCTAGAGGTGTTAAATCGCACGAACGAGGCGGCCAATTAGTTGGGCCGTGTCTTGAGATAACACGGTCTCCAAACTTGGTCTTCAATAAATTGATTGTTTGGCCGGCTGTATGGCATGTGGCCCCGTCTTGTTGGAACCACATATTGTCCACATCGAAATTATCCAATTTGTTCCAAAAATAATCGATTAACATGCCCCGATAGCGATCGCCGTTGACCGTGACGGCATTTTCTTCATTGTTGAAAAATAAATAAGGGCCAATGACTCCGCCGGCATGAAAACTACATCAAACAGTGAGTTTTAATGGATACAAAGGTGACTGGTTGATTTCCTGAAGATTTTTCCTTTCCCAAACGCGACAGTTCTGTTTATTAACAAAACCGTTTAGCCAAAAATGAGCCTCGCCACTCAGGATGATTTTTCGATGAAAATCATTATCCATCTTCATCTTGTTTAAGGCCCAATTGGTGAAATTTCTGCGCAGCAAATGGTCATTCGGCTTCAATTCTTGGGTTAGAACAATCTTATACGGGTGTAGGCCAAGTTCTTACCGCAAAATCCGCCACAATGTTGTTTGGCTGATCCCCAACTCTTGAGAACGGCGTGAAATCGATTGTTTTGGTTGTTCGGCTATAGAAACTCGTACAGCGCCAATATTTTTTTTGCTCCTGGCTGGTCCAGCTCTTTTTGGCACTGGAACATGCAATAATGAGTAGGTTGACTCGAATTTAGCCACTAAACGAACCACAGACCGTTTATCCGGACGATTATAACGACCAAAAATCGGAGTCAACACACGTAAAGTTGCGGTGACCGAATTCGAATGTTCGTAATAAATTTTGATGCTTTGCAAACGTTGCGCACACGTGTACTTCACCATGATGAAATGGTATAATGTCTCGAACAAATTGACGTTTATAATATGGAACTAACTTCACACATGTTCAAATAGCTGCTATTCAAAACAGAGGCGTCCCTATTGGAAAACCCTTTACAACGAGTACAAGCCTTAAATTCAACTGATCATTAGGCACGTTTGGTTTTTTGTTGCTGGTTTCTACGCAAGGATGCTGAAGACCCGCAGTTTCTTGCCAATATTCTTTTTACGGATGAAGCTGGGTTCACACAAAATGACAAATACAGATTTGTTTTTCATTAATCATTTGGATAGGTATTGTAGGCGACAGGTTTCTAGATCCTGTTGTTTTACCAAACCTATTAACAGACGCTGCTTACTTCAACTTTCTGCAGAACACAATGTATGATTTTTTGGATGACATTTTTTTGGCCCACAGGCAACAAACGTGGTTCCAGCATGATGGTGCTACAGCTTATTTTATGGTTGCCGTTAGAGAGCATTTAAACCAAACTTTTCCACATAGGTGGGTAGGAAGAGGCGGGTCAGTTTTATTGATTTTTTTTTGGGGGATATTTAAAATTATTAGTGTATGCTATTCCTGTAAATAGCCTCAAAGAGCTGCAATTAAAAATTGCCGGGTTTAGTCGCCTCGTCTTGTTGGTGTGCCACTAGTAGTATTGTTATGGATCACATCTACGAGAATATCGGTGAACCTTTTTTTAAATTAAAATTGGTTCTTATGAAACAAAACGCCAACCAACTCAATATACAAACAAAAGATTTTAGTCATCAGTCTTTTATATGTTGAACTACGTACAATATTCTATGTCTAAATGTTTTTGGTTAAAGATTTGAAGTTATATTTAACGAGTAAAAATTATTAAAGAACTAATTAAAAACGTAATTTTTTTAAAAATTAATTGCAAAGAAACGACTTATCCCATCAATTTTTTACAAATTTGAGGACACAGATTGGACTTTCTTCTACAATGTGTGAAAATATTATTCAATTATATTCAGGCGTTTTCTTGCTGAGTTTGATTCTGTGAACCCTTATAATAGAGCAACTTTTTTCTCCTCTCAATGAAAAGTGCCAAGAAATTCAAGCTAATGAGAGGGTTTTAGAAAAAGTACAAATGTCCTTCAGACAAAGATGCCGTGCCTGTTTGGAAATAGAAGGACTTTGAAGCACTTTAAACATTTTCTATAACTTTGTTCTTTGTAAAAATATATAATAATAAATAATGTTCCATATCTCCGAAACCGTTGCTATGACAACCCATGTTTATAAAGACTTTTTTGTTTGTTGTGGTTTGTACTACCATCCCCTTAAATTGCTTCTTCATCTAGTAAGAGACACATACACTTGTGTTTCAGGGTATGCATCCATTATCAGTGTGCCTAACATCTCACTGGTCAAAGAAACAATTTATTCTACAATAATACATCACTCAACAACACTCAAAAGTTGTATTCTTTACAATCCACACTAAAAAGAAAAGCAGCAACTGTACTTAAATCTGTTCAAATGTCTGACAATCTCTACGTTAGAATCAATTGAAAGATACTAGAATAAACGGTTTATCATAAAAAAAAACACATTTAAACCAAATTACATTTACTTGCTGTCAAGAAAGACAATTACAACAGCTTCAGGGACTTGATTGACGCAGTAGCATTGTATTTAGTTTTGCTTAAAACTTTGAACAGGCTTACAGATTTACGGAGTGACATGTGAAAATATTTGCCAAAAAACTGCTTTACAAATAGTTTGAAAAGGACATACTTGTATCCAAATCCCTACATACTCTCAGGTGAAGACTATCTCAACAAAAAATGCAAACAGTTGGAAGCAATAAATCGTTTAAATGATGAACCAATATATTCACTAAAAATAAAAGCTCAATTTGTGAAAGCAATGAACAAAAATGTGTATTTTGCAAAGAAGCACATTTTATATACAAATGTAAAAGTTTCTTACAAAAATTAGTAAAAGAACAAATCAACAAAATGCAAAAATTGGGTAATTTTTTGCAAAAAATCCGGATATTTTTTTTTTTATAAAACTTTTAGTGTTTTACAATCAAAGAGAGCATCAGAATGTAAAAAAAAAACAAGATATGGTAGTTATCAGTTTATTTAATGAACATTAATAAGCAAAAACGATAATGTACATATACATAAAAGAAAATGCATTTTTGCAAAATAAACTTAACTGAGATTAATAAAGAAATTTTCAACTGAATAAGATTTAAAACTTTGTACTGTCTTCTCGAGCCCTAACTATTGCCTGCATACGGCAACCCATGCCACCACGAGCTCACGAATATCATTTTGTGGAATATTCTGCCATTCTTCTTGAAGTGCCACACAAAGCTCGTTTATTGTGGTTGGTGTAACTGCACGTCTTCTAACACTCCTGTCCAGCATGTCCCAAACATGTTCTATAGGATTTTTATTTGGGGTACATGCAAGCCAGTATTCTGTAACGCACCTTGCAGAACGCGCGGTCTCGCGTTATCCTGCATTAGAATAAATCGCCGATAAATGAAGCAAATGGGACTACGTAATTTTTTAAAATCTCTTCAATATACCGCTGTGCAGTCAGCAATCCTGTATCAATGACAATCAATTTGGTATCTATTGATATTCATGCCCATACCATCAGGGAACTTCCACCATGACTCGTTCTCTTCCATCTGGCAAATGTAGGCAGAATTTAGACTCGTCAGTAAACAGTACAGTCCTTCATTGTGCCACAGTCCAATTAAAATGTTTAAAAAAAAAATGGAGTCTGGCTACTCGGTGACGTGGGAGTAATTTTGATCCAGTTGCTGGTCTACAAGATTAAGCCAACCTTTGGTAAACTATCCACACACTCACAGCTGTACCACAAATCTTACGGAGTTAGTTTCTGGTTTCCACTGAAGTCACATGATAATTTCGTAGAGTAGTACAAACGATAAATTGGTCATCAATAGCAGTCGTTTTTTGTTTCTTGCCAGATCATGGACGCTAAGTATTTCTGCCGGTTTTTCTAAACCGCTCAAGTGCTTTTTGGACGGTAGAAAGGCTGACATGAACAAATCTGGACACATACCGCTGACTTCTTTTATCTGCCATGAGAACAACAGTTTTTGCACAACCTTTAACACTTAAAACTATAATCAACACACCAATCTGCCCTGAAAATAACAGTTAATCGAAAACAAAGAAGTCAACTTAGTAGCCACCCTGATACTCTGTGCATAATGTCGCATAAGCAATAGGTAATGAAGAACGCATACCTTTAAATTTTATTGTTGTTGATTAATGTTCATTAAATAAACTGATAAGTACCCTATGTTGTTTTGTTCTACATCTTGAAATTTTCTTTAATTGTAAAGCACTAAAAGTTTTATTAAAAAAATTGCCCGTTTTTTTGGAAAAAAATTACTTAATGGTTTTTTGCATCTGAGTGTAGAACACTCTGTCCGTGTGCTTGCTGTCACTGAAACATTAACGTATTCTATTGGCAGCAATATATGCTTTTACATAGATGATCTTAGACGACTTAATAACAATTCACGATGAAGTGTCCGCGTTACTATCAAGAGGTGGATTTACGCCAGCAATGACAATGCAGTATTTAACTGCTTCCACACATACACTAATGATCCAATACAAGTGTTAACCCGTGATTTATGCTACAGTGTTACAACATGTTACAACCAAAAAGTCCAGCAGACATCATTAGCCAAGAGATATCTACGTACAAATTGAAAGAATGTAAGCTATGGTGGAATAGACCATCATTGGTTCTGGACAATAAGCAATCATTGCCATTTTCTCTGGTTTTGCAACTTCTTGAGCTTAGATGCGCGATTGTGTTGACAGAATCTCTAACAATACTCATTTGTTTAACATTTGAAAAAACTGTACTTGTCATGGCATACGTGCCACGATTTAAAACAGCATTAATGCATTCAGCAAATAAGAAATTGGGACCAGTAACTAAAAGTGAACTAAACCAGGCCTATTAAATTAATCCGCAACTTACAAATAACATTGTTTACTTGTGAATATTGCAGAAAGATTGTTTTATTTGCGTGGAAGGCCGTCTAATCCAGTTTTCTTTACCGTTATCCTAAAGTTGTCCAATTATTCTGCTATCAGTAGTATTCATTATTCCCAATTACATGCTAGTACCCAAGAGACGCTTGCTGTCATTCGCATGAATTATTGGTCATTTAATGGAAGAAGAAGTCATAGTCCGCAAATGTGTACGCTGTGTGCGTGCTAAACCTTGATTTAACGCACTAATTATGGAATCACTCAATAGCTGCAGATGACAACAATTCAGACTATTTTTAATAAACGGAGTAGTAGTGATCAATAGCCGTTTCTAGCACCACTAAGACCGTGACGTCACAGGCCATCTAGCGGCAGGAGAAAGAACTAATGGCTACCTAGCGGCAGGAGGGAGAACTAATAGCCACCTAACAGTAGGAGGCATGTGACGTCACTAGAAACGGCTATTGATCACTACTACAAGTGGATTAATGTGAACTGTAGAAGTGTATTTCTGTATATTTGTGTGCTTTTTGACAAAAACAGTTCAAATCAAATTAGTATCCGATTTTACCAAAGAAGCCTTTGTAGCAGTTTTTTTAAATTTATTTTATGTCGTGAATGTGTATCTGAAATCTATTCAAATAATTGTTAGAGCAAAAAATTATTTGAGACTTTTTCTTAATGATGCTAAAAACAAAGATGATATTAAAACTGCCTTTGAATCCCAGAATATAAAAATTTAAACCACCACTTTGGAAGTTTATGGAAAGCTGCAGTAAAAAGTGTAAAACATCATCTGCATCGTATTGCCAAAAACGTATTACTTACATATCCCAAACTGCACTCTCTTATTACACAGATCTAAGCTGTATTTTGCCCATTATTTTCTTCTTCTTATAGTGCCGGGGTGCTTGCACAACTCTACACAAACATGCGGGACCTACAATTTAACGTGGAATTCAAACCACACTACTTACTAGGCAAATACTTTGTTGGTTTGCCCATGTCTTGCGAAGGAGACGACCCCATCAAAATATGTTCAACAAATTAGATATTGTTACTGCCGGGAATCGAACCCGGGCTGCCTGCTCAACAGACCATTGTGCTACGGTCGCCTATTATTAGAGGACCCTAACAAGTACTCTGTATTTTTTAGAAAATTTACAAATCTGCTTCAAATTTTATTCTGCTTTTACTAAAAATGTTATTACATTTCTGAATAATGCTTTTTCATTTTAATTTATTTAGTTAAAGTTTTCTTAAATATTTATAAAATATATTTATTATCAAATCACAGCATTTTACAGTTGAATTCATTCAAGCCTCAAACAAGTTGCGAAGTTATTGAAATTCTAGAGAAAGATTCCTTGAATGCATTGAAAAAGTTGAATATGATAAATTACACAAAGCTATATTGTGACATATTAAATCAAGCTTCTCAATTTTAATCCAAACCAGATGATTAGTAATAGTAATAGCATTCATGTTACGCAGCTTATGGGGAATAAAGAGGGTTGCAATAACCTATAGAATATCCGATTCAATGCAATGATTGCATTTCCCGTATATAATGACTTTTTTTTAAATAATCAATGCGTTTTAAAAATGTCCTAAGGTAAGAGTTAATTAAAGATATGAAAATAGCTGAAGTATTTCAAGACAATACTGTATATTAAAATTGTAATTATTGCAAATGAATAATATTTTTATTATAGAATTTCCAATATTCACCGGAAAATGAAATAATCTAGTTCACAGTGTTGTCGGGATACATCACGTGGTTACTAAGGGTGGAGATAAACAACGAATAGAAATTTATCATTGGTGCATACAGCAACAGGGCTGTTCCGCCAACTATTAAACACTAATTCTGTGCAGCGTAAATTGCATCCCCATTATTCTGAAGTTATTTTTCAGTAATATTATATATAAAATGCTGAGAATCTGATAGCAAATTAAACATCTAATTTGAACGGAGTTTACAATATTACGATTAAAAGGTCAATTTTCTAACCACCTAACTAGTCAACACGTTGTAGGTTGCTTTATTAGAAAAGCGGCACCGTTTTTATTGGAAACTAATGATTCATTCTAAGAAAATTATTGGTTTTATATTTATTACCTATTAAGATTTATAAATATAATATATAAAACAACAAAAATGTAGTCTTAGATTTAACATAATAAAAAAGTCATTTTTGTTGCTAACTAATCATACTAAAATTACTTATTTTTAACGATTATTATATAAAAACGCACAAAATATATTTTTTGCTTATAGGATATCATTACTTATAATGTCCCAGGTGGCTTTTACACGTACAATTTGATTCCACTTTCACCGTCCACATATCTCCCGCATGAAAAAAAAATACAAGAGAAAAAAGCGCACGATAAACATAAGCTTTATTTTATCTGCAAGTGGGTCAAATGAATAAAGGGATAATGCAAGCTTGGAAAATATCATTTCAGATAATTAAAGCTCTCTGACTATGCGAAATTTAATTCGATAGTAAACTATGAGTGGTTTTAGATATATTAGTATGGGATCAAACTAGCCTCTAATTGCTTTAGATTAAATTAGAGATTCTACCGTCTATCTTATAAAATCAGTTGTATCAATGATTTTCTGTTGATATATGACTTTATTATTATACAAACGTTTTGCCTGGTTTAATTTATTAGACAAGTACAAAATGTGTTAAGCCCGTGAAGCTAAAAATGAAAAATAAAACAAAACATGAATCACCTAAAATGCAATTAACTTTTCCACTCAAGCATGTGCTTTTACTACCATTCATAATGTTTCATACTTGTGCTTTGTATGTACTAATTTGTAATAATGTACACCAATATGATTAGATTTCAAACTTATAAGAATATAAAGTTTAATTAAAAAATACCAAATATGCAAGATAAAATGAATAAATTCAGATGAATCGTGTTTTATTCTACTCTACAAAGTGTTATACAAGTTACAGTTTAACACAAATAGTGTGGCCGGTATAATAGGCAACTTAATATACACAAAAATTATGTTTACTGTTTTTGACCGTTTTAGCATTTTTTAATTGCACTAATTTAGACATTCTATTTGAGATTGAAAAATGCTAAAACGTGCAAAGGCATGAGTTTAACTACAGCCAACATAGTTTTTGTGTATATTAAGTTGCCTATTATACCGGCCAAACAATTCGTGCATAGCTGTATATATTTTTTTTCACAAATTTACAGAAAGAAAAACATCAAGCTATTAAAGAGAAATTTTAAAATAATTGAAAATCAATCAAAACCTGCAAAAAATTGACATAGTAACACAACACATTAATTCAGACTAATTTAATTTTGTGCTGATTGTTCTGATGTTTCTTGAGCAGCCTCTTCTTGAATTTCATTGGGTTGATTTGGCATTCCGTGCATACATTCAGGCTGGTTTCGAAATAAGTGTGTAAACGGTGGAAATATATTGTTCAAACTACTATGATCGCAATGGCACGTTAGAGGCTGTATTTGCGAAGACAAAAACAATCGATAATATGTTCTAATTAGAAACATTATTTCTGAATTAATTGTAAGTTGCCAATTAATGGGAAGATGCTTAAAGTACATTTCATACGAGTTTGGTAACTTATCAGACTCTTCTTGTTTTGGCTTTTGTTCTGCATTATTATTGATTGAAGTTTTTAGTAAATCAATCAATTCTTTTTCAAGATCAAAATTTCTCTTTCGTTTGTTACTTGTTGATACAATTTCTTCTTTTTGGTCTTCTTCTTCTTCTTCTTCTTCTTCTTCTTCAAATGGTATTTCAATTTCTTCTGCAAGTACTGCTTCTTCAACTTCGATTTCATCTTCTTCTACAATGATAGGCATTTCAAAAGTTTCAATTCTTTTTTTCTCAAATCCTTTTGGTGTGTTAGAATAGTCGTTTTTGATGTTTAACCATTTTGTTTTCAGAAAAAGTTCTGCAAACAAACAAAATAAAAATAAAAATAGTTATTATACTGGGTGTTAAGTAAACATGCGGCAAAAATGATGATTTTTGAAAAACTTTTTCTGTTCCGAAGATACAGGGTGAATCAAATTTGCGACAATTACAACATTTTGTTTTCAAAAAGTACATGTAATGTTGTTGAATCTACAATAAATGTTTGAAATGATTTTCTACAGCCTGGATACAAACATTCAATTTTCTCGTCATTAAGTGCCAAACTTTTTCAAACACTTCAGGGTTGTTCTAATTGAGTTACACCCAGCAATTATCCGATTTGGCAAATTGTCTAAATTATCCAATAGAGTAGCGTAAGTTAATGATTTCAGATAGCCCCATAAGACATAATTCAGAGGGTTTAAGTATGGGGATCGAGCAGGCCATGCGTGTGGTCTACCTTGACCAATCCAGCAATCTATGTTGCTGTTAAATAATCACAAGCAATTAAACTGAAATGTGGTGGTGTACCATCGTGCATAAACCACATTGCAATTTTTGTTGCTAATAGTACATCATCCAAAAACTGAGGTAGCATGTGTTCCAAAAAGTTGCAATACATTTTGCCGGTAAGTTTTTTTGGTAGAAATACTGATCCAATTAGATAGTCGCCCACAATTCCAACCCAAATATTTAAGGAGAACTGATGTTGAAAACGATCTTCACATACCTGATGCGAATTTTCATCTGCCCACACATGGTTGTTACAAAAATTCCTTATTACATTTCCTGAGCAACTGGCTTCATCGGTAAAAAGAATATGTGGCAGAAATTGAGGGATTAGAACTAACGTTTGCAAAAGCCTTTGACATAACGCAATACGTAAAGGAAAATCAGCAGGTAAAAGTGCCTGAACATCATTGATTTTCCTGGTCCTCTATTTTGTTTCATTGTGCTGGTTTCACAAAGACGCCAATGAATGTTTTCAAAGATTTTTTGGTCGGGGATACTACGACCAGGAAACCGTTCAATATACAATCGTCTATCTTGTATTGAATTGCCATCAGCAAGTCCATACATGAAATGCATGTTAGTCATCTCGGCATTTGTATAGCGATTTATGGTAGAGGTGTTTACTAACTATTAAAGACACGTCAAACAGCCAAATGTCACTCAATCTAAACAAACTGCTACCAATACATGTGATGATCAATGCCGAGAAGTATTTAAATGAAATCCAGTACATTAGTAGATAAAACAGCCGTTTCAAGTTATTGTAAACAATTTTTTGTACTTGATAAACTCATTAATTTTTTGTACTTGATGTACTTATTGGTGTACGCCATACTTTTACTTACATTATTGATTTCAACAAATATTGAATATGGTTGTTGCAAATTTTGTTCACCCTGTATCTTCAAAACAAAGGGGTTTTACAGAAATCATCATAAGACAAAATATTCTTAGCATAGGCTAAACGTTGTTGGGTATTAACAAAACAGAATAAGAAAAAATAAATTAATTATTGACTATTTAAATAAATTATATTATACTTAAAGTATTAATAAGAAAACATTTTATTTTTACTTACCATAACGATGTTTCGATGAAGCTGGAACGGCTATCCCCCAAAAAACATCCACAATATCTTTCCAAGCCTGTTTATTTAATTCAATATCACAATAACCATCGTTTTCGATGTCCCATATAACGCGTCGTTTTTTCACTTCATCAACAAACAAATTGATATCAAAATTTACTTTCTCAGACATGATAAACTGAGACTATTTCAACCACACAGACAAATTCTATTGAATACTTATTTGCTTGTGTAGATGGATCTTAGATGGCTTATAATATACGTTGTCATGGATTTATATATCGCCTGAGTATGAGAACGCGCGCCGGTATATTTAGTGACAACCAGTCACATTAGAAGAAATCACTCTTTCGTTTCGCACCCACTTGTATGGCCAATGTTGCGACTCGATAGCTTAATACGTCATTATTGAGGTATATAATAAAATCAAACAACCAATCGCTGATTTGGGGGTTTATTTAAAAAAAAAACGTAAAATTAGATGTAATTTGATAGATAATACGGAAGTTGTGGGTGTACATCAACACCTACAAGTGATCATTATTAAGCTATTTATAATGATTGTAGCCAATTAATTATTATTGTATTATAGTGAAAACATTCAACTAAACTTGTGTAACAAATTTGATATTGATTCTCACACTAAATTGCTTACAATAGAAACTATGTATGTACGAAAATGTAAAGCAAAACACAAATTACGTTATGTAAATCGCTTTATTGCTTCTTAAAAAATTCTCCTTTAAAATCTATACACTTTTGCATCCAATTAAACCAATCTTCAAAACAATTTTGGCACTTTGAGCCAGGTACCTTCAAAACAAGAGATTTAAATGCTTCAAAGGCTTCTTCAGGCGATGAAAAACGCTCGCCAAGCATTTTATTTTTGATATGTCGAAATAGGAAGAAGTCATTGGGCAATAAATCAGGCAAATATGGGCAATGAGTCATTAATTGGATGTTGTTACTGGTCAAAAACTCTACAGTTTTTTTTTTGTAAACCTTAGCTTTGGATGATGCTTCATCTCCAAATAACAAAATAAGTTTTTCCACATATTGCTGCGGTAAACCGTATCGAAAATCATAAAAAAATCATCATTCGGAAGTCACGATTTGACATTTTCTTATTTCACACAATTATTACTATTCTATTGGGTATTCCATAAACAAAAGTAATAAACACACTCCACGAGCAAGGCTTACATCTATACTATGTACAGATCGTACAGCACCTACAACCGGAAGATTATCCTAAACGTATGGAATTTTGTCGGTGGATAAATAATAATGTTCGTGTTGTATTGCGCATACATTTTACAAAGCATCATTTACCCGTGACGGCATTAATAATACTCACAATTGTCATGTATGGTCAGACGAAAATCCCCACGCAACAGTCAAAAGTAATTTTCAACATAAGTTTTCGGTAAACGAGTGATGTGGTATGGTTGATGGTTATTTAATTAGCTCATTTATTTTGGAAAATTGCATTACTACTATGAATTACACGAACTACTAGAGGATGTTTCTTTAAACATCAGAATACAAATGTAGTACCAGTACATTTTGCTCGTCAGGTTAAGCAACATTTGGACAAAAGGTTTTCAGGGCGTTGGATTGGTCGCGGTGGTCCTATTAGTTGGCCTCCAAGATCTTCAGACCTCACAGCATTAGATTATTGTTTATGGGGCTGGTTCAAAGATGAAGTGGGGGGGGGGGATAGATAGTATATTCAATTCTAAGATAGAGCTAGAGATTAACAGTTTTATGTATTATTAATATCCTATTTAAACTTTTCTTCCCTTCCCCCCTTTTATGAGAGGATTTAAAAATTCTAAATGAAAGATGTGATCACTATGTTTACAAAATTTTAGTTAAGTTTGTTAAATCTGTCAAATATGCAATTTTAGCAGAACGTTTCAAGTAGCTTTTACTCTTACTTTTACAAAAGATCTAAGCAACATCTTTTAATAAAGTCATAAGAACAGCTTGGACAAGAAAAGATTTTACGTTTTTTTGGGCCAAATTTTTTGAGCTAATTGTTCTCAAAGGATCGTACTTCTCGTTTTTTCAAGAATTTTTGCCTGATTCAAAGTAAACAAAATTAAAAATCCGATCCACATTGCTTTAGGAAGTCCAGAGTCTTAAAAGTCACCTATCTCACTAAATATAAAAATGTAAGTAAGGTATACTATTTCATACACAAATTGGATAGGAACAATAAAAAAGCAAAGAGTGAAAAAATGAGATTGTGAAATATCTTTATTTTGTATGTAAAAGTTAATCAAAATTACCAGAAACCAGAGCATTTCAAAATTCCTGACAACTTAAGTTACAATAACAAGTAAAGGTACTTGATGCCCAGTCTACACTTATTAAGAAAACATGTATGATCAATTTTAATAAAGGTTAGAGATCCTACATACAGTATTCTGAGCCAAGCAGTTCAATAAGCTTCTACAATGACTACCGTACATCTATTGGACTGCAACGATTTATCTGTTTATGCGGATACACAAGCGCTTTACCAACCAACGGATAAAACTTCTACTCATTATTGGTTAATACCACTGTCTTTAACATTTATTTAATTTACAAAAATGGCATGGAAACAAGGTTAAACAAAAACAACACTTACCGACTGCGCCAATTTGGTATTTTTCAAAAATGTGCCAAATATTTTTTTAAAGAAAACAACTGGTTAAACGTACCAAGATGCAACATTGTGTAAGTATTGGGTAAAATTTCTATCAAAGATGGAATTGAACAACGGGAATCAAGAGGCTGCTTAGCGACATATTATGTGTCCTTGTGCAAATATAAATTGTGTATTGATTAATCACCATATTGTCGATGTGCTTAACAGTAATAACACTTAATCAACTTACAAAAGCGTCACAAAAACCGTTTAAAGTTAAACATAAACACTACCTACCAACTGCGCCGATTTGGTGTCTTTGTTTTCTTTAAAGAAGACATTAGTTTAAACGTACTAAAATGCAATATTGTGCTAGCATTGGCTAAAATTTTTATCAAAAATAATTAAGAGACTGTTCACCGAGGGAAGTGTGTCTCTTAGACAAAAACTACGCATTGATCAATTACCGTAATAACAATGTCACTAAGATAAGTCCAACTGTAACAAACTTTATTTAACTTTAACAGTTTCTACGATTTTTCAAGTTGAATAATAACATTATCCACCAACTGCGCCAGTTTGGTATCTTGTAAGATTTGTTTGGATATTTACTTCAAAGAAGACAGAATTGAACAACTGGCGGACTTTATCAAGAAAAACCGAAACCAACTAAAAATCTTAACTGATTGTGCTTTTAATGTTTTACACGACTTAAAAAATAACAAAGAAGAAATTTGCAACACTGTTTAATCACCATAGCCTAAAAAAGAGAGTATAATGACCGCTTTTCTAGTTTGTTAGTTTAGATTTTTGGCATATAAGCTTAAAAATACCGTTGTTTGACTTTCAGTTTTTAAGGTATTAGCTTTGATGACATAGTTTGCTCAAAGTTGTTTATCATGAAATCTTATTAATAGTAACAACTATCAAACCGCAAAATGGCGCACGCTATAAATTCCCATTACAGACAAATTTACCGCTTTTATTAAAAAACGCAATTTTCACAACCATCTACTGGACTACCACTTTTTGTAAAGAGATAACCCCAACAATGTCCGAGAAAAATAGGGCAAAATGCATTCCAATTCTCAAAATTATTGTAAATCGAATGCAACACTACTATACTTTATTTAATTTTACGTTATAATGAAGAAACAAACATTAGCGCAAAATTTGAATATTATTAAGTAATCTCTATAAAATCGACCTCAGGCTATCGAAGGCTTAACTACAAGATACTCTTTGCTACTCAAAATCAAATGCCGAAGAAAAATTGTTTATTTACTGACTGCGCCATTTTGGTGCTTATACTAAACATACCAGGAAAAACACTGGTTTTAGTCAACATTATTTTGGTACTTGATATGATATTCTTTGAAAACAAAATATTCTATTGACCGCACTATTTTGATTTTTATGTCGGTCACAATATGTTTCAACAAACAATTTAAAGGGAAATATCAGCTTGGACAAATCAGGAAGACACAACATTTTACCTACCGACTGCGCCATTTTGGTTTCGAATTCTTTCAGTGAAAAAATTATAATTCCTGACTAATGTGTATGACTTTTATAGTTGAATTAAGTTTCTACCCACCAACTGTGTCTTCTTTAAATAACAAATTGAAATAGAACAACCTAAAAAAATTATTTAAAAAAACATTGTTTTCAGCTAACACAATAAGGGTACTTAACCAAACTGCAAAGTCAAACGTTGCATATCCCAATAAACCTAAATAGTGTAGACCAATCACAGTTGGAATAAGAAAATTCAACTAGCGTACATGTTTGGGACATGCTGAGCAGCGTGTTAGAGAACGTGCAGTTGCACCAACCACAATAAACGAGCTTTGTGTGGCGCTTTAGGAAGAATGGCACAATATTCCACAAAATGATATTCGTGAACTCATAAGTGGCATGGGACGTCGTATGCAGGCAATAGTTAAGGCTCAAGGAAGCAATACAAAGTATTGAAATCTTATTCAACTGAAATTTTCATTATTAATCTCTGTTAAGTTTATTTTGCAGAAATGCATTTTCTTTCGTGTATACGTATATTAATGTTCATCTGAGTGTAGAACAAAAAATAGTAAATAACAAATTTACCCACTATCTACACCATAAATTGTTTTAATTACTAATAGTTCTATTACATTACACTATTAAATGAAAGATAAGTAAAATATTTCTAATAGAAAACAATATTATAATAATAAATGAATAATGCTTTCAGCAATTGAATATAGAGCTACTATACTTCAATGTTTATGCTGTAATGTCATTAATGTTGCATAATTGTGTTTCCTTATAAATTGCGGTAGGTTTTAAAATAAAATGCACTAAAGTAAACCATCGCAAATTCAATTTCCTGTTAGTCTTGGAATCAATATTATAACAAGCATCACAAGTATATTTTGAAAATATGTATACACATAGTTGGATCAATTTAATTTTAGTTTGTAATATTGAAAACAATATTTAATTAAAATAAAATTGTTTTTTTTTTAAATAATTAATTATATTAATATTTTAATTGGATTTATTAAAAAATATAAAGTATACCGCAAGAGTTGAATAAATGGCATTTGAAGGTTGCTAAGCCATATTTGCATGTTTCTGATTGCCTAAAAAGTAACAACAATGTAAGCTAGCATTATTGTTAAAAGTTGTCCAAAATAGGCTTACAACAATTCTTTTTGAAGCAATCTTAGTTTAAATTACTTTGCAAAATAATTTGTTTTTTGAGCAGTTGGTTTTTAAAACTTTGCTTGTGAGATATAGAGTTTATTAATAAAATTGAGCAAATTTTAATTAAAAAAAATTTCTATGTGGTCAAAACATTTTTTTTGTGGTTTTTATTTTTGTAGATGTTAACAAATGTTGTTGTGACAAGAATTTTAGCGTCGATTAAAGATAGGCAAAGAAAACGTGAAACTGCAAGAATTGTTGGTAAAAGCCTTTGTGTTGTACAAAAGGTGTATCAGCGTTACTTGGATACTGGCTTGATAACCAAATGACTAAGATCTAGGCAAATAAGTCACCACAAACAGAGAAGTTTGTGGAATAGAACACCTTCTGCAGTTTATCTACGAAATGAACTCCTTGAAGAGATGAAAATGTTAGTGATTGGATCGATAGTAGAAGGTTTTGGGCTGCTGGATTGTCTTGTAGAAAGATAGCTACAGGTTCACTTTTACATCGCCAAAATCGTGTTACAAGATTGGCTTTTGCCCGAAATCACCGGCCATGGAATAATGAGAACTGGAGCAAAGAACTGTTTTCAAATGAGTTGCGCTTTTGCTTAAATGGATCAGACAAACGTTGAAAAGTGTAGAGAAGACGCGAAGAAAGATACGTTTCAGTTTGTATTGATGAGCGACTACCATTTGGTGGTGAGTCAGTAATAGTTTGGGCAGCAATTTCTACCGAAGGACGTACAGAGTTGGTCTTTATAGAGATTGGCTTCTTGACTGCTTACAGATACATTATGGAGGTTTTCAAAGATCATCAAGTATGGGCAAGCGTGGCATTTTTATGCAATATAATGCCAGATCTCACGTAGCCAGTAGTCGGAGATTATCTGGATGAAGTGAGTGTTTTGCGGTTTGATTGGCCAGCTCTTAGCCCGGAAATGAATTCCATAGAACATGTCTGGGATGAGTTAGAACGACGTATCCGAAAGCGTACACTGCTCAGAAGCTAAAACAGTTTCTATTGCAGGAATAGAATAATATAGACCAAAATGTGATCATTAATTTAATTCAAAATGTTCCTCGTCGACTTCAAGCAGTCATTAATGCAAGAAGAGGTAATACTCGTCATTAGTGATAAGTTTTTTTTCATATTTTTTGTTTCATATTAGTCCCAGGAACAAAAATTCGAACTTTGTCTGAACTGTAAATTTGTGATATTTCCAAAATACGCAATAAAATCAATACTTTACAATTCAACATTGAATTTTTAATTTAGTGTGCAAAATACTGTACAAATGTTTACAATTTGCTAACATAAGGTTAAAACAAAAAATTTCAAAACTAAGTCATAATTTTAAAGTGACTTCTATTTTTTGCTCGCTAGTGTAATAGGTTTTAAAATGCTAACAAGTTTTTGGTCAAAAATAGCAAAATTGCCACAATCCCTCAGGACTCCAATCACTCTATATCTCATAAGATAGATTGCATACAGGAATATACTGTCGTATAGAATTTCTCAAACTAATCAATTGCCATTTAAAAGGAATAATATTAATTATAAAATAATTACCACTAATCAACGTAATTATAAATAATTAATAAAACGTTTGTAATTGAATGAAATATAAAAATTCCCTCGCGCATTAATATTTAATTCTATTAAACTTAAACGCCAAACTGCAAAGATATTTCTCATGATGTGAATTATTGCTGTTAATATTTAATTCAGGAATATTTGATCGTATTATAAATAATTTAGAATTTTCTTTAGTAATATGTATGTATAGGGAGAAATGCGACGAATAAAAATTTATCATTTCCTTTCATGCTTGCTTTCCTCTTTCTTCTTGATTCGTGACGACTTAATATAAAAATTTTAGAGTAAACAATGTATCGAGAGACGGATAAAAATAAAAAGAAACTTTAAAATAAATCTTTACCTTAGATTACGATTTCCACATAAGAATTGCTTTCTATTATTGATTGTAATACAATTATTTTTAACTAATCTAATAAATGACTTCATCTACTTTAATTATTCACATCATCAATTAATTATTTATTCACAATTGTCCTTCGTTATTATGCGATGCCGTAGTCATATAAAGACTGACTGAAGTATTATAATACATTTGATTAGAAATAAGCAATTGACTTATTTTAGAATTTGCATAGAATTTAAATAAATGTATAGTTTATGAGATTGCACATAAAAACAAACAAAGCGATCTTTATAGAAGAGAAGACATTAAAGGAAACATTATTACAGAAGGTGACCGCAAATTCAACCTCTTCAAGAATTCAACGCTTACATATAAGACCCTGTCCCTTACTTTTTTATGGGAGGTTGGAATAGAAAAATCCCTTCGTTTTTATTACAAGGGAAAATAATGATGAAACCTACTACTACTACATAAGAAAATCCAAAAATATATATGTCACATTAATTAAAAGAAAAATATTTATATAATAATATGATTCTAGCTTGTAATGTAAAATGACGGCAAACTTATAATTGCAAAGCAAGTGGTTGGTTTCCTTAGTCAGTGCGCAAATCTTTAAATCCTCCCTCATTCAAACTTGGAACTCGATTTAATGAATATAAAATTACGTCTTCAAGGGCTAGGTGACAAATCTTAACAATTGGGGCCAAGGGATCGACTCTCATTTACCAAACTGACAAACTGGAAATCTATTCTTTATAGTACAAAAAATATATTGGATCTCATAAGTGTCTGACATTCACTTAGCACAATTTTATATTAAAAGGCAATATTCTATTTATTCTTTAACGGTTCAATATAAAAAGAATTAATAAACTTAAAAAAAAATTATTAGTTGTGGTCAAATTTTATGCAATATTACTACTATACAGGGTGTTAAAAAAAAGTAAAATATTTAAAGGGGTGGTAGTACAAACCACAACAAAGAAAAAAGTTTTAATAAACATGGGTTGGTTTTAGAGATATGGAACATCATTTATTTTTATTATTCTTTTTTCTTTCATTTTTTATTTTGCAAAAACGTGCATTTTCTTATCATAGTTGGCTGATGTTTTGTGAAATAAACATTCAGTATTTGACAGTTGTTGTTAGTGCACAAGTTTTCATTGCTATGGCTGATTACTCTAATGCAGAACTAGTCGACATGCATTTTATGTATGGTCGTGCTAATGAGATTGCCACCAAAGCGCGACGTTTTTTTGTAGAAGCCTATCCAAATTGCCAGATTCCTTCACATGTTTGGCAGAATTCACCAGAGATACCGGTTCACTTCGAAAACAGTGCTATCTTTTCGGCAGACCAAGGTCGGTATCTTCTCCTAGAGCTGAACAAGAAATTATAGCACGGATAGAACATAATCTAGGGACGAGTGTGCGGAGAGTATTAGCCGTGGTAGGAATTGGTGCTACTCTTGTTTAAAGAACCCTCCACGAGCAGCTGCTCTATCTATACCATGTACAACGAGTACAAGCCTTAAATTCAACTAATCATCAGGCACGTTTGGTTTTTTGTCGCTGGTTTCTTCTTCTACGCAAGGATGCTGAAGACCCGCAGTTTCTTGTCAAAATTCTTTTTACGGATGAAACCGGGTTCACACAAAATGGAGTTGTTAATTTTCATAATTTACATCGTTGGGTTGACAAAATCCTTATGATGTAATTGAATGTGGACATCAGACAAGTTTGGGGTTGGGGGTAGCTAGTCCCTCATCGGGCGCTTTTCTAGTTAGCGGATAGAGAAACGCCTTCTAGATATAGGTGGTACCGGAGAACTGAAATACCCAGAGCAAACCATAACTAGCACAGCAGCGCAGCGTCTGTCTCAAATCGAGGGGCTGCAAGCGAACACCAACAGCGTCTGACCCAGATTGAGCGGCTGTCAATAGCGTCTGTACCTAGAATGGGTGGCTGTAACCAAAACTTGCCATTTTGCCTGGCAAACGTGGCGTTTAAATGCCGTTAACCCTTTAAACATAAACTTGAAAAAGTTGAATTTTCAAACATTAATACTTCAGACAAGTAGAGCTACTAGCTCAGAGTCTTGCACTGATATATCAAGCCGCTTCAAGGATTCTGGGGAAGGCACAAATTTGACGAGGAAATATAGACAACAACCAACACCGGAAAGAAAAGAGAAACTTTTCATTGCAACCTACAAGCAAGAACTTCTACATATAAAATGGGACGTCCTAGGCATAAGCGAGACTAGATTAAAAGGAGAACTAACAAAATCTCTGAAGTCAGGACCAATGCAACACAGAAACTAACTATCACATAGTAGAAGTTGCTCTGATGATAAACAAGCATCTGAAGAATCAAGTTACTAAAACAAAATCTGTATCAAATTGAGTCATATACATTTTGATACAAATTACTAACAGGTACAGCCTACAAGTAATCCAAGTGTATGCCCTACCAGTGCATCCGGGGATGAAGAAGCTGAACAACTATACAAAGATATAAACCCTGTCAAAAACAACAAAAACGCTAAGTTTGTTACAACTATTAGAGACTTTAATTCAAAAATTAGGCAAAACACAGACGAGGATGTCCCAACTGTTGGTAAATTTGGTCTTGGTCATAAGAACAATAGTTGAGAAATGCGGTACCGTGAAAAACAAAATCAATTACATCATAACCAACAGAAAGAATATATGCCAGAATGTTACCGTTCTAAACCAATTTGATACTAATAGCGACCATTGTTTAGTCCGAGCAACTTTACAAATCGACACAAGTTTAAAGAAATAAACTAAAATGCCAACAAAAATACCCAACATTTGAGTTGCTGAGCGGAAACAAAGACGCATTCCAACATACTCTAAACACTAAACTAGACGAACCAAAAATACTCCTACAATTCGGAATAGACAAGCTGACCGAGCACATTGTAAAGAGCATTCAAGTTGCAACAAAGGGAATATGCTCAAAACACAAAGAATGCTCAAAGAAAATTAGCACAAACACAAGAAACCTAATGGAAGTAAGAAGACGAATAGATTGAAAAGCAGAAAGACATTAGCAAGAATATCCGAAAAGACCCAAGAGAACATAAAACAAAACTGATAAGAATTACAATCAAAGATAACAAAAGCATGAAGGTTCTCAGATCAAAGCTATCAAATGGAATATCAAAAATGACCAAAATTAGAAACAAAGATGGCATCATAGTCAGTAACCGAAAAGAGATCCCAGATGCTGTTCAGGACTTCTATAAAAAGCTAGATAACTCTATAACCCAGAATAATCGATACCAGAGATTAAAAAATCAAAACGTAGGATTGGGAAAAATATCCGAAAAAGACACAGACGAAGTAATAGCAACATTAAACTAGACAAAAACAAAAAAAGTCTAGGCTAGGATCAAATTACCAGCAAAATGCTCAAAATGGGAGGTTTTGGAAAGTGTACAAATTCTACTAAACAATTGTATAATGGAAGGAAGAATCCCAAACAAATGACAAAGTTATTCTGCTATACAAAAAAGGTGACAAAAACAACATCGAGAATTACCTATCAGCTTATTGTATTAATACAAGCTACTAACAATGAGTTACAAACCGATTAATTCACAAAATGGACTTATAACAACCATGCGAACAAGCGGGACTCCGCAAAGAATTTGGGACTATAGACCACTTGCAGACACTTTGTATTCTCATCAAAAAAAGCACTGAGTTTAATATAACAATGCACATAGCCATAGGCTTTCAACTCCATTGAAACGTGGGCAATTCTAGACAATGCGAGAAAAGACTCAAAATACTCAAACCTTATTAAACAGATCTACAAAAACGCAACCATCCAAGTTAAAATTGACAAAGACTCCAAAACGGATAATATCCCAAATAAAAGAAGAGTGCGGCAAGGAGATGCAATTTCTCCAAAACTTTTCACATTAGCTTTGGAGGATGTCTTCAAATCTTTAAATTGGCATAAAAAAGGAATAAATATTGACGGAGTACGCTTCAATCATTATCTACTTGCAAATGATATTGTTGTCATTGGCAGCACTGCAGAAGAACTTAAGAGCATGGTTCAGGAATTCCATCAAGAATCAATAAAAATCGGACTTGAAATGAACCTGTCAAAAACCAAAGTTATGAGTGCAGGAAATATCCAGGTAACAATGAATAATCAATCCATTGAACAACATAGATTTATCTTGATCATAAAATTCAACTTGGTAAAGAAAATCAGATTTCCAAAATCTCAAGAAGAACAGGTTTTTCTTGGGCGGCTTTTGGTAAATTAAGCTAAGCTCAAATCCAAATAGTTTTCTATAAATCTCAAAAGAAAGATATTGGAATCCTGCGTGATGCTAGTGCTCACTTACGGCCTCGAGACAAAGTCCATGACCAAAAAAACATTTAGCAGACTGCAAACCACACAAACAGCAATGGAGAGCTCTATGTTTAGATTTACTTTGAGGAACAGAGTTTGGAATGAGGAAATCCGAAGAAGAACCGGTGTGACAGAGGTATTTATTAGAGTGGCGCAGCTTAAGTGGCAATGAGCTGGCCACATAGCAATTCAGGACCCGGAGAGGTAGACAATAAGGATCACAACTTGGCGTTTGAGGGAGACCAAACAAAGTGCTAGCAGAACTCAAAGAAAATGGCGAGATGATATCTAAAATATTGCAGAAAAAAACTGGATTCAAACTGCACCAAATAGGAAGACGTGGAAATTTTTGGAGGAAGCCTACATCCAGGAGTGGATAAATAATGGCTGAAAAGAAGAAAAAAAAAGAAGACTGTAAGTTCTTTTGCAGTTGATGCTAACAAACAGTATCATCAGCATATCAAAAATTGTTTATGGAGGTTCCTCCTACAACTATACCTCCATTCCAGTTTTCTAGGACTTTTCTCATTATGTTGCCTTGCATATTTTTTACTGTTGTATAGATCTGAGAAGAGTTTATTTATTCGTACTCTTTACTATTTTTGTATAGATGTTGTATTAATAAGCTGAGATGATGGAGGACTTTTATTTCGCGTAGTATGGTCCAGAGGTTTTTTCATTTAATACTGCTAAAGGTTTTATGATAGTCAATAAAGCACATGTATATTGTTGGTCTCAATGATTTGTTTTAGGTTGGAAATTTGTTCACAAATGCCTCTTTATTTGACAAATCTGGATTGATGTGGTGGTATTTGCCATAAAAGGTATGGTTTGAGTCTTTTGTTAATTATTTTGAGAAGGATCTTACTGGTGAGTGACATTAGTGCAATCATCTTATAGTTTTCGCATTTTTTTTAGATTTTTTTTTTGTGTAATGATTCTACCCAATCATAAAACTATTGTTTAGTTGTCTATATTCTATTACATATTTTATGTAATATGTCGACCGCACTTTCTCCGATTGCTTTAATGATTTTGGCTAAGATGTTATCTGCTCCTAAAGATTTTAGGGGCTTAAGCATTTTTATTGCATCCTTTTAGGATAGTTAGTGCTTCTTCCATATTTTGTTGTTTGTAAATGTCTGTGCTTTTATGGTCATTGAGTAGGTCTTTACAGTATTCTTTCCATACTTCAAGTGTTTTGTCTAGGTTTGTTATTTTTTTGCCTTCATTATTTTCAATGGTCCATAAGCGAGGTGTGTGTTGCTTGATTATTGATTTTACTAATTTATTCAAATTTCTTGTATTGTTGTTTTCAGCATGTCTTTGTGCTTTGCTACTGATTTTTAGTAGGTGTGAGTTTTTAATCTCGTCCTTTTGTTTTCTTTGATTGTTTCTTCAATGGCCAGTTTAGTGAATTGCCATATTTTATCATGTTTTGATGTATCTTGTTGTGTAGCTAGGCCTCAAGTTTTGTCTGCAATTTTTCATGATTTTTTTGGTATTAACTTGTGGCCTGTGTGCTGTTATTCTCTGTGGTACCTTCAGTTTTAATTTGAAGTAAGCTGTGAGTAGTTTATGATTGCTGCCACATTCTGCTCCAGGTAGAGTTTTTTGTGTTTTGGATAGACGTTCTCCATCGTGTGCGTATCAGTATGTAATCTATCTAGTTCCTACAACGATTGCCCGATGATTGCCAGGTCTATAATCAAGAAATTTGTTGTTGATGCATAGTGTTCGATACTGTTAGTCTGTTTCTAGCACAAAAATTGAATAGCATTTCTCCACTTTTGCTTCTTTTCTCTATACCTTTTGCATTAAAATCTCTTAATTATAATAGCTATTTCTCTATTTGGGGTTTTCTGTAGTGTTGTTTCCAGTTCTCCGTAAAACTGTTAAATTTCTTCCTTATTTGAGTTGCTGGTAGGTGCGTATACTTGTATTATATTTAAGTTAATAGGTTTTTAGTGAATTCTGATAGATATCAGCCTATCATTGATGGCATTATATCCCATCAAGCTTGTCATTAATACTACTCCGTTTTTGCTGTGAGTTTTATTTCTTGAAAATACTATTGTGTTGCCATTAGTATCGTAATATGGTCATTGTCTTTCCAGTGTCTCTCAGATACCTGTAATATCCGTATTATACTATTCCAGTTCCTTTTTAATTATGTAGGTCTTTCCTGTTTGTAAGAGTTCTCTCACATTCCAGGTGCTAATCTTGGTATTGTCTAAGTATTTATTACATTACATATTATATTATATTAGGATATCCAATTGGGGGATTGTTTTCTAAAAAATTATCTTTGAGTAAAGCCATTTTATTTTTGTGGGAAAGTAGTTATTGAAATGGTTTCTTGTTGCCTATTTCAATTTTGTTGTTACTATAAAAGGCGCCTTCAAACAATACAAGACTTTAAAATGCAAATTTTAGAAGAAATAGAAAGTATTAGACCAGAATTGTTAGAAGAGTGATGAAAAAGATTGCAGTACTACTCAAGAAAGCCATTTAAATAAAGTAAGTTTTAAATTGCACATAAAAAGGAGGATGAAAAAAAACAATCTTTTAGGCTTCTGGAAAAAAGAAGAAGAAGAAGAAGAATTTTTGATATAATTACAATCACAGTTAATTATAATTTTAACAACAGGAAAGTATTTATCTTTAGATTAATTTTTGCTCACAAATAATTAATTTGTCGATAGTGTTAACGCAATGTCCCCTATTAGGAGAAACTTTGAACTGTTTGTGTGTGAAAAAGACTGTAATACAGTTAAATCTTACACGGACAGACAACGGCAATTTTTAGAAATCAGATGACCGAAACAAATTTATCATTTAAAATTAATAAATAAAGTATTTTATGCAAATTGCCATTTCATCCAGTAAGAGACATGCACCCATCATCAGTGTGCCTAGCATCTCACTGGTCGAAGAGACAAATTACATAAAATCACAGTAACCTCAACATCATTCATTTCTACCTTACCAAATCAATTTTTTAATATTGCAATAACAGTTATATAATTTCAATTCAATCACAAATTGATGTTTCACACAAAAGATTTTGTAAACGTATAAAAATTGTCTGACAGGGTAATATAATCATTTTTACTGCTTCGTACCTGTTGCCGGGATAATTACAATCGCGCACTTGCATTGCCGTCGCAACAGAAGCTCGTATCACATTCAGTGCAATATAATTCCACCGATATCCTAAAATTACTATAAATTGACATGTGGTGTTGCCTGGCAACACTCATGTTAAAATCGATTAGTTACTAATTGAGCCATTGTATGACACAAGCAAAAAACAAATCATACATCAAATCTACTAAATCATCTTATATTTATGAATTAATCGCGTTACTAATTAATATTTTTTGAAGTAATTAATAAAATATGTCCTCGTTATATGTGTATATTGAATTAGGTAGATAGAAGTGTTGCAATTCGAAATATCAATAAAATGCAACAAGAAGTAAAGGATAAAATATTGTGTATCCTGGTGGTGGGGCATATTGCTAGGGGCAGCCCACGCTCTTTGGTACAGCCCTTCCTATTCCTCGCCCCCTGCCGCATATCATCCCCAAGAAATCATGCAACCTGCTGGAATGAACTATTATTTTATAACTGCGCATATTCTAAACAATAACAAACAAATCGAATGAAATGTTAAATTTTAAATATATTTCTGGTTGATTTTTGATTGATTGATTACATTTATTATAATTACAGCATATTTGTAACTTATCACTAATTTTTTATATTATTTCTCATGCTATAAAATCAACTTGTAATTAATTAATGTAGCATAAGCATATTTCTCTTACTCTATTGATTCCCAATAAATTTGTGAGATTATATTGTATATTGTATAGCTTTTGATAAAAGATATCATTCCATCAACTGCTTTGTCTTGAGATAAAGATAACAAATCCTAATTTTACATGTAACCTCTAATAAGATTGCTTCAGTTTCAATCATGTGGAATTTATCAGTAAGCAATATATTTAAAAGCATTACATTTTCTTGGAATTTATGTATCTTATTAGTTTATTCTACAGTAAATAATTTTCTTAATTTCAATCATTTTATTTATTTGTTTAATCATGAGCAATTCTACCTTTTGGTGTATGGCTTTTGTTTTAAAATTATGTTATTTGATACGGTTCTTTAAATCTTTTTATGTCCTGTGTTATTTGTTTGATTCTTTCCATTGTTATTCCGTTTCTCTTGTTTCAAATATTTTGTTTGTTTTTGGATCAAACATGGCCGAAACGTTTTAAATATTTTTTTTTCATTTATGGGTTCTATCTGTAGATTTTGTTTTTTATTCTGTCTCTTCTTGTTTAATTTTCAATTTCATTTCTGTGTTTTCTGAGATAGTCTATGTTTTGCTGGAGTACATTATTGTTTGGTTTTATTTCTTTTTTTTACATCTGGTTTTACGTTCTATCAACAGCACTTTCATAGCGCCATCTAAAAGTTTTGAGCATGTGCATATCAATATTGTGAATATTTCCTAACCTGCTTGAATCGTTTTTTCCAATGACCAGAAGCTATTCCTATAGAAGATCAAGAAGATGCAACAATCGCATTGGCCTTCTACACACATAGGATTGGTAAGTTTGGTTACCATTACAATTAACTACAGACCAAGGAAGGCAATTTGAGTCTCACTTGTTTGGACAATTGAACCACCTAACAGGTACATTTGACTAAAACCACGGCTTACCACCCGTAAAGACAACAAATTAAATGCCTCAAAAGCAAGCAATGGACCGACGTACTGCCAAAGTTTAAATTGTGGGCGAGTTATTTCTTTTACTGTAACCCACCCACCCGCCCAAGTGTTGGTCATCAAAGAATCTATTGTTTGTCCCACTTTTTGTGTGTTTTGATTTAGATATGAGAGAATTGTTTAAGAATAAATCTGTTGATAACTAACGCTTAAGTAGGTGGGTGAGATCAAAGTTTAAATTGTGGGCGAGTTATTTTTTCTACTATAATCCACCCACCCGCCCAAGTGTTGGTCTTCAAAGGATCTTTTGTTTGTCTCACCTTTTGTGAGCTTTGATTAAGATATGAGAGAATTGTTCAACAATAAATCTTTTGTTAACTAACGCTTGGGTGAATGGGTGGGAACAAAGTTTAAATTAAGGGTGAGTTAATTTTTTTACTGTGACCTATCTACCCGCTTAAGTATTGGTCATCAAAGGATCTATTATTTGTCCTACCTTTTGTGTGCTTTGATTTAGATATGATAGAACTGTTTAACACTAAATCTTTTGATAACTAACGCTTTGGTGGGTGGTTGGGAACAAAGTTTAAATTGTGAGCGAGTTATTTCTTCTACTGTGATTCACCCACCCGCCTAAGTGTTGGTCATCAAAAGAATCATTGTTTCTTCTAGCTTTTGTGTGCTTAGATTTAGATTAGAGAAAATTGTTTGACAATAAATCTCTTGATAACTAACGCTTGGGTGGGTGGGAACAAAGTTTAAATTATGGGAAAGTTGTTTTTCTATTGTAACCCACCCACCCGCCCTACTGTTGGTCATTAAAAGATCTATTGTTTGTCCCACCTCTTGTGTGCTTGGATTTAGATATGAAAGATTTGTTCAATAAAAAATCTTTTGATAACTAACGCTTGGGTGGGTGGAAACAAAATTTAATATGTGGGCGAGGTACTTCTTCTACTGTGACCTACCCACCTGCCCAAATGTTAGTTATCAAAACATCCCTTGTTTGTCCCTCCTCTTGTGTGCTTAAATTTTGTAATGAAACAATTGTTCAATAATAATTCTCTTGATAACTAACGCTTGGGTGGGTCGGTGGAAACAATGTTTAATATGTGGACTAGGTACTTTTTCTACTGTGACCAATCCACCCGCCCAAGTGTTAGTCATCAAAGGCTTCTTTGTTTGTCTCACCTATTGTGTGCTTGGGTTTAGATATGAAAGTACTTCTTTAACTGTGACTTACCCACCCGCCCAAGTGTTAGTCATCAAAAGATCTTTTTTTGTCCTACCTCTCGTGGGCTTGGATTAAGATATGAGAAAATTGTTAAACAATAAATTTTCTTATAACTAACGCTTGGGTAGGTGGGTGAGAACAAAGTTAAAATTGTGATCAAGTTATTTCTTCTACTGTGACCCACTCACCCACCTAAGTGTTGGTCATTGTTTGACCCACGTTTTGTGTGCTTTGATTTAGGAATGAAAGATTTGTTAAACTATAAATTTCTTGATAACTAACGCTTGGGTATATGGGCGGGAACAAAGTTTAGTTTTTGAGCAAGTTATTTTTTTAAGTATGTCCCATTTACCCACTCAAGTTTTAGTCATCAAAGGATCCACTGATTGTTCCACCTTTTGTGTGCTTTGATTTAGTTATGCAAGAAATATTTAACATGCCACAACTAAAAAAGTTTTTGTAAGACAAGATGGACCAAAGAAGTTTCTACAACTACCATGAAAGGCCATTTAAAGTGATTTATAGAACAGAAAAGACCTTTATTGTAGATATCAGGGGACGTAATGTCACAGTCTCTATGGTCAGGCTAAAATCTGCGTATGTAATATTGAACATTCCAATCACCAAAGATGATGATGCTGATTTGGAAGCAGCAAACAGTATCACAACACAGGCACGAGCGGAAACCACCCATCAATCTACAATTTAAATAGGCCAAGGTACCAAGAATCAACGGCACACGCAATAAATGAAAATTGTGATCAAAAAGGACATTGCCTTCAGTGTCCATTGATAATTGAGTTGGGAAGTCAAGTTAATTTTATCACTTATTGATTTGCTGAGCAGTTGAAATTACTAAGGATAAAGTGTAAATTTTCCGTAAATGGAGTAGGACAACCATTTTTAAGGTGTATTTAAAATTTGATGTGGTAGTGATACCAAAAATTACTTCCGGCAGCGTTTAAAGAACCATTAATTGAGCGTTGGACAAAACGGAAATTACCGATGACGACTTCCCAAAAAAAAAGACTTTACAAATTAAAAATGCAAGTGGTCGTGAAGATTATATGTTTCTCAAACGTCTAGGCAAACGCAAGTACCATCTAGGCCATTAAAGGTTTTTTTGAATACTGTTCTGGTTGAGTTTTAGTGGCTTTTCTGCAAAATGTATGAAACGTTGAGAATAGTCCAGACTAACGTTGTTTTTCTGTATCCAGGGCATGTTCTAGTATTTAGTTGTTTTACCTAGCTTTGGTGCAATTAAGAAGTGAGTAGTGTTGGTGCTTTTATCTAGTGTGAGCTGCACGTATGTTTTGCTTGTGGGTAGTAGGATGGCGCGGGGGTTTGATAATGCCGTTTTAAGTCTAGATTGGTAAAGTTCTGGCTAGCAGAGTTGATCAGGGCTACGTGATTCTGTCTGTTGATGGACACCACTATACTCTATAAGTGGTTTAGAAAACCCATAAACTTGGCTTGTTTGTTGTTTGGTATGTTGGTATAATTATGGTACTTAACTCTGGTCGGCCCTTTTGTCCTTTCTTGAACTCTTTAAGAGATCCGCCTTGGTGTTAGATTGTAAGCTGCGGTGGTGCTTGATGTTAGCTTCCACTTTGCTTACATACTTGATCAATTGCTCTATATCAGTGCTTTTTCAACCAACGTGACTAGCGAATTGGGGTGTGCGTTCTCTAATACAACGCCGTTTGCTTTTGTAGATAATATTTGAATGTTTTTTTGGGCTGGCGTACGGTAATTATTAACGTACTATCCAGCCGCGTAACCGTTGATCGGTCATAACTGAATTGTGGTTTTTTGCTAAACTGGTTATTGCACTGCTTAGCCTTGTCTTTCAGGTTTTAGATAAGCTTGCGGTACCTACTGTTTAGCGGAATCTGCTGATGTTAATGTTTGAAATGTGTTTTTATTAATTGGAAAGAGGCTTTTGGATTTTCATGGGGTTTGCTATCTACGTTTTTGGTGCCTTTTCAGATTTGGATCATGTTATTAGCCAGCTGTTCGTTTTTCTTGTTTTTCTTTTTCTTTCCGGAAACCTAAAGGTTTGGTTTTTTCCCATCTTTATTGCTCGTGTTTTTGAGATTCTGACGACCAGCTGTCCTTCCATGTCTTTGGTGGTTGTCCTGGTGGTCGACTTGATGCTGGTTTTTTGTTTTGCGCAATTTTTGCTGTTTTGTGATTTTTTATCCTAGATATGTGATCATTCCAGAAACGCCTTTGCGCGCGTGTCCACCTCATTACATTTTTTGTCTCGCATTCTTTCTTTATTCCTTATTTGGTCTTTGAGTGTGTTTCCCGTTATTCCTCTTAGTACTTTCATTTTATTGGTGCACGCCATTCTTTTAGTCTCGGCTGTGTCGGCTCGTGTTTCTGTTCGTTTTTGTAACATTAAATTGTAAATGACTACGTAGTAGTTAATGAACAAGCGTGGCAGGAAATATAGGTGTTTAAGTGGGAGAAAGAACGGAATCAGTTCACCAGCTATTAGAAGTATATTTAACAAGTAATACAATAAAGAAAACAAGAAAAATAAATAACAAAAGTAATATGGTTGGAAAAAAACATACAAAATAAAAGAATGGACGAATCAGAAACAAACACATTTGGCCCACCGTTCCTTCTACTGCCGAAAACCCTTCTAGAAGTCTTCTTTTGAAATAGTGTTCAACGGTTGCGTTCTGCATTATCTCTTTTCTACTGTGAAACAAACAACAAAGAAAGAAAACAACATAGATTAAGATCAAACCAACACTGTTTGATGAATTAGACAGAAACAAAATTATAACAAAAAAAATTAAGAGCCGACTTATGAGCCAAAAGAAACAAAACAAAAACGCTAGGTGTGGATGGAATACAGAATCAAAATGAATGTATGGAACAAAATAATTAATTGAGTACTGTTCCGTTTGTGCGTTCAATCTTTCATAGTCTCTACAGGGTTTCCATTAATTTCCTAGTTGTAACCTGTAAAGCGGAGATGGGCAACAGCTCTGGCAATTCTAAGTTCAAATTATTTTTTGGCGGTTCTCAATTTATCTAGGGCAAATTGTTGTGGTGTGTGTGCTTTAGCTAGACCTACTGTTGTTCTGATATAGAGTTTAGTTTGATGTTTTGCCGGGTTTGCTGCGTCGTTTAGTTTAAAAATTTTTGGATAATTGTGTCGATTTTATAACTGTTTTGGTGCTCAATATTCGATTTGTAACTGCTTTTTGTTGTGCAGTCTATTAGTTTTCGGTTTCTTACATTCATGAGGAAGTCGTAGAATGCGACTCCAATAATAGGTTTAGTAACATCTGCTATTACAAATCTTCATGTATTGTTTTGGCAAAGTTCAAAATTCCGCGTTAACGTTACGGTGTCGTACGTTGCTTTTACCGTCCTGTTGGCCGTGGCAAGTTCATATGATAATTTATTTTGTGGTCCTTGCATATAAGAGCAAAGAAACACAAATAGTACAACGCCGGGTGTCTACTAAAAATTGTGTCTTTGTAGTGTCGTCAACTGTTTGTTAAGTTTTCCTAGATTGTGTACTTTGTTGCTTCACGTCCAAACTTTGTATGGTACCAGAAGATGTCATTCTTGTGTTGTCAAGTATACGAAGCTAACCGTGAGAAAAATCTAGATCTTTCTTGAATATTAGCTTTGCTATATCGTACCTATTTTTTTTGTTTGTTTGATTGATGCTATTTCTTGTTGCAGTGTGATTGTACGTTGCTAGAGCTGTGATGCTAAAAAGTCACTAAGTTGGACTGGAGCCGCTGCTTCTGTAACCGTAGGTCAATGTGACGTTAAGTTCATGATTGAATCAGCTAAATCTTGTTTATGTATAAGTATTTGTGAGCCGCAAATGTACAAAACAAGCTGCTTAGAACAGCTGATTTGGCAAGCCCTTTGCATTGTCGTAAGAACTGTGCTGGCTTCTTATTTCCCATTTCCTTGCGCGGCGCATTTTCTGCTCTTGGGATAAGCTGAAGCGTTTAATCAATTCAGTTTTTAACGTTGTATACGCTTTTTCTGTCGGTTTATTTACAATGATCAATCTAACGATCACAGTGGCCAAAACTCAAGCACAGACATTTTTTTTGGTTTTACAACCCTTGTCAGTGTGTCTTGTATGACTGCAGCATGGCATGATTATAAAAGTATTATTTAAATAAATAATTAATCAAGTAACAAATAATTTTTTTTAAATTAATTTAAAATTAAGGATTAACTCCAATATCCGGTTCGAAGGACCAAATTTTATTGGGTATAAATAAAATGTATTTGTGATTCCTTATTTTATGTAATTTTTGTTTCATTTTTCACCAAACTCTAATTGATTTCATTTAGCGGGAGAATCTAAAGGAGCATACTAATTAATTAAAATGCAACCAATATTAATGTCCTTTTTTAAAAGTTAATTATAGAGAAGAGTTATCAAACGATTTATAATCGTCTTCCTTGTTGAGCAGCAAAATGAAGCGGTGTTGATTTTATATTTGTCTTGCTATGACAATCGGCTCTTAATTCAATTAATAATATTGCTATAGCATCTTGTTTATAAAGTATTATATTTGTAGTATAATAACATGATAAAATATTAAACAAAATTAATAAAATAATTAAATCATTTTTCTAAATCTAATTTCTTTACCGATAATTCCATATACCGTCCTTCTCTAAATCATGAATGCATGTTAAGTAAAAGCAACGTAATCAATAATCAGAGCTGGCTTGACTAGACAAAGGTTTTTATTTTTATAGATTGCATCTGGCAAGTGTTTCTGTCTGATTTTTGAAGTAAAACTTGTAGCTAGTAGTTGAAAGCGTACTTCGAAGGGCAAAGCAAAGTTCTTCAACATCTCGGATAGCATTTTCATGCAGTTACTTGATCCTGGCAAGCAAGGAAAAATTGAGCTCTAGTTAATTTAAAAATTTAATCATTTACTAAAGAAGCCTTGTAAAAATCAATATATTTATTTTTCAATTTCTTACTCTCAAGTTTGTATTTATTATCAGTAATAAAACCAAAAGAGGTCACGTTTAAAAAAATAAAACAAACAATAAAATTGTATTGAATTGGAAATAATAAATCTGCACTCATGCATTAAATTTTACTAAAAGATTGTTTTATTTTAAGCAAAATTCCAAGTTAATTTCCAGGAATCTTCACGTGTACGTATGTATATTGCAAAACATGGCATTTTCCACGAATATTCCACACGTAGGTAGAAGCAATAACTGAAATCTGAAATTCTCTGGAATATATTAATTAACAGCAGTTGTGTAGAAGACGTCAATAAGATAAGCAGAAATTATTCTTCTCATATTGTTTAATAAAGAGTTTGTGAGAATTACAACTTTTATATTATAGAAATAATTACCTTGAATTTTTGTGTATAAAATATGCAAGCAACCATTCACATGGATATCCACTTCTCCAGCACGGCTTCATGGGTTAGTGGCAGAACGCCCACAAGAACATCTTGATGAATTAGATACCTGTCTCGCGATTGTAAAGTAAAAGGCGAGGCTAGTTAAGTTTCGACTGCCATTTTGTAAATGATTTATAAAAATCAATTAATTATTTTTTTCTGACCGCTACCAATATATCAAAATATAAAAATTGAATGAATATTTATTGTTTCATCAATTAAAGATTTATTCTGCAATACTGGCAAAATACGCAATATACTAGCCACAAGTAATTGCATTATTTAGATAATCCAAATTAATTAAAACCTATTGCTGACTTAATGAATCAATTATGGAAACTTAGTATAAGATTGTGCTATTTATACACTTCCAATGCTTTTTAATTCAAATAAAGCAATGCGTTTTTTATCATCTTTAATTAAACTTGAAACAATTAATTACGCAAATTAGCTATATTTTGATGGAATCATAACTGACCTAGTTGAATGTAATTACAAAAGTAGGCTTCAGTATAGGAATAATTTAGATAATACGGTATAATGATCAATTGTTAAGCCAAATAAGGTAGCTAGAATTAATTAGTAAAAAGAATTTATTAGGTTTGAAAAATATGCATATACAGGGTGTTTCTTAACTAGAGGCAAAAATAAAACTTTAAATACATTTTTTAATTTCAACAAAAAAACTAAATAACTTTTAGTTTATCTCGTTTCTTTTTTGAGATAATTAAAAAATACACATTACTTAAAAAACTTTTTATTTAGCAAAGTTTAAGTAAAAAAAACATTTGTAGCAACGGCAACAACAAACAAAACAATATTACTTTAATAAGTTCTTAAAAGCAAGCTTGACAACGCACTAAAAGAGAATGATAAACTGCTTCAAATTCTGCTGTGTTTTGAATGAAAAATGCAACATTTACAAATCTCTTTTGTAGCTACTCCACGTTGTTTATTGGCTCCGCATAAACCAATTGTTTCATGTGTTCCCACACATAAAAGTTTAATAGATTAAGATCAGGAGATCTTGCAGGCCAGTTTACTAGACCTCTTCTACCAAGCATCACCGATTAAAAAATGCCCTGGAGTAAAGCACTCCAAGTCCCATGCATTGTTTGAAAGTGGATTTAGTGGTCTAGAGAGACAGTTCCTCGCAGTTTAGTGTTGTATTGCCAATAACTTGAAGCAGAAGCTTTTTTATCAATTTAAGGCTGCTTTCCAAAGTCCTCCAAAATGTGGGGCACGGGGAGGTATGAAATGCCACAAGATGCTATTTTTCAGTAGCCCCTATTAATTGCCCAAGTTGTGTCCGTATTTGAGAAGAATTTTTTCAACTTGTTGCTAGCCCCGACAAAGTTGGTACCGTTGCCCGAGTATATGTGTTCTGCTATACCTCGCTTTGTTGTAAACCGACTCAATGTTGCCAAAAATGCGTCCGTAGTTAAATTTCTCAACCCTTCCTTGATCTGGATTAGACCGCAATAATCAATTCCAACAAGAGAAAATGGTCTGCTTGGTACTACCTTATTTTTAGGGAAGTCGCCCACAAGTGAGCTGGCTGCTATCGGACGGTTTCAAAAGCAAGTGATACATCTATTTGCTGCTCGTACTACTGAACGTTCAAAAATTGGTCAGTAATTTCTTCGAATGGAAGTTAGAGTGAGAGTGACTCCACTGTGACAAGTTCTTAGATGTTCTGTATTCACCAAGTTTGTAAGTGGGTGTTGTTTCGGAAGTAATGCAGGATGTTTATAATTCTTGTTTAAATCCAAGTATCTTAGTCTTCTTCCTACCTTTATAATACTATGCTTGACTTGATTTGGTCGCAAAGTAATAAGCTTTTCTTGATTGATTTTTGGAAAAGCTTCCTCTTACACCTTTCTTACAATGGTTTGTTTGTCTTTGTTTAGCGTCCCCTATCTTCTTTGTCGACACCAATTAGAATTGTTAGCAAATTGCTGAATCTATCCGATAGCACGTATTAGTCGAGTCAGTGATGAATATCGACTTGTAAGCATTCTGCCGAAATCCTGCTTGATTTTTGCTACAAATGCTAGCCGCGGTTTCCTCCTTTTCTCTGGTGCTTTGCCTGTCTCAACCATGATGCGAGGCCATTGGGCTTAAGTTTGAGATAACCAATCAGAGCCAGTGAACCATATTGAGTCCGTAATCGTATCGACAACCGTAAGAACATGTTTCCAAATGAAGCCTTGGTGTTGCTGGATATCCTGAACTTTATTGGCCACATACGTTTTTCAATCAAAACGTCAACCAATTGAGCAATATGTTTGAATCCGACCAACATCAAATATTCTCTATCAGCAAATGCAGAACCGCTGCACATAATTTCAAACGCGGTATTGTGGTAGACTTTGTTGGGTCAACTAGTGACTTGCTGCAAATTAACCTTGAATTTTTTTTATTTGATTGGCCTTCTCGCTAGCATCACAAAAACCGTAGATGTCTACAAGGTTGCTACTGCCAATCACCAATCGTGGCACCTTGACATTTTTCAAGTTTGCAAAATCACTTATATAGTTTGTCCAAACTACGTTTACTTCCGATGGTACAGCCTCGTTCCAGTCCAATTTTAATGACCACATTGATTGCATTAATATTTTCCGCTGGCTAGAATTTTTGTCACATTATCTCAAGTTTGAATGGCAGCTTCTCTGTTGTTTGCGCCTGCCAGTAAGTCATCCATGTACATATCAATTTTTACGGCTTTACTAGCAACCGGGAATTCTTTTCGTGCTTCTTCTGCTAGCTGCTTAAGACATTTTGTAGCTATGTATATATGATGCAGAAGATGTACCATATGTCAAAGCTTGCAGCTTGTATTCTTGGATGGGTTTGTTCTTATCATATTGCTATAGTATTCTATAAAAGTTCTTCTGGTCTTCTTGTAGAAGAATTTGTCAATACGTTTTTGAAATGTCACTGACCTAACTTTTTTTTTTTTTGTGAGTTGTGGAAATGCTTTATGCACTGGCCCTAATTCAATGCATTGGAGTGTAGGACTGGATATTGCTACCTTACCCACTAAAACCACCTCTCGTGTTCCGGAGTTACCAGCGGGACTGCCATAAGGCATTGCTTTGCTGGCAGCTACTACTTTGCTCATTCAGTTTTGCGAACTTACGGGAAGACTTTCGTTATTTCGTTTTGCTCTTTTTGCCTCAGTAAGTTTCCGATACCCGTTTGGACACACCTCCATTTGGGCTCGCTTTCCAGCATGTGCCCTACAATGTTATCTGCTGTGACCTCTTCTGCATCTAGTACAGCCGTCCAGCTGTTTCTTTCTTCTAGCCATCTGGCGCATGCTAAAACCGTGTGTTCAGGCGTGTCTTCCGTCCCACAGTACGGGCATTTCGGTTCAGCTTTCCGTTTAAACCTGTTAAGGTAATTCCAAATACATCCATGGCCGCTGAGAAACTGAGTCAAGTGGTAGTCCACGTTACCGTGTTTCCTGTTTATCCATGGGGTTATTTCAGGGATGAGTTTCCTAGTCCATTCTCCAGTCGGCCCTTCTTCCTGCCACTTTTTTTCCCACTGCGCAATTGTTGCCTCTCGCGCCTTCTTTTTCTGTTCGTTGTTTCGGGCCTCATGGCTCCTCTCCAAAGCCAGTAAATGCAGAGGTATTGTGCTTGCAATTGCAAGCACCGCCTTGGTGGGGATTGTTCTGTAGGGGCACGTTACTCTGATTGCTACCTTTCGTTGTGTTTGCAGGAGAATGTCCTTGTACTTTCGGACGGTTGCCCACTGGCTCCAGACAGGTGCCCCGTACAGAACAATAGACAATACCACGCTACATATTACTTTTCTTTTACTCTATTTGGGCTCTGCCACGTTTGGCATAAGTCTCGCAAGTTTGGCAGTGACACGGTCTGCTTTTTCATAGGCCAAGGCTATGTGTAGGCCCATATTGCAGTTGTGAGCAAAAGTGATGCCAAGGTATCTCAGGCTCTTCTGGCTTGTAATTTGTATGTCGTCAACCATGAAAGTAAATTTTTTTAGCTGTTTTTTGTCCGCAAGAATGACCGACTTCGTCTTCTGTGCAGCAAGCTGTAGCTTCCTTTTACCTAGCCACCTGACTATCCTGCTCGCTGCCCATTCGGCATCATCGACCATATCTTTGACATACATTTCTGCAACGACCATACCCACGTCGTCCGCGTAACCGATAAGGGAAATGTTTTTCGGCATTTTCAGCTGCAGTATGCCGTTGTAACTTACATTCCATAGGGTCGGACCTTTTACTGAGCCCTGTGGGACCCCCGCCGTGACCTCCATCGTATGCTTCTCTCCAATGAGAATGCGTCAGTTTTCGAGATAGCTTCCATTTGTCTTAATTAAGTAATCCGACACTCCTATGTTTTGCAGTTCGTACATGATGTCAGGCCATCGCACGGTGTTGAAAGCATTCTTGACATCAAACGTAACCAGGACGACTATCATCCCCTTTGCCTTGTATTCTTTTGTCAACGCTTGTACCTTCCTGGCCGCGGCAACCGTAGACCTACCCTTAATAAATCCAAATTGGGACTCTGATACGCCCGACTTTTCCTTCAGTTCGATTTGGAGCCGTCTATTCAGGATTTGTTCGAATAGTTTGCCCATCGAGTTCAGGATGCACAGAGGCCTGTAGGCTTTTTCCTCTCCGGGCTTGGCTGGCTTTTCGATAAGGATAAGTCTAGCGGTTTTCCACACTTCTGGAAAGGTGCCCTTGCTAACAAGCGAGTTCAGGGTGCCAAAAAGCGACTCGGGTCTCTTTTCAGCGATCGCCTTGATGACCTCAGGTGGGATACCGTGTGGGCCTGAAGCTTTGCCTGTTTTTATTTTGTTTCCCGCTTCCACGATCTCTTTTACCGTGATTGGGGGGACATCTTCCGGTTGGAGTTTGATACCCGGCCATACCTGCTTTGGGTGCTCGGGAAACAGGTCCTTCGCAATCTGTAACTGGGCGTCGTTGGACAGTTGCCGGTGACAATTTTATAGCCAATGCCCCAAGGATCTGTGTCCACTTCCTGACACAGGGCATCCCAGGATTTCTTTTTGGCTGCCGCTATTGCACTCTTGAGTTGTTTCTTCAGCTGTTTATTGGACTCCGTCAGCTGATCGTCACGCACAGTGTTGCTGTTTCCTCTTTTGTGCGCACGCGTGAGCAACCTCCTTGCACTTACACATTCGTTCCTGATGTCAGCTATTTTAGAAGTCCACCAATACACCGGTCTCCGGTCTCTCTGTTTTTTCCTTTCCTGATAAGTTCAGTGTTGCATGTGTTTGTAATAGCCTTCATTAGCTTGGGCACTGAGTGTTTATATCCTTCCCGCTTTGTCGCTTGGTATATAAAATCGGCCAGCTTTTCTTATAGTACTAGCCCACCTTCTGATTCTCAGGCTTGCTAGGCGTTGAGAGCGTTGCTCGTATACAGATGTTAATGGTGTTGTGGAAGCTTAGGTTTTCTTCTCCACTTACCTCCCACTGGCGTACATGTTTTGCTATGCTGTTCGAGCAGACCGTTACACTAATGTACGACTTGCCACCGGCTCTCTCGAATGTCGGTTTGTTCTCTCTATTTAATATTATCAAGTCGTGTTCTCCCGCCCATTCAGCAAGCAGGCTTCCTTTTTGGTCCTCAGTCGGGGAGCACCAACTGTGTGATTTTGCGTTAAAATGGCCCCCTATCAGCAACCGCTTTGTGTGTTGCTTCAGGTCGCCGCTCAAGTTTGCTAGATTTTGCGCAAAGTCTTCAGGAGTTGTCGTGGGTCTAAAGTAGCACAAGTAGAGTACAAATTCTTTGGCCTCCACCCACACGTATCCTTCCCCGCATCCCGTCTTGGTCACCTTAGTGGTTGCGTTTGGAACGTAGATAGCAGCGTCCGTGCCCTTATCGGCAATCCATCGTGGGCTGGCTTTGGCCAGACTTTGATTTGGTTCGGAGATCAGGGCAAAGGTGGTATTTTCCTCCTTGCACTTCCCAGTTAGTAGATCCGAGGCCTTCTTGCCCCTGCCAAGGTTGACTTGTGCTATTCTGTGCACTGTCATTTTGAGGTGGCTAGCATTACCCTTTCTCTCTTTCTCCTGCGCTGTTACGATTTCCCTGTATGCCGGGCAGCGCATTGACTCTGTTTTGTGGTTTGCGTCATTACAGAGGTAGCACCTAAGGGGGTTTAAGCATTCTTTCATCTTGTGTCCAGGTTCACCGCACTTGTAGCACGCATTCCTTCCGCACTGCACTCTTTTGCCATGTGACCGACTCTGTTGCATTTGTAACACCTGCGGACCTCCTCCAGTTCTCTGACGCGCCATCTATCCCAGCCTTTGCCAACATGTTTAATGACCCGCAGCGCTCTTGCCGTTTTTTACGCCGTTTTTGTTCGTTTTATCGGCCAGTCTAAAGCTTTCTCCTTCCATAAGCGCTTTGGGCTTTCCGAGCGCCGTGCTCAGGGCTTCCTGTATCTTTTTATCGTCAATCGCTTCATCGATGTCCATAATCATGAAGGTCTTGGTTTTTGACCTGACGTTCACTTCGGCCATGTCGCTCATGTTGGTCTAAAGCGCCTCCCGGAAAGCTTGTTTGTCTCCGTCGTCTTTTTCCTTTACCCAGATCTTAACCGTATAGCTGTCTACCCTGTTCATCCTTGTCACGGTGACTCCCTTTGTGTCCACGTTATCTTTCATGTGCTTCATAATGTCCGCATATGTCGCACCTTCCTTAGGGACAATAGTGATGGTTTCTTCCCTGTTTCCGCCTCTCCGGGCCCTTGTTGCGTCGGTGTCACTAGTTTTTGGGTGGTTCGGCTCGTTGCCTCTCCTGAACAGCTTTATCTGAATTCCAAGCTTTCTTCCTACGTGCTCTAAAACGTTCCTTACGTACCACTGGTCATGTTGTCACTGACCTAACCTAATCTAACCTAACCTAACCTAATCTAACCTAACCTAACCTAACCTAACCTAACCTAATCTAACTTAACCTAACCTAACCTAACTCTTCATATTCTTTTATGAGTGAAAGGTATAATTGTTGTAAGTTGCCATCTTTTGCTAATTTTTGTTCTGTTGAATGAAATCGTTTTGCTGCTAACGTCTTGAGGATCCTAACGCTGCTATATTTGGTTTTTTCTAAATTGACAGTTTGACAACAAATTGTCCACTAGAGCTGCGTTGATGCGTATTTTGCACTTCTTTTTTTCTTCAGAAAGATACTTGATATCTTTAATTTCTTTGATTTTCCAAAACTTTTTGATCGTGTCTTGCAACTTTATAACTTCTGCGTTGCATTGTACCACCCTTTGTGAGTTTATTCTGCCTCCTGACACTATCCATCCTAGTTTGGTTTTTTGGAGAAGTAGGCTTTCTTGGCATTGGATGAGACCATCACACCACAGTGCTGCAAGTGCCCTGCTCCAAGGATACCATCTATCCAACCACTAGCATTAAAGTTTGGATTTTTGGAACTCTGAGATGGTAAGTTGTTAGTGCATTGTGATAGCACTAAAAACGTTAATCAAATTCTAAACAAGTTGGTTTTTTGATGTTATGCTTGACTTGCTCAATACCAACTACCGGAATGTCATATAACTGCATTTTAATTTTAGTTTTTTCACAAACTTGTTGCAAAGAAAGTTACTTTGAGAACCGGAATCCAACATCATCCGTGCTTGCTTGTATCGTCCCTTGCCATCCTTGATTTCAATCAAAGCGGTAGCAAACAGCGTCTGGATGCCCAAAGCCTTTGCGTGGGATGCTATATTAGCGTCAATGTGTATCAGAGTGTGATGTCTTCATCCTCGTGACTTGCGTTGTTTTTCCACCACATGTGTCTGGGAATTATAGTATATAATATCAATATTTCACCAAACATTTTATTATCACCTATAGAAAGCAATAGCATGTTTTTCGAGCTAATTGAATAACTTGTTTGAATTGTGTTGAGAATCATAACAAGCGCATTTCGAGGAATCATTTCTGTATTAAACGTTTCCATAAAATATATTCGAATTCTTGAAAATAACTTGCATCCATACATCCATTCATGCAGGCATACTATTTTGGCTTTAATAGACAGTTAGTGCAAATATATCAATTTCGAATTTCTCCGAATTGCCAGTATATATTCTGTCGGGAAATATATGCATACGTTATAAAAGGGAAGAGATATAAATGACCATTAAAAATATTCAATTCTCAGTAAATTTTACCTGACGGAATAAATTTTATTTACATTCAATAAAATGAAGACAATCAAAATTTAATATTAAATCATTTTTTTACCAAACAAATTATAAAACCTTTCTCTAGGAGCATTGGTTGGTTTTTTCAACTCGTTTTACCGGTCATGTTTTCCTGCTCTGTCACATGCTTGTTATCATCGATTACATTTTATTCGTTGTCGGAACTATGTAGCAGGTGCTTTCTCCCTAAAATTGAGAAAATGAATGAATAATCTTTTTAGAAGGCTGTGATAACTTATCTACTTAAGCAATTAATAATTTATGAGTTGAATTTAAATTAATTTGAAAACAATTAATGCATCTGTTAGAAGGAATTATAAAATTAATCTACTATGCTTTACATTATTTAACTATTACAAAGCAAGATATTTGTTAATTACTTTATTGTATATTATAGTTAATAGCAGATCTACAACTTTTTTACAACAATTAAAACATCTGTTATGACAGGCGGACCAGACATACTCTTTTTTAGTAACATACTCTTTTGGAAGTTAGAATACTCTTTACTCTTTTTAATTCAAAATAACAAGAAATATACTCTTTTTTCAATTGTTTTAAGAAAAAATATTTGGGCACCAACTTTTTACTTCAAAATTGTTAATATGATTTTCAAATTATAAATTTAAAAAAAAAAAATCCGGCCATTAATTTGTTAAATTCTATTGCCAACAAATTCAAATCATAAATACTGTAAATTTAGTTTTTAAAACTGTAAATACGTGTTAAACTTTACTGTCAAACTGTTAATTTAATCTTTGAATTATAAATCCGGCTTTTGAACTGTTAATATGGCTTTTAAAAATGTAAATGCAGCCTTTAAAAATATAATTCCGGCTACAAATGTATTAAATACTACTGGCAAAGTGATAATCCAATCTTGCATTCTCTAAATTTAGTTTTTAGAACTAGAATTTATTGCCAATTTTTTTATCCGGCTTTTAAATTAACAATCCGGCCTTTAAAATTGTAAATCGGGCTTATAGAACTGAAAGCCCAGTAACTAACGTGTTAAAATAGTATAAATCTGGTCTTTAAGGTCAAAAATAACAAAATCCTGTCTTAAAATATTAAAAAGTTTTCAAAAAGAATCTGGACAAAAACGGTTAAAAAGTGTAAAATTCTATTTATAAAATGTCAAAAATAACAAAATTCTGTCTTGAAACATTAAAATATTTTCAGAATTCACCAAAATCAGGCCATATACAATTGAATTAGGCTATAAACTGTTAAAAAATGGAAAACTTTATTTTTTTATAAATTATCAAAATTCGGTCATAAACTTTTAATAGGTGGCAGATTCTATTACTAAAATGTGAAACATAACAAAATATCTTCCTAAAAACGGCAAAAGTACAAGATTTAATTCATAAAATGTTAAAAGCAGCAAAAGCTGTTAAAGGGAGCAACATTTTATTTATAAAATTACAAAGTCTGGCCATATAGTATCAAAATATTATTAGAAAACAAAATCCGGTTCTTATCTGTTAAAATGTTAAAAAATCTATTCATAAAATGTCAAAAGTAACAAAATTTAGACAAAAAATGTTGAAAAAAAGCAAATTTCTTTCTATAAAATAACAAAAATACTAATATACTGTTAAAAAGTGCTATTTATGAGATGTTAAAAATAGCAAAATTTGACAATGAAGTATCAAAATATTTTAAGAAAAAACTTTAATCTATTTAGAAGTGGTCATAATGTGATGAAATGTGCAAACATCTATTTATAAACTGTCAAAATTTGGAAAAGAAGTAACAAAATATGATCAGAAAGCACCAAAAGAAAAAAATTCTATTTATAAATAGTCAAAAATAGCAAAATACGGTCATAAACTGTCTTAAAGTACAAATTTCTATTTATAAAGTGTCAAAACCAACAATATTTGGCTATAAACTGTTAAAATCCGGCTATAAATTATCGAAAAATCCATTTTTAATAAAATATCAAAGATGGCAAATAACAGTCAAAAAGTACAAAATTCTATTTATAAAATGTCAAAAATAGCAAACCAAACTGTTGAAAAAAGCAAAATTCTATTCACAAGAAGTTAAAAATAGGAAATTTTGGCATAACTATCAAAATATTGCCAAAAATAAACAAAATTTGGCCATAAACTGTCAAAAGATTCTATTCATGAAGTTATAAAATCCGGTTATAAAATTTAAAAATTTAAAAAAAGCCATAAACAGTAAAAAAGTGCAAAATTCTATTAATGAAGTATTAAAAATAGAAATACCCAACCATTATTCGTCAAAATTAGCACAATTTGGCTATAAAATATAAAAATATTGTCAAAAACTTTTAAAAAGTGCAAAAATTTATTTATGAAACGTCAAAAATAACATAATCCGGTCATAAAGTATAAAAATATTCTCCGAAAGACTTCCTTATATTGTTGAAAAGTGTAAAATTCTATTCATAAAGTTTAAAAATATCAAAATCCGGCCCTAAAATATCAAAATTGTTTCAGAAAATTCGTCCATATACGGAAGTACAAAAAAGTATAAAATTTTATTTATGAAAAGTCCGGACCACGTTTGTTAGTGTGTGCCGTGTACACAAGTTTAGGGGTTGTACCATAAGAGTGTGCATGTGAAAGAAAAAATTAAAAACTTAAAAAGAGTGGGTTTTAGAATGAGTGCATAACAGCGTAACCTTGAAATTGTTCCCAGCTGCAGTTTTTAGTTTGTTTGTGCTATCTGTCTTAATCAGTATTCAGTAAATTTATGGTAAAGTTTGTTTATTAAAACTTAACCTAAATTTATAGCCGCCGCTCGCGCATTCTCATCCGCGCAGCGCAAACTAATATTCTTACCAGTGGCGTAACTTGCTTTTTTTTAATTTGTGATTTTAAATTTTAATTTGTGATTTTATATTTTAAGCTTGTTTTAAACACTCCTTTGTTTTCTTGTGTTATCCCAACCGTGGTCTGCTTTTGTTTGTTTTGTAGTTAGTCACCAGGTGATGAACCGCACCGGTGTGAATTGTGTATCCTTGTATCATCCTTGTACTATTTTTTATTCCTAAATATTTAATCACTTTTATAGTTAAATTTTTATATTTTAAATTTTAATTTATTATGTCCGGTCAAGCGTGCAAATGCAAAAGTGTTGCACAATCTGGCGTAACATGTACTAGTTGTGGAATTATATTTCATAACAGTTGCGCCATTCAAAAAAATGTCACTGTGGTACGTCATTCGAACTTGACGATTCCGAACTTCCCAGGCTTTATAAAGAGACTATCGTACTGTATCAAATTTTGTTAGATGAAGTTCGGTCTAACAATAAATTGCTATTAGATAAAGTATTGTATCTTGAAGAGAAGATTGCAGACAAAGATAAGGTAATACTTGAATACAAAACTCGTATTCAAGAATCTATGCCTTGTGTAGTTACACCAACTATTAATGAGGAAATTCAATTGCTTCCATCTGCAATTAATTCTGTAATTAATAATTCTTCTTCTTCTTTTGCAACCCTTACTGCTCAAACAAAACCTAAACAGAAAGTTCAACCTAAAACCACAACAATTTTTGGTTGTGGTCCAAGTAACGATAAGTTGCAGGCATATGTGCCAAACTCATATATACATGTCTCAAAACTTAAACGCGGAACTAAAAAATCCAATGTTGTTAACTACATTAAATTGAAATACCCCGATATATCAATCGACGCTGTAGATCTAGTTGTACAATCTGGAAGCTACAGTAGCTTTAAAGTCTCGGTTCTAGCCGACCATGTTTGAGCTATTATTTGCAAAGACTTTTGGCCAGCTAACATTGCTGTCAAAAAATTTGTGAGTTATGGTCGTTCACAAAATGTTCCTGCTTCATCTCCAATAGATTTTCGGAGCCTGAATCCTGTCAACAGCTTGGACCCATCTTCAGGAATGATAACGGCTTCTCCATCTACTACCAGAACGTCGGGGGTTTAAAAACTAAACTCAGAAAACTCTTGCTAGCTGTAGCCGTATCAGACTACGATGTGATTGTTTTCATTGAAACCTGGCTTTCTACAGACATCAGTGACTCTAATTTAAATCTAAAAAGCTATCATTTATTTAGGTGTAATCGCTCGGCCCTTACAAGCCCTAAACAAAGCGGAGGTGGTGTTTTAATTGCTATCAAAATTCACCTCAAATCTGTATTACTTTACCCCACGTTTATTAGTGTTGAACATTTGTTTGTAGTTGTTAAGTTTAATCTTGTGTCTTATATAATTTGTGCGGTATATTTACCACCTAATTCAACTAGTGACAAATATCTTGACCATTGTTATTCCGTCGAATCTATTGCCGACGAGTTTCCAAGCAGTAAACTAGTTTTATTGGGCGATTACAATCTACCTGCAGCCTCTTGGGTTAACGATGATTTAGGTATAGGAGTAATTTGTAATGATAGTTACCCTGCTCATTTAGTAGCTAATTTATTTGGGTTCTTAAACTGCGTACAATGCATTTCTATTCCTAATAGTGAGGGTGTTTTTAGATTTATGTTTTACTAACGATCGTGATATTTCTGTGATAGAAGCTGTAGATGTTTTGTTAAATTTAAGCCAACACCATACTGCGTACTTGTTAACTATAAAATGTGATACTACCTGTGATATTTTAAATTGTAATTATGTTTTTAATGATTTTAAACTTGCCGACTACAACGCAATCAATAATTATTTGTTGAATGTTGATTGGACTGCACTATTTTATAACTGTGATATTGATATGTGTCTTGATGTATTTTACTCTGTAATCGATTATGTTATTGATTGTTTTGTCCCTAAAAAACTGTGGCGTGAAAGCAATTTTCTTATTTGGTTCAACAAAGAATTGATATCACTTACTAAACTTAAGAAAACTATACACAAACGTTATAAATCTTCAAAACTATTGTCGGACTATAATGAATTCCAATCTATTCGTACTACGTGCAAAAATCTCAGTGCTTATCAATACGAGCAATATATTTTACAAACTGAAAGTAAAATTCAAAATAATCCAAAACATTTTTGGAGATTTGTTAATGAGAACAAAAAAACTAATGGTTTTCCAGCCACAATGCATTATAAAGATCAAACTTGTAATAATGGGAACGACTTTGTAACTAATTTTGCAGATTTTTTTTCTTCAGTCTATGATAACGAAACTCATCCAACTCCATTGTTTAATTTTAATAATAACGTAATACATTCAAATTTTTTTATTAGTTTGTGTGATGTTTTTAAGGGAATTGAAAACCTTAAATGTAATTTAAGCGTTGGACCCGACGGCATTCCCTCTTTACTGTTAAAAAAGTGCATTTATTCTATTGCAAAGCCAGTGCACTTACTTTTCAATGCTTCATTGAATGAAACTAAATTTCCTCAAATATGGAAACAAAGCTATATTACGCCTTTGTTTAAATTTGGAGCCAAAGAGAATATCACTAACTATAGAGGCATTTGCATTCAATCTGCTATACCTAAATTGTTCGATAAAATTGTAACTAGTCAGTTGCAATGGATGTGCAAAAGCATCTCAATAGAAGAGCAGCATGGATTTCGTGAAGGGCGTTCCACACTTACTAATTTACTCTGTTATGAAAATGATATTTTAAATGCATTTGAATCTAAAGTACAAGTTGACTCAATCTACACCGATTTTTCAAAGGCGTTTGATCGTGTGAGTCATAATATTTTGATTGCCAAGCTCAGTGCTCTGGGATTTTATCATGATGTGACTTCCTGGTTATTCAGCTTTTTGAAAAATCGCACGCAGTGTGTAAAAATTAATAACTTTTTGTCACAGCCCATTCTTGTTTCATCTGGTGTTCCTCAAGGATCTCATTGTGGACCAATTTTATTTTTGCTTTTCATTAATGATATCCCGCAGTATATCAATTCATCGTCATTTCTTTTATTTGCGGATGATTTAAAAATGTATAGAAGAATATCATCTGTCAATGACTGCCATCTTTTACAACTGGACTTGGATTCTATAAATACTTGGTGTTTTATTAATAATTTATTTTTTAATGCTGATAAATGTTTTTCAATAGGTTTCCATAGAACTTTAAGTAAAATTTATTTTAACTATATAATTGACACTAAAGTGTTAAACAAAGTCACACAAATAAAAGATTTAGGCGTTATTTTTGATCATAAACTTACATTTGTTGAACATATAAACATCATGTGCAATCGTGCCATAAAAATGTTAGGATTTGTATATAGAATGTCCGCGGATTTATCAGCCAGTACACTTAAACTTTTATATTGTGCTTTGATGCGTTCGCATTTAGAGTATGCTCCGTCAGTTTGGAGTCCTGTTTATGAAATTCATAACCGTAGTATTGAACAAATTCAAAAAAAGTTTTGTCGTTTAATGTCTTATAAATCCGTCATATTATCTATAAATTATGATTACTGCTACATTGCTTTATTGTACAATTGAAGATTCGCCGCAAAAAAGCTGATTTGTCGTTCTTGCGTAATTTAATTATGTCTGAGATTGATTGTCCGGAGCTACTTGGTACTCTTCCATTCCATGTAGCACCTAATAATAGACATAGCAGACATTCTTTTTTATTTCGCAAGTCTACTCATTCTACTAATTATGGTTTCAACAATCCACTCGGTAGAATGTGTAGATTTGCAAATAATTTGCCAACTGATATTAATGTATTTTGTGTCTCTAAATCTACGTTCAGAAGTCAGCTAAGTCATGCTGACTAATGTCTAATATGTGCGCTTTTATGAATGGTATATATGTATTCTTTATTTTTGTATTGTAAAACATCATTGTTTATGTATATTTGATGTAGATGCAAATGGTAAGATTATACCGTGAATAAAGTATTATTATTATTATTATTAATTAGTCGTTGGGTAAATGATTCAATCTGGACTCAAAGTAAAGTGAAGCTTTGTTGATTCCGCAATTGCGGACAGTCAGAGATTTTGCTGAGTTTATATAAAATGGTGAGGTGCTATGTATTCTCTGTGCTGTTCTATTGGGCGGAGGCATGGACACTAACAGATGCAACAATGAAGAAGTTAGACGCCTTTGAGATGTGGATTTACCGCCGTATCTTACGAATATCATACACACAGCACATAACCAACGAGAAAGTGCTCAGAAGAATGAAAAAGCTAAAGATAGTATCAATAACAGTTAATCAGCGAAAGTTTCAATACTTTGGTCACATTATAAGAAATAGCAAATACCGAATCCTACAGCTAATACTACAAGGCAAAGTGGATGGCAAAAGAGGGCCATGCCGAAGAAGACACTCGTGGCTCAAAAACCTATGTCAATGGTTTGGTCTCACATCCATTGAATTGTTCCGACAAGCTACTAATAAAGTCAGAATTACCATGATGATTGCCAACGTCCGCAACGGATAAGGCACAACAAGAAGAAGAAGAAGATATAAAATGTTGTAAATCTCCATTAAATCCAAGCATTAATTACAACGCAAAAAAAAATTCTTTGTGCTGGGTTTATGTAAAATATTATAACTATCTCTTGGTTGTCTAGAAATAAATTTAGGGGTGGTAAGTTGTAGGTTTTTTTTTTTAATTAAATACATTATGCGGCCAAAAAGGATTAAAATCCGGTTACAAATAATTTAACCAAACACTAAAATTGGTTTATATTCTCAAAATAACATTTAGAATCCAGCTTATAAAAATTAAAATTTTGCTGGAAAGTAATTAAATCCGGCAAAAAACTTTAATAATATCTTTATAATTGGTAATTTTTTTTCATAATCTCAAAAATTTGGTCATTAAAGACAAAATCCGGTTTAAGAAATTTAAAACTTAAAGAAGCGTCTATGGATGTTTTTTAGTTTAGAATATTTTTTCATAAATTTAATTTTTTAATGTTAAAACTTAAAGTATTAAATAAATACAAAATTTGACAAGAAAAAAATAAAATCCGGCCAAAAACTAAGACAATTGAAATGAAAGTAGGTACATAATTTTAAAAATCCGGCTAAAAATACAAAATTGACAAAAAAAAATTATAAGTTACTAACTAAAATAGGTTGTGAAAAAAAGTTATTAATTTTTACACACTGCGTTCGGTTTTTCAAATAGCAAAATAACCAAGAAACCACTGCATTATGAAAACCCAAGGCACGAAGCTTAGCTATCAAAATATTGTGGTTCACACGATCAAAGGCCTTTAAAAAATCGGTGTAAATAGAATCAACTTGAGTTTTGCTTTCAAATGTGTATAAAATGTAATTTTTGTAAGAAAGTAGATTGGTAAGTGTAGATCGACCTTCACGAAACCCATGCTGTTCATGTACTAAAATACTTTTGCACATTCAATGTATTTGACCAGTTATAATTTGATCAAATAATTTTGGGATATCAGATTTAATGCAAATGCCTCTATAGTTTGTAATATTATTTTTAGCACCAGTTTTATGCAATGGCATAATATAAGTTTGTTTCCATACATCGGGAAAGGTAGTTTTATTTAATGAAGCGTTGAAAAGTAAATGTAATGGTTTTGAAATTGAATAAATACAATTCTTTACGAGCATAGAAGGAATACCATCAGGTCCAGTGCTAAGATTAGATTTAAGGCTTGTAATTCCATTAAAAATATCTAGTAAACTGACTAAGAAATTTGTATGAATTACATTTTTATCAAACTTAAACAATGGAGTTGGATGAATTTGAGAATTATAACCGAAAGAGAAAAAATCTGCAAATTTGTTTACAAAATCGTCACTATTAATACTGGTTTGATCACCATAATACATTGTAGCTTGAAAAGCATTAGTTTTCCTAGCTTCATTTACAAATCTCCAAAAATGTTTTGGATTAGACCGAATGTTATTCTCGGTGCGTAAAATGTACTGCTTGTAAAGACGTGCGTTCAGATTTTTACATGAAGCCCGAAGAGAATCAAATTCATTGTAATCAGAAAGAAGTTCTGAAGATATAAATAGTAAAGTAAGTAAAATTAATTCTTTGCTAAACCAAATAGGAAAGTTCTTGTCATGCCACACTCTTTTAGGTACATAACAATCAATTGCATAATACAAAACAGAATAAAATAAATCAACACATACATTAATATCACAGTTGTTAAAAAGAACAGATCAATCAACGTTCAACAAAAAATCATTGATTGCGCTGAAGTTGGCACATTTAAAATCATTAAAAACGTAGTTACAGTTTAAAATATCACAAAAAGTATCACATTTGACATTTATCACAAAGTCATTATGATGTTGACTTATATCTTATAAAACATCTACAGCATTTATCACAGCAATATTATCACAATCATTAGTAAAACACAAATCCAAAAATACATCCATACTATTTGGTATAGTTATACATTGAACACAGTTTAAAAATCCAAATGAATTAGCAACTAAATGTCCAGGGTAGTTTTTGTTGCAAGTAACTTCAGTTCCAAATTCATCATTTAGCCACGTTGCTTCTGGTAAATTGTAATCTCCCAGTAGAATTAATTTACTATTAGGAAAGACATCAGCAAAAGATTCAACGGAGTAGCAGTGGTCAGCATATTTATCGATAACCGAACGAGGGGGTAAATAAACTACACCAATTATGTACTATACAAACTTAAAGTTGACAATTACAAACACATGTTCAACACTTAGATATGGCGGATGTAGTAATGTATGCTTTAGATGACTTCTAACCGCAATCAATACGCCACCTCTGCTTAATTTAGGGATAGTTAAATTAGACCGATGACATCTTAATGGGTTATAGCTAGTTAGTCTTAGTTCTGAGTCAGTGATGTCTTCAGAAAGCCAAGTTTCGGTTAAAACAATAATGTCATAACTTGACAAAGCTACAGCTAACAAAAGTTTTTTTAGTTTGGTTTTTATACCTCCAACGTTTTGGTAGTAAATTGAAAAGCCGTCTAAAAATCCCCTGCAGGAGTTGCTGGTAAATTTTGTGGTCGGCCATAGTTAATAAATTTCTTGACGGCAATGTTTGCCGGCCAAAAGTTTTTAAAAAGAACTAAACCATCTTGATCGGCTGAAATAGATACTTTAAAGCTGCTATAGTTTTCAGATCTCATTACCAAATCAACAACATCAATCAAAACAGATGGTAGTTTAGCGTTCATACAGTTTGCAATTTCATTTTTATTTGTTCCACGCTTAAGTTTTGACACATGAATATATAAAGGGGGAACGTAGACTTGTAGCTGGTCATTATCTGGACCACATCTAAAAATTGTTGTAGTTTTGTGCTGTACTCTAGGTTTAATTGATTGTGAACTACTAGTAGTGGTAGAAGTACTGGATAGAATTGTTTTTGCCGGTGGCAATTGAATTGACTCCGTAATAATAACAGACCTAATAGAAGTAGACGGCAAGATTTTAAGTTTAAAATTTCTATATCCTTCAGAGCTATCTTCTCCTCCAAATAAGAAATTTTATCAGTTAAAAGTTTATTGTTAGAGCAAACTTCATCTAACAATACTTGATACAACATGATGTTTTCTTTGTATAGTTTGCATAAATCAGATTCCGATTTAAAATCAAATAAAACACCACAATGACATGTTTTGTAGCAAATAGCACAGCTATTATGAAAAATAACTCCACAACCACTACAAGTAATTCCAGATTGTGCTATACTGTTACATTTGCAAAGGCCAGTCATAGTAAAAAATGCAAATGTAAATATAAATGTGAATAAAATAAAATATGTAGGAAAAGGTTTAAAACAAGGAGACAAATTTCACACCGGTACGGTCTATCACCTGGTGACTCACTTTAAAACAAACACGGATAGACCACGGAAAGGTTACAGTAAAGACAACGAGATAATTAAAAACAAACTTTAAAATAAAATTATAATATAAAATCACAAATTAAAACTCTATGTTACGCCACTGGTACAAATAGTATAAAAATATGCCGCAAACGGCGTGGATGTTGCAATAATAATTAACGGTTAATTTATTAACAACAATGCACATCAAGAATATCGCTGCTATAAGGAGTTAATAATTAGCATATATAACTACTTACACAGTCAACACAAGATGTGCCAAGAAATTTTTAATTAAATAAACTTAATAACACACAAAATCACAATAGCACCAAAATAATAACAACACACGACACAGTGGCGTTACGATTTGTGAAATAGCTAAAAAATAATAAAATCCTGTCATAAAATTAACAAAATTATGTTATACTCTTAAAAATCTAGTCATAAAATACAAAATTCAGCGCAAGAAAATTAAAATCCGTCCATAAAGTAATTAAGTCCGGTCAAAACAATAGTAATCAGATTAAAACTGGTAAAATACAAACATAATTTTAAAAATTTTGCTGTGAAATTTCAAAATATTATCAAAAAACACTCAAATAGAAAAGTGCAAAATTCTACTTACAAAATCTAAAAATTAAAATTATTAGGGATATAAATTGTTAAAAAGAGCAAGATTCTATTCTTGAAATGTCAAAAAAGCAAAATCCGCCTAAAATTTGTTGAAAAATAAAATGTTTTTTTTATACAAGGTGAAAACTATTAATCCGGTCATGAATTATCAAAATATTGCTGTAAAGCACCAAAATTCGGTCATAAACTGTTAGAAAAGTGCAAAATTATATTTCTAAAAACTAAAAAATTGCAAAAACCGGCCACAAAGTATCAAAATATTGTCAAGAAGCACCAAAATCTAGTCATAAACGGTTAAAAAGTGTTGAATTCTAAAATGAATTTGCAAACCATAAACTTTTTAAAAATTTCAAATTTCTTTTTATTAAAAAAAAGTAGCAAAATCCAGCTATGAAATATCAAAATAATGTTAGAAAACATGTCAGAAAGCACCAAAATCCGGCCATAAACTATCAAAACGTACAAAATTCTATTTATGAAATAATAAAAATAACAAAGTCTGCCTATAAAATATTGATTCTATTTATAAAACGACAAAACAGCAATGTGCTCGTTTTAAGTTTAAACTTTATGGGTGTGTAAGTTGAACTTGTGTTTTTGCCCACCTACCCAAGTGATTCAATATTTTGATTCACAAACGCCTGGGTGGGTGGGCGTTAACACAAGTTTAAATCACACACCTTATCTAACCTAACATAACTTTTTTTTTTTTAGAGATAGAGTACGAATGCTTTATGCACTATCTCTTCAATACAGAGGTGTGTGGGACTTGTTCCCTAATTCAATGAGAACCCTACCCACTAACCTTTCTCTCTTTCATCTCTCCCAATTCCATGGCATCTGCTTTTGCATTTCTTCATTTGACCAGGTTTTAATTATTTAATCTGCTTCTTATTGTTCTAATTTTGCTCCTCTTCTTTCTCTCCAATCTTTTCATCTTCTTCTTTTTTTGTTATAATCTTTTCAATCATATTATTGATGATATCCCATTTTGTGCTACTAGGTTAATCACATTGTCGGCTCTAATTTCTAGTACAGTCTCCGCCACTCTTTTTTCACCTTTTCATTTTGGGCAGACCAGCAACGTATGTTGAGCTGTGTCTACCCCATCACAATATACACATTTGGCATTGTTAGTTTTCTTATTTTTTTTTTAAGTATGCCCTGAAACATCCATGTCCTGTTAAACACTGTGTTAAGGAATATCTAATTTGCCCGTGTTTTTTTTCTATCCATATAAAATGTTTGGAATTAGTTCATGTGTCCACTTTCCTTTTCCATCAGACTCCCACATTCCTTGCCTTTTTATTAAATTCTCTAATCTAATTGCTTTTTCTTATTTATCTTTACCCTATGTAATTTGTCTTTCTTCTGCCAAAAGCAAGTATGGAATAGTTCTAACCAATACCATTGCACTCATCATTGGAATTGTTCTATAAGCACGACAGATTCTGATAGCAACGTTTCTTTGTAATTTTTTTTCTTCAGTAATACTTTCGCATCTTGGCATTATCCATAATACAGATGCTGCAACCAATTTTGCTTTAGCTGTTACTCTTTTGACATGTTTCCCAAATTTTAAAAATTTATCAATAGTTATTCCTAAATATATTTAACTATTTTTTGGCGTAATTTTATCATTTCCCAATTTAAAATTTACATCTCTGAATTTTTTTCTTCCAATAATTAAAATTGCTTCAGTTTTTTTTTGTTACAAGCTTGACTTTGTGGTCAATCATCCATTGATTCACTTTTTCTAAGCATTTATTTGCTGTAACTTCCAATACATCCGTCGTTTTCTTCATAATTAGCATAGCTAGATCGTCAGCATATGCTAAAAGAGTTACTTTTTAAAGACATCAATTCTAAGTAAATCATCATAATGGATATTCCATAGATTGGGACCCAGTACCGAACCCTGTTGTACACCCCCGTCAGTTCATACTTTGTACTTTTTTCATCAATAATTGCTCTATTTATAAAATAACTCTTAATTATTTTTATAACATAATATTCATAAAATGTTAAAATCATAACTGTCAAAGTGTAATTTTGATAAAATGTCAATAACAGCAAAATCTTGTTATAAAATACAATAATATTTTTAGAAACAATTAAAATTTTGTCATAAATTGTTGAAAGTGCAAAATTCTGATCATAAATTGCTAAAAATAACAAAATCCGGCCATAAACTGTTGAAAAATAGAAGATTTTATTTATAAAATGTCAAAAATTGCAAAACCCGGTCATAAGCTGTTAAAAAGTACAAGATTCAATTCATATAATGTGAAAAACAAAAAAAATCAATTATAAAGTATAAAAATATTGTCAGAAAGTACCATTTTTTGAACATTTATGGTGAAATGTTCAAAAAATGAAAAAATTCTGTCATAAAAAATTAAAATATTTTCCAAAAAAGCCAAAATCCGGCTAAAAACGGTTGAAAAGTGCAAAGTTTACATTCACATTTTAGATTTAGTATTTTTCACAGTTGATCATCATATTTGACAGATAATTTTTAACAAATGATCATCTTAGATCGTGTATTTTTTGACAGATGCTATTTAAGATTTGGTAATTTTTGACATGTTAGATTAAAGAAATTGTTTTTAACAAATGATATACTTGTTAAAGTACTCGTGTGGTAAAAATATTACGGTAATTGACGTTTTTTAAAATTTGCAAAAATTTTATTTAAATTAAATTCTCTTATCTTTTGCTAAAAATTTTACAAAAACATATTGTGTCAGATTTGAGATCAGGCGTTTTTTTTGTTTAAACATTAGATTTTAATAATGAAATTAAAGATGTTGGTTTGGGACCAAAAAGTACAACTTAGTTAGCCAGTTGTTGGAGTGCAGGTTTTTCTGATTTAGAATAAAAGGATTTAATAGTAGAAAGGTTAAAAACATCTTTTTTACTAGTAAAAATCTTGTTATGAATTATAATATATATATCCTTATGTTGTTGGCTCGCTCTTGGACACGGAGGTGTATGGGAATTGTTCCTGTTATTCAAAAATTCTGTCACAATGAACTGACATAGTTGCTGGTTATTTTGACCGAATTTTAACACAAATGTTCAAATAAATACCAAACACATTAGTTAAAAATTTGCTTATTATTATCTACTGTTAACTTTTGGTGCTAACTAAAATTTAATAGGTTTCCACCAAAAGAACAACATGAAAGTACAAAACCATAATATACAAAATAGAAATTGAATAAATTAGACAAAAAAGTAAGCATGAATTTAGAAAATACAATAAAAATTACAACATTTATTAGATATAAAAAATTACAAGTAAATAAATTCAATGTAATAAAAAACCTACACATTAACATAATTAAATTTTTGTTAAACTTGCAGATAAAATCTTTTAAAAAGTTATTTGAGTGATGGGCTAAGGTGTGATAAAACGTTTACATCTGAGCATGGAAACAGTATTTATAAAAACAAAAATGATCTGATTTTAATTCAATATTTTCATATTACAGAATATAGAGCTTAATACAGATTTCAAACTAGTACAAACGCTAAAATATAATACTTTATTACCAATTTAAAATATTTAAACTAAAAAATAAATGACTCGCAATAAATTTTTTTTTTATAGCGGCATCTAAAATATAAATAAAAATTCCATTCAGGTACGTATTTTGGCTGTCAACTTTCATAAGCCATCAACTTTATAATGTTTTGAGAAAAGTCAATAAATATTTACCCTTATAAAATTCAAGCCGGAAATTCTATTTGTACCATTTACGTTATAAGTAGTTTGCTTTAAAAAATAAAAGACATGTGACGACAATAAAATCGGATTTTATATTTGCTGCGTTTCATATAATAATTACATTCCCAAAGCTTAATGTCCACAAATACCCAAATTTATAAACTCTTAAAATTAAAGTACCTCTTAAGATTTTAATTAATTTTCTTGGTGCTATTTATGCATATTGTGAATTTGTGCGTTTTATATTTCTCTTAGAATTCTCTAATCATATATTTAATGTAATAATAGATTTAATTTAAAATTATGAATTAAATAAATTGTACTTTTTATACCTGGATTTACTGCAAGGGTAATCTTTTAATCCAATCCCTTTAGTAACACTTAAAACATGAGGATAAACAGAAAACATAAATCCTGTTAACCGAATTAACGCTAAATTGTGGTGGACGAAGAGCTGCTGGCTATACATTTCAAAATTCCACACATAAATTGTGAACTAATTAATAATAGCTTGAACATTCTTCCAATAATTGTCAAATCTATTCATGTGTGCATATTACTAAAATTATTAATAATATGATCATATGAAAATCAATCTGATCATTACAAAGCAATATCCAATTGTAAAAATAACAGCACCATACAAGTAAATTGCTGTTTATTAAACAATAATGTAAAGTTATGTAACTATTAAAACAATTATATTTTAAAATTTAAAAAAGAATTTTATACAGGGTGTTAAAAAAAATCTTCATTTTGCTCACTAGTTGGCTGTCGAGCGACCACAGTTTTAGGCACGTATTGATTGCGTAACTTAATAGGTTGAATAAAATTTTGTTTTCAATCTACTCTTGGACGTAGGCTTTTTAGTACATTTTCATATCAATCTTGGGTTTTGTTGAAACAATTCCTCCCTGCAGTTGATCTAATATTGTCTATTTAACTCTTTTGTGGCCGGTCTCTGCCCATCTATGCATTTCTGCTAGTTCTTTTGGATTGCTTGATATTAAGACGATCTATCTTTATAATAAAGTTTACAAACGCTAATTTCTTTTTTCCTTCCTTCCTGGTTTATTGTAACTAGGCAGTTAGATTGGTTTGATTAAGGTTTTCTTGGTACGTAACAGTTTTTGACAAACCTGATGACATTTTTAGTATTTTTCTTTTCTGGTCTGGTCTGATGTGACCAATAAGTTGAATATAATGTTGTGATCAACAGTTAGATCTTTTTCTTTTCTTGGTTTTTATTTTATTGAGGAGACATAACTAATATTATTTGGAATTAATTTTTGCAAATGTGTGTAACTTAATTTTTCTAGACATGTTTTGGTCTGCAATGATGTTGAAAAAATCAAAAATGCAAAAAAAATTTTGAATGGCTATGGCCAACAGGCTAATCAACTTGGTTTACCAACAAACCCAACGAATGGTGGAAAGAACCGAATTTACGGATTTCTAACACCTACGTGAGACGGCTACCCAAATCAAAGCCAAGTTGGCTCAATTTTGAATCGAACGCACTAACGAGCGCCGGACACAACCGCACAAAGATACTCTCACAACCTCTTCTCAGTCAAAAAACGAACAGTGGATTGATTGAGCGTAAATACGACGCGAGCATCAATTCCTTCTCAAAGATCCACATCACCTACCAAGGAACCAAAGCACTTTACACCAGACTGACTTTGTAGTCCACCAGACAAACCTAAACAGCAAACTATCCGTGACCGGGAAAGCAACCGTACACGTTTAGGTCAGCATCCATCAACAACAAGTTACATCTTTGGCAAAGAAACCATTTTGGGTCACCCATGGCTCATACAACATACAGCACTTTGCTAGCGGCCGATTACTTAAAACTAGACTTATCCACCAGATATTGGCCGATTCCTATGCAACCAACTAACCAACATCTGACCGCCTTTGCAACACTTGACAAAACAACCTACCACTTCAAAGTCATGCTTTTTGGCCTTAAACATGCTCCAGCTACCTTCCAGAAATTGATAGCTAAAGTATTGTCGGAATGGATTGGCAAGTTTGTGCTTGTATTTCTCGACGACATTGTGGTGTATTCCACCAACTACCAGGATCATGGAACGCTTGCAGAACGGGTTACGTTCCAACTGGAAAAAGTGTAATTTTGGTTTAACAGAGATTGAGTACATAGAGCACAAAATCACCGCCTAAGAAAACAACCCGCTAGAGTATCAACTCATCCGGAACCACTCCCGGTCTACAACCCAACAACAATTTTGCAGCTTTATGGGTATTTCCACGTGGCTCCAAGAATACGTGAACAATTTTGCGGAGACTGCCGCTTCTCTGACTGATTTGCAAGGGACCAAACGTCCGATGGGACAAGACGGCTAAACAAGCGTTTATTACTGTTAAAACAATTGTCCTTCAAACCGATGCAAGCAAGGTGACAGAAAACAGAAAACGTATTATTAGCTACGCCAGCTTAAGGTTTACTCCTACCAAACAACGTTTCGATAGCAACAAACATGAATGCTACGCTATCACGTGGGCAATTAAAAAATATCAAACTTACTTAATAGACTGTAGATTTCTTTTAAAAATTGACAACTGAGCGTTGGTATAGTTATCCGGCACACAACCTTCAAATTCATAAAGTAGTCTTTTACTTTCGACATCAAGCATACGCAGGGAACCAAAAACCATCAGCCGGATGCACTATCCCAAGCGCCCGACAATGAAGACGATCTAGACCAACTAATGCCGCCCGACGTCATAGACCTCTTGGCCAGCGTAAGGAGACTATACTACTGACTATCACGACAAAACCAAGGTTGCAAAGGAGTCATTGCACTTCAGCCTTTGGGGGTAAAGATTCTAGCCAACCGAATGCTCGCAAGTGCGTAACATTTTGGCCGGGTTACGCCAACGGTTGGCCAACCCGGGAGTAGTAGTATGCCCAAAAGGCCGTTGCTTTACAGTTTCATCACAATAGCCGCCTCCGAAAACCGGTACATACTGACAGTTATGGACATGTGCCCTCGCTGGATAGAAACGTTTGCCATGCATCACACTACCAGCAAAATTACCATAAAAGCTTTAGACCAGCAAGTTTTTTACCGGTTTGAGTATCTAAAAATCATCCTGAGTGACAACGGTCCTTAATTTGTAGGCCGCAAATTCGAAAAAGCAACCGTAAAGTGAAAATGCCGCCATCATACCACAGCAACGTATCACCCGCAAGCTAATCCCGTAGAGATCCCGCGGAGTTTAAAAAATCCCTTTGGTGTTTGCTAGACAGTCTTACTGCTTCTAGCCATCTTTTAACTCCGCCGCCAAACTAAAGCGGCCAGCAACCTCACTCTAAGTGAAGCCCTACTGGGAGCTTGGGACAAGCTTTGCGGAAACTTGAGACCGGAGGCTGCAAAGAGTTTGGCAGCGACAAACCACGTACCGCTGACGGCAATACTCCAAGCGGCGTAACGCCGCCATCAAATATCAACCCAGAGACAAAGTCTTGGTACGCGGACAAAAACAAAGACTAGCAGCCAAATGGATGGGTTCAAAACGATTAATTACAGTGGCCAAAAAACCTTTTCTCACTGGGTCAAAAACAACCCGCGGCGCCCTCCCGTGAAGATCTACGACGACATGAGGCCAGCTCCACTACCAGCCCAAACGGCCCAGAACAGTTCAACCCTAGGATTAATCTCCTAGAAGCACCACCGGACGTAAACTCCAACCGTCCACTATCCGCGTTACCGAGTGAACAAGACCTAACAAGACATAGTGTAACCTTAAACTCAACTGTGACTGGCAAACCGCACGACGTTTGTGTTAAATTTTAGTTTGCAATTGTCAAACTTATACGACTTCCTGGTGCTTTACACCAAAACAAACATTAATGCGACCAACGAGGTGGATAGAGGTACGGGCTTGCCGGATTTCAAAAAAAATAGGGGGGATTGTTGAAACCGCGCGACTTTAACTAAACGCCGCCACCACAAAGTTGTAAAAGATTAAGGTGCTTTAAATAACTCAACAACACAAACTGATCAATAAAAACAAATTAATAAATTAACATCAAAAACATTAAGAGATAACACTAAAATTTGGATACAACTGTTTGAGGAGTCCTGCGTCTTTCAAAAATTGAACGCACTTTCCCATAAACTTTTTTTTGTTTGATAAAATGGACGCCACGTTGTTAGGGAATTTGAGCCAATTACGGTAGAAAAAGTATTCTCGGAAATATTTCAAAATGTGTTTCACACGCGGTCAAGAAATACAAAAAAGTCAAGTTGATATGTCTTATGCACAAGCGACATAAGGCGACCTCTTCTCTCCTGCTGAGATCTATCAGCAAGACTTCTATGCAGTCACAAAGAGCTTAATTTCTTTTAGTTTGGTCTTGAAGCCGTTCCATACTTTTTGCCAATTTTTTATGTCTTTTGAAATTACGTATCCTTTGAAGTCATCAAGTTTTACGGAAATGTTGTCTGTAGGATCTGCGTCAGCTGCCTGACGGGCTGCTTTAACGGCCAGCTTGTTGCCTTTGATACCCACATGACCTGGTGTCCAGACAATGATAACTCTTTGTACAAACCCGGTCGGGCGGAATATTGAAACTTAAACAAGCAGCGCCAGAGCCTGTAAAGGGTGGTCCATTTAGTGGTCTGTTTATAAAAATTCAAAAAAATGAACAAAATTTAATTTTTTTGGTATATTATTGGTTTATTCAAAAGAGCAAACATTTCTAACATAATTTTGTTCATGTAGCTACTTCGGCTGGCTTTGTAGTAGCGCGTCTTGTTAACCCAGTTTTTCAAAACCTTAGTGACGGTTTCTGGCTCTATCTCACAAATAACTTGCTTGATATTTGGCCTAAATTGTTAATGGATTGTATGCATAACATCGGTCTTTTACGGCACAACACAAAAAAAGTTTGCAGCTCCGAGGTGGCCAATTAACATTGCCAAGACGGCTGATAACATTATTACCAAATTTGGCTTGCAAAAGAACGATTGTGGCATGTGCTGTGTGGCATGGCGTGCCATCCTTCTGAAACCAAAATTTGTCCATGTCTTCAACTTCTGGCTACAAAAAATTGTTTATTATGCCTTTGTTGCGCTCACCGTTGACCAAAACGGCGTTTTCATCAGCATTTAAAAAAAAAATGATTGGAGCGGTGGCTCCAAAATCCGCACCAAACTGTCACTCGTACAGGTTTTCCAATCCTCAAATGCGACAGTTTTGTTTGTTAACATAGCTGCCGAGATGAAAATTTGTTGCTTTGTTAGAAAAGATGATTTTTCAAGCAAAATCGTTGTTCATTTCGAGCTGCTCTAAGGCCCAAACTGAGAAGCAATAACAAATTGGATGGTCGTGTGCTTCTAATTGCTGAGTCAATTAGATCTTATAAGCAAATAATGCAAGGTTTTTGTTCAAAATTTGCATCATGGCGAATCGATGTTCCAGGACTGAGTTGCACACTCTTGGCTACGGCAGCCACATTCTTGTCAGTGCGCACCATACGACGGCGGAGACCATGTGTGTAGGCCACTAGCATGCCAGTCTTAAGAACTTTTTGCACAGGATTGCGTACAGTACGCGCGGTGGGGCCATATTTTGTGTAATTTTTGTTTTCAATAAACGCACTGTTTGGGCTACACAACATTGACTTTGGAAATATTTGCAATATTTTCAAACTTTGTTCAAGCGTAAAGCGATTCATTTTGTTTTGCGGAGATATAATACTAATTTTCTGTCACGATTTCCTACGGGAAAGACCTGTCATTGTCAAAAAAACAAATGATTAAAAAGATACCACTAGATGGACCACCATTTATACTGAGGATGGCACTCAGCAAGTCAAAATACAGCTGTGAGATGACGTCTCACAGTAAGCATGGCTTTATGCAATGCATATAATTCTGCGGTGTATTCTGAGGTCTTTTTGGGAAGAGACTATGCCGTACCGTCTATAACAAAAGCAGTTCCTACTTCCTGGTCCGTTTTTGAACGAAGAAGAGTTTGAGTATTCGGCAACAATTTCTTGAAACTTGCTTCTCAAGACGTTGGAGCAAGTTTCTCGTTTGTTTTGAGAAGTTAGATTTAGGCGAGATTTTATTCTCGGCATAAACCATGGTGGAAACTTGCCAGAGGTGACCTCGAATACCTTTAGATAAATTACATTGAAGCTTCTCCAGCTCTTGCACTTGGAAATGCTCTCGTAGCGTATCCAATGCTGTTGTAAACTGTCTAGGGCTTTCAACCTGGATTTTATGAGTATACCAGAGTCTTGTTCAACCGCAACATTACCTCTCTCCACGCACTTCAGTTGATGTTGGCCAAGCACTAATAAATAATAATGCAGGGAATGATAGCTGGTAGGCGAGGGCCAGGTCGCAGAAAGACGTCCTGGTTGAAAAACCTACGACAGTGGTTTGGGGTCAGCACTACTACTCTTTTTCGTAGAGCTGTCAACAAGACCCAAATAATGTTGATGATCGCCAACGTTTGTGGAGGACAAGGCACGTAAAGAAGAAGAAGAAGAAGCACTTGATCACGTTTAAGGCTTTTTTGCACTTTGTGACCAATTCATTAATATGTGCCCAAAAGGATAGGGTCTTATCGAGCACAAACCCTCAGAAACGTACGTACGTGATTTTAGAACCCATTAGGACAAGCGCGGGGTCACGATAAGGTTTTCTGAAGCGACAAAAATAGACATAATGTTTTTGATCTAGCGGTTTCCACTCTTACTTTAAATCTTGCATAAATGGTTCAAAAAAGAGGCATTCGGCCCCTGAATCCCAAGCGTGCAGCTTCTGCAAAACTTTATAACGCCAAGTAATGTCTTTTTGCCAATAATATATTACAAAACAGTCATTCACTTACATAATTTGAAAATAAATACTATAAGAACATATTTTATTTTACAAAACTAAAATTGTATTAAATATCTTAATTATTATAAAAAATTAAAACTTTTGTAATTATGTGTGTAATATAATATTGCAAAACGTATAACGTTATTGAATCTCTCGACTTATGTTGAAGAGTCAAAGCTTGTGGGAACTTTCTACACTAGTCCAGGATTATTCAAGTATCTCTCAGGAAGCACATATGCATTTTAGTCTGTGGTATCAAAACTATTTGAACAATATCAAAACTATGCCCAGTGCTACATAATAGCAGATTTCCATAATAATAAAGGTTTATATAGCATATTCTCTGTGTAATATAATCTAAAATATTAAAAAAATAAAAGACTCTTCAATATATTTTATTAATTATTTAATCTTACACTGTGATATCAAGAAGCTTATATCATATTCAAAGTGATCTAAGAAAATAAAAGTGAGTAAATTTTAACTGAAGAGTGTAATTATGATTAAAAATAAATTTTCTCATATATACTTTGTTAAAAATTCATATTAATTTTCCAAGATATAATGTATCAGAAATAATATTGAGCTCTAGTCGAGTTCTAAGCACTAACATTTTTTAATTAAAACAGGTCAAATTTTTAATTAACTTCTATAGATGATACTGATTATTATCCTAACAACTTTATCAAACAAAATTTTATTTTCATAAATATTTTAAACTGAAATTTATATAAAATTAATTTATATTATAATTTGTGTTTTATTGTATAAAATTTAGTCAAGAGCCATTGTTTAATGTTAAGTGGATTTGTCGTTATTTGTAAATTAAACAATCAAATTCATACGATTTATGTTACATTGCATATAACGAGTTATTTAAAATTATAATAATATAAAATTTATCAAATAAATTAGTAATTACAAGCTGTACAAAAATTCCTATCAATAAAAAAAATGAAATTATTTTATATGTATGATCCAAAGCTAATTTTGTTGAAATACGTTTGATTCACCGCTGTTCGATTTATGCTGCGCCGCCGTGTAACGCGTTGTCAGGCAACGTGTTGCTTCCCTTGCATTGTATGGCACCGCACCAATAATCTCTTATTTCAAGGGACGTGATATTATGATATATTTCCAGCAGTGGCGTAGCTTGCATAAAAACGTACAATTTTGTAATTTAACTTAATTTTGTAGTGATATTGATATAAAAATATTGAGAGGCGTATGCTAAACATAATATTAGATTAAAATTAATTAAATAATATTAAACAATGCGTACTTTTACCCTCTGATCGTAACTGCAGGCTGCATTGCATTATAATGCGAGAACTGCGCCTGAACAAAATAATTACATAACATTTTATTTTTATCAGCTATAACATGGAGTTTTAATTATGATCAAAATAATTTTCTCACTGCAGATTTATGCTGGCATTGCTTGAAAAAGTAAGTTAATTAATTTATCTAATTGCAATTAAAATATAATTTAATATAGAGTTTGTATTATTTTAGTATATTTTCTTAACACTAATTAAAAGCTTAACTGAATCACGCTAGTCTTTTTTACGTGTACATTTTTTATCTTGATTAATAGCAAATTAACTTTTAGAAAAATTTAACAAAACACGCACATTATTAAATATTTCTTTCTTGGCCTCATATCTCATTGTACGAAATAAAAAAGGCAATTTTATGGAATTTATATTGCTTTATTGTCTTTATTGTATTAATTATGTTTGTTAATTAATAAAGAAATATTTAGGTATAAGAAAAGTATACAATTATTTTTGCATAAAATAAATTATTATTAAGACAAACTAATTATTAATATAATTGATGGTTGTGACCCCTACTACGCGATAATTCATGTTTATGAAATAATAAAACAATTTACTATGTTTTTTATCACAAAATTGTTTGTCTTATTCTTTCAATTTCTTGGCTAAATTGGCTATTTCTTGCTCTCATTTTTTCCTTCATGCATTCTTGTAAGATTTTCTTTATATTTCATTGCTCTTTTTCCAGGTTCTACTCTTAACTTATCTTTTTTGACTTTCTCCAGCACAATATATGCTAGAGTTTCTCTGTTTAAACCTACCACCCATCTCCACTACTTTACATGTATTGCTTCTAATTTTTCTTGTTTCTTCCATCCCCATACTTCTGACCCATTCAATATCATACTCCTAACTAAACTATCAAACATAAGACCTTTTATTCTCATACACTAAATTTTTTTTTCACTTCCTTCCCCAAACTTGTCCCACTGCTTTATATGCTTTTTGAACCATCTCTTTAATGTGCTTGCTCTCGCTGTTATTTGTGATTTTTACTTCCGTAATAACTTGCCTATTCTATTTCCAGTTTTTTGCTTTTTTAACTTCCACCCCCTTTTCTGAACACCATAAGTTTTTTATCATGGCCAACAAATTAAAATCCGTTCCTATAATTACTACTAAATCAGATACAACTACTCCATAAATCATCTGACTAACACTGTTATTGCTGCTCGCCACGAGGCTACTACTTACTGTCCCTCCAGGCCAGACAACTTACTCGGCATTTCAAACAGTCTAGAAGACACCTAATCCGCCAAAAAATAGGTTCCGATTAAGATGGCAGAGGTCCAGAAATTCTGAAAACAGATACCACTTTAACCATCTTCAAAACCGCGTCTGGCAAGAATTAAGAAACCACAAATCAAAGAGTTGGTCCTACTTTCTTGGCGAAATGGACAAAAATAAACCTTTATTCTAAAATATATTAAAATCACTTAGGAAAAAAAAGACCTCTATACCAGCGATTTACGGTCTAAACGGAATCAAAGACACCACTGAAGATAAAGCGAAAGCTATGGCTGATAGCTTAGAGACTCAATGCTTTCCTAACTACCATGATGTTGACTTAAATCACATCGACAACATCCACCAAAAAATTTATCGTATTTGGGCCATAATCTTCATCAACAACTCTATTTACTTTAAACCTTTAGAAATACTCACTATTATCAAAGAACTCAAAAAACGCACAACTCCAGGTCCTGATGAAATCTCTAACGCGGCCTTCAAATTTCTTTCAAAAATTCCAGTGCTAATTATCATCAATATTATCAACAGCATTTTTAGACATTTTTACTTCCCTACCATCTGGAAAAGAGCCACCATGTTGCCCAAACTTGGTAAAGACCGCACGTTTCCGCAAAACTATTGCCCGATAAGGTAAAATTACTGAAAAAACTATTCTTGCAAAATTAAGAGATCACACCGAAGCTCAAAATCTTATACCATTTTTTAAGATTAGTTTTTGACCTATACTTTGAATCACCAACAAGATCTTAGTTGGTTTTAACACCTACAGAACAACCGGTGCGGTTTTTCTAGACATCGAGAAGGCCTTCAATAAGGTATAGCATGAAGGCTTAATCTGGAAATACTATCACTTAAATTTTCCGATACGACTAACCCAATTAATCGCCTCATATCTAGAAAATTGCACGTTTTTATCCAAATAAACAAGACTATCTTTATCAACCGACTCATCTTGGCTGTACTTCCTCAAGGCTCAAACTTGTCTTCACTATTATTCAACCTGTTTGTCTCGGACATCTTGGTACCTAATAATCAAGCTTCCATTGCCCAATACGCAAATAACACGTCTCTACTGTATACCTCTAAAAATACCAAAGTGATCACTTCCCGATTACAATCTTCACTAGACATCTTGGACAAATGGCTACTAAAATGGCAAATCATAGTCAATCACCAAAAAAGCAACGCTATAATTATTTGGCACCGTACTTCTTGCAGATCCAGCGGGACACGCAGTCTCAACAACATACCAATTCCATGGATTATTAACGTCAAATACCTAGGCATCCACCTCGCAAACGACCTCCGATGAACACAACACATAACAGCTGTCATCGACAAAACTAGCTACTAATGTTTTACAAAAAATTTGGTTTAGCATTAAAAACCAGATACGTCTTTATAAAACTGTAATCAGGTCACAAATTTTCTACGCCTGCTCCATCTGGACTATTACATCCAATTCCAACTGGATTAAAGCAGAAGTTTGCTAATCTAAAACTCTGCTACGACGGCTACTCAATGCTTTATGGTTTATTTGTAATTTCACCATTCGTAATGACCTCAACATATTACCGCTTAAAGAAACAATCACTAAATTAGCTCAGTCTTTCTTCACAAAGACACTATCACATCGGAAAATCAGCTTCTTAGCTTTCATCGATTTCGATGCAGCTAAGAATTCCACTTTGTAGACTAAATACCTACCTACGGGTGGCTTAATAACGCATCAAAATCAATATCCAATACGTCAGGAAGTTTATTGGCCAATGGCTTTGCACTCCAATTATAAATATCAAATAGAAACGGCACCATAAGTTTTGTTTTTTCTACATTAACTATTTTTTCGTTTATTTTTTTTGCTACTTTTGCCAGTATTACCATATCGACGGAGTATGTCTAAATCATTTGCGATTTGAAGACGATATTGTTGTCATCGGCAGCACTGCAGAAGAATTTAAGAGCATGCTTCAGAAACTCCATCAAGAGGCTGTAAAAATTGGGCTTGAAATGAAGCTGTCAAAAACCAAGGAGTTCCCTATAAACCTCAAAAAGAAGAAATTCGAACCCTGCGTGATGTCAATGCTCACTTACGGCCTCGAGACAATGTCCATGACCAGAAAAACATCTAGCAAACTGCAAACCACACAGAGAGCAATGGAGAGGTCTATGCTTGCAATTACTTTGAGTTCGGATCGAGAAAATCCGAAGAAGAACCGCTGTGCCGAAGGTACTTATTAGGGTGCCGCAGCTTAAGTGGCAATGAGCTGGCCACATAATAAAGCAGGACTAGGACAGGTAGAAAATGAAGATCACAACTTGGCGTCCAAAAGAGACCAAACAAAGTGCTGGCAGACCCCAGAGAAGATGGCAAAATTATATCTCAGGAAAAAAACTGTATTCAAACTGCAGCAAATAAGAAGACGTGGAAATTTTTGAAGAAAGTCTACATCCAAGACTGGATAAATGATAGCTGAGAAGAAGAAGAAGAAAAAAGAAACAAACTTAAAAAGTGTTTTTTTTCCACGTCTCCATTAGGAATTTTGAGTAGTATGTGATTGAAAGGTGCTGTGAGAGGCTCTCCTATTAAAATATGTCTTGGAAATATTGCGCTAGGGTCGTTTGGGTCATTGGACTTTCAGATCTGATTTGATCTGAGTTAGCTATGTTCTACATAAGTGAGTAAAGCATTACCTGCGACAAGGTACAATATTTTTTTATGCTTTTTACCGCTGCTTCCTATAGTCCTCCAAAGTGACAAGCACGAGGTGAAATTAAATGCCATTTTATCTTTATGGAGTTTAATGAATTTTGAAGTATGGTTAAGAGAGATGTGTTCATCAAGTTGCCTCTTAGCTCCAATAAAGCTTGTAGCATTATTACTGTAGATTTCTGTGACAAAACCACGTCGAGTTATGAACCGGAAGAATTTGGCAATAAAAGCTTTAGTCGTTAATTGTTATACTAATTCAATGTGTGTAGTCTTTGTAGCAAAATTTTGTTGTTTTCTTTGATCTTTGAGTTCTATCTTTAATTATAATGTGTCCGGCGTAATCAACTCCTGCCTTCAAAAAGGGTCAAAATTGCTGATTACGATAAACTGACAAAGCGCATATGAAAGATTGGTCATTTTTATTTAAAAATGAAGCAGAACATCACTCAAATGACTGTCACGGCTGGCTTGACAGTAACCCATCCAATTAACCTAATTTTTTAGTAAATTTTTGATTGTTTGGGCTCTAATCGCATGAATGGCAACTTTGATTTTGTGTTTCAAGGCACCAATCATCTCTGGATGGTTAGCGTAACACTTACTTTTAAGGTCTCCCCAACGGGGTCAAATCACAGCTCTTAGGCGGCCAATTGACATCAGCATTTTGACCAATATCTAATTTCAAAAAGATTAATGGTTACGTTGGCAGTATGGAGCAAGTGGTTATTTTGAAACCAAATGTCATACATTTTATAATCTTCAATTTTTAGAAACAAAAATTTGTTTAGCATGGCACACTAACGTTTGCTATTGACGGAAACAGCGTTTTTTTTTTTCATTTTTGAAGAACAATGGTCCAATAATGACGCTGGACCAAAAACCACACTAAACGGTTCTTTGTTGTGGATGCATAGTCTGTTCAATAGTCATGTGTGGATTCTCTGATCTCTAAATGTGACAATTTTGCTTATTGACATAGTCTCCGAGATCAAAATAAGCTATATCAAAAAACACGATTTTTAGATAGAAATGCTCATCTTCGGCCAAACGATCTTTAACCTATTGGGCGTACTGCAAACGCATTGGATAGTTATGAGGCTTTATTTCTTAGACTAATTAAACTTTGTAAGCTTTCAAACCAAGGTCTTTATGCAAAATTCTCTTCAAAGAAGTGCGAGAAATGTTCAGTTTCTGAGAACGATGACCAGCTGATGTTGATGCATGTTCACGCACACTCTGAGCAACAGCATCAATTTTTTCGGCTGAGCGAACTGGACATGAACGTGTTGTTTTATCCACTAACGATCCAGTTTCGCAAACTCGCTTAACAAATTGATCCACAAACTGCGTTGAAGGCACTTCTATTCTATCAAATTTGTTTCGTAAATTTCTTACCGTTTGAGTAGAAAACTCACTACTTTGGAAGTAAGTTTTTATTATTTTCCAACTTTGTTTAAGTGTAAAGCGCCCCATTTTGTAAATGTCAAACATAAAACTAAATTTCTGTCTACTCATAAATGTCATTATACTTTTGGTAGTTCAAATTCTAAACGTTACATGGCCCACCCCACATGGGTTTGTAATAAAATTATCAGTTATCAACGCCATTTTAATTTGTACGGGTATTTAAGAGCCATAAAACCGCCGCAGGTTTAAGAAATGATTGCTAAGATCGCATCACGCTTCATTAACGTTAGAATTACTTTCTTAGTAAACAATTTGCTGCTAGTTATATAATTAAAATTATAAATTACTACAACATTTTTAGATGATTTCTTATTAGCCTTATTAACTCTTTCGCTAATTCAATGTACTAAAACAGATTATTGATTAAACTATATATAACGTTAATTTCTTAGTTTATTTTAGATCTTCTTAGAATTATACAAATACACTTATAATACACTGAAATTGCGTCAATATTGTCAGTAGGAGTAATACAGTTTCAGTTAATTCGCATTATATTAGAATTATAGGTAAAATATTATCCCACAAATTAATGGATGGATGGATGCAGTATTGAAGGCAAGCATCGTTCAAAGACCAATGCTCAATAATATGCTGATTGCGACGTTAATATGTTGACCATATTATAGTTATGCCCACGAATGCTCATGAATGGCTTTCAATTATACTATTAGAGGATGGCATTTCGCTTTGCTTATGAGATTTATAACAGTGCTTCTCCTTAATAATATAATAATATTTAATAAGTTAAAAAAATTATTAATTCAATTATACAGGGTGTTAGGTAAACATGCGGCAAAAATTTAAAGGGTTATTCATTAGTTTATTCTTAAAATATTTTGTCTTATAATGATTTTTAAATAACCCCTTTGTTTTGAAAATACAGAGTGAACAAAATTTGCAACTTTTTATTATCAAAAAGTACATGTAAAGTTGCTGAATCTACAATAAATGTTTGAAATGACTTCCTCCAGCCTGGATACAAGCATTCAATCTTTTAGTCATTGAGTGCCAAACTCTTTCGAACACACCAGGGTTACAGCCAGCAAATATCTGATTTTGCAAGTCGTCCAAATTCTTTACTGGAGTAGCGTAAACTAATGACTTCAGATAGCTCCATAAGAAATGATCCAGAAGGTTTAAGTCTGGGGATCGAGCGGACCATGCGTGTGGCTCACCTTGATCAATCTAGCTATCTCTGTATATTGCTGTTAAATTATTAATACGTTTATTTCTTGCCTTTTGGCCTTGAAAATTACATTTACAAATACATTTTTAACTTCCCAAAATTATAAAACCTAATCCTTATAAAATTAATACAACTAAAAGTATTTTCTACTTTGTTCATCTACTTCTTTTCTTTATTTTTTAAGTGCCCTCATCCGTTCTATCCCTTTTCCGTCCCCTTTCAATATCTCATTTTTTCCCATCTGTTCTTCTCTCATTTCATTACACTCTTTCAACATATGTTCCATAGTTTCTTTAGTCTCTCCGCACATTCTGCACATTTTCAAATTTTCTTCCATCCAAAATTTTGTCACTCGCTCTTCATTACCACATCTGATTCTTGCAATCATCTTTTTATCATTTTTACTATATCTATCGCTCTCTAGGTACATTGGCAGTTTGCTTTTTATAATTTGTTTATAATTTGCGTTGTACCTAGACTCTTTCACTCGTATTCTCCTTTCTTGCCTTTGTATATCTCTATCTCTTTCCATAATTTTGTACCATGTTTCCCTCCCAGATTCTCCCATTCTTTCAATTTCTTGGCTAGCATACCCATTCCTATTGTAATAATTTTCTCTAATCTCTCCTATCTTTCCATTTCTTGCTTTCATTTTCTTTTTCATGCATTCTTGTAAGATTTTACATTCGTGTCTCTGTCTCATTCTTTCTTTATATTTCATTGCTCTTTTTCCTGCTTCTACTCATAACTTATCTTTTTTGACTTCCTCCAGCACAATATATGCTGGAGTTTCCCTATTTAAACCTAGCACTCATCTCCAATATTTCACATGTATTGCTTCTAATTTTTCTCGTTCCTTCCATCCCCATATTTCTGACCCATACAATATCATACTCCTAACTAAACTATCAAACATAAGTTCTTTTATTTTCATACATTCAATTTTTTTTTCACTTATCCCCCAAACTTGTTCCACAACTTTATTTGCTTTTCGAGCCATCTCTTTAATGTGTTTGCTCTCAGTGTTGTTCGTGCAAAAAACATATCACAAATTTTTTTTCATGGCCCCCGTTATCATGAGCTCCGCCATTCTCTGCATTTTTGTAAGCGCCATTTGATAGACTCTTTTATTTTAAGTGCCGGCTACCATATAAATAAGTCGTAGTAGAGTATTGGTGTAACTACTGCTCTGTATTGCCAGAAGGTAATCTTGGGGTTGAGGCCCCAGGATTTTCCTACCGCTCTCTTGCAAAAGTACAGCGCCACTGTTGCTTTTCGTACTTTTTCGTCTATGTTGAGCTTCCATAATAACTTTCGGTCTAGTATGAGACCTAAGTATTTGGCGTTCTCCTTGATGTTGTGTTTCGCTGGGTTGACATCTACGCCACACCTTTTGAACCATTGCGCTAGTTTTGATAGAGCCCCTTCAACAAGTTGCGACATTATATTGAGGTGTTTCCCTAAGGCCGCTATTGCTATTGTAATGTTCCAAAGCAATAGCGAGAGAACGCCCCCTTGTGGGGTTCTCCTAGTCACCTTTTTTTATGTGGGATTCTTTCTTTGTGGCTCTGATGTTCCTTTCACGGAGCATTTTTCCGATCAGGTGACATAAAACGTTGTCTATTGCTAGTCCAGTTAAGGCTGATTCTATGGCTTCAGATTTTACGTTGTTAAATGCCCCTTCTATATCGAAGAAGACAACCATAGTGAACTCCTTATGCCTCATCGAGCTCTCAATCTGGTTTACCAAAGCGTGGAGTGCCGTTTCCACGGATTTCCCCATTGTGTTTGCTTGCTGAAACTTTGACAGCATTTCAGGGTGTAGTGCCTCCTTCATGTGCAAGTCAATTAGTCTTTCAAGCGTCTTTGGCAGGAACGATGATAAGCGAACGATTGGTCTCAGGTCTTTGGGGGAGGTGTGTCAGGCCCAAATTTTTGGGATGTATGAGAGGTTTATACATGCCTTAAACATAGTCTCCAATCAAGGTATAACTATATCAATGACCTCTTGAAGCATGTTTACCTAACACCCTGTTTATAATAATAATAGGTAATAAGAAAATGGCATTTTAAACAGTTATTATAATTGTTTTAATATTTTGATAACAAAAAAGTAGAATTAATTATTACAAATATGATATTCTTGGTACTACCATGTCAATACAATACAATAATATTAATTTTGTATGCAAAACACTAACAATTATAGAAATCTTTAAATAAATTGTGTGCTTACTTCCAGCCAATTAAATAACGTTATTTGTTTATAATGTAAATAGACTAGGATATAATTAAATTAATTAATTTGCATCAGATTTCATTTGAACCTTGTTCAAGTGCAAATAAAATTTAAATCGATAAGCAATTTTTATGACCTCAGACTGTTTACGATTGAAAGTTGTGGAAAGTTTGTGTTATAAATATTTGTGCTGCTTTCCATACAAAAAATGATATTGTATTGCCGATACCTTACAAGCTATACAAAACACAATTCTTACCGTAACGAATAGAATCCTTGTTGATGAAAAATCATAAAACAAAACTATTCAATTAAATTTATATGCATTTTGTATTATATTCACACATTTATAATATTTTTAATATAAAATAATTATGGTCAATAAGAAAATACAGGTCACTACTCCAAGGAAGTTTAAACAAGAAATAATAAATATTTAGTCACATTTCAAATAAAAAATGGGAGAGTGTAAGCGCTTGAGCATTTTTAGAGTTCCTGCAAAAAGTTAGACGTATCTGAATAATTCATTCCCGACATGCATAGCATTAAAAGTTGATATGTAAATGTTTAGAAAGATCTGTTTTATACTTTATGTTGGTAAACTCACCTTAAATTTATTTAATTCTATATAACAAATTTGGATTAGTTAATACTATTTATGTATTATTAGATTTTTTTGCATAAAAAACTAAATTTATTCCTTTTCTCACATGCACCAAACAAACCTTCATTTACATGAATTACCCATAACATTATGTCATAGTGTTTGGTGTATATTTTACTAGTGACAGTAAAATCAAATCTGGTTTGTAAAAATACTTACACTGACGTCTGACACGTTAATAAACATTATCTATCCTCCCATCCATCATTCCCTGCTTTATTGTCAAATTGCGAATAAAAATATGAAAATCATATTTGAATTTGTTAATGTAAATGAATCTAATTGATTAATTACATCAAATGTAAATGTAAAATTGATATATAATCCAATATTTTTATTTCAGGTAAGGTGTTAATTGGAATTATATTACATGTAAGTAATTATTTTAATATTGCCAGAATAAAATTTCAATATTTGCTGTGTAAAATGATTATAAGCTAAAATTGATACAATAGTTAGTGTAATTATTAATAATATTTTATAAAATAGTATGAACATTGTTTGGAAACAATATGAAGCCAATTATTATATTTCACGTATATATTGATTGATCGGATTAATTAATATATGTTGTCTACTCTCTATCCAATGCAAATTTTTGATATTACCGGCGGCTATTGCAATGACATGTATAGTTTATTGTGGCAAAAAGTACACTCAGTGCACACACCGCTTACTAAAAAGACATTTTGATTTGGCTGAGATTGTGAGAAAGTACGCTTAGTGCACATACTGCTTACTAAAAGACATTTTGATTTTGTCTTAAATTGTGAGGCAACAACCCATCCAATTACTACATCAATATTCAAACTAAGATTTTGCAGTAACAAAATAAATGCGCCATGACCAAAAGCATGGTGTTCTTATTTATTCCACATTTACGAATATAGAAAAAAACATAGTAGTATAGCATTTACCGTGTTATTTTACAAAAACTTTTAGCTCCGGGTTCAAGCTATGGTCTTATACTTTTCCTTCTTCTTCTCAGCCTTTGTTAGTCCACTTCTAGACTTAATACCATAGTTTCTTTTCATTTATATCCACAGGTTTTATACTTTTTTATACTAATTTAGATTTGGACAACCACCAACAAATTTTTAAGAAACTTGGCCGTTACCACCAACTTTCTGAGAAAAAATTACGTTCAACGTTTACCACTTAGAGGACAAGGCATACCTAGTCACATACCAGTTCATAAGCCAACAGGTATAATAACACCACCAATATGACAACAAAATCCCAGCTTTGACCAGAAAACTGCACGTGAATTTGGAAGAATTCTTAGAAAAAACGCATTTTGGTCTGCACCAACCACCATAACTTGCAACAAACTTCAGAAGAATATTACAAGTTTCTTTCCTTCTTAAATTGGATGTGAGAAAGGCTAACCAAAGTCAATGGCAAGAGTTGCTGCTAGTAATTATTTATAAAACATATTTTGGTCTGCACCAATCTCATGACTTGCAAGAAATGTTATTTTTTTTAAAATAAGAGATTGTTCTAGACTATAAGTGGCGTTCTGATGGCCAAGTTTAATTTTTTCTAACCTACTATTAGTAGCGGACAAATAAGGAGTATAAATCAAATTTAAATTGAGAAAATAGTCAGCCAACCAGAGCAAGAAGCAAGCTAGCAACCAATCAAGAAGGACTACAAACTGCCAATACAGTCCAGCAACCTCTAAAAATAAGATGATCAAAATGTACTGCTTTTAACAACACCTTACACCCATACATTCTAGAATGTAATCATTAAAGAAAGCTTCTCTGTGCATCTGTGTTTAAAGAAATGTGGACACATACACAAACAAAAAACAAAATGAGTTAGTTTTAGCCCAACTTTAAAATCCTACTTGCAATACTTGCATACAAAAACTGGTTAGTTGTGAATCAAAAAGTAAGACCTTAACTTGCAGCCAGCCAACAAAATACACACTTTTCTCACATAACACGTGCAAATAAAATAAGAAGTAACGGTTGTGACCGGTAACAAAATAACGCCCAACATGAAGCAACCAAAAGCATTTTTACTAATCCCAAACAATTAAACGTAAAAAAAATTAACATCAATTTTGACAAAACTGCATAGTGGCAAAAAAACCATGCTAGTTCACACCTTCAGCTGCAGCCGCAACCTGTCTATCTGTGGCATTGACGTTCTACACTCAGTTAACGCATTCTAATATACCTTTGCATCATCGTTGCAAATTATACAACAAACCAAACACCAATATCTCTGCGCCACTTAACCAACACTCTTAAGTTAACAAACCTCTTGAAAACTTAACCTTGAATTCCCAACCGGGCAATATCGTTACTTTAAATTGGCCCTCATCCTAGTGCAAATACTATTTACAATAAAAATCCACTAACCTAACCTACCAAAACCCTAGATTAATTTTGAGTCTACCTATATTAAAAGACCTACCTAATTACATCTTGGATTTCAATGCCAACTTTAGGGCAAATTACACATTATACCAAATTTCAAAAGTCTATACTTCTAAGCCAGTTATGTCAATACCAACAACGCTGTCACAAGCTAAATTCTAAGTCAGTTACCGGGCAACCCCACTATCACAGACTGGCTTTCACTGAGTACAATTTCTATTTACAGTAAAAACTTCAACTAGTAACATACCGGCTAATGAGCTCAGATTTTGATCTGGAAACACCGCTAATATGACAACAAGTTTTTAACACGTAAATAAAACCTTTGAAAAATTGGAAACGTATTTTAGTTTATATCGAAGCAACAAACCCCAGATTTTTTTAAGTAAATGTGAAAAAAACCGGTTAATGATGATAGCAGGTGTTGCCATATATAATTAATGTTTTGAGTGCGATTAGGTTAAGTTAGGTTAGGTTAGGTCAGGTTAGGTTAGGTCAGGTTAGGTTAGGTATTACGGACTTTATATCCAGTGTTGATGAAGTTGTTCAAAACAATGGAAAAATACCCACTTTTGCTAAGAAAATCTTTGTGTCCTTTATTGACCTCACAATTGCTTTAAATGGTCTTAAAGATTTTGCTAATTGAAAAATCCTTGAGAAAGAAGAATCTCTTAACCTGCACAGATATATCTTGTTAAGTGTAGGCAAAACTAAAACAAAGTAGATTGTTGACAAAACAAAAACCGCAGAACTACTAAAAAATTTTGATAATGAGCGTCATGACTTGTCAAATTTTCTGATTAAGGCCCAAAAACTGGCCAGTAAACAATTTAATGCGGGAAAAGCAAAAAATATTTGTTGGTGGAACAACAAAACTGAGGAAAAAGGTCAACCTGTAATTCTATTAGGAGACAGCTTACTGAGCTAAGTATCAGGACAAATGACATAATATGCAATCAATTTAAAGAAGAACTTAAGTGCAAAGAAAGGACATACAGAACAAAAGATATGTGCTGGAAAAAACTGTCTGTGTTTAGATCGTCCAAATCTAAACACAGACATTTTTGGACTGGGCTATCAAATCATGCCCCTGCACATGATTTAAACCTAAGCCATAAAAAACGTTTCTTGATGCGAATAAAATAAAAAAAAAACTGTAGAGAAGCTATTTCCTGATTATGATGATAGAAACATTGTTACGGAAGTCCCAAATTTTAGCATGGACAAGCTGAAATGTACTATATTGTTCCTAAAGAGAAAAAACGCGCCGAGCCTCGACTATATTACTTTAGAATTTGTAAAGCTTGCGTTTGCGGAGATTCCCTAAAAAATGCAAAACTGGTGTTTGTACCAAAAAAAGGTAAATTCAGGGCTATCAGTCTACTAAGTACAATGGGGAAAGTCTATGAAAAACTCATAAAAGCAAGGCTGGAAAGTGAGCTGAATGAAAGGAAAAGCATATTGGATGCCCAATTTGGCTTTCAGAAAGGTTTGTTAACGATAAATGTTGCGTTTGAAGTGATAAGTATGATCAATAACAGACAAAGCAAATGAACGGTCTTGATATTGATTGACGTTAAAAATGCATTCAATACAGACAAATGGAGCTACATACAGAGAAACCTGAAACGGATAAGCATTTCTTTGTATCTATGCGAAGTAATTGATCAATTCCTCAAAAACAGGACCATCTGCGTGAAGGATTGTGATGAAAAGCTGACACGAGAAGTTCCCCAAGGCTCAGTTTTAGGGCCTACTTTGTAGAATGTGTTATATGAACCTGTTTTAACCCTGGACCTTTCAAGTAGATGCTTTACTATAGCCTATGATGATGATTTAACGTTACTGAGCACGGCTGATGACTGCGTGTGTCTTATCAAGAAAACTAACAAGGCCCTAAGGCAAATAGATAAATGGACTAGCAAAAACGGGCTGGAAATTGCCCCTAAAAAACTGAGGCAATGATTTACAAAGATTCGCGGTCAAAAAGTTTGGAAACGTTACTATCAAGCCAAAAAAAGAAGTTAAGTACTTGGGTATTGAGTTTAATCATCTGGGTATTTTTGGAAATTACGTCAAAAACATAACAAACAAAGATAAGAAAAGAGTTTCAAACATGACAAAAGTAGTACCAAATATATTAAGATTTACTATACGAAGAAGGACGGTTTGCCACTTGGTAGAGTGATTATGATGTCCCTATATGGCATAGTGCTATTGGCTGTGCAAACTACTGCATGAGGCTGATAGCCACACAAAGAAAAATTCTTATAAAGGTACAGTACCGTCAGCGGTACGCTGCCCATTAATCTGTACGTCAAAGAAAGGGCTCATCTGTACACCAACTGCAGGAGGGGTGGCAAAGAAGATTTTTGCACCATCCAAAAATGGATCAACTTGTGGAAGGACAGCGACAAGAAAGAATAAACCAGAAAACTGGTTCACAATTTAAAAAAAATGGGTCGAGTGCAAACGCAGGAAAACAGAATACTACCAAACTCAGTTTCTCTCTGGTCACGGCAGTTTTGGCACTTATACACTAAGAATTGGCAAAACCGCAAATGACAAATAGATTCCGCGGAACACATTTTTTTTAAATGTGAACAATGGTCTGAGGATAGAAAAGTTGTTGAAACAAAAAGTAAGAAGAAGATTTGAGATATTTTGGTGGGTGAGAATCCCACACTGTCGGGCACGTTAGGTTAGATTATGTTAAGTTAGGTTAGGTTAGAGTAGGTTAGGTTTCCAATTTTTTCCTAACTCCTCTTTTTAAAAAAATTTTCATTGCCATATTTTTAAATTATTGAAAAGAGCTTACTCAGAAACAAAACAGTTTTGTCATTTATTTAACATTTATTTTGTGAATTTTGGGAAACCCCAGGTTTTGAAATAAACGTCGGGGCTACTTTATGGTTGTGGGCCTTTTCGCATTGCAGACCTTTGCTTGCAGGTAGGTCCGCCACTGCAACCTACAAAAAAAGGTTGGTAAAGTACGTACTACTGACAAAAATTGGTTTTACTTTATGCTTATAGCAAGGCCTACCAATAAATCCAGCTCATCATCAAAGGTGACAAGACGACTTTTACATCTAACATGAACAAAGCACGGCAACTTCAACTTCTAATTACTGGCCCCGGCCTGATACCACCATATTCTCATTTGGATTTGCAACCACACAAAATGCATGAACAGACACCAAAAAGACCAAAGAAACCACAAAAACGTTTGTTGGACCTGAACCTGCTTTTAGAATTCTATACAAAATTGGTAAACAATTAATTTGTAGAAAATTTGTAATTTGGAAAATGAAAAGATTCCGCTACATTTGCTGAACAAATACAAAACTTACAATGAGAAACGCATTTTATTTTTTTTTTTAAACAAATTAAACTTAAAACAGTTTGTCGGCAAACGTTTATGTACTTTAACGATAAATCGGAACTACCAAAAGAGGTTTGCTTGCACAATAAGATTTGCAAGCAGCAGTGCAAAGGACGCCAAACACTAGTATATAGAATAGGCTAGACAATGTCTTAAAAATAAAAACCCGACGCACAAAAAACTTGATTTACTTCCCATTGGTGATCAACACCATTGTTCTTTTTTTTAAATCTACAACATAAAAATGTAACATAAACGCTTAGAGAGTTTTCTTGATTTTTTTAACTTAGACTGAAAATTGTCTTATTAGATTTTTTGGCAATTCTGGTTTTCAAACTAACTTATTTGCAGTTTACGTTAACAAAAATTTGTTAATTGTGGATTATATTGATTCAATCTTTTTTGTACATATTTTGGACATAATTTAAGTCTTTTACAAGAATGATCTTGCAGACGTACGTAAATGTTGGAATGGCCCTAGTTTTAGGCGTTGCTTAGGAATCAAACATATTTGATCATTTAAAATCTTTTATTCGGTGTGAGTAGCAAGTAAAAGTGTAACTGACTTCTTTTTAGGTTAATAAACATCTGAATAGTATCACAAAACTAAAAGTGAGCGCTTTGTGGATTTGGCTACAAGCATTGTGTATAGTAAACCCCGATAGTCAAAACATTGTAGTTTAAACAAAAAAATCCTTTGAGGCTTTTCTTCCGTGCCTGTAATGTTGATTAGCACTAGAAGCTTATGAGACTACTACAACATCAAAAGAAAATGACTAAAAATTAAGAATTAAGAAAACATTAAGGATACCTAAAACGTCCAACAAGGTCTTTTGTCGACCTGCAGAGGCCTGTGACCCAAATCAGCTAAAGAGATTTTGCTATGACTTTGGTCATAAACATTACGTCATTTTAGTACAGTTATGTCTAATTTCATTAACTTTATTCTATTTTTATGAAAAAAATTTCGTATAACAAAAATTACCTTAATTATAAATGATCTTTATCATCGTTCTAAGAAACTGAACATTTTTCGCACTTTTCTGAAAACAATTTTGCATAAAGATCTCGGTTTGAAGGCCTACAAAGTTTAATTAGTCCAAGAAATAAAGCTTTATTAGCATAGTGCGTTTTTAGTTTGCGCAATAAGCTAAAGATTGTTTGGCCAAAGATGAGCATTTTTATCGAAAAATTGTGTTTTTCGATAAAGCTTATTTTTATCTCAGAGGCTATTGTCAATGAGCAAAATTGTCGCATTTGGGGATTGAAGAATCTACACATAACTATTGAACAGCTTATGCTTCCATAACGAGCAACCGTTTGGTGTGGTTTTTGGTCCGGCATTATTGGGTCATTTTTCTTCAAAAATACTAAAAAACTGGGTTAATTGGATGGGTTTCTGTCAAACTAGCCGAGGCAATTATTTGAATGATGTTGTGTTTTATTCTTAACGCTAGAGAATTGCCTGGTTTAGTTGCCCCGTCCTGTTGTGGTGCTACTAGTAGTATTGTACATCTACGAGAATATCGGTGAACCTTCTTTTATTGACACGTACAGCGCTGTTTTTAAATTAATATTGGTTCTTATGAGACAAAACGCCAATATCCAAACGATAATATTTTAGTCATTATTTTTTTTATATGTTGAACTACATATAATATTTTATGCTTTCATGTTTTTGGTTAAAGATTTAAAGTTATATTTAACAAGTAAAAAGCTAATAAAGAACTAATTAAAAACGACACTTTTTAAAAATTAATTGCGGAGAAACGACTTATCGCATCCAGTTTCTACAAATTTGAGGACACAGATTGGACTTTCTTCTACAATATGTGAAAATTTTATTTAATTATATTCAGGCATTTTCTTGCTGAGTTTGATGCTGTGAACCCTTATAATAGCGCATCTATTCTCCCCCCTTAAATAAAAATGTCCAATTTTTCTAATATATTCATAATTTTGAAAAAATATTCATTAGTTTTTGACTTATAGCCAATTCAATTTCCAAAAGTTAGATGGCCTACCTTTTATTAACAAATGTTTATAAAATTATTATTTAATTAGCAAGTTATATGTATATTTAATCAAATAACAAATTTGATATATACTCCGCGAATAAAACAAACCCTTTTAGTCCTTAATTATCTATCAAGTTAATAACTTAAAATTGTAGCATTTGGTTGACTGAGATTCAAAGAATAGAACATACTTTAAACAGCAATAATTGACATAAATTGTATCCTTCCTTTTTATGTCTAATGTCTCAGTTTTCTACCAAACGAATTGTATGGTACAGTTTGATTATAGTTAATAGCATCTGTTACAAACTTCTAGTTTCAAAACATTTAAAACAAATATAGCAACATAATGAATATAACAGAAATAAAATATGGAGCACAGTTGTAATTAAAGTTTTTAATTTGTCCGATTGATATTATATTCAATAGAATGTTTCACCCACTTTTTATACATTTCCACTAGGAAATGTCAGATCAAGGGAATGTAACATACATTCCCTGGCTAGGTGTCATGATTAAATTTTGAAATGAACATTGAAGTTGATTCATGTGAAATATACAAAGACCATACATATAAAACTATTACTCCAACCGTTCGATGGAATTTGAATGTACATTTGAATATTACACCAGCAGCAATATTAATCCAGATTCAGAGTTCATATAAACGTGAAAATTAAATATTGTTTTGTTAATATTAAAGATTTTAATCAAAGACACAGCTGTTGCCAAATATTGTCGCATTGTTAAGCTTCTATTGTAATTATTTTTATAAATTATTAATAAGAAAGCTTTAATATTGATTAATTGAATAACTGTTGTTGGTAGTTTGCTCAAAGTAATAACCTGTTAAGGACGCAATATGTAGTTAAAATTATATTAACGCTTGATTTAATATTAAATTTTATTCCACGTATGCTGAGTTTGTTTCTGATGAACGTAAAGTTTTTAATTTAATTTAAAAAATATGTACGGTTTATTAATAATTTAATTACATTGAAAACATTAGCTTTTGTGAACTGAATATGGCTGAAATTGTGTAGTACTAATAAACATTTTTTTAGCAATGAATGACAATGATGGATTGTAAAATTTCGAATTATATTGATAATGTGTGTGCCTTGTAACTATTCTATCAATTATAATTTTGATGCTGCTTTTCCATGTTATTAACATGAAAAGGGTGGGCTATTTAATTTTTAAAATTTGAATTGGCTATAAATAAAAAAAATAATGAATATTTTTTCAAAATTATTAGTTTATTAGACAGATTGGACATTTTTATTTAAGAATGAAATACAACATCATTCAAATGACTGCCACGGCTTGCTTTACAGTAACCCAATTGTTTAGTACATTTTTGATTGTTTGGGCTCTAATCGCATGAATGGCAACTTCGATTTTGTGTTTCAAGGCATTAATCGTCTTAGGATGGTTAGCGTAACACTTATCGTTAAGGTCTCCCTACAAAAAGGTCAAATCACAGCTTTTAGGCGACCAATTGACATCAGCATTTTGGCTGATTATCGATTTCCAAAAACAGTGCGATAATAATTGATGGTTACGTTGGCTGTATGGCAAGTGGTCCCGTCCTGTTGAAACCAAATGTTATCTATTTCAAACTTTTCAATTTTTGGAAACTAAAATTTGTTTAGCATGGCACAGTAACGTTTGCTATTGACAAATAAAAATGGCCCAATAATGCCGCCTGACCAAAAACCAGGTGTGTAAAGGGTGATGACACTGACGCTGATACGTCAACCCAAATGACAATCTCACCTGCACGTGGTACACCCTGTTAGATAACCAACGAAGCTCTGTCGACCAAATAACTACCGGTATAAGTAATTTCCCTTGCCAGCCAACAGCTTCAGGTGGAAGAGCTGGCAGGAGTGGGGCAACTCTATGCCTCGGAACCGACAAACTGGTCAACAGCATGAAGATGTGGAAAGATACGAGAAACTACCGCATTGAAGACCCGTAGGGTATCCCTAGTAAATCATCAGTATGGCATTATTCAAAACAAAATATTCCGGAGCCAAAAGTTTTCCAATCGGATCTCCGGGGGGAACAGTTACAAAATTGACACCAAACATGAAAATAGGAACTTGGAACATAGGAAACATGTTTCAAGCAGGGAAACTTGATAACACAATAAATGAAATGCATAGAATGCGTATAAATGTATTGGGAATTAGTGATCTATGATGGCCAGGTTCGGAAACACACTCAACCGATAATGGAATAATGTACTATTCAGGTAGCACAGACAGCAAAAATAAATACGGCGCGGCAATTATAGTCAATAAAAAAGTACAAAAGTCCGTAACAAGCTTTGTACCATATTCAGACCGAGTAATGTTGTAGCAAATACAATCCACAACTGACAAGATAAATGTGATCCAAGTGTATGCACCCACTAGTGATAAACCAGATGATGAAATAGAAGAATTCTATCTACAACTAGATACTGTTTTGAAGTCCACTAATAAGCACGACGTCACCATCGTTATGGGAGACTTTAATTCAAAAATAGGAGTAGGACAGGTAGAAAACCTTGTCGGAGACTACGGACTAGGCATAAGAGACAATAGAGGAGATAAGTTAATAGAATTCTGTCAAAGTGAAATTTAGTAGTGACAAACACGCACTATAAACTACCACCAAGACGTCTAAATACGTGGACGTCTCCAGCTCATACTAAAGAAAAAATAGTCAGAAATCAAATAGACTATATCCTAATTAGAAAACAATATAAGAATAGCATCACCTCAGTCAAAACCTACCCAGGAGCCGATGCTTCATTAGACCACAATCCAGTTGTAGCCAATGTTAAAGTGATGCTTAAAAAACTAAAACCAAAAAGAAAACCTGTAAGAATTGCAATCGAAAAGCTAAAGGATGCTGAGATAAAAAAACAAAAGCAAATATCCAAAAATTAGGCACATCAAATTCAGATAATCCCAAGAAGTTCACAAAACCATAAAAAAAAATTGTGAAACAAATGAAAACTGGATGTCTGAGAAGTGCAAAGATATCGAAAAGCTGCAAAGTCAATACAACAGTTTTTATCTACATAAGAAAATTAGAGAACTAACAGGAACTAATAGAAAACAAGTGACACCGATTACAAAAACAAAATCCGGCAAAATAATAACAATCCAAGCCCAAAAACTCATACAATGGAAAGAAAACATTGAAGAGCTATTCAACAACACGAGATGCCCTCAAAGTAAAACGCAACAACATCTGCATAGCCTTAGCCCTGAAATAACAAAACACGAAGTTGAGCAAGCAATAAGGAGCGTGAAAGGGGAAAAAGCTGTAGGCCCAGATGAAGTGCCCATAGAACTATTAAAACTAATAGAAGATGAGGAAATCAAAATAATTATTAACTTATACAATACCATATATAGAACAAGCGTAATACCAAAAGAATTGCTTGAATCTATATTTATTATGATTCTAAAAAAGTTAAATGCTTGAGAATGCAGTGACTACAGAACAATAAATTTTATGAGCCATACCTTGAAAGCATTCTTGAAAATAATACATAAAAGACTTTACACCAAACAATTCGGATTCAGGAATGGCTTAGGAACACGAGAAGCATTATTTGCCATTAACGTACTACTACAAAGATGTATGGATACGAATGTCGAGGTACACGCCTGTTTTATAGACAACGAGAAGGCGTTCGATAAAGTACGCCATGAACTAAAAAGCAAACGAGTTGACTCCGAGGACATACGAACAATTGAAAACCTGTACTGGAACCAAACAGCAACAGTGAGAGTCAACAATGATTCTACAGAAAGCATAAACATCGAACGGGGAATGAGGCAAGGCTGTATACTGTCACCAATGTTATTCAATCTATACTCAGAAGCTATATTTAAAGAAGCCTTATCTAAAAAACTATGTGGGCTTGTTGTTAATGGGCGACCAATTAACAACATTAGATACGCTGTTGACACGGTGATAGTAGCAGACAACATTGTAGACCTGCAAAGAATGGTGGAACGCACAAAAACTGTCAGCTCAAAATATGGATTAAATATGAACCTCAAGAAAACAAAATACATGATCATCTCAAAAGGTAACCAAGTACAAATACCTAAGTAGTGGATAACAAATACAAACGAACAGACAGTAGAAATCAAGTCCAGAATAAAAATGGCTAGAACTGCTTTCCTCAAAATGAGAGATCTGTGATCGCGATCTAACGCTAGAGCTTTGTGTAAGAATGGTAAGATGCTACAATATTCCAATTATACTGTATGGTATGGAAGCGTGGACACTGAACCAACACCTCAGCTACAAAATTTAAGCTTTTGAGATGTGGACGTATCGGAGAATCCTGAAGATCTCATAGACGGACAAAACTCCGAATGCCGAGGTCCTCACAAGAATGGAAAAAGACCTAAAAATCGTTCACATGATAAAGATCAAAAAGCTGAAATATTTGAGACATACCATGCGAGGGGCTAAATATAATGTACTGCAGCTAATTATGCAGGAGAAAATAGCAGGCAAGAGAAGTATGGGAGGACGCAGAATGTCCTGGATGCGGAACCTAAGAGACTAGTTTGGCTGCACCTCTAAAGATCTTTTCCGAGCTGCTGTTTCAAAAATCAGAATAGCCACGATGATAGCTAACTTCCAAGTAGGAAATGGCACGTAAAGAAGAAAAAAAACCACACCAAACAGTTACTTGTTGTGGATGTATAGGCTGTCCAATAGTCATGTGTGAATTTTCTGATCCCCAATTTTGCTTTTTGACATAGCCTCTAAGATAAAAATGAACTTAATTAGAAAACACATTTTTTTGAAAAAAATGCTCATCTTTAGCTCATGGGGCAAACTGAAAACGCATCAGATGGTCATGAGGCTTTATTTTTATGAAAAATTCTCTTCAGAGAAGTACAAGAAATGTTCAGTTCTTGAGAACGATGACGAGTTGATGTTGGTGCATGTTCACGCACACTCTGAGCAACAGCAATAATTTTTTTGGCTGAGCGCACTGGACGAGAACGTGAATGTGTTGTTTTATCCACTAACAATCCAGTTTTGCAATCTCGCTTCACAAATTGGTCTACAAACTGCGTTGAAGGTACTTTTTTCTATCAAATTTGTTTTGTTATTTTCTTACCGTTTGAGTAGAAGACTTACCACTTTAGAAGTAACTTTTTATTATTTCTTAACTTTGTTCAAGTGTAAAGTGGCCTACTTCGTAAATGTCAAACATAAAACTAAATTTCTGTCAACTCATAAATGTCATTATACTTTTGAAAAACAAAATAAACGGTAGTTCAAATTCCTAACGTTACATGGCCCACCTTTATAATTTTAATTTTCAATTCTTTGATGCTAGATTTTTTTTTTATCTTTAAAATAATTATTTAATTGTTTTATCAAAAATATAACCTTCTCTACTTTTTGGTAGTCAACAAAAATTTAATAGCATTTCTCCCTTTTCGTTTCTCTTCCTAATACCGTATTTTTCTACAATACTTCTTAAGTGGTTATTTTCTTTTGTTTCTCCAACCTTCGCATTAAAATCGCTTATTATAATAGCTATTTCTCGATTTGGGATTTTTGTAGTGTTGCTTCAAGTTTTCCGTAAAACTGTTCAATTTCATCCTGATTTGAGTCGCTGGTAGGTGCGTATACTTAGATTATATTTAAGTTAACAGCTTTTGAGTGTATTTTGATGAGACCATTTTTATTTGTTATGATTATTTGAAGCTATAAACTAGTATATAAAAGTATAATTATTAACCTTAACCTCAAATATGTTATAAGCAAATCATTGTTTAAACCGATCATAAATCATAGTAAACTGATTGCTATTTTTGTAAATTATTTTAAAATGACCGTGATCTTTAGCTCTTAATTTATTAAATATAGCCGTAGTTATTCAATTAAAGATTAATATGCTGCACAGATAAGAAATAATTATTTATTATTGATATATTCTTACATAAACAGGTCTAATTATAACTTGATATTATGCACTTTATATATTCCAATAATTGCGCCGTTTCGTATTAATTCAACATTTCAGTTTCCAATAATTCTAACAGCTCCATTTATGAATCCGATTGTTTCGCGGCGTCAAATTGGCTACATTGACAAATGTATACAAACTTACACAATATATTTAAATTTTTACTGAAGATGAATACATATTTTACATTGCAAACTTTTTAGCATAACTTAAAAAAATTATCTTTATCCGGCATAAAAAAGATTAGTTAATTCCTTGAAAAATGATAATCTATGTGGAATAAATCAAAACAAATTTTATTAGCAGTTGAATAGTGGCTATTCACTTAGATTTTTATTATATTCATTTGACTCATTTGACTTTGTATTTATTACATGCGGATGTGTATACTACACATGCAACAGATAAAGTAGTAAATATTAATATTGATTTCAGTTTTTAGCTTAATTAAATATGCACAAAAAATGCTGGAATTTATTCAATACAATATTAATTATGATCATATCTGTTTTATGTTTGTTGAAATATTAATCGCTTTTGTATAATGATTGTATACATTGTAAATTTTATTGGAATATACTTTAACATATTAACAAATGAAACTGTTTTTCAATTTTTTTAACTCAAAAATAGTTTCAGCAATAAAGGACCTTCGACTGCTTGAAGTAAGTTGACTATAGAGTATATTTTCTCTCACAATAATGAAACTAAAACTAATTAATAAACATTATGCTGTACATTGGAGGCTTTCATCTGTGAATAATTGATTATGATTTAATTATGCTCGTAAGGGTAAATATTGGAAAATCTTATAAGATGATTACAACAAAATTCATGAAGTGTAGTCTAAAGTTATAGTTCACACTGCAATTAATTATGCATACAATCAATTAATACATAATTAATTTGACATGTTTTATATTATGCTGTAATTAAAAAATTATGCAATCAATTTCGCACTGTTTGAGAGAACGGCTGGACATTCTTCTAAAATGTGTTTTACCGTTAAATAGATAAAGCAAATTTTGCATTTAGGCTGTAAGTCACTAGTTAAAAGGTACAACAAAGTCAAATCAAGTCAAGAAGGCTTAACAGAGCTGAACTTGTTCTGAGAGTGGTTCCACTCATTCTGCCATTCTTCTATTATTTTAGTAACAACGTATTTTTAGGTCATCAGCTAACTCGTTGCTCTCAACAAAAAATTTGATTGAAAAAGAAAATTTATTTCAGTTGAATAAGATTTCCATACTTTGTATTGCCTCGTCGAGCCCTAACTATTGCCTGCATACGGCGGCTCATGCCATTAATGAGCTCACAAACATTATTTTGTGGAATATTCTGCTATTCTTTCTGAAGTGCTACGCAAAGCTTGTATATTGTAGTTGGTGCCAGTGCACGTCCTCTAACACGCCTGCCCAGCATATCCCAAACGTGTTCTATGAGATTTCTATTTGGGGTACATGCAGGTCAGTTGAATTTTTATATTCCAACTGCAATCAAGTATTCTGTGACGCACTTTGCAGAATGCGGTCTCACGTTATCTTACATCAGAATAAAGTCATCGCCGATAAATGAAGCAAAGGGACTACGTAATTTTCCAAAACTTTCTCAATATACCGATGTGCAGTCAGGAATCCTCCATCAATGACAATTAATTCGGTGCAAGCATTCATTGATATTCCTGCTCATACCAACAGGGAACCTCCAGCGTGGCTAAGCCGGGGCTTATTGTTTGTCTCCATACTCGTTCTCTTCCATCTGGCAAATGTAGGCAGAATCTAAACTTGTCCTCCATTGTGCCAATGTCTAATTCAAATGTTTGCAAAAAAATTGGAGTCTGGCTACTTGATGACGTGGGAGTAATTTTGGTCTAGCTGCTGGTCTACAAGATTCTAAGCCAACTTTTTGCAACTTTTGACAAACTGTCTACACACTCACAGCTGTACCACAAACTTTTCAAAGTTGGTTTGTGGTCTCCACTGAAGTCACATGACAATTCCGTAGAGTAGTACGAACCATAAATCGTTCATCAATAGCAGTCGTTTTTTGTTTCCTGCCAAATCCTGGCCTCCGAGTATTTCTTCCGGTTTTCGGTAGTGAAAAACGCATACCTTATATTTTGGATTTGGCTAAAGAACTTTAATATTTTCGCACATAGCAAGTTAGAACATATAAGAAACGTTTTGAAGTTTGACAAGTCAAAGTATTGCAAAGCTTAGTAAATTGCGTAGACTTTGTCAATGTACACGCTCGTAAAGAGACCAGAAGTGAGCGGCATCATTGGTAGTGAAAACACTACTCACCCCATGGTCCGTACTTGAACCGTTGGTGTTGATCCGCAAAGAGTCCGGATACTCTGCATTAATGTTGTAAAACTTGACTCTGTAGACGTTAGGTTAGGTTAGGATAGGTTAGGTTAGGTTAGGTTAGGTTAAGTTAGGTTACGTTAGGCATTGCAACCCCGGTTAATCGCTAGGGTGGTACCTCTTAAAATCCAACCTCAAATACTCTTGAGAAGTTTAAATTGAGCAAATGTTTGTCGGTTTAAGCTTACATTTTATTGTTTTTAACGGAAGCACACCCGACTCGCAGAAGAGGTTAAGTGCTAGGCTTGTACGGTAGGCTGTTACCGGCATACCTTTAAGATGGTGTACGAGGGTTGCCGGCCCAAGCCCAGGAAACATTTTTGGACGGTGTTGGTACGTTGTTTGTACTTTTGTTTTATATTTGGGGTGGACCCAAAGGTTCCGATACACGCGTCACACAGACGCACAACCTGGAGGTCACTACACACGCGTCACTCGGATGCACGACCTGGAGGTCCACACACACACACGCCACTTAGGCGCTTCCACCGTGCTCACACAGAGCTGGTGGATGATGTTTGGATCCACGTGAACCTACACAAGGCAAGGATCAGTGACCATTCTAAAACCCGGTCGGTGGGTGCAAGCACCGGGTGTAAAAGTCTTCCTTGGGGTTAGCTAGAAGTAGAACGCAATGCAACGGGCGGCTTCAAATAAAGCCGGAGGACGTGCTTGTTGGTTGCAGGTGGTGAAGTTGTCGGAAGCTGCAGCAGTGGTGAGTTGGGTCATCTAAAAGGCACCCAGCGGATTGCCAACTGATGTGGTGGTTTTTGCAATGTTTGGCACTGTGGAGGCATTCGAGTCATTTTGGCCACTTTTTGCTTACTAGGTCGTGAAACACTACGCGGTAGGTCCTTGATGCACCCAATCCACCTGAGCTGTCGGTCGGTGAACATCGCCTCCTTTCTCTTTTTCATCTTCTTTTTCCTTACATATTTGCGTTTGATCTGCCTGATGTCCTGTATTTTGATATCAAACCGTTCTACCGGTTCTAGACTCTTCTGCCTCCAAAGGTTGTCGTCCATGTTGCAATGGATAGGAGCGACGGTTTCAGTGACATACGCATGCGCCGCGCTCAACTGCAGTTGTGTTCGGGGTGATATCTGTGATCTCCTTTTAGAGATCGGCTTTGAAATTAAACGGAGTGCTGGTCTATACCCTTGCCAATATCCCTGAGTCGTCTTGAGAAATTTTCATCTTTTTCTTTTTTTTGGAATCAATTCCTCTGGTTCTGTCACGTTTGGTGTTGTGACTTCAGCCGTAAAGCGGCTTTTGTAGATTGCGTCTAGTGCTGAAATGTCGCAGATAGTTGCGGCTGCCATTGGCACCGAGTCGAAGCATGTCGCTTCTTTGTAGTACTCGGTACTCTTGCCTGGTAACAAAAGGTTAGGCCAGCCCGTATTGCACCTCTTTGACGACTACGTGATAGAGTTTGGGTGTGTCTGAATGTAGTGCCAGAACCTGTTCAAACTTTTCAGTAATCTCGCCGACAGTTGCGAGCCGGAATTGCAATTTCCTCTCTAGCCACTGAATTGCGTTCTACAGGCGGTTGGATGCGCTGTGTGCTAGTTGTTTTTCTACATAGTATTTGCCGGAGTTGATTGTGTTCAACTGCGTGGTCATAGTCTCGATCATCTGGTGGATTTGATCGCAATTTTGCATACCAGATAAAGCTGCTTCTACGTCTCGCTCGAGCGGTTCTAAACTGATCTTAGTGAACCTGGTAATGTCTGTGAGTTGCTGGGTGTTCAGGTCGATGGTTTGACCTTGGTACTTGCAGGTGAGTACTCTGACGCGGGCAGTCGGTTGGCTGAATGGTAGTTTGAGGTCGTATTGCTCGAAATCAGCAAGGTACTCCTCCAGCGACTGTTCCTCCTCTTCTTGCTCGCGATGTTTCTGTTGCCAAGTTTTCATTTTTTTTCTTTTTTTAGGTTTTGGTTGTTTGGTCTGGACGGCAGAACTGGCACCTGCAGGTGGTGAAGGTGCCGGATAAGTACGTGTGATACATTTGTGTTGGTGGAGTTTGGTGGTCCCCCAGGAGTCGGGGCCACTTGGTACACGGTGTTATGCGCATGATGTACTAAAGAGAGGGTCACCTGGTGCGGCGCAAGGCCATGTAGCGGGTAGCCAGGTATAGTAACCTCTTGTTTTGGTGTTGGGGGTGGTGGTGTGTGGATAACCACTTCCTGCAGCTGACCCCACGGATCGTAGCTAGCTCTAGAATTTGGGCGCAAGTTGGAAGCGGTTAGTGCTATGTTACCGACAGCTTGATAGTGTGGAAATGCTTAAAGTTGGTACGTGTGTGTTGGTTTGTAGTCCAGGAAGTAGTTTATGGTTGTTGCGGGGTCGTTGTTGGTTGCTGAGACATTGACCAGAACGCTACGAATTGGCTACCTTATTTTACGCTTTGCCGAAATGAATCCTGACTACAACCGCACCGCAATCCGATGACAACCGCGACGTTTAAGGACTTCTCTACGATCACGACTTCCACACCGACAACTGCACCAAGGAGATTCAACTTACTTCCCGGCTTCGATGTTCCGGATAGCACTACACACCTTGCCACCGGGACTACCATGGACTATTCCTTGGACTACACGCCAACGCCCGCATTTTCGCATCACCAAGCAATTGGTAGCATAGCACTAACCGCTACCGAACCCTGGAGCTAGCTACGACCCGTGAAGTCAGCTGTAGATAGTGGTTATCCACACACCATCACCCCCAACATCAAAGAAAGAAGTCCCTATACCTATCACACTGTGTACTAAGTAGCTCCGACTCCTGGGGGACCACAAGCGGGTTACCAAACCTCACCAACACAAATGTACTTCTCTGTGAAGAATTTTGCATAAAAACTTTGGTTTAAAGGCTTACAAAGATCAATTAGACCAATAAATGAAGCTTTATTACCATCCGACGCGTTTTCAGTTTGCTTAATGTTCTAAAGATTGTTTGGCCAAAGATGAGCATTTTTATTAAAAAATCGTGTTTTTTGATTATGCTCATTTTAATATTGGAAGCTATGTCAATAAGCTAAATTGTTGCATTTGGAGATCATAGAATCCACACATGACTATTGAATAATTTATGCATCCACAACAAGTAACCGTTTGTTATGGTTTTTGGTCATATTGGGCCATTTTTTTTTTAAATAACCAAGAAACCGCCGTTATCCTCAATAGCAAACGTTACTGTGCCATGCTAATCAAATTTTTGTTCCCAAAAATTGAAGAGTATGAAATGGATGACATTTGGTTTTAACGAGACGGGTCCACTTGCCATACAGCTAACGTAACCATCAATCTTTTGCGCACTGTTTTCAGAAATCGAATAACCAGCCAAAATGCTAATGCCGCTTAGGAGCTGTGATTTGATCAAATCTTCTATATTTTCAAAAATCCAGCCAAATTCTGGGAGATACAGGTTGCACACGGTCATTGTTATTGGTGAAGATAGTTTAATTGCCTACTTCTGAAAAGAAGTATTCTAAATGAACACAGAGAGTGACTGAAAAATTTTAATTAATAAATTTACATTTTCAAATGCATTCATCAAACAAAATTTCCATAAATTGATGATACAGCTTTATTATGGCGGATATTTGATTACAGACGCAATATGCGTTCATACATTTCATATCAACCGTGAGGAAGGTCATCGGTGTAAACAACTTGTTGGTCAGTGCAATAATTAGTAGCCGGACATTTAACTGATAAAAAAATAAAATATACTAGCAAACAAGATTAAATTATATTATCTTCGTTTCAATCAGTAATATACTAATTGCAAAATAAAACTATTGATTAAAAATTTATAAAAATGACATATTTTAAAAATGTATATTTGAAATTATACGTGCAACAGTTGAGAGAGCGTGAAATCGATTTTAACTCTGCGTTGCTGTACACAAACTGCATCGTTAGCAAAACTTTAAAGCAAAAAAAAGTAGCCGCTCTTGTTTGGATTAATAATTAAAATGTTTTCAGTTAGTATTGAATGTAAATAAAACATTTTTCAGAAAAGTATTGATATGTATTTATATAAAAAAGTATTAATATATTATTCTGTAGTTGATGCACGTCAATTAAAATTATTCCTACTTTTTCTATTTGTAACTTTATTTAATTAAAAAATATTATTCAAATAATTTATTGCGTCATCTAAAGCACTCTCATTAAAACTCTTTTAATTAAGTATTATATATAAAATTAATTGAATGCTATTTTTATGCATCAGTAAAATTATAACTTTTAGATGAGATAGTGTCTCCATACTTGGAAACAATATTCAATACAAAGACGAATATAAGTTTTATATATATGCAAAAGTTGAACAAAAGTAAAAAACTTTTTACATTTATTTAAGAATCTTAGTTTTCTAGATACTTTTGAAGCTGTGTTGACAACATGGTTTTTCCAAAGAAGATTATGTGAGATTGTATCCTAGAATTTTTTTTTTTTTTGTTATTTTTTTGTTAGGCGTAAATGGGGAATCTTCTAAAGACTTCGCTCCCAGGACGTGTCGGATTCACCTTTTTAAGGGTGCCTACCGACTAAACCCCACCCATCTGGGTATTGCCTGGAAGTTCGAGACCTTTCGCCTCATGTACCTTCCGTTTGGAGATGTGTATGTAGGAGTCGCCTTATAGGCCAGGTTGGGGTTTCGTTTTTGGGTGTGGTTTTACCCACGTTATGTTAGGAGTAACTCGGTTACTATTGAATTCACCGGTCGTTTGTTGACAAAATCTTCCCGATCTGGTTCGACAAGTCTTGCCAGATCGGGATTGGAATGAACCGCGAGGTTTTTGAAATACTTTTCGGCCAAAGCTTCAAAATAACGAAGTGGAAAAATCTCTAGGTCAGTTCGAATGTCCAGATTTCGAACGTACCATGGAGTTCCTGCGAGCATCCGAAGAGTTTTGCTTTGGAAAGCTTCTAAGCGATTAAGGTGGCTACTTGCCGCCGTTCTCCAAATGGGGAAAGCGTATGTGATCATTGGTCTGATGGTCGAAGTGTAAAGCCGAATTTTATTCCGGAGCGACATGCCGCTGTTCCGTCGCAGCATCGAGTAGAGAAGAGATTTAGCCATTTTAGATTTGTTCAAGAAGGATTTAACCTGAGGCTTGTAATAGAGACCCTTGTTCAAGATTACCCCAAGATACTTGGCAGTGTCGGACCACGGTATGGGAACGTCGTTGAAGGTGACGTTCTCATGCGGTTTAAGTGACCAACGCCGAGTGAAAAGTACGGCCTTGCTTTTCTCTGGGTTTACTCCAAAGTGCCATTTATCCATCCAATCTTCCAGATCGGAGGTGGCTTTTTGAAGACGTAAGGTGATCACTTTTTTCGACCTTGAGGAGTAGATAAGTGCTGTATCGTCAGCGTATTGAGCCATTTTAACCCCGTGCATGCGCCCTGAAAGCATGTTGGCTACATACAAGTTAAAAAGGTGCGGCGAGAGAATAGAGCCTTGAGGAACTACGGCCTCTATCTGCCGAGAAGTAGAGATGTGGTTATCGAGTTTGACTGCCAGACTTCTGCGTTTTAGATATGAGGCTAGCAGCCTTATAATACGCAGTAGAAATCGTTGTCTGATTAGCTTTAGAAGCAGTCCCTTGTGCCAGACTTTGTCAAAGACTTTTTTGACGTCGAAAAAGACCTTTTTTTGTCTGAAACCTTCGACAATGTGGTCCGCCACTCGGTTGAGTAGATGTACGCTCGAGTGTCCCCATCTGAACCCATGTTGATGGGAGAGGAGAAGATTGTTCAAATCCGTGTGCTCTTGAATAATATCCAAGATCACCTTCTCTATGACCTTGCTTAAGGTGCATAGTAGGCTTATAGGCCAATAGTTTTGGGGAAACAACTTGTTTTTCCCAACTTTAGCAGTGTTTACCACGTGCGAGCCTTTCCAGGCTGACGGGAAATGCCCAGTGCGAAGAATAGCATTTGCAAAATTGGTTAGAGCCATAATTGCTTTATGAGAGAACGATTTAAGAGCTTTGTTAGATATTTTATCCGGGCCTGGAGCAGAACGGGATTTGAATCTTTTAATGATTTCTTTGATTCGAGAAGGTCTAACGCTATCAAGTGTAGTGTCATTGTCAGCGGTCCGTATAATCGGTATACAGATCGGAGCATTGGAGTTTCAGGCTGTCTGCAAATGCTTTGGCCTTTCCCTCAGTAGTGTATTGCATCTCTCTCTCACCGTAAATGGTGGGAATGGGAACCCGTCTGTTTCTAAGGGCTTTAGAAATCCTCCACATCGGATTTTCATCCTCCGTGAAAGATTCTAGCGTATCTTTCCAGCATTGGTTTTTATGCTTCCTTATAGCCGTTCAAACTTCATTGTGAAGTCGATTCAAGATCTCTCGATCTCTGGGGTCGCGATGCCTTTGCCATTGATGTTTGGCGGCATTTCTTGTCCGGATCAACGCCTTTGTTCTCGTGATAATCCTAGAGGATTATCGACGCGAACCTGAAAGGTTTTAGAAGCCTTTTCCGAGGCTTGTTGAACTTGAGTAGTCAAAAGTGCGACAGTTTTTTTGGTATCCTCAGCCGTTCGTACTGGGGTCAGACTACCAATGCTATTTTTCAAGCATCGAGAGAAGAGAGTCCAATCCGTCTGTGTGACAAATTTTCCCCTCTCTCCGGACCCCCTTCCAAGTAGCTCCAGTAGTACTGGGCTGTGGTCAGAGCTTAGGCCGTTGAGCGTAGTTACTACTGCGTGCGAGTTGACGTTCTTTAGTATTGCTACGTCAAGAACGTCCCCTCTGTGGCCCGCGGCGCTGTGAAAAGTGGGTTCGTCCGGACCCAGGACCTGTAAATCTTTTTGCTCAACGTAGTCAAACAGAGCTCGCCCCTTGGCGTTAGTTAATCGACTATTCTACGACCCGTGCTTCGAATTGAAGTCTCCCGCAATTATTGTGGGATGTGGATTATCAAAAACTCTATCGAAATCCGCTGAGGCGACAGGCCTAAACCTCACCTCTGTGATGTTTTTCCCCTTCTTAGCGGGGACGGCGCCCTTGGTAGCAGAGGGCCTTGTTGCCTTTTGGCCTGATGGGCCGGCAGGATTAGCCGCTGATGGCTTTTTATTCGCAGCTGCTGATGGCAGCTGGGAGTGGCTGATTGCCCTTTTATTAATTTTAGAGGTGGTGACTCACCCCTGGATTTTTTGCGTTTCCTTCCTCCAGCCAGCTGGAATCTATCGGCGTCGACGATGGGTCCCTTGGAGTTGGAGTAGGCAGGTGCAGCGGCGGCCTCGATGGTGAGGTCCATGGCGGCTGGAGAGACGGTGGTTGTCTCGGCGGACCGAGTGCAGTTGGTGACGTTTTCTAAGGGGGTTAGAATTAGATTTAGCATTAAAAATTTTCTTTTTATTCTTAGTTTTTCCCTTCTTCTTGAGGGTCTTCTTGTAGGCGGCAAGCAGATCCAGGTCTTCGTCTTCTGATGGCGGCGGCGAAGAGGTAGGGGCCTGGGCGGCTAGTAGGGCCTTGATGGTAGCGGCCTGTTCCGCGTTGGTCGCTGTTAGCGACGCGATTGTTTCTTGAAGAGCTTCAAACTTCTTCTCAAAGTTTGTTGCCATGGTTTTCAGCTGCTGCTGGAGCTCCGTCAGCTGTCCCTCCAACATCTTCACTTCGGCCCTGGAGTCGAAGTAGCTCCGGTCGAGCGACGTCTCCCTGGAGCGGTGGGCGCTCCTGGTTTTTTTCTGCCGGTCTATCTCCAGTTGCTGGGACGCGGCGGAGCTCTGGCTGTCGCCCATTGCGACGGTGGGTTCCTGTAAGAAATTATTTTCCGTTTTTCCAAGCTTTAGTTTAAAAAAACAGAAAATTACCGACTCTTTTATCCTAGAAAACAAATTGAAGAAGATTTAAATATGGTTTTGTTGTTTTGTTTACTATTTGGTACTGATGATACTTTGGATTTGGAGTTTAAAACAATAAAAAGCTAAAATTGACCATGTTAGGAATGCTTCATGTAGATATTGTTTTGAGGTCTTTGTTTATTGATGCTACAAATTCTAATCTAGAAATTTCAAGACACTCTGTCATATTTGACGATTTGGTCTTTGAAAAGTATGAAGTATAAAAAGTGCTATTATCTGCAAAAACTATAAATAAGTCTTTTAGATATTTAAAAAAGTTCAATAATGTAAGCCAAAAATAAAGTTGACAAAAAAAAAACAGAACCTTGAAGAACACCAGCATTTATGGTTTTAAGGTCAGAGTTAAAACCATCAATTCTAACTATAATTTTTTTATTGTCAAGAAAACTATTGAAGAGATTTACAGTTTTTGCATCAAGACCTAAACAATAAAGCTTGTTGACAAGATTGGGATGCCATACCCTATCAAACGTTTTGGAAATGTCTAGAACTAGTGCAAGATTTTTTTCTTGTTTGTCTAAAGTAGAATTTCATTTGACATAAGTCAAAAGATCTGTTGCCAAACATTTTGATTGAAATCCATATTGAGTATCTGAGATAAAGTTATTTTGTTTTTAGAACTTGACAATATAAAAATTAATATATTTTTCAGAAGTTTTTGACATATAAGACAATTGGTCTATAATTTGAAGAATCAGACTTGTCTCCCTTTTTAGGAATAGGTCCAACAATTTGGGAATGTTTCAATTTTGCATGATAAGGCAAATATTTTGCTCAAAATGGGAGCTAATTCATTTGTGAACGTTTTAAGAATGACAAGTAAAATTTCATTTATACCTGATGCCTTTCTGGTATTTAATTTAAGAAGATAATTTTTGACACCTCAACTTGTTGCCTAAAATGAATTGGATCAATTATTTTTCCACTAGCCGGCATTGTAGGTACAGAAATAAAAGGATTTAGAATAGTAAGGTTTGATGCAAATTGGTTTGCAAAAATTATTGGATATTTAAAATTTTGTACTATGCAATTTTTGAAAATTAACAATAAAGCCTCAAATTCTCTAGACTAGTCAACTAAATCAAAAACTTTTTAAAGACTACTAAACTTCTCGTAATACGCTCAAAACTTTATTATCTGCTACAATCTTAAAATTCTAACAATAAGAGACACAATACAAATATTAAACTATATTTTCCATCCCAAAGTTTAGCTTTTTGGATGACGTCGACTCAGATAACCAACTTGTTTACCACTTAGTATATTTTACTATATTTGTACCACGTTTAATTTGATTATTTACTCAAGAAGTTAACAGACCAACGGTCCGGAACAATAATCAATTAGAAGGGCAGCACTACACCATCCGGTGTTAATTATATCTGTAAAAATAAATCCAATTAGTCACTTATATATAGGATTTATAGTAGATAACAATTATAAACCATCCACCCACACTAGATTTTTTTATTTTTTTTATTTATGTATTATACGATCCAACAAATTGCCATCGCACACAACAGCACATTCAAAAGCGCACAAATAACTTCAATACAGATCAACCACTTTACAAACTACTCCATATTTTTTTATAACTGCAATGCGCAAATAATTTTCTACAAATATTTTTTGTTTAGATTAATAGAGATTTAATTAAACACTAAGTTTTATTTAATTTCTGATTGCATCCAACAGGTGTACAAACAATTAGCTTATCCCATTGAGGCTACCAGAATCAATTAAATGAGTGCAAACTGAAACGGAACGGATCAGTTTCTACAATTTCCAACCGATATTGACTCATCAAATGTCAAACACGCAAACATTAAAACTAATTCCGTTGAATGTAAATAAACTATCAATACGCACTATAACATAACAAAACTACAAAAACAATTAATTAAGCGGAAATGCTGTGGCTGTAAAATCTCAATTCTATTCATACACTGAGGGGAGCATATCCAGTCATATCGTGTGGTGCAAATAATAAGTCCTTATTTATGACAAAGAAATCAGTTGGGGTCCAAAGTTATAAAGCAAATAATGAAAATTTGAATTAATTAAATTTCATTCAAGGAAACAAAATTTTCATTAAGCATTCATTCTAAACATGAATACGGAATATATTTGTCTAATATCTAAATTCATATCTCATATCACACAGATTAGTTGCTTTATGTTAAAAGCAATCATTGACATTATTCAATACCATTGGGAACAGCTAAGCAAAGGTATTAATAGCAAGCTTATCAGATTTAATTTTTTTTATGTTAGCAAGCAACATTATACTCGATTAATGTAATATAATCTTCAATAATTGAGGTTTATCCCTAATCAAAATGCAATAATAATATCCAGCCAGCGTTGCAACATAATTTCTGCAATATCCTTCAAAGATTGTAAAATTTTAATCCCAATAATTGAGATATAATTAAATAATAATAATAGATATACAGGGTGTTCAAAAAAAAATGTACAATACTTAAGGGGATGGTAATACAAACCACAACAAACAAAAAAGTTTTAATAAACATGGGTTGTCATAGCAAAGATTTCGGAGATATGGAACATTATTTATTTTTATTATTTTTTCCCCTTTATTTTTTATTTTGCAAAAAAGTGCATTTTTTATCATAGTTGGCTGATGTTTTGTGAAATAAACATTCAGTATTTGACAGTTGTTGTTAGTGCACAAGTTTTTATTGCTATGGCTGATTACTCTAATGCTAATAAAATTGCCACCAAAGCGCATCGTCTTTATGTAAAAGCTTATCTAAATTGCCAAACTTCTTCAAATCGTATGTTTGGGACAATTTACCAAAGATTGAAAGATACCGGTTCACTTTGAAAACAGTATCTTTTTGGCATACCAAGGTTAGTATCTACTCATAGAGCAGAACAAGAAATTATAGCACGGATAAAGCATAATTCAGGGACAAGTGTGCGGAGAATATTAGCCAAGGTAGGAATTGGTGCTACTCTTGTTTGGAGAACCTTCCACAAGCAGCTGTTCTATCCATACCATGTACAACAAGTACAGGTCTTAAAATTAACTTATCATTAGACACGTTTAGATTTTGGTCGCTGGTTTCTACGTAAGGATGCTGAAAATCCGCAGTTTCTAGCCAAAATTTTTTTTACAGATGAAGCCAAAATGGAGTTGTTATGTTTTATAATACACATTGTTGGGCCAACAAAAATCTTCATGCTGTAATTGAATGTAGACACGTTTTTTATTAAACATTTGGATGGGTATTGTAGGCGACAGGATTCTAGGTCCTGTTGTCTTACCAAACCAAATAGCAGGCGTTGTTTATCTCAACTTTTTGCAGAACACAATGTATGATTTTTTGGATGACATAAGAAGAGGCGGACCAGTTTTAGGGCCAGCAAGATCGCTTAATTTAAACTTTTTAAATTTTTTTCTTTGGGGATATTTAAAATTATTAGTGTATGCTACTCCTGTAAATTAGCCTTCAAAAGCTGAAGTTAGTTAAAATATACGGTTTTCCAATAAGAGGTTTCATTATGATATTAAAAAAAAAAACGGGAGAGAGAAATCAATAAATGTTTATTTCATTGTAAAAAGGAAGGTATGCTATTAACATTTAAATACGATATCAGTCAAATAGCCGCCACGGTTACTGTTGCAGTACTACATTCATTTCATAAAATTTTTCAAGACCAATTTGCACATTTTTGGCTGTACGTCTTCGATAATTTCACGAATTCTATTTTTAAGGTTTTGAAGTGATTGTGGAGCATTAGCATAGACCTTATCTTTCACGTGGCCTTAAAAAAAAGTCAAATCACAAAATCTCGGTGGCCAATCACCTTTTCGAGAAATGACACGGTCAGGAAACTTTTTTTGCAAAATTGCAATTGTTTTGTTGCTTGTCTGGCACGTAGCGCCGTTTTGCTGAAAATAAATCTTTTCCACATCAATATCTTCCAATTCCAGTCATAAAAAATCATTATTCATAGCTTGGTAGCGTCATCCATTTACCGTAACAGTTGTACCAGCCTCATTTTTAAAAAAGTAGGGTCCAATCACACCGCTAGCCCAAAAACCGCACCAAACAGTGACACGTTGAGGATGCAAAGACTTTTTAACAATCATTCTTGGATTTTCTGAGCCCCAAATGCGACAATTCTGCATATTAATAGTCTCCAAAGTGAAAATGGGCCTCATCACTGATGATGATTTTTTGATGAAATTCCGGATCATTTTGATGCATTTGAAGGACCCAGATAGCAAAAATACGACGTTTATGGTAATTTAACGGCTTGAGTTCTTGTGTTAACTGAACTTTAAAAACTTAAAGACTTAAGTTTTTATGCAAAATACGGTGTAATGTCGTTTGTAGAATGTATAATTCCAAAGATCGACAAGGAATCATCAAACCTAGGTTTTCTTCAACACTACGGGCTACATCAGCAATATTCTTATGTGTTCTTTAGCGATCCACACAACCAAAAAGTGCTTTAGTTTTGCGAATTGTGACTGTAAAATGTTCACCATTTTTGTAGTAAATTATAGTTCCATTTTTAATTATGCCGTAATTTTTACTTGTCAAATGTCAAAAGATAGCAAAAATAGCATGCTATTCAAAATGAAACCTTTTATTGGAAAACCTTTTATAATGGGTCCAACTTATTTTAGGCAACGGGTTGTCAAAATTATCTTCCTAAATTAAATACCAGAAAGGCATCAGGTATAGATAAAATTCCACCTATAATTCTTAAAACATTTGCAAATAAATAAACTCCCATTTTGGCTAAACTAATTGCTTTATCATACAAAAATTCCAAATTCTTAAAAATATGCAAATGTTCAACTTATTCCTAAAAAAAGAAAACAAATCAACAAATTTTGAAAAATATATTAATTTTTATATTGTCAAGTTCTTAGAACAAAATAACTTCATCTCAGATACTCAATATAGATTTTGATCTAAAGATTCTACAACAGATCTTTAGACTTAAATTTGTCACAAATGAAATTCTACTTTAGACAAACAAGGAGAATATTAAGTAACATATTCAAAGCATTTGATTGGGTATGACATCCTAATCTTGTCAACAAGCTTTATTGTATAGATATTGATAAAAATCTGTAAATCTCATCAATAGTTTTTTTGACAAACTTTGACCCCAAAATCATAAATGCTGTTGTTCCTAAAAGTTTTGCTCTTTTGCCAACTTTGTTTTTGATTTACATCATTAAACTTGACAAAAATGGCAAAACTTCTTGAAATTTTTAGGTTAGAATTTGTAGCATCTATAAACAAAGACTTCAAAACAATATCTGAATAGGGCGCTCCTAACATGGTCAATTTTAATTTTAAATAAACTCAACTATTTACTGTTTTAAAATTCTAAAAGTAAACACCAAATCCATATTAAAATCTTCTTCAATTTGTCTTCTAGGTGTTACAATTTTACAAAATCTTTTCTGGAACATCTATGTTCTCAAGATAGCTTTGAAAGTTTTTATAAAAATAGGATTTCTTAATAGATGTAAAAAGTCTTTTACTTTTGATCAACTTTTACATATATTTTCCTGTATTTGTCTAATTTTGGACATAGACTTTGCTCATTTTCTTTCATTTTAATCTGCTCTGCGCCAATTGCTTTCAGCAGAATCCCACTGTACTTTTTAGATTATTGCCCCATCTCATTATAGGCTGTCCGCGTTCTTGTTTGTCTAGCCAGAGTCTCTACTGCTGTAGCACGCAATTCTATCTATTGTTGGTGTGTCTTGCATTGTAGCCCGCGTAGCTCTACTTAAGCATTGCTACCTGTTCTGCTGCAACATCTATAACCTTGGTTTTTTGCCTAACCCAAGTGTTTCTTTTGGTTTCTAAGAGTGATGTTTAATATTGAGAGTTCCATTGCTCTTTGGATTTTTACAAATTTTTCCATGTTTGGGCGCCATATGTCATTACTGGCAGTACGCATTGGTTAAAGACTTTGAGGTATCTTCATGTTTTTTAATACGTAGCCCAGTTTTCCAAATGCTTCTCATGAAATTTTTTTTCATCATTATCATCATTTCTCAGCCGTTTCTTGTCCACTGCTGAACATAGGCCTCCTCTAAGTGTTTTCACTGGTTTCTGTCTTGAGCGGTGTTGATCCAGTTTCCCGCTATCCGTTTTACGTCGTCGCTCCATCTAGTGGGTGGTCTTCCTCTGCTTTTCTTATCTTCTCTAGGTCGCCACTCTAGAATTCGTTTTGTCCATCGGTTGTCTTTAGTGCAAGCTATGTGTCCAGCCCATCTCCACTTGGTTTTTGTGATACGCTCAATAATGTCTGTAACTTGTGTTCTGTGTCTAATAGTTGTGTTTGGCACTCTGTCTCTTTTAGTGATTCCCAGTATAGCTCTTTTCATTGCTCTTTGCGCTACTTGGAGTTGACTTGTTTATTGAGCGCTTCGTTAGGGTCAGAGTTTCCGCCCCGTATGTTATTACTGGGAGCACACACTGGTCGTACACTTTCCGTTTCAGGCATATAGGAAGTTCTCTTTTCAGGGTGTCTCTTAGTTTTCCAAAGGCTGCCCAGCCCAGCCCTATACGTCGAGAGATTTCGGTTGTCTGGTTGTAACTGCCGATTTGTATTTCATGGCCAAGGTATTTGTATTTGTGGGTTTGATCTATTTCTCCTTCGTCAGTCCCTAGGTTTGCACTGGCCACCAGGTTTGTCATAAATTGTGTTTTGTGGTAGTTAATATTCAGTCCTACTTTTGCTGCCGCTTGCTTTAGGTCTTCAAACATTTCTTGTCGGTTATTCTGACGATATCGTCGGCAAAACGTAGGTGATGTAGGTGTTCGCCGTCTATGTTTATACCCTTATTCTGCCAGTTTAGTGTTTTGAATATATATTCTAGCACCGCTGTGAAGAGTTTGGGGGATATAGTATCACCTTGTATTATTCCTCTCCATATTTTGTATTTTTTGGTTAGTGCATGGAGTTTTACGCTTGCTGTGGCATTCTTATATATAGTGTGTAGAAGTTCTGTATATCTGTGGTCTACTCGGCATTGGTTGAGTGCGTTTAGTATAGGTGGAAGTTCTACTGTGTCGAACGCTTTTTTAAAGTCGATGAATACTAGAACGAGTGGTTTATTATATTCTATTGATTTTTCTATTAGGATCTTTATTGTTTGTAAGTGGTCGTTTGTGCAGTATCCTTTTCGAAAACCGGTTTGCTCACGGGGTTTTTAGTAAAGAGCTTGTATAGGTGAGAGAGTATAAGCTTACTCTATAATTTTTTAAGTTTGTTATGTCACCTTTCTTGTGTATGAGTATTGTAACCGCATTATTCCATCTCTTGGGAACCGTGCCTTTTTTAAGACATAGGTTTAACAGAGCAGCGATTTCTGTAATGAGTCTATCTCCTCCACTTTTCACCGCTTCAATAACTATTTGGTCTTTGCCAGGGGATTTGCTTCCTTTCATTTCTTTAAGGGAGTTTCTGACCTTTTCTATTGTGATGTTTGGCATGTCTTCAGAGTCAACGTTTGTTATGCCTGGCACTTTCCTTCCTGTTTGCCTTTGGTGTCTTGTTGTTGGTGCTTGTTATTTGACTTTTATACAGTTTTTTGTAGAATTTTTTCACTATATTGAGAAGACTTTTTTTGTTTGTCGTTTCTCCTGTTTCATCTTTGAGCTTAAATATTTCCATTTTCCCTTCGGTCAGTTTTCTTCTCATGACTTTCATGCTCCGATTTTCCTTGATTGTTTGTTTAATTATTTCTGTATTGTATCTTCTTAAGTCTTTGCGTGCTTCTTTGGAGATTGTTTTGTTCAGCTTTCTTATTTCGTCTAGATTATTCGGGTTTCGCCTTGTCGATCTTCTTTGGCTCATGAGTTGTTTGGTTGCATCACTAAATTTTTCATCGTTTCGTCTTCGGCTACTACAATGACGTTTCTGTGCTGTTAAAATTGCTTCTGTGATGTTGTTATTCAAGGTTTCGACATCTGTTTGTTGTGTGTCACAAAAGGCAGAGGAGATTGAGTCTTCAAATTCTTTAGAGTTGTCCGGAGGGGCCCATAGTATTGTCTTTTGTGGGCAAACCAGTCTTCTTCTTTTGGTTTTTAAGTTTATTTTGATCGTACTTTTTACTGCTCGGTGGTCGCTTCTTATTCCAAACTTGTTTAGTACTGTGACGTCCGTGATGTTTCGCTTATTTCCTGTTATTAGGAAATCTATCTCATTTCTTATTCGGCCGTTGGGGCTTATCCACGTCCATCTTCTTTGCGGTTTCTTTTTGAAATAGGTGTTCATGAGGTGCAGGTTGTGGTGGTGTAGGAAATCTAGCAGCATTTGTCCTCTTTTGTTTCTGCCTTCCGAGCCGTGGTTTCCTATTGCTGTCTCTGAGGCGTCCATCTGTTTGCCAACTTTGGCGTTGAAATCTCCTATTATGAAGGTGTAGTGGCACTTTGTTTCTTGGGTAGCCGTTTCAATGTTTTCGTATAAAGTTTCGATCTCTTCGTCGTTGTGATCGGATCTGGGGGCGTATACTTGTATAATTTTCATTTTATAGCGGTCATTTAAGGATATTATTAGGTATGCTACACGTTCTGATATGCTTTTTATGCTGACAATATTTTGTGAGTGTTTCTTGTGGATGAGGAATCCAATGCCGCCGTTTGAGTTTTTGGTGTTGCCTTTGTGGTATAGAGTATTGCCAGAGTTTAGGGTAATTAGTTTCTCTTCACGTCTCCTTATTTCGCATAGTCCTAAGACGTCCCATTTTATCTTGGTTAGTTCTTCTTCCAGTTCTATTATTTTTTCCGTTGTGCGCAACGATCTTACGTTGTACGTTAGTAATCTGTATGTTTTAGTGTTCAATTTTCTATGGAGTTTGTTAGTCAATCTTGTGTCCCCCCCCAGAATCCGTGGGATTGACTGATATTTCAGTGCAAGATTTGGGGCTTGCCCTACTTGCCTGGGGTAATGAGTTTTCATGGGTTGACATCATTTGAGGGTTTTTGGCTGTTTAAATCGTCGCGCTTGCCATGCGTGTTGACGAGTGGTGTTTCAGCCGCCCCTAACATGGGGAAACAGACGCTGTCTGTAGCCGCCCATTCTGGGTCAGACGCTACTCTTTTGGGTATGCCTATTTAATGGCGGCAATGTTCGCCATGTCACGGTTCTGTCATCGGATTTTTGGAGTATTTATGCAGGAGAGCTTTCCCAAGGCTCCCCCACTACATCCTTTAGTTCCGCCGCTGTTTGGTCGGGGACTGCTTATTTGTTATTCGCAGCTAACCTCCATATCAGGAGGCCTTTCGCTATCCGCCACTTGTGACCCCGGTAGTAGTCTACAGCTCAGCCTTACTTATAGTGGGTCTAAACCTAATATATAGATATAATCTTTTAAAATTAGACATTTTTTAGAACACTTAGGTGTATTTGGACTGTCTGAAGACTATTTTCACCTAGCAGCTAGCACAAAAAAGGGTAGATTTGGAGTAGTAGATACATATGGACATTTCTGAGTCAAGCGTACGGAACAAAAATTTGATTTTGCTCAAACCACTAAAAATGCCTTTCTCTACATGAGTCCTGATCTTATAACTTTTTTTATTATTATTTTCGAGTAATAAGCAAACAAAATTTGAAAAAATCGATTTTTTTGCATTTTTTTACATTTTGTGATTGTTTGTAACTTCTCAGGGTTGCATTTAAAAAAAAAACTATAATAAACTTTTTTTTTCAAAATTGTTCTAAGAATTAATTTTATTTTCATAAATTTTAAAAATTTTGCTAAACATTTTTTCTTAAAAAAAGATTACGGGTATTTTTTTTTTAATATGAATAAAAACGTGCTTTTATATGTGCAAAAAATACCCTGAAAGTTGGTTTTCTGCATTTTTAGCAAAAACTAGGCATTTTGGGCAAAAATTACTTTTATAAAAAGTTGTAGAGCGGAAATTTTCTAATTTGATTTTTTTTATAATTTTTTGTTTTTTCGCTAGATGGCGGTAGTTTTATTTTTTTTGGCGGGCTATGCATGCATTACTGGAGAAGTCAAAAAATATAAATCTATCGGAAATTTTCCGCTATACAACTTCAGTATCTTATAATTTTTCCAGAAAATGCATAATTTTGGTTGAAAATCTAAAAAAATCAGCAGAAAGTCACAATTTGCAAAATTCGTCAACGCTCTTAAGCGGAAAATGCGCTCACTATCGGGAAATCCAAGTAGCCAATATATATTTTTGCTCTACTACTTTGATCATCTGTAACTTTTTACCACAATGCATAGTTTTGGCTCTAAGTACAAAAATTAAAAATTCAAATTATTTATACTATTCTTTTTCATGCGTGCGCCAGGTAAAAATAGCCTTCAGACAGTCAAATACACCTAAGTATGTAAGGTCGCTAAGCTGTGTTTAAATTTTTTATAAAACGTCAATTTTTTGTCTAATTTGAAAGGACTAATTTATAATTTTATATGCGGCCCGCGGAGTTGTGGTGCATTTCCAAAGTGGCCCGCAATATCATTTGGGTTGGCCACCCCTGCTTTAAAGTATTCATGGTTATCTGTTATTAGAAAAATGTTGTCAGTAATTCTTAAGTTGTTAAGTCTTTTTCCGTTAGTATTTAGACCTTTTTTTTTCCCAGTGGAGAGATTTGAAAACGTCTTCCAGCGCCAGAGTGAAGAGCTTTGGTGATATATCGTCTTCCTGTCTTACTCCGCGATCTATATGTATTGACTCTGTGCTGTTTGCTAGATTTATTTTCTGTATATGTTGTGTATCAATTGTCTGTAATGATGGTCTATTCTGTAGTTGTTCCTTGCTTTCTCCACTGCCCATAACTCTACAGAATCGATGTAGTCAATAAACGCTATGTAGAGCGGAATATGGTTTTCTTCAGCCTTTTCAATTAGAGTTCTCATTGATAGGAGGTGGTCCGCCGTGCTGTACCCTTTTGCGGAACCCCGCTTGTTTGACTGGTTGTAAGCATCAAGTTTGTTGGTGAGTCTGCTTGTGATTATCTTTATGAATAATTTGTATAACTGTAAAATTGGTCTGTAGCTTTTCAGATTTAGCTTATTACTCATCTTGTGAAGTAGTATGGTCTTTTTAGCATAATTTCTCTTTCTTTTTTCAGCATTTCTGTTAGCACATTTTTAGGTGTTTTGTTGTTTTTCATAGCAATAAGTGCTTTCTTAATTTCATATATGTTTATGTCTGGCAGGTCCTCAGAGTTAACGTTTTCAATTTTGCTTGCTTTTTTCGTTTGGGTTGGTTTTGGAGTTGTATAGTTCCTGGTAGAAATCTTCAGCTATTTTTGACACTCCTGGCTTGTCTCTTACTTCAGTACTTCTACCGTCTTTCAGCGCGATTATTTGCGTTTTTTCTAGGGTCGGTCTTAGGCTATTCATACTTTTGTTATTTTCAATAATTTTTTCTTCAAATCTTTGTACATCTTCCTGTATCATTTTGTTTATGGTTTTATTGAGTTCCGCAAATTCTATAAAGTTTTTTTTCCTGCTCCAGTAATGTTTTTCTGTGTTTCAATAACTGTTTCGTATTGTCGCTTATTTTGTTTTCTTTTCTTGATTTTCTTTTTGCGGTTTTTTGTACTGCTTCTATTACCGCTTGCGTTCATTTCTTTCATGTCAACTATTGTTTCAGATGTTCTATTTTCCTTGTCTAGAGTGGACTTGAGTTCTTGTCTATATTTCTCTCGGTTTTCTCCAATTAACTGATGGTTTATAAGTGTTTTATAGATTTAATTCTATCTTCCTTTTGATTAGGACATATCTTCGCTCGAACCATACAGTGGTCATTGCCGGTTGAGAATCGATTTAATACCGTGACATCTTGAAATAAGCATCAAAAACTACATTATTTCTTCTAAACTCTATTCAAAAACGATCTATTTGGATCAAAGGCGTAAAGTTGCAGATCTTTGCATTTTCTATATTTTAATGAAGATTGTTCAAACAAAATACAAAACATTTTGCCATCTATACAAATATTTAAGTGTAGTACAAGCGTTGCTAGGAATTCTAACAAACATCCACTAACAGTTCAGAGATGTAGGATTAAAATTTTAAAAGAGATTTCTATAACCGTACTATCAACAAATGGAATAAACTTCCAAATTCAGTCTTTTTTGAGACTAATAAACCACAAATATTGAAAATCAATGTTCACAGACTGCTTAAATCTAGTCTTCAATGTGATAGCGAGTGTGGTCTTACTTGTTGAAATTTAATGTTGTGACATTTTATGTAATTCCTAAATATTACATTTTGAAATATAAAAAAAATACATAAACCAAAATAAAATTATTCTTTAAAATTGATTGTTATATAAAATAGTAAATCTAATAACAGAACAAAGATTTGAACTTTAATAATTTTTAAAATGGGCTCTTTGTATTATTAAATAATTTAACCCTGTTACAGATTTTCTATAAAACCCTTTTATGTGCTTGTTTAACACATTTCAACCATATATATGCAATAGTTAGTATATTGTTTTGAAATTATATTTGCTTTCAACTCTCAATTGCCGTCGCGTTCCGACGTTAGCCGTCGCGCACGGGTTTGATGTATATTTACGTCAATAATTTCGATAATAACAATACAGCTTTACATTACAAATCATTTATTAGTGGTAAAAGCATGTAACAGAAGAAACTCGTTTTGCTACTAACATTTATAGTGTGTCTTATTTATTTTTTATTATTAGCGACATTTTATGTCATCTTCTGACTCTGTAACATTTATTCACGTGTGAATTTTATATAAAACTAATAATATACCCAAAACGTTTTATATAATTTTATCAAAAAGCACCCAAATAAGTTTTTTGCTTTAAATATAACAGAAATTATCCTAACATAAAAAAATTTTCAAATAGCATTGCTTAAAAATATGTATCTACTCATCTGAAATATAATCAAAAAATTTGTGATATTATTGCAGTTACTTTGGATGCATTGCAATAATTAGAAATTAAATTGCATCAATGTGAAATTGCTTGAGGCAGGACAATATTATAATGATAAGATTAGACTAAACAATAAACTGCTTATCTATTGCATAATATATAATTAATTTACAGCATATTTTAAATATTTGTAATCTTTCCATTTTAAAACAAAAAAATAGATTTATAAGCATGACTGACTGATAATTATTTTGACCTATGATTCTGTGTAAATGTTTTTAAATACTATATGAAAACATCAATTATTAAATAATATTAATATTATTGATTAGCAGAAAACAAAATTTGTTGCGTAGTTTGAGTAATATATTGTTTGTTACTAGTAAATTATTAACTAGTATCAATTTTAAATATGTATGGGTCGGTTTTTTGGCTATAATCTGTTTGATAGTAAAAACGGCTTTACAGTTGCTTTAAAAATGTATTTGATGCTGAACTGAATTGTTTAATAAAAATGTTTATCACTTAAAATAAATCAAAACTGTTATCGTCGCATAGGAAATGTTTATAGTACATAAAATGCATTTATTGTAGTTATAATAATTGTTACAAACATGCTTAGTATTATGCAGTGAATGATCCCGACACATACGACACAAGCTCTAGCGGCAATCACAAAAAACAGGGCTTTTTCGGTTTTTAGTTAATATTGCGAGAACTGTAATTTATTGAAGATGCCAAAGCAAAAAAAAATAAGTGTACTTTTTACCATCATTTGTTAGATACTTGTAAATTAATATTTAATAATGTTTTGCCTACACATTTGAGTACGTTGGATCATTGTGGAAGGGGGGGTTATACATTTGCGAGAAATGAGATTGAGGACTGCTTCAGTTTCTGCTGCGTTTTTTCTAGTAACTGAGATCAACCGGCTGGCTCAAACTTCCAACCCCACTGTTCTGGAGGAAGTTCATTTCTTAGCCCAACTTGAATTTGGTAGTATACTGCTTTTTCTGTAGGCGACAGCGCAGAGAGGTCTGGTTTAGCATTCAAAATTAATTTGGTAAATGCTTTGTAACAATGCATGTTAAGGGAAGTTTGCTTGTGAGGTGCTTTGTACCATTCCAGGAATATTTTGTTTCCAGCTTCAGCACATCATTAATACTTTGAACAAATTGAAACAGACAAGTTCTCATTATTGATATGCATGCACAAAATGTATGCAGTTTATTATTTTCATAGTTTGCAATTGCTGACTCAAATATATTTTCCTTTCTACTCTGCCGTGGCTTGGTTTAACAAATAATATTTGTCTTTCAGATGAAGTTAAAGTCATGAGAAGGACAATAAGATCAACATCTTTGCCAACTATTGCTACTTTGTCACTAGTTTAGGATTTTATGACTCCTTTGCGGATGATCAATTTACCAGAGTTACTAGATTCTTGTTTTGTTTTAATTCTATGGTCGTAAAGAGCAGTTATGAGAAATTAAATAAGTCTGAGTTTATTGTGTTCATTAGAAAGAAAACCTGTTTGACTGTGGTTTGTGTTTTGTGTTTAAAGTTTATGTCAACTGACTTCTTTAGCTTGTACTTTAGTTCTATTCAGCTGTCTACGTACTGGATGGTGCCGATGAAAAGCCATCAAACGCAACGGTACAGCTCTTGCCGGCATAATGGTTGAGAACATAACATTGGCAAATTGTTGAGATTGAGGATTTTTGGGCTACATGACCTTGTGTAACAGTAATCCTCTATCCAAAACGTTGTCAAAATTGAAAAAAATTGGTTTCTTCTTGTAGTACAGAAATAGTATTGTATAAGGCGGATTTGTTTGTTTTCAGCATTCCAGTTTACTTAAATAAAGTATATAAAGTATATAGTTACTCCCACCTACAGTTCTAAAAATATTAACAAAAAACCGAAAAAGCTTGTGTCTGATTTGATAACTGGTTTTTAGCAGCTGTGTGATTCCAAATTTTATTTAAGATTACAGTTTCTGCCACCTTACCTTGGAAAATGTCTATCCTTCTCAACCTTTGTGAGAGGAATGACATTAGAACAAAAATGCTACGTTTTTAGCATTGCATTTGTAATATTTGTAAGGAACATTACAATCTTGTGCAAAAATGCTCTCAAAGCTTTGTTTGGGTTGCAAACCGGATTTGGTGTTGATTTGGGTTTAAAATAAGTAACGATATCTTTTTCCTTAGAGTTAGCCAAACTGATTCAGATACTATTTTACTTCTTTTTGTACCCTTTCCATGTAGTTCAAGTTTTTTGTCGTAGACCGGCGTACATTAGAGTTCAAAGTTGTCAACAAATGCTTTGGTCTTCCAAAGTGTATTGAAGTCATCTCATTCCATAATTGAAAAAAAGTTGTGTTTGCTTAGTTTGAAAGGTTTTAGCAATTTTCCACTAATTTTTGTGCTATCTAATAGCATTCTTTACCTTACCATTAAGTTGGTTTAGTTTGGTTAGTTGCGTCTTAAAACTTTTGCCATTTGTGTCTAGCATAATTTGAAGATTTTGGTCTCTTTGTTAAAACCAAATCAAGTTGATTCAATTTTTGACAAAGCTTTTATAAAATTTTTGTTTGCTAACAAGATGAGGCTAGTAAAGTCAACAACTGCCCTATTAATTCCTTCAGCCGTTTGAATATCAGGTATTGATCTGATGTTTTTTTCCAAGATATGTAAAACAAAAACCAAACTTGTAAATCAACTTAACCTTCTTCTCATTTCTCCCATAGAGATCTAAAACTACTGGGTTGTAGTTTGAGCTGAAGTCGTTAATAACTAAAATAGAAGGTTAGCTGTGGTAAGTTAGCAATGCGTCCCTTTGTTTTTAGGATTTGTTAGTCTGATGTGCCAAACTGAATGCTTTGAGTTAGTTTCCTGCAACAATTGTTAAAAGCTGATTTCTAGTATAACATCAAGATTTGCTGCAAAAAAATATTTTTTCAAAACAAAAGAATTGGCTTTACTGTTTGCTGGTTTTTGTTCTTGCTATTATTAGTAGTTAAGATCAATTGTTTGTGCACTGGAAATCCTTTAAAAGAATGAGTTTATCATTACTCTTCTTCTTGGTACACTGGTCTGTAAGATAAGACTTTGTTGATTTTACGCACTTATTTGCCAAATGTCCCAACTTTTGACATTTATGGCATTGACTTACAATATCCAATTTACAATTAATGTCTACCATGATTTCAAAGTTGCACTATAGACCAAAATATAAACTATAAAAGAATCGTGACATGTTTGGTTGTAGGTTTTGTGGCAACTTCTATGCCACCACGGAAATCTTCAATTAATTTGTTGTCAATGCCGTTTTATATTTGTTGCCAATTTTCAATGACTTTTTCTTGGAAGTAGTAATATGTTGGTCTTAACAAATATGGCATTATCTTTCGGTTTTCTTCTCCTGTTGTTATACTGTCTTTGAAATTCTAGTTGACACTAGATAAAGATGCGCTGATTAATGCATTGTAACGTCTGCAGCACGCAAGCTGTCCCGGTTCCTTTCTCCCTATAGCCTCCACCTTTGTCTGTCTCTTGTTTTCTTTTATCTGCGCTAACATGCACCTTTGCATTTTTTTTTTCATACCGTGTACAATTTATTCTAATAATTTAGTTTGTCTTCAGATGTGCGTTTTAGCTTTGATGACCTTTGAAATGATGTATCTTTTAAGGTTATCGGGTTTTACGGAAAACTTGTTTGTAGGTTTTATTGGCCAGCTCGTTACCCTTGATACCCACTTGACCCGGTGTCCAGACAAAAATAAACTGCCATAAAAGTAATATAATATCTGCTAGCCCCAACCAACTCACCCCAAAAACGATGAACCTAGAGATGTGTCAGATAGTTCAACCAACACGGTCACATCAATCAGCTGCCCTAAGAAAAAGATTTCAAAAAACAAAAAGTCAATTACCAAAAACTTCTATTGACAAACAACCGAAAAAGATTAAATCGGCGACTCCAACTCCTAAGATCCAAGTGGACACCTGGAGACAAATCCCTTTTCTTTCTCTAACAACTAATACTATCACAGACCAAGACATGGACAATTCCAAATTAATGCCAATTCAGAACAACTCTACACCAGGTTCCAGCAACCCCACATACGATACTAACGAATGGCAACTAGTAGACCGCAAAAACAAAAGAAAAAAGAGAGTCCATATCCCGAGCAGTAGCGAGAATGACGATTCTAACATCAAAAACACCACACCGGAACAACCAAAAGTCAAACTTCTTCCACAAATTACAATAAATGACAAAAAGGTATGGAGAGATGTCAAAACCGATATGGAAAAATTAAATATTAACTTTGAAATCAAATGCCTTAAGCATGCCAAAAACGTCCTTAGACCACCGGAGAGCAAAACTTTACCTTGACTCAAAAGTTCACAAGTATTACACATACCAGCTGGAGGAAGACAAAACCCTCAAAGCGGTAATGCACTATGTTTCTGAAGATGTTTTTTGCAACGAGATGAGCAAAGCGCTGGAGCCAAACTATTAAACAAAAATGATAGAAATGATAAAATCTTTAACGTATCAAAAATTTTTGGTTTTAAGATCAAAGTCGAAGTTAAGTTCAAGTCTGGTGAACCGGCTCACTGTTATCGATGCCAAGCATACGGACACGCTGCATCGATTTGCACCAACAATTGGGTATGCGTAAGGTGCGCATAAAACCACTCATCAGCTCAATGCCACCTTACTTTTGCAGACAGGAAGAAAACTCTGTGCTAACTGCAGCGGTAATCACCCCGCGTCCTATAAAGAATGTCCGGTCTATCAAAAAATATAAACTAAACCTAAACCTAAACCTAAAGGGCAACCTTCTGATAATATCACAATAACATCATATCAATAGGACACTTGAACACTGCAGTGCCAAATACCCAGATCAACTCAAACTACTCATTTCGGAACAAGACATTGATATTATGTTGTCATCAAAAACTGGTCTAAAGCCCAGAGACAACCCAAAATTCCCCAACTTTAACTTATACAGAAATGACAGAATTAACCAAGGCGGTGGCACAGCTATACTCATAAAAAGAACCACCACTCAGAAATTGAAATTTCAAACTTCACCAACCTGGGTAATTATTAACCTTCCCCCTATCGGCAAAATAAAAATTCTCTCTGTATACCAACCACCACCTAAACTACTTTTGGTAAACGATTTAAAAGTGGCCTTTGAAGACAATGTACTCACATTTATCGGAGGTCACCTTAACTCTATACACGTGGCATGGAACTGCCGCGCCACTAACTCAAAAGGCAGAATCCTAATTAAATTTATGGATTAGAACAATCTTTCCATGCATAGCCCAGTCTCTTTAACATTTTATAGCCACGCAGGTTACCCGCCCAATATACTTAACATCGCATTATCAAAAGGAATACTCATCGCCACCATTTCCAAAGTGTTCAACGAAATAAACTCTGACCACTATCCCGTCTTACTAACTATTTACGGTGCTTTGGTAGGAAAACCGGATAAAACTAAAAAAAGAAACAACTTGAAACAATTTCATCTGTTTATGGATAACGATCTCGGCCCTCTTCCAAAAATCTGCTCATTATTATCAGAGACAATAATCCACTTGGACTCCCCCCATTTCTAAAACGACTTATAAGGGAGAAAAATACAGCCCGACAGAAATTTCAACGCTCCAGAACTGCCCAGGACAAACTAATCAAAAACAGACTAGAAAACAAGGTAAAAGATGAAATAAAAGCTTTCAAAAAATCAACAGTGGGACAACCTTTTTCACCAAACAGACGACAAAAAGCCCAAAACTTGGCACATATCAAAGTGTCTAAAGAAAAAATACGAAACCATCCCTACCATCCACGGGCAAAACGGGTTAGCACACACTACCCTAGAGATAGCCAAAGCTATTGCATTGTTCCTTGAAGATTAATTTAGCCCGGCATATAATATCTTAGAAGTTGATATAAAGACAGATGTGGAAAGAACAATCGAACATTATGAAAACATCGCCGAAGACAAAGCAATACCTTTCACAAATCCTTTTGAAGTGGCTAAAGCTATTAAACATACAAATCCTAAAAAGGCTTCCGGACATGACAATATCTCTAATGCGGCTTTACAAAATCTTTCAAGGAAAGCCATTGTAGGTTTCACCAACATCATTAATGGAATCTTAAGGCAAGGATATTTTCCCCAAAAATAGAAACACGCTATTATTGTTGTTTTTCCTAAGCCAAATAAGCCTAAATCGTTTCCACAGAACTACCGCCCGATAAGCTTACTACCTACATTGAATAAAATAGCAGAAAAAAATTATTCTCATTCACCTAAACATCCATAGTGAAACCAACCAATTAATTCCTAACCACCAGCACGGCTTTAAGAAACAACACTTTTCCGTCCACAAACTGGCACGAGTGGCAGATCATATCTCCAAAGGGTTCAATAACAAAAAGTCAACTAGAGCAATCTTTTTCGACATAGAAAAAGCGTTCGATAAGGTTTAACATGACGGCCTGATTGCCAAACTTTATCGTACTAAATTCCTCCACCATCTGGGTAGACTTATTAAAAACTTTTTAAATGACCAAAGCTTCCAAGTGAAAACTGCAAATACGCTTTCCTCTGTTAAATCTATGACAGCTGAAGTCTCTCAAGGCTCGACTCTATCACCAGCACTTTACATAGATGTTATGTCGGAGACATCCCGACAATGACAAACGGAACTATTCTCGCCCAGTTTGCGGACGATTCGGCAATAATTCACAGAGCCACCTTGCCAAAGTTCATAATTAAACATCTACAAAAAGCCACCATAACCAAATAGACCGAAGATTGGGAGATTAAAATAAATTCTTTAAAAAGTCAGGCCATTTTATTTACAAAAAGAAGATTGAAACATCACCCTTGATGGCATTCCTATACCTTGGGCTAACTAAGCCAATTATTTTGGTGTAACACTCGACAAATCTTTAACATGGAGAGACCATGTAAACAAAATTTAGAGATAAAATTAAAATTTTAATGATTAGCTTCGCTCCACTACTACGACACTAGAAAATGAAACTCAAAACAAAAATGACGCTCTACAAATTCACTATTAGATCCCAGCTGTCCTACGCCGCACCGGTATGGGGAACGGTTGCAAAGACGTACTTCAAAACCCTAGAAACGTGCCAATCAAAATTATTAAGAATGATAACTGGAGCCCCTGGTTTTATATGAAATAAAGATCTCAGAGATGACTTAAAATTTTTTACTTTGCATGACTTTATCTTGAAAAACGCCGAAAATTTCTACACCAAAGCGGAATCTCATAACAATACCAACATTCAATTTATAATGTACTATTACCCGAACTACACTACCTACAACAGACCTGTAAACTTAATCAGTCCCAGGCTGTAAACGCTACAAAACAGAAAGTGAAAAACACTGAAAAATTCCACTAAGCCACAAGGCGACGAATAATAGGTGGATAATGGGGTATATCCCCGCAAACTTCTACAAAACATGAAAAAATGAACCAAACGAAGAAATAATAAACGTTAAATATACGAAATATATGCAGGTTATTTATACGAGTATTCTAATAGTTAATTTTTTACCACGATAAGGTGTTTCTTACAAAAAAGAAATAAATGTTAAGTAATATAATTATATTTTTATCACATCAAGTGGCGACACTCTTTTTACTTACTCCTATATCCCTTAAAATCTGTTTGTTTTCTGTATCCGTCTCTAGTTGTCTATCAAGTATACAAGAGTAAAAACCTTTTAAGATAAATCACTCATTGGAAGTGCATTTGATATAATGTTTATCTTAAAAAAATGGTATAATGATTTAAAATTAGCGTTTGTAATAAAGCAATTTTTATTATAATTTATATTCGTGTCCAAGAAATTAGTGAACCTGTGTAGGCTCTATTTAAAGTTTTGTAGACACCTGCACGCTGCCATAAAACACTAACAAATTACTTACATTAAAAATAATGTAGTTTGTAGCATAATTTAAACCAAAAAATATGTGATAAGAAGCTTAAACATAATTTACATATGTTAGGCCTAATATAAAATAGTTTTAAAAATAGTTTACTTATCTACAATACTTATAACAAATTAAAATGAGTTGCAAGGGAGGGAATCAACGGCTTAGTCATTAAAATGAGTAAATTAATTAAATATTTAAACAAACAATAATAACCTATCAAGAAAGATACTATAAGTTATAAACGTAAAATAAATTTTAGATTATATTGCGGAAGCAAAACTTTCCGCGTTTCATCTGTTGCATGCTCCATACAGACAAAACAAATTGAAAACATTTCCACAAATAATAAAGTATATAAACACATCAATTTCTTATTCAACTTGACAACATTTGCAACATAAACATTTTATGTTATCGAAATTATTGCCATAAAGATAGATAAATCTCGCGCGCGATGGGACGCGACGGCAACTGTGAAATTGAAACAAATATTATTTCAAAACAAAATACTTAAAAAAATATGCAATTAAATCACTGATAGTGATGTAAATAAACAAATTAATTTATAATAATTATTATTTTTCAATAAATATAGTATGCGGATGTTTATGGGTCATACATATTTAAGTAAGTCACGGAACTGATTTCTAAAATCAATCATAATTAAAGAATATAGTCACCTTATTATTAAAGTATTAATCAACAATATAAATTATGTTTTGTTAATAATATATTGGTTATAAGAAGTTGGAGTTGTGTGTTATTAATGCAGTTGGAGTCGTCATGCGCTGGTGGGTAGCGCGTTGCTAAGGATCGCATCCCCGTCAGTAGGTGGTAAATCGGCGCCGACGTAGGCAGGTTCTCCGGGGTTATAAATTGGTGCGTGAATCAACTCGCGAAATATTTCGTATTCAAGTGCCATGACCAACGAAGCTGACCATGCATCGGTGGGTGAAATAGCTAGAATACTCCATATAATTGCACTTTACATATTTTTACCCTATAGAGAAAAATAAAATTAAAAATCTAATACTTCATTCACCAACAGAAACGTAAGTTTTAATTTTAAATAATAACTTTGTAGGTTTCCAGAAAACAATGCTTAGGTGGTTACCTGATTATATATTAAAATTTACCACCAATTGTTAATATAATAATTAATTAATGTTTTCTTTTTTATACGCAGCTTACTTTTTTCAAAAAGTAAAAGCACAATTGCGTAAAGAGCTCTAAACAAGCTAAGGAAAATCAAGTGATAATTAAGTGATCTCTTACACTTTGTGGTACGTGAAATTAATTTTTTATAAATTTAAATGTGCTATAAATGTTTACTATATGTTATATTTAAGGCAGTAACCTTAAAATTAAAGCCTCAAAATTATTTAATTCAATCAAATTTTTTCACTGATTTAAATTATGTGAACTATTTCAAACTACTCAATCGTAAAAAATTATTTAATTGTGAAAATATTGCTGCTTTATTAAGGTACACGATAAATGGTGGAGGCGCCGGGCTTTAAAAATGTTGCGCTAGAAAAATACGTAAAATAAATGATTATTGTGTGAATTTTTGTGTAATTTACAAATGCAAAGACGTTACAATTTTTATTGTTAATCTCAGTTTTTTTCTATTTTAATGTTGAATTATCTATTTTGAAACCTAATTATTTCAATTTTGGAAAAAATATGTTAAATTTCATTGGATTATGCAATAGGTTGTTGCTATAGCAACATATTTTCTAAAACGCAATATGTCGCCACTCCTGTTATTTGTGGAAGGGATGATAGGAATACCATCTCCATCGACATTAGGTCCATCCCACTGCAGTTGCGCAACTAGTGCTAGCTTGCTTTGCGTTAAGCAAGGCAAGGATGGCATTTGTACTTGTCAGATTAGTTCTTCAAGAGCCATCAACGAGACCAGAACCAAAACCAGCACCTCCACCTACTAGCATCATGAACTGGTAATAGTCAACACTTATAATATTTTACTGTTCAAATTATATTTTGCAAATATTTAACAATCGGACTTGTGATTTTAAACTTATTCGAATTTTAAATAAATCAGCCAAAGGTCTTGTAAATTTTTTGATTAATATTTTTTACATTTATAAAATTTTATTTTAGAATTTATAGTTTAAACTGAACAAATTTTCTAGATTAGGTTTCTTTTATTTAATCATTTATTGCAATTAAATATTTATAAACCAACTTTGTAGAAATGTTTAACAATTTAAATTAATTTAAATATTTTATATTTAGTTAAATATTTGCAGAAAAGTTTGATTCAATAATTTATTTCTTTATAATAATTTAATTTCTTTAATTTAAACAAAATATTGCTACGGATTTTTAAACATTTTAAACGCTTAATATTTTATAAATCGGTTTTTTTGTCATATTCTAAATAAGTGCACGGTATTTAAAACTCAAAAATGAGACGAGATAAGAGAAAGATTTTGAAATTAAAATTAAATTCTAAATCATTTTATGTTTGAATAATTCAAAGTTAATATTAAATAAATATTTCAATAGTTTTTAATAATTTACTATAAATCTTGTGAATACATTTAATTAATATAAAACATAAGATAAGATTTTAAAATATTTTAAATCTAAATTGTACGCAAAATTCTACAAATTGTGCAGTAACTATCATTTAAATTAATATTTAAAATCACGTAACTAATTCATAAATATTCTCGATACTGGAAACTTTTTAATGATTTAAAATTAATTGCTTGTTTAATTTTGTCTCTAAAAAAATTAGTTTAAATTTTCATTATTTACAATAAATTTTTTGAATAAAATAAAGATAACTTGATATATTATAAATGTAGATTTTCTGAAAAATTGTTAATTGTATTAAATGTATTTTTTACAAATTGTGCAATTTAGATATCATTTAATTTAATCTCTAGTAGGTCTTTATTAATTCACAAAAATTATTGAGACTGGAAACATTTTAGCCAACAAATAATATAAAATTATTTGCTTCTCTTATCTTGTTCCTTAAAAAAATTCTAATAAATTTTTTCAATAATATTTAATTCATATAAAATATAAGTTTAAACATTCCGTTACAAACATCAGTCAAGCACACACGCGAATAATTTGTCTCCGTTTACTTTAGTCATTGTTGTGAGAGTTACTTAGTGATGTTTGTGGATATCTTGAACAAAGAAAAGTTTCAGCCCAATCAGGGCAAAACTTCAGCAGCAACAAAAACTAAAGCATCAACAAGTTCAACAACAACAATTACAACTGCAACAAAAACAATTAAAAGTGAAACAACAACAATTACATCAACCGCAAATTCTACAACAACAACACTTGCAAGTGCAACAACAATAACAAAAACAACACGAGCAACAACAAAAACAACAAGTACAGGAACAAATACAAAAACAACAAATTTAACAACAACAACAACAACAACATCAAAAACAACAAAATCATCAACAACCACAACAACAACAACAAACACTAGCAAATAAATCAAATATGTATTTTATAAAAATTGCCTTTTTATCCACTAAGAGACACATACACTGTGTTTCAGGGTATGCATCGACAGTGTGCCTCGCATCTCACTGGTCAAAAAAAGTTACACAAAAACTATTAAACAGTTTGTTAGTAATGTGTGTTTTGGAAATCACAGAACATTAAACTGCCCTTCTACTCTTCTCATTAAGTGCACTGTATGCAACAAGAGAGGACACAAAGCGGGGTCTTTGAAATGTAAAAAAAGACCCACTAAACCAATTGAAGGGATACCCAATATAAATATCGATAAGGTCAGCAGAATCTATACACCAATCACTGTTCATGATCATATCATTGGTACGCCCAGTAAACACGTTTAAGATACGTTTATTTTTAGTGTAATATTTGTTTATTTGTTAAGTATATTATACGGAAAAATATCCTATACAAAAATTTGGTGTGTAATATACATACTCGTTTTATCTTATTATAGGTTAAACTTTATTCGACAATTAAACGTGTATTTTTCGTATATATAATGGTGTAAAATATGTTCCTATTATACAAATTTTAAACGTTAAACAGTACATATTCAACACAATCAATAAAGTAATGTATTGTATTTATTTCTATACTAAATTAATACATAAAATAAATATATCATTCTAACAATTAACATAAAAATAAAATACAAAGTATTACAAAAGAAAAATTGAGCACCATTTTCAGATTTAACATTTACCACAAATCAGATATTTCATTTTGGTACTCCTAAATTTGTGCTTCCAACCCAATTAAATCACTTCAACTAACAAATTCACTTGCTCGGGTAACCTCGGGTTTACGAACAGCAAAAACAAAAACGATCGGCAAACTAAACCCAGAAATAATAAACGTTGAATATTTGTAGATATATGCGGGTTATTTACGAGTATTCTAATGGTTAATATACGTATATTGATCAACGTTGGAAAAAAAAGAAAATATTAACGTATAATATACAAATATACATATCTTACTTGTACAAGAAATGAATATTATACAAACACACATATACCATATACGCTTTTTACACCATATATACGTGTAATAAATTTATATTATCTAAACTTGTGTTTACTGAGATACTCTCTTTCGTCATTTATAATAAGGCTTATTAAATTTAGAAAAACTAATGACAACAATAAAAAGACTTAAATAAAAACATACACAACTTATTTTCTCAGTACTGACAAGACAAATATATAACGGCATAAAACATTGACTATATACAAATGAACATCATATATACGTTCAATAACAGATCCTATTTCTAACATTCATTTCTCAACTGACGTGGACATTGCTAACACTTTTTAGACATTTACGCTTTTGCTTTCTTTGACTGTGACAATTTTGACAAAATTCATTTAAAAAACGTCAATTCATGGTATGAAAAATTTTGCAAGGACACTTTGGTGGACAAAACAAAAAACAAAGACGATTTTTACGACTTACTAACTAAGAACATATTAAGACAGCTAAACCATTACGTAGGTTTGATTCCCATATACAGTGATACACTTTTCACATGTTTATACTCTTTCCCACTCCACAATCAGCCTTGCCAGCGTAGGGTATTTACGGCTAAAACATTCTCTGATGGAATAATAAAATCTTACTATTGGTTTGGAATCTACTTATAATTGTAGGTCTCTTGTAATGTAAGTTGCCAACTTTACAAGCAGAGAAAAAGTTAAAACGCCAGCAGTGACGTGTAAACAGCTAGCAAAAAAACCATAACGTTCATGACTACATAATTAAAATTTAAGTACTGCTTAACAATTTAATACTATCTTAATAAATGGAAAATGGGTACCATAGTATGCATTTTTTAAAATAACTGATCTAATTCAGCTAGCTACTATCCTATCACCCTACTCACAGTTCTTGGGAAACTTTTTGAATGTGTTTTACAAAACTGACTCTTAAAATACTACCACAATAAAACCCTTATTACACAATTTGGTTTTATTAAATGTAGATCTACTAGCCACTCTTTAACTATCTTTTCAATCATTTCATCTTGACGGTAGACACTCGGGCGTCTTGTTTGTGGACATAAAAGGCGTAAGAAAAAAGCATCACTTTAGTCTATTACTAAAATCCGATATCCCAACAACTCTCTTCACAATCCTTCAAACGAGCTCTATAGTAAATCTAATCTTAAATTTACAAATAATCCATACAATCTCAAAATTTTAAACAGTTTAATTATTCCGATTTGTGCGACTTTTAATAATAACTGAAATCGTGTGTATTCGTTAATAATCGGCTTCCAATTCAAAATGGCCGCTTTGTTAAAACGACGCCAGCCGAAGTTACACGATGATTTTGTACCATATTTTATACAAATAAATAATTTTAACTGAATCAATTAAACAAACTTCTTGCTTTCCAAAGCTTTTATTGATTTGTTAACAAAACTATTATTACCAAATTGTTTTGTAATTTTAGTTGTTTGACAACCTGCTTTTTCTAAGAAATCAAAGACAATCATTTTAAACTCTTCAAAATTATTTGCATAACAAATTGCTGCTTATGCCTTTTCTTACTAAATACTTGCATTTTTAAAAACGTTTTAATAAAGATTTCTTGCCAGTTTTAATTAATTGATTCACTAAGAAAAACTGCAATGAAATAGTTGCTGCGACGCAATTAAGACCGCGAGCTAGACAGGTGCATTGAATCAAATTGTTATAAAATAATTTTACTTCTTAAGCTTTATTAGTATATAATATGATAAAAGTACATCGTGTATCTTCGGCTGGCGTCGTTTAAAAAAAAATCGGCCATTTTGTATTAGAATCCGATTGTATACGAATATTCACGATTCATCAATTTTAATCCTAAAATATTTGTAGTTAAAATTAAATAAATTTTAATAATTTTGCAATCAATCTTCTTAATAACATTTAATTAATATAAAATACTAGTTCAAATTTTAAAACATTCTAAATAATTTAAACAACACTTAATATATTATAAATTTAAATTGTTTTAAACAACATTTTGTGCAATAGTTAATATTTAATTTAATCTCTAGTAGCATTTAATTAATTCACAAACATTTTAACCGATAAGTGATTTAAAATTACTTGCTTTTACGTATAAATAGTTTATATATTGTTTCATATTTTGTAAAATTTAATTGAATTTTAATTCAATTTTACACACATACAACATTTAATTAATATTAAATAATAGTTGACATTTTCAAACAGTTTAAACAATTAGGTAATTTATGGAAAGCATAATTTATATTGTAAATATAGATTTGTTGCAAAATTGTTTTCAACGCATTATTGGTAATTCCTGCAAACTGTGCAATCAATAGTGATTATTTAATTTAGTTTTTAGTAGCACTTAATTAATTCAGAAAAAAATGTTACGACTGGAAACATTTTAGCCAATAAATTTAAAATTACTTGTTGTATACATGAATAAGAAATCAGTTCTTACATACCTTTTAAAATACAATAAATATTGTTTATTAAATATTTAATTAAAAATTTATTTTTTATATAATGGATGGGCCATTTAACTTTTGGAATTTTTTTCAAAATTATGAGTTTATTAGAAAGTTTGGACTTCTTCATTTAAGAATGAAACACAACGTCATTCAATTGACTACCACGGCTGGCTTGACAGTAACCCATCCGATTAACCCAGTTTTTTAGTACATTTTTTATGGTTTGGGCTTCAATTGCATGAATGGCAACTTCGATTTTGTGTTTCAAAGCACCAATCGTCTTTGGATAGTTAGCGTATCACTTATCTTTAAGGTCTCCCTACAAAAAAAATCCAACGGGGTCAAAACACAGCTCCTAGGCGGCCAATTGAGATTGGCATTTTGGTTGATGAATCAGTTTACAAAAACAATGCCCAAAAGATCGATGGTTGGCTGTATGATAAGTGGCCTCGTCTTGTTGAAACCTAATGTCATTTATTTTATACTCATAACGATTGCTATTAACAGTAACGGCGGCTCCTTGCTGATTTTTAAAGAAAAATAGCACAATAATGCCGCCGGACCAAAAACCACACTAAACGGTTACTTTTTGTGGATGCATAGGCTGTTCAATAGTCATGTGAGGATCCTCTGATCGTCAAATGCAACAATTTTGCTTATTGCCAAATTTCTGTCAACTCATAAATGTCATTGTATCTTTGAAAAACAAAATTAACGGTAGTTACATGACTCATCCTTTATTATAAATTAAAACTAAAAGTTTTTAAATATTAAAAAAAATCTAAAATGTAATTTTTAAATTATAAACATCAAAATAATTCTCTAAATTTGCCTTTTAAAAATGTGTTAAAAAGACTAAACAGTTTGACAGTTATATTATTTAAAACATAAATTGTAACTGTTCTTACTTAATGCTTCTGTTGTTAAAACTTTCTTTTACTACTAATATTAAGTTAGTTTGTTAACGCATTTTTTCTTGTTTGCTTAGGATAAAAACAAGCGTTAAAAAATTGTTGAATCATTTAAAGTTTAAGACTGAAAACTATGAGTTATTAGAAGATTTAGAACCAGTCGAACCAATTTCAAACGGAGAAAACCCCATGTTTAAGAAAGTTGATGTAATCAAATACAACGTGAATCGTTGTACGATTTGTGGAAGACGTAGATTAAATTAATTTCCAAGTTGTAAGTTTTAGTATAAATATTTTTTTAATTTAAAATTTAAAATGATATTAATCCTTAAATGCACAGTTTTTTGTAAATTTATATATTTTGTAGAACATTACTGAATGATTACAAAAAACTTGTTAGTGCATTTAAGGTTTAAACTAATTATTTTTTGCTAAATAAATGTTTACTAAATGTATTTCCAAAATAAATTTAAGTATACACTCACAATAACATATTAAATGTACTAAATTGTTATTAAAATGCATGAATCAAGGATCTATCAGCATCAAAAAAATAAAATATTTTCAAAAAGAATCAAAATCTAGCCAAAAACGCTTAAACTTTTTTATAAAATTTTAAAAAATAACAAAATCTAGATTTGAAACAAAAAATGTTGTAAGAAATCACAAACCCGTTAAATTCTAGTTATAAAATGCCAAAAATGACATGAAATATCAAAATATTGTTGAAAATAATAAAAATCTGAACATAAACAATGAAAAAGTTCAAAATTCTATTTATAACACGTCAAAACTAAGAAAATCCGGTCATGAAATACCAAAATTTTGTAAAAATGTACCAAAATTTGCATAATAAACTGTTAAAATAGTAAAGTTCTACACATAAAATGTGATAATTAGCCAAATTTGAACTTAAAACATTAAAATATTATTAGAAAACACTAAAATCCAGCCATAAACTATTAAAAAGTGTAAAGTTTTCTTCAAAATTAACAAAATTATATTAAAAAGTACCAAAATTTGGCCAAAAACAGTTTAAACGTGCAACATTTTATTAATAAACAATCAAAACTATCGTATTGTCTAGAAACACAAAAATTAGGCCATAAACTGTTAAAAAATGCAAAATTCTATTAATAAAACGTTAAAAATCCGGTCTTGAAACATTGAAATATTGTCAAAAAATGCCAAAATTTGGTCTTAAACTGTTAAAAGTACAAATTTCTATTTACAAAAAGTCAGAAATAACTAAATTCGGTCATAAAACAATAAAACATTTTTAGATAGAATAAAAATTTTGCCAAAAACGGTTTAAAACTGCAAAATTTGTCAAAAAAAGCTAAGATTGGATCTTTAAACATCTAAATATTATTATAAACTACTATAATTTGGTCATAAAATCTCAAAACTAGCAAAATTTGGCCATAACATGTCCACGTGTTGTTAGAAATAACAAATTTTGGTCAAAACTGTTAAAAAGTGCAATTTAAATGTCAAAAATAGCAGTATCCAGTTAAAAAGTATTATAATATTGCCAAAAAACTAAAATCCAGCTATAAACTGTTAAAAAATTCGAAATTTTATTTATGAAATGTTATAAAATAACAAAATCCGGCCTTGAAACATTAAAATAATGTCAGAAAACACCAAAATCTGGCATAAACTGTTGAGAAATATTAAAAAAACTGAAAAATCAGCAAAACTTTTTCATAGAATAATGTGAGAAATAGCTATGTTCAGCTTAAATCTATCAAAAACTGCAAAGTTCTATTTATAGAATGTCAAAAATAGCAAAATCCGGCCATAAAGTATAAAAATATTGTAAGAAAGTACCAAAATTTGGTTATAAACTTATAAAAATGCAAAATTTTATTTATAAAAAGTTAAAACTAGTAAAATCCGGTCTAATATCTTAACAAAAAAATGATCACTGAGAATTAAAACCTGCAAAGTTTTGTTCATAAAATGTCAAAACAGCAAAATCTAACTTTGAAATTAAAGAAAATGTCAAAACACACCAAAATTGGCCATAAAAAGTTGTTTAGAGAGTTTTTCAATATTGTTGTCACTGATAAATGTCATAAAATATCTTAAGATAGCACAATTTGTAGAAACGTTAGAATATGTAATTTTAAATAAAAATTAAAACTTACAATTAAAGCCAATTGTTAAATGGACAATTCTATTTCAAACGGACCAGAGCATGAGAAATTTGCATAAGTATTTTATTTTCAGGTACTATAACTTATTAGTAGTTTTTTATCGGTTTATGGGAGTATAAAACTTAAAAAAAAAATCTACAATTTTTTTTAGTTTTTTGTCGTTTTGTAACTTATAAAAACTGAAAAAAAATACTAAAGCAAATTTCTCAATGCACCCCCCTTGCTCTGGTCCGTTTGAAATGGAATTTTCTATATAGTAAAGTGAAATAATAATATTTTAATTAACAAATTTTGTTATAAAATTAAAACTTAATAGAATTTAAGCCATTTGTTGTTCTAAACTGAAGCTAATCATATAAATAATAATACTTTAACAAATGTTTGAGAAAAGCACGGTTGATAGCTAATTATGCAAAACACTGATTATAAGTTTAATTTTGTTTTATTTATTTGTTGTAACTGTATTGTGCAATAAAAAATAATATGTCTAAACTAGGGTTTGATTTTTTTGTCAAATTCTTATAAGCCCCAAGCCAAGTTGTGTTTGAATACCAAACAAAAATAACATTGTAAATTTTGGTTCCAAAAACTTCAGCCCAAAAACTACCAAAAAGAAGCAAAATTGCCCAAAATCGATGTCAAACTTTTAAATTGAGTTTTTTTTTTATAATAATATTTTCTACTAGATTTTATGTTTTCAAATCAAATATTAACTAGAAGATTATACAATGCTTAAAAAAAAATGTAAGTCAAATAATCTCAAAAAAAAACACATTCAATTGGAAAAATATAATATACTAGAAAACCACATCGTATAATAAAAGAAGTATATTTCAGAAAAAAAAATTGTTGCTAAACCGAGTTGTACCATTTAAATTTAACCAATCGGCACCAAATTTTAAAAATGTTATTTTTTTTGGTATTCAAATATTATTCTGCTTAGCGCTTAAAAAAAGTCCGACCCTAATATACAAGGTGTTAGGTAAACATGCGGCAAAATTATTCCTTGGTCTATTTTAACAATATTTTGTCCTATGATGATTTCTGTAAAAACTCATTTGTTTTGAAGATACAGGGTGTACAAAATTTGCGACATTTTATTATCAAATTGATTGACCTTTCTGGACCTTCATTTCGTTTTAATGTGCTTGTACATCACGAAGACGTTGATGAATGTTTATAAAACTATTTTGGTCGGGGTTATTATGGCCAGGAATCCGTTTAATGTACAATTGTCTGGCTTGTAATGAATTGCCATCAGCAAGTCCATACATGAAATGCATGTCAGTCATCTCGGCGATTGTATAGTGATTTATGGTAGAGGAATTTACTAATTATTAAAGACACGTTAAACAGCCAAACGTCACTCAATCTAAACAACTGCAACCGATACATGGGATGATCCACTTGTACATTAGTAGATAAAACAGCCGTTCCAAGTTAGCGTAACTATTTTTTCCTTGGTATACTCATTGGCGGACGTCATACTTTTATTTACATTAATGATTTCAACAAATATCGAATACGGTTGTTGCAAATTTTGTTCACCCTGTATCTTTGAAACAAAGGGTTTTTTTTCAAAAATCATCATTGAACAAAATATTTTTAAAATAGGCCAAAGAATAACCCCGCATGTTTACTTAACACTCTGTACATTACTAAAAAAATTAGCCGGTTATATTCTTAACGCATTTTTCTTGCTTGTCTAGGATAAAAACAAACGTTAAAAAAATGGTGACTCGAATAAAGGTTAAAATAAATAATTATGAGCAATTGGATGAATCAGAACCGGTCGAACAAATTTCAAACGAAAAACCGACATTTAAGAAAGTTGACGTATATAGATACAAAGCAAACCGTAGTACCGGTTTCCAGAAGACTTAGACATTAATTCTAAGTTGTAAGTTTTAAATAATAAATTAATTGTTTGTTTGTTGCTTAACTTAGTTGTGCATTTAAATCTTAAATTAATCTAATTATTTTTGGCTGAATTAATGTTTAATGTTATTTTAAGATACATAAAATTAAAGCACATCAAATATACACAAACATACAAAACCACATATTAAAAGAAAAAAATCAACAAATTAGCCTTGAAACTATGCCTATTTCTAAAATAGCGACTAAACCACTCAAATTTCTAAAAGAAAACGTAATAAATAGCATTTAATTTTTTCATATGTTTGTTATTTTAAAACATGTTATTGTAACAAAACTAAGTTTCTAAATTAATTTAGTAATACTTCATAAAAAACAGACTTAAAATTATTATGTTTTCATTAATCTATCCAAATTTATCAAAAAATCAAATTAATAAAATTAAAAATAGGTCACCATTAATAGCCTGCGCTAATAAGGTGAGCAGTTTCCACTATTTTCCGGAGTCTCCCAGCGTTCTGCACTGCGCATGCTCATTCCGAGCTATATAAAGCCCCGGCGAACGGGCCAGTCTATTCTGTTCAGTGCACGGGTTAAAACTACTCAGAGTTTTCATCTAGTTTATGGAAGTTGCCATCTACAAGAATCAACGACGGGTAATATATTAAAACATTTAGACATTTAATCAATATTTATTTATAAAAATTGATGCGTATTTATAGTATTTTGCGTCTTTAGTACAGCAGTTTATCCGCAAATTTCATTTGATCTCTAAAAATCGATTTACCAATGGATTCAAATTTGCATTAAACAATTTTGATTTATTTTAATAAATGTAATTGCAATAAAACCTTTAACATTTTATCATATTGCGCAATAAAAAAATCAATAAATCAAAATTAGACTGATAGCGTTTCTGCGTGTGAATTTAAATAATCTTTTTATAAAAGCAACTACTCGTTTAGGTAATTGTTTTTTCCAAAATTAACTTGTGCTGTACTTGCTATGAGTGTAGAAAAATGTTTGTAGTCTGCAATAATAGTTTTACACAAACGTAAGACTTACAACTTAAGAGTTTAGTTACTATAAAATAACAAAAAAATTTACTCATTTTTTTTTACATTAATAAACCAACTTATTGCAACTGTAAATGGCTCCAAGCAAGCCAAAACTGGTTGGAGGAAGCGCCTAAGTTGAACCTTGGCTTATAAATTGTTGCAGGTTTATAAACTCCAGTTAAAACTATTACATTTAAGACTAGATTTAAGCAATTTGTGATTTTTTTTTTGTGATTGGGGAAATGCATTAGGCATATTAAGTAGGACTCATAGTTTTCTTACAAAACCCTAAACTTCTATACCCTCTTGGGCTTGCGGAATCACCGTTGTAGTATTCCTTTACAAGTTTAAGACAGTTTCAGTTTTTGGCTTCCAAGTTTTATCTTATTCTTATTTCTTTATTAATGGCTCTCTAGTTGCTTGCACTTTCTACTATAATTGCTGATGGTTATTTTATTTTCGATTTTTTTTTGTACCTCTGTTCTGATGTTTTTTCAGCAAGGGCACTTTACTAGTGTCTGCTCTGAATTATTTGTTTTTCCTCAGTAGAGGCCGCCATGCACTGCAAAACATTCTCTTTAGGTACGACTCAAAGCATCCATGTTTTGTAAGGATCTGTGTGAGATTGTAGTTTAGATTTCCATGTTTCCTGTTTACCCAAGGTGTCACTACGGGTATAAGAGTCTGGTTCCATTTGACGACATCTCCTTTACTCTGCCGTTCTTTCTTCCATTTTTTTTTGTCTTTATTCTATTAGCTTTTTTTGTTTTTTCAGTTGTAGCGTTATGTTGTTGACTCGCTTTTACACAAAGAGGTGTATAGGAGTTGTTCCTGTTATTGCCTGTATAGTCTTAGTCAAGACTGTTCTGTATGCATTTGATAATTTGATTGCCATTTTTCTTTATTACTTTACGTTTCTCCGCTCTTGAAGCTCCCACAATTGGCATAATTTGTGTCAGAGCTATTACTATTTTGTCTGCTTTTTGTTTGACCTTAGTTATGTGGGGTCCTATGTTTTAGTTTTTTTCTATCGTTATTCTTAAGTATTTAATGCTATCTTCAGATTTGATTGTAGTGTCTCCTAGATTAACTTTGACTATGATGTTGTTCCTTTTGCCTACTAGGACTACGGCTTCCGTCTTTTGTGTTGTCAGCTCTAAGCCTATCTTGATTTAGTTCCTAATCACTTATGCTTCTTATGCTTTTTGCTCTGACTACCATGGCAAGATCGTCCGCATAGGCTATTGCGGTAATTCTGAGTGGCATCTCTACCCTTAATAGACCGTTTTAGTAAATGTTCCACAAGGTGGAGCCCTGAACGGAACTCTGTGGCACTACACAAATCATATCCAGAGTTTCTCTAGTAGATAGTAGCATATTATTTTTCTGACATATGTTGCTACTCCCCTTCTCTTTAGTTCTTCCATTATCTCCTCTATGTATGTGTATGTATGGTGCGTTACGTGACCGGCGGCTTCTTTGACATGCTTAAGAGCATCAAGTGTGGAGTGACCTATTAAACCCATGTTAGTTCTTGCTGAGTCCTTTATTCCTATCTGTTTCTTCTGTGAGTCTCTTGTTGAGAATGTGCTCATAGAGCTTTCCTAACGTGTTCAGAGGCAAATAGGTCAATATGTCTTGCCTTCATTTTTGTTGGTAGGTTTTTTGATTAATACTAGTTTTGCCTCTTTTTAGTCCGTGGAAAAGATGCCTTTCTTGTGCCATGGGTTTTATTTCTTCTAATTTTGCCACCTGCCATCTGTATTTCTTTTTCTGTGCATTCGGGTATTATAGACACGTCTAAAAGTTGGTGCTCTCCCTCTATTTAGGATGCAGAGCTTGGTTTAGTTTGCCTATTCCGCTAGCATGTCTTCTTTTTCATTGTCTTTGGATGAGCCCCATATACCAAACTTGGCATTAAAATCCCCGCCAATAATAAGGATTTTTCTGTATTTTTTCTGGTTTTTGATTAGTTCTACCAGCCATTTTTCAAATTGCTTGGTGCTTTCGTACAGAACTGCATTCCGTAACTCCATCTAGGTGAATACTTCACCGTTTCTGATTTTGTTGCTTGAAATTTTGTATTGTCTAGGATGAATATTGCGGCGTCTTCCTGTTTGTTTGTGATCCATTTTTTTCTGCTTGATGGCATTTTCTTATTTAGTTCCAAAACTAAAGCAAAACCTGTCCTGTTTTTGGCAATTCCACTCTAGTAGGTCCATTGCCGCAGTACATCTGTTTAGGTTAACCTAAATTCCTTTCATTGTCTGGCCCTGAAAGCTTTTTCTATCTCCTTCTGTGCTTGCACTGTTTTCTTAAAAACAGGACATTTCATGCTTTCCGTTTTGTTGCCCTCTACCTTTCACAAGTAGCACTACAGTTTTTGTTAGTCTCTGTGATAATTGCGTATAAATATAAAATTGCTTCAAATTTAAAAACATTTTGCTAAACTAGAATTCATTTCTAATAACAATAACAAATAGAATTGCTCTAAAACATTTAGAAAACTTTTAAACTGTTTCTAGTTTATATTATTAAATCTTCGTTTTTCAATACAAAAAGTTTGATTGTATTACTGTAACAAGTTTTGATCTATATTGAATTGTTGCGAAAAACAATTGAATTGAATCAATTTATTTTACTACAACATCGATCTGAAGAAATAAAATATTCCATCTTAAAATTTTATTTATCGTGTACCTACTGCATACTAATTATGCAAAATATAGCTGCAATAAAATTAACAATTAAATAAATTCTTTGAGAAAATTTAATGTTAATTATTCATAAATTAAATATTCAATTAACATCTTAATTGTGTATTTAGGATGTTAAACAGACTCAACAAACAAAAGATAGTAAACTTTAATGATAATTATAGTCCACAAAAAGAAATGAGGCAAAAAAATGGGTTACGGCTTTGTTGCAAAAATGCATCAGTGTTGTTATCTGTGCTTCTTCTATATATATATATAAAAAACATAAGCATGTGCTGCATGAAGATGTCTCTCTGTAAACAGGTAAAAATTGATTAAATATATATGTGTTAACCCTATTTTTCTTTCAGGAATATATGTGATAAATTTTCTTTTATTTATATATAGCTTATGTTTATCGTTTTCATGGGAACAACTTCAAATCCAACCGTGTCCCGAATACAAGACTTTAAAGTCATGCTATGTTAATGTTATCTAGTAGTAGGATGAAACATTGTTATCTTAAAGGATCTCCGGTTAAATTGCGTAGTAGAAAACCAAACCCGATAAAAAAAAGATGCGTCTACAAAAGAAAAGAAATAACAACGTATGTGTAAAAATAATTCTAATATAATGCGTATCCTAAATACTTTTAGATAAGTTAGGCGTTAGTCATTTTATAAAAATATCAAATTATAGATAAACTATTTGTTTAATAATAATATAGTATTGTGGTTAAAAAATATATATATTATAATTAACTTATGAAGATTTTATATATTATCTTCAACTTTGCTAAATCAAATTAATTAATTAATTAATTCAATTTTTAATGTTTTAATGCCTTCTTAAGGCTTCTAAAATGAGTGGATAATATAGACATGTTTGTAAGCAGTGGCGGAGCTAGGATTTTTGAGCTCGACCGCAAAATATTGAAAAAAAAGTACAAATTTGTCATTTAGTTCACCTTTATTTTGTAAATTCTGCGGGGCCCAACATTTTGAAATAAACGTCGAGGGCTTCCTAAAGTTGTGGGTCTTTCTGCATTGCAGGCCCTTGCTTACAAGTAACTCCGTCCCTGTTCATAAGTTAACTAAAGTAGTTTAATGTAAAAACTAGACAAAAAACTTTGTTTGATCCAATTGCTTGCCAAATGTGTGCAAAAAACTTTCCAAATATTTTGGGCAAGGAATTAATACTCTCAGTAACTTTGGTATAAAACCTATGTCACTTGGAATTTAGTTAAGCCGTTTGCTAAAAGTGCAAACCAAGCTCCAAAAATGTTGGGCAAAAAATTAATATGTGATTAAATAACTTGACCATATTTAGCGAGTAGTTGTTCAGTTATAGCAAATATTTTGATTAGGTTTTAACCAATACATCAATTTTCTAGTTTTTGTTCAATCTTTGAAATTTGTTGCTATTAACTTTTGCTTAAAAATTTGCTATAAATTTGTGTTATTTGGAATTTGGTCCAGTTGCTTGCAAAATGTGTGCAAAAAGATTTTAAAATTATTTGGACAACGATTTATCACTCTCAGAAACTTTGGTAAAAAACCTATGTTATTTGGAGTTTAGTTAAACCGATTGTCAACACTACATACCAACCTTTAAAAATTTTGGACAAATATTTATTATGTGATTAAACTACTTGACTATAATTATAACAAACACTCTGATTAGGTTTTAGCCAATACGCCAACTTATTAGTTTTTGGTCAATCTTTTAATTTTTGTCTAAGAATTATCAAAAACTTTGACTCAGAATCCGTGTTATTTGGATTTTTTTGGACAAAGATTTAATACTTTTAAAAACTTTGGTATAAAACATATATTATTTAAAATTTAGTTAAACTGTTTGCCAAAGGTGCAAAATAATATCCAAATTAGTTGGGCAAAATTTAATTTAATCAATACACTATGTTTCCAAACTTTGTTCAACCTTTTCAATTTGTTGTTTTTAAGTTTTGCCTAAAAATACTCACAACCTTTAATATAGAACCTGTATTATTAAGAATTTGGTCCAGTTTTTTGCCAAACGTGTGCAAAAAGGTTCTCAAATTTTTTGGGCAAAAATTTAATACTTATAATAGCTTTGGTATTTAACGTACATATATTATTTAGAATCTGGTTAAGCTGTTTGCCAAAAGTGAAAACCAATCTCCAAATATTTTAGGCAAAAATTTATTATGTAATTAAATAACTTGACCATATTTAATAAGTAGTAGTGCAGTTATAACAAACATTTTGATTTTTTACATTTTAGGGCTTTGGTCCAGTTTTTTGCTAATTTTGTGCAAAAAACTTTGGTATAAAACCTATGTTTTTTGGAATGCGGTTAAGCCGTTTGCGCCAATAGTGCAAAACAATCTCCAAATAATTTGTGCAAAATTATAATACGTAGCTAAATAGCTTGACCATAATTAGTAGGTAGTAGTGCAGTTATAGCAAACAGTTTGGTTAGGTTTTAACCAATACGCCAACTTACAGTCTTTGTTCAATCTTTTAAATTTGTTGTTTCTAACTTTTGCCTAAGAATTCTTAAATACTTTGATATAGAACCTGTTATTTAGAACTTGGTCTAGTTGCTTGCCAAATGAAACTCTCGTATAAAACTTATGTTATTTGAAATTTGATTAAACCGTTTGTGCCAAAGGTAAAAAACAATCTAAAAATATATCATGTTTTTAAATAACTTGGCCATTTTTAGCAGGTAGTGGTGTAAACATTTTAATTAGGTTTAAGCCAATACGCCAACTTTCAGTTTTTGTTCAATCTTAAATCCTAAAAATTATCAAAAACTTTGGTATAGAACCTGTGATATTTAGAATTTTGTTCAGTTTTTGCTAAATGTGTGCAAAAAGGTTTCAAAATATTTTGGGCAAGGATTAAATACTTCCAAAAACGTTGGTATTATTTGAAATTTGGTTAAACTGTTTGCCAAAAGTGCAAAACAATTTTTGAACATTTTGGGCAAAAATTTATAATGTGGTTAACTAACTTGACCATATTTAGCAGGTAGTAGTGAACTTATAACAAACATTTTGATTAAGTTTTAGCAAATACACCAACTTTTCACTATTTGGTAAATTTTAATTTGTTGTTTTTAACTTTTGCTTAGAAATTTTTAAAAACTTTAATATAGAACTTGTGTTACTGGTTCAGTTTTTTGTCAAATCTGTGCAAAAATATTTCCAAATATTTTAGGCAAGGATTTTATACTTTCAAAAATTTTGATATAAAACCAATATCATTTGGAATTTGGTAAAGCCGTTTGCGCTAAAGGTGCAAAACAATCTTCAAATATTTTAGGCATGAGTTGATTATGTAATTAAATAACTTGATTATACTTTTTAGAGTTTAGCCAATATACCAACATTTCAGTCTTTGGTCAATCTTTTAATGTTGTTGCTTTAAATTTTTGCTTACAAATTTTTAAAAACCTTAATATAAAACTTGTGCTATTTGGAATTTGATCCAGGTTTTTGCCAAATGTGTGCAAAAAGATTTCCAAATATTTTGGGCAAAAATTTAATACTTTGGTATAAACTTATATCATTTGGAGTTTAGTCAAGCCGTTTGCTAAAGTTGTAAAACAATCTCCAAATATTTTGGGCATGAATTTAATATGTGATTAAATAACTTGCCCATATTTATCAAGTAGTAGTCTAGTTATAGCAAACATTTTAATTAGGTTTTAGCCAATACACTAACTTTTCAGTTTTTGTTCAATCTTTTAAATTTAACTTTTGCTTAAAAAATTTCAAAAAATTTGATAGAAACTTGTGTTAATTAGAATTTGGTCCAGTTTTTTGCTAAATGTGTGCAAAAAAATGTCCAAATATTTTGGGCAGGGATTTAATACTCCCAAAAACTTATACAAAACATGTATTATCTGAAATTTGTTTGCTGTTTGCTAAAGGTACAAAACAATCTTTAAATATTTTGGGCAAAAATATACTATGTAATTAAATAACTTGACCATATTTAGTAGGTAGTAGTGTAAACATTTTGATTAGGTTTAAGACAAAAAACTTTGTTTCATTTAACTTTTGCTTAAAAATTCTCAAAAACTTTGATATAGAACCTGTGTTATTTAGATTTTTGTTCAGTTTTTGCTAATAGTGTGCAAAAAAATTTCAAAATATTTTGGGCAAGGATTTAATACTCCCAAAAACTTTGATATACAACCTATATTATTTGAAATTTGGTTAAGCTGTTTGCTAAAGGTGCAAAACAATTTGCAAATATTTTGGGCAAAAATTCAATATGTGATTTAATAACTTGATCATATTTAGCAGATAGTAGTGCAGTCATAGTAGGTTTTGAATTTGTAAATATTTGGGCAGGATTTAATACTTTCAAAAATATTGGAATAAAACTTATGTCATTTGAAATTTGGTTAAACCATTTGTGAAAAAGATGCTAACAAAACAATCTCCAAATGTTTTGGGCAAACATATAATGTGTATTTAAATAACTTAAACATATTTAGCAGGTAGTAGTGCAAACATTTTGATTAGGTATAAGCCAATGCGTCAACTTTTTAATCTTTGTTCAACTTTTTAAATTTGTTGCTAATAACTTTTGTTCAAAATTCTCAAAAACTTTAATAAAAAACCTAAGTTATTTAGAGTTTGATCCAGTTGCTTGTTAAATGAGTGCAAAAAGGTTTTCAAATACTTTGGGCAAATATTTAATACTCTTAGAAACATTGAAATAAAACCAAGCCAAAGATGCAAAACAATCTCCAAATATTTTGGGCAAAACTATATTGTTATTAAATAACTTGACCATATTAAGCAGGTAGTAATCCAGTTATAGCAAACATTTTGATTAGGTTTTTGCCAATACGCCAACATTTTAGTCTTTGTTCAATCTTTTAAATTTAACTTTTGCCTAAGAGTTCTCAAAAACTTAATTATGAAACTTATGTTATTTAAAGATTTTTTTGTTAAATGTGTGCAAAAAGATTTCTAAAAATTTTGAGCAAGAATTTAATATTTTCAGAAACTTTGGTGTACAACCTATATTATTAGGAATTTGGTTAAGTTGTTTGCTAAAAGTGCAAAACAATTTTCAAATATTTTGGGCAAAAATTTAATATGTGATTAAACAATTTGACCATATTTAGCAAGTAGTAGTGCAGTTATAGAAAACATTTTGATTGGGTCTTAGCCAATACACCAACTTTTAAGTCTTTTAGTCTATCGAACCTGTTTATTTGGAATTCGATCCAGATTTTTTGCCAAATGTGTGCAAAAAGATTTTTAAATATTTTGAGCAAGGATTTAATACTCTCAAATATTATAGCATAAAACAATTGTCATTTAGAATTTGGATAAACCGTTTGCCATAGGTGCAAAACAACCTCCTAATATTTTGGGCAAAAATTAATTATGTAATTAAATAACTTGACCATATTTAGCAGGTAGTGGTGTAAACATTGGCCAATACGCCAACTTCCAGTTTTTGTTCAATCTTTTAAATTTGTTTCTTTAAACTTTTGCTTAATGATTTTCAAAAATTATGATATAGAACCTGTGTTATTTGGAATTTGGTCCAGTTGTTTGCCATATGTGTGCAAAAAGATCCAAATATTTTAGGCAAATATTTAATACTCTCAGTAACTTTGGTATAAATCCTGTATCATTTGAAATTTAGTTAAGCCGTTTGCTAAAGGTGTAAAACAATCTCTAAATATTTTGGACAAAAAGTCAATATGTGATTAAATAACTTTACCATATTTAGCAAGTAGTAGTGCAGTTATAGCAAACATTTTGATAAGGTTTTAGCTAATACGATAACTTTTCAGTTCTTGTTCAATCTTTTGCCTTAAAATTTTTTTAAACTTTGTTATAGAACTTATGTTTTCAAAAATTTTGGTATAAAACTTATTTTATTTGGAATTTGGTTAAACTGTTTGCCAAAGAAGCAAAACAATCTGCAAATATTTTGGGCAAAATTTTTTAAATAACTTGTCCATATTTAGCAGTTAGTAGAACAGCTATACCAAACATTTTGATTAGGTTTTAGCTAATACGCCAAATTTTTAGACTTTGTTCAATCTTTTAAATTTGTTGGTTTTAACTCCAAATATTTTGGGCAAGGATTTAATACTTTTAGAAATTTTGGTATAAAACCTATGTCATTTAGAATTAAGTTGAACCGTTTGCTAAAAGTGCAAATTAACTTTGAGCAAAAATTTAATTTATGGCCATATTTAGTAGGTAATAGTGCAGTTATAGCAAACATTTTGATTAAGTTTTAGGCAATACACCAACTTTTCAGTCTTTGTGCAATCTTTTAAATCTTTTGCCCAAAAATTCTCAAAAATTTTGTTATAGAAACTATGTTATTTGGTATTTAGTCCAGTTTTTTGCAAAATGTGTGCCAAAATTTTAAAACATTTTGGGCAAAGATTTAATACTCTAGGAAACTTTGGAATAACACCTATGTTATTTAGAATATAGGTAAATGGTTTGCTAAAAGTGCAAAAAAAAATTTAAACATTTTGAGCAAAAATTTAATATGTAATTAAATAACTTGACCATCAGTATTCTATTGAAACATATGATGATATAATTTTGACCAACTGAAAAGTAAACGATGAGCGTAACTTTTAGTTTTGAGTAACTATAAGGCAAAACGTTGGCCAAAAATGTGATAGTAGTGATACTGGTAGCATTAAAAGTTTAATCTTTAAAGCAACCAGTATTAGGCAAACTTTGTTTAATCTTTTAAATTTGTTGCATTAAAAGCGCTAATTTTGATTAAAGTTTTGTGTCATTTGGAACCTGCTTCAGTTTTATGCCAAAAATTGTGAAATTTTCTAAGTATATTAAGCAAGAATTTAACAAGTACTTAAACAATTTAATCACTACAAAAAAAATTGTAAAAAGTTTTCTTAAGGCACTAGTTTGCCCAAATCAGTTAATGGTAATCAAAACACAAAATTTGTTTTTTATTTGATCTCTTGTCTAAAATTATTTATACATACAATAATTAAATAAAAAAAAAATATTGTTCTCTATATTTTTTGGAAACAAAAACAGATTTCGTAGTTTTTGCTTGGATATTATTTGGATTTTAGACTTAAGGTTTTTATCAAAAATTTCTAGGCTAAGAAAGAACAAATTTTTGGCAATTTCTTGACATCCAAATTTACTTACTACATACTATTGATTTAAAAAAAAAACTGTTAGCTTTTTTATAAGGATCTACAGCCAAATCAATTTTTTAAAATTTTCTCATTAATTTTTTTGAAATTAAAAAACATTGAATTTCACCCAATAAATTTGCCAAATCAAGTGTCAACTGCACTTCTAAACTATTGCATTAAAAATCTTTGCACGGACCGCAAATTAAACGTTCTAATAAAAAGGTTATTTTAATTATTTCTTCATATTTGTTTGTTATAAAATATAGGATATATTTCCCTTCAAAATAATGTCTAAATATATCACTCTAAGTTTGAATAAAAAAACAAAAACAATAAAACGCTTGTAGCTTAAGGGAACAATTTAACCAAACAAGCCACAATGTGATACGAAAGGAACTGTTACGACTGTTGTAGAAAGTTGAGAATTGTTGGAGTAACTCCAATTTAATATTCATTTTATATAAAAACTCCATACATGATTATATTATGTATATTTAAACCACATTAAACTATATTAATAAAAACATGATTATAAGATAAGAAATCTACATCTGATTGAATTCTTAACGGATATTTAATTCTCCATCGTAAAAAGAAATCGATCGATTAAAAGAAATATCTAAGAAAAGTTTAATTAAAAATATATCTCTATACATTCGATTGGGTGAAAATTTCGGAAGCCCAAAAATTTAAATATCTCACGAAATGGTGCTTCTAAATCCGGATGTAATTCTGGTCGGATATTCTATTCTAAAAAGGATATATAATACAATTTTCTTTTATTAGAACCACCGAGAGATCTTTATAAATAATAAATTGGATTGGCAATCATTTTTAAACACAGTTATTATTGAAAGAGAATCACATTAAAATTAATCAAACAATTGTAAAGGTTTTATTTAATAATAGAATATTACATTGTTGTCTGTAAATTATTATATTTATACATAATAAACAATTATTAAATAATAGACATTTCGATTATATTTTAAACGTTTTGTATGATTAATTGATTTATAATTATGTTTCCATTAAATTAAGTCTTTTATTATCAAAATTACAAAAGACATAATTATATTCTATGTATAATTAAATAATCTAAATTTATTAATCAATATATTGACTTGTATATAGCGTTATTCTACAGGTAGTTGTTGTTATTTTTATGTTGTTGTGACATTAATTCTTAAATAAAATAAGTTGAAATTTACATAAATATCCAAAACTTACGTTAACAATTGATTTATTTAACATGAAAATATAAATCTGCTTATTAATGAATCAATATATTACATAAACTAGTAAATACTGACTATAAAGTGATCTTTTGACCTCTCAACTGCAATTAATTGTATTTGTGTTAACAAATTTATAAATGTTATCATTTTATTAATCAAATATTTTAATTAAATGCATGTTTTGTAATGTTTGAATGCATAGTAACAAATAAACTAAATGTAATTGTAATTTATTATAAATTCTGATTATTATTTGATTGCATTGTTAAAATTGCGCTCGTGCAATTCGTGCTTGTTATCAACAATGAAATAATTTTGATGTAATTTCTTTATATAAATGCTGATTAGAGATTGTTTGATTTAGTTATCAAACTTTTCAAATAATATGGTTATGGTAGTCAAAAATAAACTCTATGAACAGTTTTGAGGATCTATAATATATTCTGAGGCCGTTTAATTTTTTTTATCGAAAAGTTGGTTACGTTACTTCCCTCTTCTAAGTAAATGATATTTTTGAGTCATTTTCTCATGTTTGAACCTGCAAAAATATAATAAGTGGTAGTAATAGTAAACTTTTAGATAAGAAACACTTGAGCGGGTGGGAGGAAATACTTTTTCAAACTACCGGCCTACAATTTTTGACCCGTCCTAGTGTTTCTTATTAAAAAGTTAGTTACAACACCTTCCTTTTGAACCAAGTAACATCTGTTAGTGATTTTCCTATGTTTGTTAGTTGCAGAAACACAAAAAGTGGTAGTAACACTTAATTTCTGACTAACAAACACTCGGGCGGGTAATCAAAAACACCTTTTTAAACTACTAGCCTAGAATTCATAAACTGTTTACATTGTTTTTCATTTGTGACTTAATGACTTTTGTCAGTCATTCTATTGTATGTGTTAACTTTAGGAAGACGGTATGTGGTCATTTAATGGCTGGATAATAAACAGTCGGGTCGCCCAGAATTCATAAACTTTTTTGCCCATAATTGTCTGTTGTCTTTCTCTGAATTGATGATATTTGACATTTATAACTTGGATGTTACAATTTCAAAAACTTTATAGATAGAATTATCCAATTTTTGTATCAAAAGCATTATTTTGCCAATTGGTCTTTAAAGAAGGTTGCAGAAGCGGCTGGTCTAAGTCTGAAAGCGGTTGGGCGGGTCTAGGTCAAAAAGTCTGATGAATTGGATAAAGTTGTAATTTGCATTTTTTCAAGTTTTCTACTAATGCTCTTGCTCAGTGAACAGGACTTTTAGTGTTTTTCCTAAAACTGAAGCACTAGACAATATTGGCTGCAGATACAAACTTTGGTTTACATTAGGGCTAGTGTTTTACTCTCCTAATGTTAGATGTTTGACTTCTGGGACTGGAATGACTGTGGATGTAAATATTGCCGACTAGTCTTGTGGTAAGTGCTTAGAGACGGTGGTCCAAGTGTTGGGATCATTGAATAACCCCAAGTAAACTATTTTCTGGTGTTTTTGGGCCCCAAGGTAGTGCATCTAAAGATAAGAGTGATGTGTGGTTCTGACAACTTGCGCACTAAAGTTTAGCACGGTAGGTCATGCGTTTTTCCGGTTCACACTAAAGTTTGGTAGATTACACAATAATCTATCATTAACCTATCATAGTTGGTTGTCTTGTCATGTGATCGTCCAGGTGGCGCCCTATTTTAGGTTGTCTGGGTAGTTTGGTGATAAAACCTTCCGCAAATTATCCACATAGTTCTTCACTAGACGTGGTTGGCTATTCTCAGTGGCAAAGTCTTCCGTCAAAAGTGATTAATTTTTTTAGACTTATCCACTTGGCCGTTAATCCAAGTTTTTGTCTCTGCACTATGACATTATGCGGCGGTGTTAACAGTACATAGCTTGCCGTTGTCTAGTTTCTTACAGTGTTTGCTCAGAGTGAGTTCCAAGCTCCGCACTGGTGCAACGGAAAAGCTAAAAAATGGTCAAAGATAGTAATTTGTTCTAAAGTGATTTATAGTAATACGTGCTCGTATTGTGATAATGGCACTTAGTGATGCTTTCTTGGAATTTATGGTTAACACATTTTGGGCTTAGCATTATTTTTGAATAACCAAATTAGCAATTAACTTGCTGCTCCAAGGTGGCTGGTGATGTGATTGGTAACAAAATTTTGTACTCAACGAGCACACATATCCATGACTTTTTAAATAAACTATTTTTTGTAAATCTAGTATCTTAACAAGCTTACGTAAATTACGTAAAACAGCTGTCCGGATGCAACTGTTAAACGGTAGCCTCTCGGGTTGCACCAATTTTTATCCGAGCACGTGATGCACTCACGGACGTATGCTTTAAAATTGGATGACCGGCAGCATCGTCATTGTTGCGTGCATTTTTACAGCTATTTTAAATTGCTCTAGGTTATTAGGTAATTAGTATTTCCGGGCATTAGGCCGTCTGGCGTGGTCCACCGGACTGGGTTTCCAGGTATTGGGTCCGGATAGGTAACCTCGCGGACGGGGGTTTCCGCGTGAGAGGTTACCGGAGGCCCTTGTTTGATCTACTGTTTGGTAGATTGTCCGCTCAAGTATCCGGGGATCGGGGACTCCCGGATGATGCTTTGGTAAACGGCGCTAAAACGGTGCACATGTCCGCCGGTAGTGCTTTACCCCGGAAAACTTGTTGGCATACCTTGTGATCAGGCAAGTGCTGTTCCGCTTCCTCGGCGTGGGAAAACAGCGCTGGTAAGGGTATATGTGTGCTAATAAATGCCTTAAAAACCATGCGTCAGCAGGAGATGTGGCTGGAGATCTTATGGGTGTCCATGGTCTAGCGAGGGTTGTCAATGGGTCATCATTTGATGCTATGGTAGTGTTGGAATCATCCAAGTTTACTATCAAGTTCATTACCCTGCACTCACTAAAACTGGCGCTTTCCAAAAACTTGCAAGGACGTTCGTTCTGTAGTTTGTTGCGGTTACTAGACCACAGTTGGTTTTTGCGCCTGGATGTTATTTGCGCGTCATTTTTGGCACTCATTGTCTTGCACTTTAGGTGTTTCACCTTAGGATGCATTTGTCGTGTCGCCTGGTCTCCTAACTTCCGTTATGCACTGGAAACTTGTTTCGTGCGCGGAGTTGTCGTTTCATATTTTCTGACTGATTGACTTCCACGTCCAAAAAAATTGGTATATAATGATAGTGCGGCTACCCGTAGGCTCTGTTCAATGGTCGGTGTTGATTGGCTTCACCAAAGACTAATGGAAAGCCTTTGCTTCTACGTTGGCATCAACCCGCAAGGGTATAGTTGGTTTTGTTTTAGAGCTATAGGCGGAGTATCAACAACTAAGCTGTAATGCAATGACTCGTTGTTGGTCTTGGTTCCGCCGTAATCGGCAATAGTATAGGCTATTGCGACTAACCGTAGTTTTGGAAAACCCAGCTTGTTCAAATAGTTGGTTTTAATGCCAGTTTCTTTGTTGTTAAGAACTTGAATAATGTATCAAGTAAAATGGTTTTTTGCTCTATCTAAAGTTTGATGTCAAATACATAATTTATCGCTAAAACTTTGTTTGTTCGGCTGTCTAGTTTTAATAAAAACCGAGTGTCCTCTAAGTTGCTGTGGTACCACTGCTAGGTAACAGTAAACCGCAAACAGGCAAAACTAATGCTTTTTCCTAACACTATACGGCCCCCATGTCTACCTTGCATACGTTGGTTTGTATAATAAACCGCATACAAGGTTCTGGTTGCTTAGGTGTCTACCCAGTAACGTATTTACATCTAAAAAAGTTGCTCCACCTCACTTCCATGTAAGTTGGTGAACTTTTGCAAAAATTGTGTACATGTTTTTTTTCTTCTTCTTATAGTGCAATACTAATGTTTGTGGTGTGCGATAATAGTTCCACACAAACATACGGGACCTACAGTTTAACGTGGAATCCGAACCACACTACTAGAAGGGTTTACTAGGCAAATACTTTGGTTTGTCATTGCCTTGCGAAGAAGACGACCGTATCAAAATATGTTTGACAAATTAGATATTGCCGCTGCCAGGAATCAAACCCGGGCTGCCTGCACAACAGTCCTCGCACTAGACCTTTGTGCTACTATCGCCTAATATATACATATTTCTTTGACCACATGCAAATACTAAAAAACTGCGCAGCTGTTTGCTGGTTGTCAATTTGGGGTGGTTGCAAAAAAATCAGAGATGGTACTCTAAAGATTGGTTTTGTTAAACCATAAAATTGTGTACCAGGTACTCAATTTTAGTTGTTCAAAATTATTTTTCTCTTGGTTGCACCGTAACTCATATTTGAGTTTGTTGTTTGCTGCTGCGTTTAGTTTTAAACCGTGATAGCACATGGCTCCAAGATTTCATCTACTTGCTCTAGCCATGTTTTGGTTTTGCTATTTAGTTTTTTGAAACAATTTTTGTATACCAGAGTTGATACAGCGTTGAGTACAACACTATTAGTTTGGCGATATTGTTGGCTATGTTGGCTTTGTTTGCTTCTTTGTACACGGACTCTAAGACTCTATCTACTTGCTCCAGCCATGTTTTTGTTTCTGCCATTAAGCGTTTTTTTTAGACAACTTTGATGTATTAGCGCTGGTACTTGGAAAAATTGGAAATGATTTTTGAGTTTAAAAAAAACCGGTAGGGGTCTTTATGACCGAGCTTTTCAAACAACGGTAGATAATCCTTATGCGCTATCATGGTGAGCAATGTCTTTATAATAGATTATTTTTGGACTTTTGAGTGCGACACTATTAGTTTCTCAATTTTGTTGGCCATGTTGGTCTTGTTTGTTTTTTTTGTTCACAAGCTCTAAGCAGATAGAGATGCTTTTGCCATATTATGTTTTTGCCTTTAAACATTTTTGTAAATTAATAAAATATGTATCAACGGTGGTACTTTAAATTTTTTTTAAATATTTGGTGAGAAATGTCTTTATAATAGGTTGATCTTAAGTCTTTGAGTACAACACTATCAGTAAGTGATGTTAGTCTTTTAGACTAATTATGCAGCGGCGTGAACTGGTGAAAATCTTTCCAATCTTTTTTTATAAAAAAAGACTTCTGCTTGGCAGGCGTTTGGTATTCCCGGAAAACAAAAAGTTTAGGTTTCAGATGTTTTGAGAGTCTAGTGGTAAGCCAGGTGAGTAGATATTAGTGCAAAAGCTGTTAGTTTGCTTAGCACTTATAAATCCATTTTTTTAATGCCCAGACTTGAGATTGTCCGAGCTATTTTTAGGACTGGTTTTCTGGTTAAGTCTGGAAAACTAGTTTGTTGGCCAGTGGTATCCAGTTTAATTGAAAAACTTCCCAGTTTGGTTAAAAAAAAATTTATATATTTTTATGTAACTTCTTGTTAGCTGTGAGCAAACTTAAAAAGTTGGTTTGTTTGATGGTAGGTCAATGTTGTATTGCCCAAATTTGAGCAGATACTTTTTTGAACTATTTGCAACGTTTCTGTTGCTTGTTTTCTTACTGTTTTTTGGATTATGAAGGTACCATTTAATTTTTTGCTCAACGTTGTATTATTAACTAGTTTCTAAAGAAGGTTACAAAAGCGATTGGTTTAAGTTTAAAAACGGTTAGGCGGTTCTTGAAAAAGTGATCACTCTTACTCAGTGGACTTTCACTTGCATACATATTTATTCAAAGTGTTAGTTTGATCGAAATTAATTGTGTTTATTTAGATTGACGTAAAAGTGTAAATAGCAACTATCAGTAGTTTTGAAATCTTGGCAAGATGTGCAAGCACATGATAAAGTTTGTTTCAAAATGTTTCTAAAATGATCAAACGTGGTAAAGGTCAACAGCACCGCTGGTGTTTGTCCGGAAGCTACAACACTAGACAGTGTTGGCATTAGGTAGTAGTTGACAAAAGTTTTAATCTATATTGCAACTAGTGTTGTATCTAGTGTTGGTTGTTTGATTTTTGTAACCCAATTAACTATTGATGTAAAAATATACTATATATAGAAACAGGATGGGAATTGACGTAATGTTATTAGTTGGTGTTGCTACGTCTACTAGCTTCAACATCTGAAGCATTTGGGTAGAGTAGATCAATGCAAACACCACTTGCCTACAAGTACAAAATTGGTAACCCGCTCACCCGCCCAAGCTGTAAACATCCAAAAATTAGTTGTATGACCTTCCTTTTTCTGAATTGATGACAATTAACATTTTATTACTAAGATTTTAGAGCCGCAGAAAAATCAATTTTTTGCTTACAAACAGTTAGGCGAGCGGGCGGGCGGGGTCCATATATGCAAACCACTTGTCCACAATCACAAACTCAGTGGCTTAATTAAATCTTAATCATCTAATAATTGGTTGTCTGTACGTCTTTCTCTGACAACATTTATCTCAGACGTTAAATAAAAACTATCAAATTTTTTGATCAAAAGCGTTTAAGCAAGGACAAGTATTTAGGTGGGTAGGCGTGATAAACTAATAAAATTTATTTGCCTACAATGATAAATTTAATGACCCTACTTTTGCAACTAATACCACACTGTATTAAGCAGAAGCAATTAATTTTTTTTTTTTAATTTTAAATTTTTTTAATTTAAGAATTACTTACGATGTCGCAACAATAAAAATGTGGCGGCAAGGCTTGGTTTGCTTTAGCAAATCAAACGGTGATCTATCAGTGGCTTACTTATTGACATAGTAAATGTATGCTTGCAATATAGGCAATGCATTATAATATTAAAACAAACTTTAAGACGCAAAACGTTAGTGCGTTGAGACCTTGACATCTAAAAGAGTATATTCTTATCAGCATCAATACAGTGAAGATCAATACATTTGCATTATAACAATAAACACATCACATGTCTATCGTCTGTCTCCGGTCGCAATCGTTGTAGCTCAGTACAAAAGGCAATCTTTGTAGCCAGCAATCATCTACTGCAACTCAGTCAGACGCTTCCATTGTACCGGTGCAGTTGCTATTGCAAGCAAGCCTATCACTGTTTTATCAACTGTTCCAAAAGTAGACAAGCCATGAAAGACAATGCTGGACAACCAACAAGCTTCTCGTCGCACAATTTGAACAAAGCTGCATTAATTTTTATTGTACCTCCAACCACTTTTACCCGTCAAATTTTGTTCAGTTGCTGTTGCTTGCTACAAACGAGTACCTTAAATCAAACCTTGATGTAAGTTAAAACAAATGTAAAAACTTTTAGGGTGGTCTGAATATATTTAGTAAATTTTTGGGATTTAAATAAACGTGAAAAATCAGATTATTGTAGCTTTTTTTAAATTAATCTAGAGTTAGTTTGATTAATTAAATAATGATTCTAAAAATATAATTAAAATAATTATGTTAATAATTTTATATCTTTGCTTAACCTTGTAGAAACCATTTGATTAATCTGAAACGTTTTTTATACAAACTTAATTTAATTTATAATTGCGTTGATAACAACTTTGCGCAATTTGAAATCGAAACTGGTTTAAATCTTAATGATATTTTGTGTAATTTGTATGCAGTAATATATTATCTGTTGTGAACAAATGAATTAGTTTGAAAAGTTTCTACGCACGCAACAACAGAAGTAATGTTATGAAAAAAATAAATATGCTAATTGTGTAATTTGATGAATCACATTATTAGATTGAGCGCTCGTAAAATTTACAAAATTGGAAAATGATTAAAACATTTGGCCTTTAGCATATAGCACATTTTTAATTATTAAATATGTGGAATAATACTGATATTGATTGCTTTCAATAATTAATTAATTAAAATATGATCTTTAATTTTAAAAATGCTTGTGTCAAGTCTGGATTGCGAAGATTCTTATATTTGTGTATGTTTGTTATATTTAGGATCAAAATTCTACGCTTTACATGTCGTTTTCTCAATGTTATTTATGTTATATTTTGCTTCTAGTCATATACTTATTTCTTGTGTGCTTTGCAGCTCGTCGGTGACGTAAACTCGCAAGTTGCATTATTCCGAGACCTGCTTATACTCATAGGACAACCAAAGGATTGTCCAGAATTAAGAGAAAAAATTCGCAAAGTGAGAAGGACCTGTGTGGAGTCATCCAAATATACCGCTAATCTCATCTTACCCACCGTTCAAAGGTAAGAATTTTGATTTATTATATATAATCATTCAAGCAATTTGAGTATTGGTTAAACTAAAATCTTTATATTATCATAAAATTTGCATATTGAAATTACAAAAATTTGCGAAATAATAACATTTATTTATAAACGGTAAACTTTTGTTATGTTAAATTATAACAATGCTTCATTTGCTTGTTATGTTAATTCTGCATGTGCACTATCTTACTATCAATATTGAGACTATTCAACAAAAATGTCATCTTTTTTTTATTGTAAACAGAACGAAACAATACAAAATATATACGTAGATGTTTTACAAGGTGTCCTGATTATTGTTAAACGCAGTTTGTAATTTTAACCATTGTTTATGTACCAGACATAGATTTGTTTTAATTGAATTTGTATCAAAGTTTTTTTTTCTATACTGATACTATTTTGTTTTATTAAAGATTGAAACGGTTTGAATTTTAACCAGTATATCTAAGGAAGCAATTAATTGATTATAAATTACGCATTGAAAGTCTGCGTTCGACAGGTTATATTTCTGTTTTGAATGCTACGTGACACATTTTATCGACCAATAAAGTGATTGGCGGAAAAGTCTATAGAACCATAGCATAAATTGCTAACAACTTGACATTGACATTTATTCCTTCATTTTCATTTTCATCAATTAATATAATTCAATATTGTACTAATACTTCTAATTTCTATGTGGCACGCTTTATTATCATTTGTATTATTTTATTTATGCACCCTAGTAATACAACTCTGATGAAATTTTTATTGTTATACTGTATCGATTGATTTTATTTGTAACGTATGCTTTAACAGTAAATATATTAATATTGAAATTGTATTAAATTATGATATATTCCCTAAGGGTGCTTTTCAAATTAGGGTGTATATTTTTTAGCCATAAAAGTGTTATTTGGTCCATATATCCGTCACAATTTCATACAATTACAGTTCACGAAAGAAATATAAAAACAATGTCATTCGATATCAACTGTAAAAATAAGTCATCTTCAATTTTATATTACATTTACAAAAATAATTCTTTGTATGTGTCGTGTAAATTACAGTACTTATTTGATTAATTAACTGATTAAAAATCGTGAACAATTTGGGTATTGTGTAATTAGTGGTTCTATAATGTAAAAGTGATTGAGTTAACGCTATCGTGTGTTTTATTTATATGTTGCGATTTCATTTAATGTTTTCATATATACATTGGGGTTTTATATTTACCAATTATTCCCATTTATTATGTATTGCATGAATAATGTAATTTATGTTCGTATACAGTCGTGTTGTGTTCGTTAGAGTTATGACTTCCTCATTTGGAATTGATTTCAATAAAGTGTTTATGATTAAATATTAAAATTTAAATGCTTAGTATGACATTTTTTAAATGCATTTAATTCTATTTTATCAATCATTATTTATATAAAATTATCAGATCAGAAAAGCTTTTATATACTAAAGTTTAAAACTTTTCTATTGCTTTATGAAGTTAAAGGTAGTAGGTGTAGTATTTGAGCATTTGTTATCAGCATCGACTCATTAACTGTCATTAGTAACTATTATTCTAAAACGACCTTTTAATTTTTAATTTTTTTGCTTAGTTCAAGGAAAAGTTTTCATAAGTGTCGGGTTCTGGATTTGAATTTGAGTATTATGGAAAAATCATTGTCACTGCACTTAGGCCTCGTTAGGCCTTTTGTACCTTTTCTAGTAAAGAACTGTACCCCTCCGTCCCAATACACAGCCAACAACCTATGTGATTGATGTATGCTAAGACATTGCTTGACAAAGTTTTTCTTATGCTAGTTATTTTTAAAATTAAATTTTTTTTACGTAGTTTTGGCTTCAACAAGAGCCACTTGAGAGCGAATAGCGTTTGGCAATACCTTTCGGTTTTCTTCTCTGTGTCCTGCTGTTAATTTGTCCTTGTCATTGTCACTAATGTGGTACTAGTTTGAGATGAGCTGGTTTCGGCATTGCAGAATTTTTACAACATGCAGTTCATCTCTCTCTATATTCTCTTTTTCTACTTCCTATACTGACGCCCATTTCTTTTTCTCCTATTTTTTGCTTTGTCCTTAGGTACCTTCTTAGTTTTTTTTATATCTTCATTGACTTTTTGCTCGTTGTATCTTCTTTTTTCATAAATATTTTGTTTAACTCTATTGAATGTATCCTCTTTGGTAGTCCTAGATTTGCCAGTTTTACTTCTAGTAAGATTCTAAAATCTCCGTTTGGAATTAGTTCTTTGTGTCCACTGGTTACCAGATATACTCTTAATTATATCTATTGCTACTTCCAACTTTTTCTTTAATACTTCTATGTTTATATTTTTACCTACCAGAACAACGTCATCTGCAAATGACGTTATTGTCATTCTTTCCGGCAGCCGCATTCTGAGTAGCTCAATATAGACTAGATTCCACAGTTTAGGTCTATGTGCAGAACTCTGTGGTACTTCTCTGGTTAGCATAAATTTTTTATTATTAGTCAGCAGATTTCACCATTGGGGGTAGCTCTTCTCTTTTTCTCTTTTTTTGCTACTTTTTAAATTGTTTTCCATAGTATGTTATTGAAAGCATTTTGTATATCCAGCGCAATTAAGACATAGTTTTTTCTCTTTTTGTGTGGTTCACTGTTTGCTTCTTTTGCTATGTCCTTTACCTTTTCAATAGTTTCTTTTTCCTTTGTAAATCCATGTTGCTTTTTTCTATCCTTTTTTTTTCTTCTATTTTTTGTTTAATTCTTCTCACAGTAACTTTTTCCATAATTTTTGCTAATGTGTTAATTATCATATTGGTCTATACGCCTTTGATTTGCCTGCTTCTTTCTTCTTTTCAAATAACACTAGATTTGCCTCCTTCCAGCAGACCAAAAATGTTTTTTCCTTCAGAGATCTGTTTATTATTTGAGTTTTGTTTATCTCAATTCTTCTACAATTCCTTTAGCTAGCTTTGCCAAGCTATGAATTCCTTAAGCACCAGACAAGTACATAGTCCGTGTTTGGTCGTCTTGTCTTCCATTTCACATCTTTTTCATATTGGGTTATCTACAATACTCATAGTATGCATGTTTTCTTAATTGAGAATGCCCTATCAAGATTTTTCTTATGATTTGCAGGTTTTTTTTGGACAGTTGCTAATAGTAATTAGTTTTTTGGGGTTTGGGACAATTATTTAGTGTTAGATTTGTACTGCCTGAAAACTTTATTTTTTTCTTTTTTTATTAAGGAAGCGCCCTTTGCACTGTGGTTTTGCTAGACCTATTGTACACTTTTGACGTTTTATTTCATTAGCAGCTCTGTTTTTTTTAATAAAATCAAGAAAAGGATTCTGCATTTTAGATTAAAAGTTGAAGGGTAAACCAAAGTTTACTGCACGTAGACTTTATTAGGCCTTTTGTACCTCCTCCAGTGGTAACCTCATTCCGCTTGGAGGGATTTTCTTTATACAACATGGATTTTCTATCGAATGAGAGGGTCGAACATGTACAAAGCACGGTCTTAATCGTTTCGTCATCCATTCCACTTTCTCTACACGTTGGATTGTTTCCAATACCAATCGTGTGTTGCGTTTTAGTTGGCAATGTTCTGCCAAGATTTCTGTCATAATAAGTTTTTTCTGAACAGTTGCAAGTAGTAATTGGCTGTCTTAACGTTTGGAACAGTCATTGCTTCTTTTGCCTGTTTGCAGCCCGGAGTGTTATCTTAACGCCTTCTCTGTGCATTGTGTGTGTTAATTTTTAGTAGATTATTTAAGTTTTTGAGTGTTAAAGGGGTCCAGGGTTTAGGTTCACACGCCATGAGAGTTGACCCTTTAGGGGCCAGCTCGTCCGCTTCAATGTTACCTATTTTGTTGGAATGTTCTTTTGCCCTGAGCAGCTCAATGCTATTTTCATAAACTACTAAAGTAAGGTTTTAATGACGTTCAGAAATTAGCATCGATGTGATTCTAGGCTTCTTTATAGCAATTAGGGCTGCTCTACTATCCATTAGAATTGGGACACTCTTGTCAGATATTTTGCAATTCAAAATTTTTATAACCTCAAAGGTTATCCCAACTACTTCTGCTCAGAAGATAGTCGTGTTGGCTTCTAGTGGTAATGCTATATTGAGATCTAGGTCTTGCGAGAATATTTCTGCTTTAGAACTTTTATTGGTTTTTGAACCATCCGTGTAGATTCTAATCGAATCATTAACCACGTTCTGCTCCTCTTGTTCATGTGTGCGCCGCACGTTGTAGGGTCTTTGAAACACAAAAAAGAGTGTTATGTGATTGCGCTCCTAACAAAAGTGTTTACTTAACAGCGTTTTCCAGGAGAGTATAGTGTTTGCTAACCTTCCCTGCAGTGTGCCAAAGTCTAACTGCATTGAAACGCAAAGCTGCCATTATCGCCATCTCCTTGACGTAAATGTTGAGAGGCGGCAGACACAACATTGTCTCTATAGCTACAGTTGGTGTTGCCAAAGGATTACTTTCAGCTCCTTTTTGGTAAAATTATGCAAAAAAAGTTGTGCATTGCAGTTTATATAGTTTGAATTTACTCAGCAAGTGTAGCTCTTCACTCTATACAACAGAAGCATAGGAGGACTATCTTTGTTTCTATTCTACGCACATAGAACATAGCACGGTAAAGACCACAGCATCCTGCAAGCCTTTGCAGTCTGATTTGACTTATTTGTTAACCAAAGTATTAGTATTATGTAATAATCCAGTTTGGAATATTTTTGAGTGTCATTTCTTTGCAGTTTTTCTACAGGTTTCTGTGTTCGCATCAAGTTTGGGTTTAGAAAATGTGTTATTTGCTTTTTTTCCTGGTCTGTTGGTATCCAGACCAAGCTAAATCTGCATGGTAGCCAATGTTTTCAGACTTTGTATGCAGAGCCAGTAATTAGTTTAGATGTTATTACTGGTAATGCCGCTTGACTATTTGACATGATTGTTATCGGTCTGTTGGAGTACAATCTCGTCCCAATTATGTCTCTGGCGCACCACTTAATAGCAACCACCTTGACTTAAAAAACCAAGACATGTTTGTCCAAGAGTAGTAAACTTTGCTACTCTTGGTCTTTGTTCTGTAGATTCCAGATTTGGTGCAATTCTAATTTTTGGCCTAATCTGTGTACGAAATATTTTGTTTGTCAATGAAGTCCAATCTCATCATTAGAGTTTTTCTTTATGCAACATTTTTTGATACTAAGTTTGTAGATTTATAATGTGTTTATTTATCCGTAATGGAAGTTATCGGCAACAATAGTAGTATAGGTGTTGTTTTCATTGTCCCCGTTATTGGCAAACAAGCCTCTGAACTTTACCTAGTTTGTTGGCCAAAAACTTCAGAGTGGTTTTCCTTGCTCATACAAGCACTCTATATTTAATAATGCGTCTTACTACTACTACTCTATAAGGCCATTTGGTCATATTAAATGACTGACCCATGTACTTTTGATGATATATTGGTTGCAAAGAGCATCCAAATACCTTTGTAGTTGTACAAATTTAGCTTGGTATCAAACGTGACCTAGATACTTTAGTTTCTTTGTAATATTCATACAACCTCGAGTTTTTTAGGTCTATGGTGTCTTGCCGTTTTGTGAGTGATAGTGCATCATTTTTCTACGGTGTTTAGTGCACTCTGTATTGTATTTGGCATAGGCTGTGTGGCATGGCGCGCCATCCTGCTAAAATCAAAGATTGTCCAAATCCATGTCTTCAATTTCCGGCCACAAAAACTTGTTTAACTCTGCCTTTGTAGCGTTCACCGTTGAACGAAATGGCGTTTCCAACAGAATTTTTCGAGTAAAGTTGTTATGCATTTCGAGCTGTTTGAAAGCCCAAACTGAGAAGCGATAACAATCTGGATGGTCGTGTGACTTCAACTGCTGAGTCAATTGGACTTTATAAGCGAACAAGGCAAGGTCTTTGTGCAAAATTTGCATCAAGTTAGTGCGTGTTTCAGGACTGAGTCGCACACTCTTGACTACGGTAGCTACATTCACTAGCCACTAGCACGCCACAAGCTTGCGTACAGCCAAATTTTTTTTTTCAATAAACGCACTGTTTAGGCTACACAATATTGACTATAAATTTGCAATATTTTCCAACGTTGTTCAAGCGTATAGCAATTTATTTTGTTCCGCGAAGATATGATACTGACTTTCTGTCAAGATTTCTTACTGAAAAGACCTGTCACTGTCAAAATAATAAATGATTAAAAAGATACCACTAGCTGGACCACCCTTTAGTAGTAGGGTTTTGGAGAATCCTAGACTGTATAACTTTTAACAAAATTTTGTATGTCCGTTCTTATGGATTGTCAAAAATACTTTTGCTAAACTTGTTTTAAGGTTTCAAAAATCCCAAAATAAACAAAGATGAGCAAGTTAAGTGCAGCTTCTACAGTCGATTATCTATTATTTAAAAGCATCACCAACTTCCAATCAAGATTATTGATGGGAGTGATTAAAGATGGCACAGTCTTTTATTAGACCTGGAGAATAATTAAGCCATAGAAGTAAATCATTAGTTATTTCCAATAATTTTATATAAACCCTAACAACTGTATGCAGTTTTGCTTATCCAGTTGGATAATAGAAGTTTTTGACTTTCTCAGATGGAGCAAATTTGTTACACTAGAAGAATCTTACTTTCATAAGTAGTTGCTTTCTATTGGTTTTTTTAATTTTTTTGGCAACGTCAAACTAACTTACGACCATTGTCGGCATACAAACAAAATGTTGCAAAAAATAACTTGCTTCCATTAATTTATCTATTTAAGTCTTTCATTACATCAATCCAGACAGCTTCTTATGGCAAATGAAACCAAATAACTAAATTTTTTGGTAAATTAATCAATTAAATTGGTTAGTTTCTAAACATCCCCAATTGGTCTTATTGTTGAAAATCAATCTTGAAAAGCGACAAACCAAAAAGTTAAGGTTTTTGCTTTTGCACTTTTTGTCTTCTTCCTAAATTGTCTAGATAACGGCTTAGGTTTAGAGAAGCAACATTTTTTTTATGCTCATTACAATCCAAAAGCCTGAACTTCATATTCTGTTGTGTTTTTAGGGCGCCTAGGTTGTAATCTCCTGTTTCTCAACCTATCTACGCTAACATAAAGTTATTGTACTGACATTTGTTGGGCAATATCACAAATTGGCAAATTTGTTTCTTTAAACCTAATTAATCTACCGCGTTCAAAATTGTTAAAAAGCGCTACGCAGACAAACAATGATTTAAGATCAAGGCTGATGTAGATACATGCCAGTTTTAAATTTGAAATGTTTATGCTTGTCAGTGTAACGTCTAATACAGTCTGCGGAAGGTAACAAACTTTGGTTTAAGATTTCTAGGTTAGGATAGATAATGAAATTATGTATTAGTTTACCTTTGTCATTTGTGTCCATGTTTTCTCAAACAAGAAGTTGGCATCAAATCAAAATAGGTTTATGTTGCTATTTGTGAAATATTGCACTAAATCTTTTAGAGCTGTAGTAGGAAGCAGTGCATCAGGTATACGGGCGCTACAGCTGTGTCCGTAGCCAAACTGATTCTTTGTGACATGGCTAAATGGAGAGCTGTAGCATAATAAAGACTATAATATGCTTATGTGTCTATATTCACGTCTGCGTGTGACCATCTTCTAAAGGTGTTTTCTCTGAAATAGATAAATTCTATAAGAATGGCTTGTTCCTTGATAGTTTTTCTTAAGGGGTAGGCCAAGCTAATTACAGCCACATAGAGGTCCAACAAAAATTGGTCATTTTTGCTTTTCTTAAAAGATGGTGATGCTAAAGTTTTGTCCATGCACTTTTTGCGTTTTTCTTAATTGTCTAGATAGCAGCTTAGGTTTAGAAAAGCAAAACTTTTTTTGTTTATTGTGCTTTGGTAGTGCTTTTTTGTGTCTGTAGGTTTAAATTTTTTTTCTTCTGGAGAGGAGGTCGTATTTGGCACTCAGTTTTGTACAAGGTTAGGTTAGGTTAGGTTAGGTTAGGTTAGGTTAGGTTAGGTTAGGTTAGGTTAGGTTAGGTTAGGTTAGGTTAGGTTAGGTTATGTTAGGATAGGTTAAGTTAGGTTAGGTTTTTCAAAAAGTTGTAATAGCTGAGGTTTTGTCCATGCATTTTTTGCTTTTTCCAAAATTGTCTAGATAACGGCTTAGGTTTAAAAAAACAAAACTTTTTGTTGTTCATTGTGCTTTGGAAGTGCTTTTTTGTGTCTGTAGGTTTAAATTTTTTTCCTTCTAGAGGGGAGGTCGTATTTGGCACTCAGTTTTGACGCATTTTGTACAAGGTTAGCAGACCATTACGTGACGTGTTTGTTTTGTTGAGTAAAAATTTTTCTGCCCAGCAGCAGTCAAACGCGCTTTTTCTGACTTTTGGCTTTTGCCCTATTGATTTGGTATCTGCAAAGAACATTCCGTACTTCAGTTAGTTAGATGTACCCATAAAGTGTTGGAAATCTTACCTATCCAAAAACACACCCTGGGTCGTCTATAACAGAATACCACAAAAAGTACCCGCTGGCAATTTTAGCTCCAGTCTTTTTATATGATGTTATAGTTACAGTCCGGTTCTTGAACATACAGTTGTAGAGTTGACCCATTGTTCTATTTCTCAGTTTTTCATTACTTTTACAATAGATTCAAAGAAAATTTTTTCAAATGTTCTCTCAATAACCAAAAAAATATCCAAAATTATTTTTTGCAATGGATGGTGTTTTGGTACTTACTACTATTTTGCAAGATTTTCCCGTTCGGTAAGCTGTTGTAGTTGGTGCAGTGGCTGAGCCTTTAGTGTTGTTGTTTTTGTATGAAAATTGTCAAGCTGATTGGTTTGTAGGCTTTATCCAAAGCATACTTGAGTCAAAGCGGCTTTGATATAAATGCACCTTGACCGGTTTCAGCTGTTTGGTATGTTTCTTAGTAGGCGTTTGATACAAGCATAGCTTTGCATGTTTTATAAAATAGAACAATGAAATATTTACTAGTTTTGGCTCTTCTAAAGCTTTTTCTAGATGAATTAAGACAAGGTATTTAAAAAAGAATGTAAAATATTTAACAAATTAGCAGTACAAACCACAACAAACAAAAAAGTCTTAATAAACATGAGTTGTCATAGCAACGGTTTTGGAGAGTTTAGTAGATACCTTTAAAAACAGTGCTATTTTTCCGGCAGACCAAGATTGGTAACTACTCTTACAGCAGAACACGAAAATATAGCACGGATAGAGCATAATCTAGGGACGAGTGTGCGGAGAATATCAGCCGAGGTAGGAATTGTTGCTACTTTTGTTTGGAGAACCTTCCACGAGCAGCTGCTCTATCCATACCATGTACAACGAGTATAGGCCTTAAAGTTATCTATTTATAAGGCACGTTTGGTTTTTTGTTGCTGGTCGCTAAAGAACCGCAGTTTCTTGCCAAAAAAAAATTACGGATAAAGCCGGGTTCACACGAAATGGAGTTGTTAATTTTCATAATGCACATTGTTGGGCCGACAAAACTCCCCATGCTGTGATTGAATGTGGACATCAGACACGTTATTTATTAAACATTTGGATGAGTATTGTAGGCGACAAGTTTCTAGGTCCTGTTGTTTTACAAAACCGATTAAGGCGCTGCTTACCCCAACTTTCTGCAGAACACAACGTATGATCATTTGGATGACATTCCTTTGGCCCACAAGCAACAAATGTGGCTCTAGTTCATTTTTTGATTGCCGTTAGAAGCAGACTAGTTTTATGACCAGCAAGATTGCCTGATTTAAATCCTCTTGATTTTTTTTGGGATATTTGAAATCATTTGTTCGTACTACCACCCCTTAAATATTTTACATTTTTTTGAACACCCTGTATAATTGGAAAAAACATTAAATGACAGAAACTAAGACAAAAAGCAAAAACTACTAATTTGATTTTTGCAAACTTTTATAATTGCTCCAATATTGAAATTTTTAATCAAATTAATTTATATAGAACGTTCCGGTAAAAATAATTGCTTGTTATTGGAAAACGAACTTACTTTAATTTACTTAACAAGCATTTTTATCTATTCGAGCATTTTTAAATAATAATCCTACGGAAATAATTCTAATTGAATACTAAATTAATATCAATTACATTGCATTCTGATTCAAAGTTATAATATTATTTACAGCAATAAATGGGTTATCTTATGCCAATTGTATTTGTAATATTAAACGATTTATCTATTATTCTATTCAACACTAATTACAAAGGATTACAACCAAGTTAATTTAATAAGTAATGAAATAGTCATCCTCACATTAATTGTTAAAAAGGATATGCGTGAGAATTTCTATTAGTATTATAAATTCGTTTGTATGTGTGTGGCTGTATATATTTATCAACCCTCTTCTGAAACAATGGAGTTATTCTTAATATATGCAGATTGTATAATTAATATTCGTATTTTTATTTTTCACAAGTACGCGAAATGAGCATGAGACATTAAAGCTATATTGAGATTGTTTGGGTTAAATTTGTCAATTCTTATCAGGTATCTAATCAGAAATGCGGTTTGATATTCAGCTAATGACCTGGAATGTAATTGAGTGTAGAGCAAGTTGTCTCTATAGACTTAGAATCTTATTTAAAATCTTACAGTGAATACTAATTTTTGTACCTTTTATTAAAGGCGATGGACATTAAATTTAATATTCAATTTCTACTTTATTAAATTTCAAATAAAAATTATATTCTGTCTTCTTTTAAAGTAGTGTACTGAAATATATGAAATTTGATGTACTGTTAAAAGATTAAATACACTTTGGGGATAGAAAATAATATTGAGTTGCAATAATCTGCTTACTTCGTAGTATGTCGTAAAATATTTCAGCTAGGAGAATTTTATTTACATTTAGATAAAAATTTTCCCAATCATTTTAAAAAACTATATTTGAAGCGACAATTATGTAAAAAGTTAAAATTTTATTTAATAAAATAGATAAAGAGAATTTTTTTAAATCTAAATCTAAAAATCTAAAAATTACTTTATATGTATAATACTTATATTTGTCCTTGTATTAAATATTGTTCCAAAATAAGGGGAGGGGCATCTAAAACTACACTAACTCTATTCAAAAATAATCTATTCGGATCATTGCCATCGTGGACTTAAGAACCCTGCGACTACTGGCAATATGATAGACACGTCACTAAAATTGAATTAAGTATAGAAATTAAGATTGTAAACTAGCACGTAAGTTCAATGCATTAATCCAACGTTTCTCAAACTACCCGCGCAGCCGTTTGATCTTAGACTCAACATTGATTTGCAAGTCTTGATTCACAATAATAATAAATCATTAAATAATACCGACAAAGCTACAAATAAAATGCAGAAACACTGCTTTAGTCGTCAATATTTACTATTTAAATAAAATCAATTATTATTATAAACGCATATAACAAACTATATCATAGTAATGAAAGCTGTTATTATATTTCTATTTGAACTGTAGCGCAAGTTTGGTAATCATTTTCTATTAAAATATTGTTCAAACGAAAATTGATTGGTTTTATTTATAAATATTTAATAGCAAGCAAATTTGATAGCGTTGAAAATATTTATTTTGAAAAATTGGATTGAAATAATATAATTACTTGATTTTAAATTGATATACGGATTTTTTTTAGTCAAAAGAAAAAACTATTGAGTATTGTGGAATGAAAATACTCTTAAGTCTTAAATCTCTATATGTTTTAGATAAAATAAAAGTTAGCTATATAGTAGTTTTCGTCACAGGCGGGTTTGTTGAGCCATGTTTGATTTACAACCTGCCACATACACTCAGGCTGCTGCCCCCTCTGCTCTCCGTCATTGTAAGCTATATAGTCGACTGGTATATATACTGTTTGAAATTACAATTACAGAGTTTGTTGCTTACCCTATTTAGCATATACATGTAGGTATTTTATTGGCTTTATTTCCTTATTCAGGTCGATTTTATATCAGGAAATATAAATCACAAATTATAATACCGGAAATAATTATTGTAATAATATTTGCTGTCACATATTAAAAATAACTGCTGACACGGAAACATTTGTATAATTGATAATCCTAATCTTTTTATAAACGAGGTAGAAATCTATTACATTACCGTACTGCATGTTTTTATTTACTATATCTGAAAACAATTTTATTTGTATATAATCATTTAATTAATGAATAATCCTTATTATTATAAAACGTTGTAGTGGTTTCATATAACTGCGTTTTATGACCTCTTCGTGACATTTGCGGCAAGCAACAAATTTGCTCATTTTCAAACATTTAATGACAAGTACCACTTGGGAATACAAAATCCTTTTTGAGTAGTTTAATACTTAAAATGTTTACATTGAGCATTAAATTATCAGTCATGTGACAGGTTTAGAATGAAACATTGTTTTAAACTGTTAAACTATATTTACTTACCTCAACGAATATAAAGTTTTTTATTACAAATTTACAAAATTAGAAACCAAAAACTAAATAAAATATATCATTTTTTAACAAAAGTTTATAAAGTAAAAGGTGGGCCATCTAACTTTTGGAATTTGAATCGGCTATAAATAAAAAACTAATAAATACTTTCTTTTAAATTATGTGTTTATTATTGGACATTTTCATTTAAGAATTAGACACACCATCATTCAAATGATTGCCACGGTTGGCTTGACAGTAACCCGTTCGATTAACCCAGTTTTTTAGTACATTTTTGATTGTTTGTGCTCCATCGCATGAATGGCAACTTTGATTTTGTATTTCAAGGCATCAATCGTCTTTGGATGGTTAGCGTAACTCTTCACCTTAAGGTCTTCCCACAAAAAAAAAATCCACGGGGTCAAATCACAGCTCCTAGGCGGCCAATTTACGTTGGCTGTATGGCAAGTGGCCCGTCCTGTTGAAACCAAATGTCATCCAACGGCGTTTCTTTGCTCATTTTTTGACAAAAAATGGCGCAATAATACTCGTTGTGGATGCATAAGCTGTTCAATTGTCATGTGTGGATTCTCTGATCCTTAAATGTTAGGTTAGGTTTAAGTGGCAGCTAACGCTCACATAGGCCTCAGATGGGCCCGTTGTGTTACCACAATACTTAAAAGTACAACCCTCCTCAAGGGATTTTGTCAAACCATTTTGCGCCGTGAATGAACCTCATGAGAGTCTGCGCATCTAGTGATGCATGGTCAGAGAAGTCATCAAAGAAAGGTCGGCCTAAGAAAAGCAATCGTGTTGCGGACAGAGAGGAGCATTGGCATAAGTAATGCTAAACACTTTCCTCTTTCTTTTTGTCCAGGCAGCCTCTGCAGTAGTACCGCTTTGCTATACCCAGTCTCTCAACGTGCTTGCCAATGGGACAGTGTCCCTTGATGACTCCCACTGCCAGTCTGATATCGTTTCTTTTTAGAGAGACGATGTTGGTGTTGCTTTTCCTGTTTCGGTGAGGCCATATTTGCCTGGGTACCTTGATCTTAATCTTCATCCTTCCACTTTTACTCCGCTAGGTTCAAGTTTATTTTAGCTATGGTCTCCTTGCACGAGGCAAATGGAATACTAATATCCTGTAATACTTTGGTTGAGTGCAGGCTTGTTCCATTCTTTGCAAGTTCATCCGCTTCTGTGTTACTTGGGATCCCGTTGTGGCTTGGTACCCACATGAGTCTCAAGTTTGTGTGTGCTGCCAGCTCGTTCAGTTTTCTCCGACAGTCAAAGACCACTGTTAAGTTTTTTGCTATCTGTGTAAATGTGGATATGTTCACTAGGGTTCCCATTTACCATCAGCCACTCTGCTGCCTCTTTTATGGCTGTTACCTCCGCTTGTAGAACGTGCAGTAGTTTGGGCAGGCGTAGGCTGGTTCTGAGGTTGAGGTTGTTGGAGAAAACTTTGCAGCCCACTTTGTCCTCCCTCCGTGAGCCGTCTGTATAGACCTGCGTGTGTCTTACTTTTCTCTATCCACTTGACTTTAGAGGGTATGTGGTATGAGAATTTGTTGCCTAAAGCTTGTTGCTAGACAGCGGTCTATGTTTTTGGGCACTCCTCTAAATTCATTGATTATTCCGGCGTGACCACGATAATTCAATGTCAACATTTGCACCGACTTTAGTCTGAGTGCTGTGGTAATGGAAAATTGCTTGCCCATTAGATAGACCGGAGCTATGTCCAGGTTTGTCTCCAAGGCTTTCGTCCCTAAATGTTACAATTTTGTTTATTGACATAGCTTTTTAGATAAAAAATTTTTTTATCGGAAAACACAATTTTTTGATAAAAATGCTTATTTTTGGCAAAAAAATCTTTAGCTCATTAGGCAAACTGAAAACGCATCGGTTGGTCATGAGGCTTCATTTCTTGGAGTAATTGAGTTTTGTAGGCTTTTAAACCGAGATTTTGTGCACAATTCTTCTCATTTTTGTAGCTGAGCGCACTGGACGAGAACGTGAACGTGTCGTATTATCCACTAACAATCCAGTTTTGCAAACTTGCTTCACAAATTGGTCCACAAACTGCGTCAAGGGCACTTTTTTTGATCAAATTAATTTTGTAAATTTTTTACCGTTTGAGTAGAAAAAGTAAGTTTATATTATTTCCCAGCTTTGTTCAAGTGTAAAGCATCCCATTTCGTAAATGTCAATCATAAAACTAAATTTTTGTCAACTCATAACTGTCATTATACCTTTGAAAAACAAAATAAACAGTAATTCAAATTCCAAACGTTACATGGCCCACCCTTTATCATATGCAAAAATTTATAAAACTTTTAGAAAAAAATTGTGTAAATTTTAGTTTTCCTAAGCACAAATTATACTATAAATCTTTTTGAATCAATTCTGATGAATTTTATGTGTTAAACGTGATTTTGAGCAAACTTTATCCTAAAAACAAGTTTTAAGCGTGATTTTTAGTAATATTTTTATTTATGTGCAGCTTTAAAGCTTTTCAAGGTATTTTTATGCAATAAATAAATTTTCTGCATTAAACAAAATTTATTAAGTTAAAAATTTTTTGGTCTAAAATTTTGAAGTTTTCTAAACAAAAACTATACTATAAACTGCTTTTCTGCACCAAATTTAGTTAATTTGAGTTTTAAACAAACTTGATTTTGAAAATAAGTTTTTTTACAGTTTTTATGTTAAAAATATTTTTTTGTGCAATTTTGAGATTTTCTAATTAAATTTTTAAGCAAATTTTATCCTAAAAAAAGTTTGCACATTTTTATATTAAAAAAAATTTTGCTATACAATTTGACGTTTTCTTCTAGTAAAAACAACTTTTTTGAGTTTAATCAATTTTGTGTGGTAAACTTGATTTTTGGGAAAAATGTTATCCTGAATAAAGTTTTCTGCGTAATTTTCTAGTTACAAATGTATTTTCTGTGCAAATTTTATCTCAAAAACAAGTTTTTTGTACATTTTTTATATTAGAATTAATTTTTTTTGTGCAATTTTAGGTTAGGTTAGGTTAAATTTGATCGTTTTTTGTGCTAATTTTGAATTATTTCATGTGGTAAACGTTATTTTTGAGCAAATTATATTTTAAAAATAAGTTTCTTACACATATTTTATGTAAGAAAAAAAAAAAAAAAAAATCTAATTAAGTTTTATTTAGTAATCATCTTTTTGATTATAATTAATCTATTTCATGTGAGCAATTCCATTTCAAACAAACCAGAGCAGGAAGGGAGTGCATTGAGAAATTTGCTTTAGTATTTTTTTTTCAATTTTTATTAATAGTTTTTTGATCAGGTTATGAGCATATGAAACCCATAAAAAAACCTACAAGTTTTTTAAGTATTTTTGTCGTTTTTTAACTTAATCACATTTTTTGTTTAAAAATTGCAAATTTAACTAAAAAAAAAAAAAAACTCGTGAAATTAATCAGAAATTTTCTGTAGAATCCAAATCTGGCGCCATTTAAAGTCTACAAGCCACAAAACCATGTTTTTGTTCTAAGTAGGCTCGGCAAAAAGGAGCATTTTTTAATTTTTTTTTAACCGCCAAAGTTGACGTATTTTGATGTATTTTAATTGGAACATATAAATTTGTTCTGTGTATTTGGGTTTTAAGGATCTAAAACTTGAAAAATTTGCAAAGTAGGCCTATTCTTCAACATAAACTTTTACAAATACACGTAACAATACACCAAATATTCTTAAAAATTTTAATTTTGGGGACAATTTTATATGGAAAATAGTCATGTACTCATCGACCGTAGAAAAGTCTATCTAGAAAGGCAAAAAATGCGTTAAAAATGCCAAAAATAAAAATATTCTCAAATTTTGGCGCCGATAGATTGAGTCTAAATTTGTGCTGCAAGCGCAAAAACTGTCAAACAAAGAGTAAAATTGCCCAAAATTGGTTCAAGCGACAAAAGATGTCTTTGTTAATCTTTTTAAATAAGTTTACAAAAATATACGTCAAAAAACAAAATTAAAAAAAAAAAATTTTTTAGTAAAAACTTTGGCGGTTTATGCAGTAAAAATAATATTTGAGCAAATTTTATTCTAAAAATAATTTTTTCAGCACAATTGTTTTATTAAAAATGTCTTTTGTGTGCATTTTTGAACTTTTTTATACAAACTGTATACTAAAACCGTTAATTCTGCGCCAATTTTAATTGATTTCATATGGTAAACTTAAATTTGAGCAAATTGTTTCTTGAAATTAGGTTTTTTATATTTTTGGGTTATTTTGAAGTTTTTAAACAAATTTTATACTATAAACAGCTTTTTTGCAACAATTTTGATCGATTTTATGCAATTACTTCGATTTTTAAGCATTTTTTCTGAAATGTACAATTTTTATGTAGAAAATATCTTATCCCTGCAATTTTAAATTGATTTTGTACTAAAAACGGTTTTTATGAGCCAATTTTGATGAATTTATTGCAATAAACGTAAATTTTATCATTTTTTTTTATAAGCTTTTACCAATTTTTTTTTATGTTTACTATGATATTTCTGTGCAGTTTTAAAGTTTTATTAAAAAAATCATACTATAAACAACTTTTCTGCGTCAATTTTAATCAATTTTAGTGAAAAACATATTTGATGCTCAGTTTTCATACCATAAACCGTTTTTTTTTAGCTAATTTTATTCAATCTCTTACAGCAAATGTGTAATTTAACCAAAATTCATTCTGAAAATAAGTTTTCTTCACAATTTTTATGTTAGACATACCTCAGAAAAGATATTCTGAGGTTTGTTAAAGTTGCTGAATCTACAATAAATGTTCAAAATGACTTCCTCCAGCCTGGATACAAAGATTCAATTTTCTTGTCATTGAATGCCAGACTCTTTCAAACACTAGGGTTGTTTCTAATTGAGTTACACCCAGCAATTATCGGATTTTGCAAGTCGTCTAAACTCTCCACTGGAGTAGCGTACACTAATGACTTCAGATAGCCCTATAAGAAATAATCCAAGGGGTTCATGTCTGGTAATTAAGCCATGTTTGTGGCCCACCTTGACCAATCTAGCAATCTTCGTATGTTGCTGTTAAATAATCACAAGCAACCAAACTGAAATGTGGTGGTGCACCATTGTGCATAAACCACATTGCAATTTTTGTTGCCAATGGTACATCATCCAAAAACTGAGGTAACATGTGTTCTAAAAAGTTACAATACACTTTGCCGGTATGTCTTCCTAGTAGAAACACTGGTCTAGTTAGACAGTCGTTCACAATTCCAACCTAAACACTCAAGGAAAACTGATGTTGAAAACAATCTTCACATACCTGATGCGGATTTTTATCTGGTTGTTATGAAAATTCCATATTACATTTCTTGAGAATCTGGCTTCATTGGTGAAAAGAATATGTATCAGGAATTGAGGGATTAGAACTAATGTTTGAAAAGTATTAGTAGTAGTAATGCCTGAACACTCTGAATGTGGTATGGATACAACAAATTGCCCTTAACAATTTTTCAAACTGTCCCAAGACTTACATTCAAATTATTGGCAATTTTTTTGGATGGATCTACTTGGATCTTTCTCTATCATGTCTAGCACATTTTGTTTCAGTTGTACCGTTCTTACTGTCATTGATCTTCCTAAACCTCCAATTTGTTTCAATGTGCATGTTTCACAAAGAAATCGACGAATGTTTTCAAAAATATTTTGGTGGGGGATATTACGGCCAGGAAACCATTTAATGTACAATTGTTTAGCTTGTAATGAATTGCCATCAACAAGTCCATACATGGAATGTATGTCAGTCATCTTGGCGTTTATATAGTGATTGATAGTAGAGGATTTCACTAACTATTAAAGACTCGTCAAACAGCCAAACGTCACTCAATCTGAACAACTGCAACCGATATATGCGATAATCAATGACGAAACGTATTTAAATAAAATCCACTTTTACATTAGTAACTAAAATAGCTGTTCCAAGTTATCGTTAACAATTTTATGTATTTGATAAATTCATTAATTTTTTGTATTTGCCATACTTTTATTTACATTAATGATTTTAACAAATATCAAATTTTGTTTATCTTGTATCTTTGAAACAAAAAAGTTTTTAAATTTTTGCCGCATGTTTACCTACCACCCTGTATAGTATACTTAAAACTAATATTTATTTTTTGTTACAGGTAAGCGTTCTTCTTCAAGCATGTTACTGCTATTGATGTGTATTTAGTCGTCATAAATGTATGTAAGTAAACATAATAATCATTAACTATCATATTATATTGCAACAATCTAATTTTTAATTAGTTTAATGTAATTTTAACATCAATAAAAAATAGGGAAATATATATTTACTGATAATAATATTAATATAGAAATGAATATATGAATGATGTATACATGCCATAAACATACATCTGTAATAAACTACTTATAACATGAAGCATTGCTAATATTTGCTTAATTGTATATTTAATTTTACATAATTATACTGATTGCCTATTCATAAGCATTTGAATTTTTAAACTATAATTGTTTCACTTATAATTTAAACTTCTATAATTTAATATAAATTTATAATTCTATCATGTGCTGCTTTAAATTAAACTGAATATTCAGTTTGAATCCAAACTTGTAACAAGTAATTATTTTATTTATTTTTTTGTCATCAATCTTTATTCTGTGCAGTTTTGAGTTTATGAAACAAACTTTTTTGCAACAATTTTGAGCAAACTTAATCTTGGAATTAACTTTTTTCTGTGTAATTCTGAGGTTTTCTAAACAAAATTCATACTTTTTGTGCCAAATTTATTGATTTTATGTAATTTATAATTGTGCAATTTTAAGCTGTTATAATCAAATTTTATAATAAAAAGTTTTTCAACATGAGCGGGTAGATGTTGAAATAGAATAAAACAAGCTGTGTGTGAGGTATTATCAAAATTCTTTTTTTATTTAAAAGGCTTATGTTTGTCATTAAGTGTGGAATATGACATTTTTCAAATGCCCGCTTTGGCTTTTTATGATGGCACGGATCCAAGTGGTCCAATTTTTAATTACTTTACGTTAACCTTTAGGGCCTCGGTCAATTGTGGTTTATTTGCATAGACCTACGACTTTAAGAAACCCTACAAGAAAAAGTCTAGCGGGGTCAAATTACATGACCGTGGTGGCCAATTTACATCACCCCTGCGAGAGTTAGCCTTACCCTCAAAACGTTTATGCAGAATGTCAATTGTGGCGTCCGCTGTGTGGCATGTGGCGCAGTCCTACTAAAACTACATGTCGTCTAGGTTCATATGGTTCAATTTGGACATTACAAAATTGGTTATCTATGTTCTGTAGCGCTCACCGTTGACGGTAACCGCCTCACCAACGTCGTTGGTACGGACCAATAATTCCGCCGGCCTAAAATCTACACCAAACGGTAACTTTTTGAGAATGCATTATCACTTGGTGAACCTCGTGTAGATGATGTTTCAATTTTGTTATGTTAACTTAGTCATTCATCTAAAAATGCGCCTCGTCGCTAAAGATGATTTTTCTGCCAAAACTGGGGTCCCCTTCCAAACGATTTGAAGCCCAGTCAGCAAACAACTTTTTCTATGGTCATAAACTTTAAGCTCTTTGGTCAATTGGATCTTGTACGAATGTAGGCTTAAGACCCAATGCAAAATTTGCCAAATTTAAGTCTGTAAAAGCCTTGTGCACGGCGAGGAATCGACTGCTTTAGGTTCTGTCGGCTGTGAAGGGCCAATTCGTGCAACGTTTGCACTAACGAACACTCATTTTGATAACAAAGTTTTAACATTTAAACGTGTTGTTCAATTGTGTAATTTGCCATGTTGATTTGGCATAAGTAACTGAATAATAAACAAAAGATTTGATAGATGTCACCAAAACAAAATGGCCGCTAAGGGGTAACAAAATAAACCCGTGCCAACTGAAAAACTTTTAATAAATAAATAGTTGCATCAACTTTGATGATGATGATGTCATGTGATAAATTTGATTTTTGTTTTTTTTTTCATTTTGAAAAAAAGTTTTTTGTATAATTTTTAAGTTAGAAATGTTTTTATAAGCAATTTTGAGATTTGCCAAACAAATTTTAACTATTCACGGCTTTTTTGAACAAAATTTGACCAATTTCATAAAGCAAAAGCGTTTTTTGAGCAAATTTAACCTAAAAATAAGTTTTCAGTGCATTTTTTATGCCTTTTTTTATTCAATTTTTAAGTTTTTTAAACACACACAAAAAACAGTTTTTTTACGCTAATATTAATCAATTTTTTTATGATAAACGTGGTTTTTTAGCAAATTGTTTTCTTCTCTTTGCAATTTTAAGATTTTTCAATCAAATTTCATACTAAAAACGGTTTTACTGTGCCAATTTTGTTTAACTTTATACAATACACGTAATTTTCTACCCATTTTTTATATCAATTTTTACGTTAAAACGTATTTTTGTGCAGTTTTAAAGTTCTATTAAAACAAAGTAAACTAAAAGCCACTTTTCTGGCCCAATTTTGATCAGTTTTAGAGGAAAACATATATTGTTAGCAAATTTGTTTTTGGAAATAAATTTTCTGCACAATTTATCTTATGAACCTGATATGGTAACCGTTTCATATCACCTACCGACTGCGCCATTTTAGTGTCTTACAAGAATTTGCCAAATATTTATTTTAAAGAAAGCATTAAATTAAAAGACCAAGATGCAATATTGTACCAGTATTGGGTAAATTTTTTATCAAAGATACTGCCTACTATATTATGTATCCCTAAACAAATCTAAACTGTGGTATTGATCAATCACCGTGTTGACAATGCCATCAAACTTACAAAAATGACATAAAAATCGTTTCATTATCAACTTCTCATCAACTTTTATGTTAAACAAAAACCACCTACCGACTGCGCCAGTTAAGTGTCTTAACTTACCGAATATTTTTGAATAAGATTTTTATTTATTGTTGGTTAATACCACTGCCTTTTAAGTTACAAACCTGACGTAAAAACCATTTTAGAAACAACGTTGGACAAATACCACACCTAACGACTGCGCCAATTTAGTACTTTACAAAATATAATGAATATTTACGTCAAACAAAACATTTGGTTAATCGTATCAAGACATATGTATTCTTGGACAAATCTAAACTGTGTCATTTATTAATCACTATATTGACAATGCTACCAAGATGTATCCAACAGTAACAATACTTATTTAAATTCAAAAATAACATAAAAATTGTTTTATGAACAACGTCATCAACTTTTAACTTAAACAAAAACCACCTACCGACTGCGTCAATTAAGTGTCTTATAAGATTTTTTTAAATATTTTTGGATAAGACTTTCAGTTATTATCGGTTAATATTACGTCTTTTTAACTTACTAACCGTTTTGTCAACTACGCTGAAAAAAAACTACACCTACCGACTGCGCCAATTTGGTGTCGTACAAGAAATTGCTGGATATTTACTTCAAAGAAAACATTAAAATGCAACATCAAAGATGTAATTGATCAACGGCAATTGAGAAACTGCTCACCAACGGATAACAATTGCGCATTTAAAAACTTTTAGTAACGGACTTATATAAAAAAAACAAAACTAACTAAAAACTTTTACTGACATTGCTCTTAACGTTTGATACAATTTAAATATGACCTAACTTAACCTAACCTAAACTTGGCAGTAAGAAATCATAATATTCTACCAACAAACTGCCTTTTGTAGCGGACTTATATTAAAAAAAAAACTAAAACCAACTAAAAACTTTTTCTGACAGTGCTCTTAATGCCTGAATAGCATACAAAGTAGTAATAACAAAACTCTAATGACAAAACTTGCCCAAAGCTTATCAAATATTTTTTTCTTCTTACTAATAGTACCAATTGTCAATCCGCAAAATAACAGCAAATCGAAAAACTAGCAACAAATTATGGTGCCAAGTAGCAGACTGATCACTCTACTGCGAATTGTTGCAAAATGGCAAGAGTATCAACAATCCATCAACGGTTACAGACAATTTGCTTTAAGTTGTAGGTGAGATTATAAAATTGAAATTTACAAAACCGATCAAATTCTAAGTGTGCGGACACAATGGCTCTTGCACATCGAACAGCGCTCCGACCCTAGAACACTAAAATTTGTTCTAAGTTTGGAACCTTGCTTATAGCTTTGAATTTTGTATTTATATATTAAATTGAAACTTTTTTAGCATTATGCAAATAAAATTATTTTAAAAGTAAAGAATACAAGAGTAGAAGGGTCCAAGTTTAGAACAAATTCTATTGTTTTATGTCGGAGCGCTGTTTGATGTGCGACGGTACGATGCTATGATTGAAGCGAGGATCGCCGTTGTGTCCGCATACTTAGAGTTTTTCGTTTCCTTTCAACAACAAACACTTGTTGCAGGTCCTTAAACCTTTAGTATAGGTCAGAATAGTTCTAAAATAATTATAAATAAATGCAAACTGAAAACTATATCACTAAATTTATAAAAATACATAAAACATTTAATTTTTTTAACAATATTGTATGCCTAATTGGCTACCTAACACAAGCTCTTAAAATATAAAATTGAGTTCCTTTATTGTTTTATAATTAAAACTTGTTGAAGTTTAAACTTTTCTTAAACTAACAAAACTTCTTAAACGATGACAATATCACATTCCATTAATAATAAAATAAATGATGCTACATGTTAGAAATTTTTATAATAAAAAAACTCTTTAACGAATTTAATACATGGCTGCGTTGACAAGATAAAATATTAATTTCTGCATTTTAAGAAGTTTATTAAAACTTCCACCTTAATTCTTTGCCTCTCGCTTTCTTAACGAATGTTTTCTTATAAAAAAAAATCAAGTGTTTTGTATTATATTTTCTCGTCTTTTGTATCAAATTAACTGGAGTAATTATTTCAAAAAGAGTTTAAAGTTTTACTACAAGTTGAAATTACCTCCATATACTGAATAATGTGAGGTAATGGGGTTGAATTTATGATTAGAATCTACCCTCATAGCTGCATTAATCAATAAAACCGAGATTATACGTTAAAAAAAGTCTGCTAACATTTTATATATAAAAAAAAAACAAGTGTGAGATTGAGACGGTCAGATTACTTTTGAATAATTTCAAATGGGTTGATAGTTATGATTTATGTGTTGGGATTTAGGTTCCCCAATAGAAAAAAAGATTTCAATATGCAAGGATAATGATGTTGTTTTAATTTCTTGCGTAGTTTGATTTATGCTGCGCATAAAAAATGTTTTGATTACTGCGGAATGATAATGTAAGATGCAAAACAGTTTTCGATTCGTTTGTGTTAGAGTTGTTTGAGGTTTTCAAGTATTATAAACTTCTTTCTTTAATAAATTTGTTATATATAATTAAATCTTAATATAGTTAACAAATTTAATATTCAGATATTATCCGGAATACTCGACACTGCAATTACCCACTTGTTAATGTGCTAAAAAATAATCCTATGTCAAGAAAACTAGGATGAACTGATTAATGATAGGATTAACAGGTTGTTTGCGTGCTACCGGAATATATAAAATTTATTAGAAAATCAATTGTATGTAACTACGTTCAGATTATAACAGGAATTTTATAAAATAATTTAAATTACTATAAATTTTAAATATTTTTAAATAAAAAAATATGGTTTATGTCATCTAAGTCAGTGGGTCATACACCTTTTTGTTGTTATCTACTTAACAAATTGTTTACAAACAAATAAATTTTTGCTAGTTGCAATGCTTTTTCTAGGTTTGAATGAAGCAATTAGAGAAATACTAAAGATAAAAATGCTTGTGGCGTTTGTTTGGCTTTAGTATTAGTTAGTAGCTAAATTAAATAAATCTACGTCTTCATTTTAAAACTAAAAGTTTGCTCATTTTTAAACATGATGGTGAAGAATCTAAGTAAGATTATAGTAGTGAAAATGTTCAATTTTGTTAAAAAAATTAAAGTTTGTTAACTTTTCCATTTATAGCATTAACAAGTAAATTGTCACCATTGTTGATAGCCATTAAATGTTGAATCTCTAATTATTAGTTACTTTATCGCACAATTTGACTTTAAAATTTAAAATTTTTGTCAATCTTCAGTAATAGAGAAAGAACTCTAAAGTAATGATGTTGCTTTCAAAAACAAAATTAAATTTTGATGAATCTCTAAATTTGCTAAAAAAGTAAAAGATTTTGCTGATGTTGCATAAAGAAATAGATGTCCAGCTGCAAAGTAGTACTTACTAGTTTTGGGTAATGCGGTTTATAAAATGACCCAACTACTACCAATTTTAAAAGATGATGCCAAAAATGTTGGGCTAAATTTTTAGAAAAATGTGTGTTAGTAAATGACATTTTGGAACACTCTTAACAGCACAGAACAACAAAAGAAACATTGCCCAAGATTGATCATAGAACATCAACAGAAACATGGTCTAAAATAAAACTTGATAAAATGCAAATTTGGAACGACCAGATATTACAAAATCACCTAAAAAGACAACAAAACTTTAAAAGAATTAGTTCTTAGCTTGTGTTTGGTTAGAAAATATGTTAAAAATTTACAACCCTAGTCAAACCTCTGATGATTATGCAAGGGTTAAAATAAACTTTTGTCAAAAATGCTGACCAGACTACTAAAGAAATGTTTTTAAGTAAACCTAGACAGTATCCTGATATACTCCAACAACAACACAGAACTCAAAAATCATCTAAAATGCAATATAGCCAAGTGTAAAGCTTAAAACAACAAATGCTAAAGAGTTTCGCGGAAACAAAATTTTAGAGCATAATCTAAATACAATTCAACATTTGACAAACAACAACAATATAACAGTTCTTCAAATTTTTGGCTTATGTGCTTAACTGAAGAGATATGTACTAAATCTTTGATGACCACGGAAAGACAAATTTTTGTTAAAATTATTAACTAGACTACTAGAAAAATGTTTGTTAGTAAACCTAAATAGTATCCTAATACACTACAGCAACAACAGTAAACACAAAAATCACTGGCTCTAAAGTGAGCACAAAACAGAAGTGCAATTTTGGAGCAACCAAATGCTACAAAATTAGTTAACACGAAAGCAAAATCTTAGAACATTATTTAAAATGACGTTTAGTAACACCCAAACATAAAGGAATAGTCTTACTACTTTTATGGCATCTGAGCTTGCCTGAGAAAGTATGCACAAAATTATACAAAACTAGCTACACTTTTTAAGACCGTACAAGGTTTAAAACAAACTTTTGTTAAAAGTTCTAACTGGTTTTTAAGAAAAAGTGTGTTGGTAAACTTAGACAGTATCTTGATATGCTCAACAACAACACTGAACACCAAGATCAACATTTGAAACAGTTTGGCTAAAGGAATGTGTACTAAATTTTACAAAAATTACCTAACCTCTGATGACCATGCAAGATTTAAACAAACTTTTATCAAAAGTTTTGACTGGATTTTGAAAAATCTGTGTTGATATACTTAAACAATCTAATATGCTTCAACAACAACACAAAGATCACTAAAGGCTAAGTGCAAAATTGGAACCAAATGCTACAGAATCACCTAACTTTAGAACAACATCAAAATTAATTTTACTATTTTCTTAGTAACTGTTTAAAAAAATTATTATTATTTTTTTTTTTTTTAATTTGGAACGGCCAATATTTTAAGGCTTACTCTTATGCTACTACCACACAAGCTGCTTTTGAATATGTACCTAAAAACACAAATATATACTATCGCACCCGTTAATTGAGAGAATAGAGGCACTGTAGATACTGACGAGCATTAGTATGTGGTCCACCCACAGTCTCATACTAAATGTAATTATGGTTAAATAGACACAAATCATATGTTAGACTAACGTCCGGAATTAATAATTGCCATAATTTCTTAAAAAATTTCTGCCGGAGCAGGGGCTTGAACCTGCGACAAATTATGCGCTGAGATTCAAGTTAGGTCATTACCTAAATGAGCCACTTATCGGTTTTTGCTAAGCAAATTGTATCAAGTTTTAGAAAGACAATCAAATCTCTAATCACATTACAAATTAAAAATTGTGGATACAATACTGCTAACGCCACCTTTGAAAAATTTAAAAAAAAGCAAATACAATTAGCAAAACCACAATCTGCACTTTATACTCCAAGCAAATGTTTGCGAAACCAAAGTAACGGCTGCGCTATCTTCTAAACAACAATAACGCAAATAAACAAACCACTAACAACAAAACCATACAAATGAGTTAAATGGTTAACTACCCTATGCACTATTATACGCTGTTGGACCTACACAGAAAATAAAGGTATTCAAATTTTAAACCAAGAACCGATAACTGTAATGTATGGCATCCAAGCGGCACTACAGGCAATAAGTTTGCCAGTTATAAAATTATAATTGGTGATAGATTGCATAGCTACTCTAAAAGCATTAGCTAAGAACAGCAGGGTAAAAAAAACACAAAGACTTGCATTCTACCAAAGATTCCATACAAGACCGGTAAACAAATAATCTGTAGAAAACTGATAACAAAACTATGGTAACTGGGCCGAAATTAAAAAAATACTTTAGCGCCACCTATTCTGATAGATAAAATGATGTCAAATAATGGGAGTTTTACTTCCGTACGTGTTACTTCTAAAGAAACGCAACTCTGCTTCAAATAGATTTCTTCTTTCTTCTTATTTTTCTTCTTTAGCCTGATTTTGTACAAACCTGAACATAAACTTCTTCCATACGTTTTCATCTCGATCTTTGTTGGTCAGTTTGTAACCAGTTTCTGCCCGCATTCTTCTGTATATTGTCCTTCCATCTCATTTGGGGGCGGCCAACGCTTTTTCTAAATACTCTGTAATATTTGTCATTTTCTCTTGCTACGTGTCCTGCTCATTGTCATTTAAGATGTGCCATTTGTTCTATGACATCTGTGATTTTAGTTCATTGCCTTATTTCTTTGTTTGGAATTTTATCTTGTAAGCTTATACTAACGCGCTTCATTGCTCGTTGGCAGAGTAAAAGTCTATTTGCGCTGTTTCTTGTGAAAGCCATAGTTTCTAGCCAGTATGTAGTGACAGGTAAAAACATGTTCAATAAGCTTTTCTTTTTAGGTTTATTGGAATTTTAGGTTTTTGTAGGATGTATCCTAATTTGCCAAAAACTGCCCATGTCAATCCGATGCGCCTGGTGATATCTGTTGTTTGGTTGGCCTTTCCTAATTTGATGCTATGCCCTCCTCGACTTTTCTAGACTGTGATTCTTGATAGTGATCATTTTGTCGGACTCATGATTTTTGTTTTGAGCATGTTCATTTGCAGGCCAACAGTTTGTGAGGCTTTGTCAAATTTGCGTAGCATTTTTTCAGTTTTTCTGGGTCATTGCTGATAAGAACAATATCATTTGCAAAGCAAAGATGCCTGGGGTGTTCAAAATTTCTTTCATTTGGAAAGTTTTGGCGTTTTACCACGCTAGCCAGGCGTGTTGGCAAGTGTTTTGGATTAAATTTTCTTAATCTTAATTCTAACGGTTAATTTGCCGTGACTCGGTCGATAGAGCCTTTTTTGTTTTCTAGTAGGTGGCACCACGTGCAGGCAAAGTTGACATTTGGGTTGGTTTTGGTTGTTTTCACAAAGAGATTCTTTCTAACATAAGAGGCTATCCAGAACATCAATAAATTTTAGCAGACTACGGAAACACCTTTAGTAAATTAAGTGTAAGATTGGCTAAAACAGCAAATTATTCCAAACTGCCACAGAGTGGGACTAGTTAGTCATACTACCAGTAACAAAACCCATTGGATAAAAATTGTGGCTTTTCTATTATCAAACGGGGAGACCACTATTCAACTTTAAGAAAAAACAACTCTACTAACGGTTTAGGTACTTGAGATCAATACTTCCAATTTCAAAAGAAAAGCAATCAACAAAGCGCTAGAATTGACAAAACCACAACCTAATCTGTACTTTGTACTCAAAACAGATGCGTGCAAATTTGGAATGAGAGTGGTGCTATACAAAAAACGCAAATCTAACGGACTGCCAACAACAATACCACTTAAGCCAAAATGTATAGCCATAGTATGAACCATTAGTTTAAGTTCAACATTCTATACTTTAAACCAATAACATTAGTATGGCTAAAAAGCAAAACAAAAATGGTAGGACATCTTAACTCAATTTTAGCTGAAGTATTGGCTTGTATTAAGTTAAAACCAACTAAAACAAAAACTAAACCTAAGTCAAGACTTCAACAGGCTTTTATTCAGTTTGAGTTAAAATTTGCAAAAACGGTAACTCAATCTTGAATTGTAGTAGTAAAAGCTCATCAATTTTAGCAGATTTTGGAAGACCATTTGACCAAGATTTATGGTATTGATTTGGCCAAAATGGCAAATTATTCCAAACTACAGTAGGGTAAAACTAATTGGTCATACCAGTAGTAGCTTAAAAAGAAATCCTAAAACATTTTAACTTGCAAAAATGTCAGGTTTTGATACAGAGATGTCTAGTTGGCGCACGCACTAAAACCGAAACCAATTGCCTATCACACCACTAAAATTTAAACTAGCAGTCAAAAATTCTCTAGAACAGAAATATGTTTCTAAATTTGATGCCAATCGCTTTGCCATAACATAAAATTAGTAATAGAAAATAATAAGAAAAAAAAAGTAAAAAAAGTAGACAAGTTATTTATAAACCAAAAAATTAAAATTTAAAATGATACTTTATCCTAACCCAAAAACATGTTAGCTTGTATCAGGCAAAAACCAATTAAAGACACAACTTAGTCTAAGTCAAAACCTTAGTAAGGTGTAAGCTAAAACTCAATCTGGATCAAAACTTGCAAAAAGAAAAACCCAATCTATAGACACAAATTTTGACATGTCGTCAAAGTGGTTGGAAGTAAAAAATAATATTGCGTTACTCATTCTGACAAATGAAATGATGTAAAATAGTAGGAGTTTTACTCACTTAGATGCTACTTCTAAAAAAAAGTGAACCCTGTTGCATAAATAGTGGTAAGAGTCTTGAAGAAATGCTTTTTTAGGAAGTCATTTAAAAACATTAAGAAATTTTTGCAACCTTCTTATTTGAATTGGCTAAAAGTGCAAATTATTGTAAGTTGCTGCAAGATAAGACTACTTCGTTACAGGCAGCGAAAAAAAATAGTTTATAGTACCACTGGTCACTTAAGTTGATATAAAACAGCTATAATTTTGCTGCAAAAGTACTACTGGTCTGGAGTCTGCAAAGATGTAAAGACCTTTGTACAAAAATGTCTAGTTTGCACTTGCACTAAAATTATAATCAGTAGAACAATCTAAAAAAAATAGACTTTTGTGATGTCATATTAATTAAAAATCGGGTAGCACTAAGCATAATAATTCTTTGCACTTAATGAATATAAGTCGTAGCCGCTCTATCATCAAAGAATTATCAAGCCAATTATTTGCAAACGCAACGCAACATTAGAGATGCGCTCATCACACCACGGCTACCGTCTATAAGCAAATCTAGTAAAACACCGACGTGTTTAAAAAGAACATAAAAACTCTGGTAGAATAACTTTTTGTTTGCAGTTTAATTTCTAACACGCAGCATGCGTTTGATTAGAGACTTAGATGTAAGAGTAGTTACACTGATATTTTTTGTTTTGTTTAGTTTTTAGCAACGTTTTTTTATAAAGATGAAACTATTTTTACGCTATGATATTTAAATTTATTTTTATAATAACTCATCTAACTAAACGCTATCCAACCACCACACCGATCATTCATGTGGTTGAATTTTAATTCCACACGTTACAGCCATTACTGTTGCTATTAATTCATCCTAAGCGTTGTCAGCTGCCAGTTCAATAGAAACTTAGCTGTTCTTGTGCTTCAGTGCACGTCTGATACATTACCCTCTAGTAAATTAGTTTATCCTGCACTGTACACATTAATAAGCAACAACAATTTTTTTTTTGATAAATTGTTGGTTGCTTTGATAATACAGGTATGACACTAATTACAAGGCAACATTTTGTACGGTTTTGCAATAAAATAAAACCAATAAAACAATCTATCAAATTAGACAAATAAATTTAATTGTTTGAATAAAGTCCTCAATGCAATAATATGTCAACAATAACCATAAAATCATAGCATAAAATTTAAACCTTAAATGGAGCATTTACAATTTGGACTTAATTGCTCTACAGTACAGATTTGTATTATATTAAATTAAATTTACGTACATGAATGTATTATTATTATTATCATAATTGTATTCGAATCTATTTGCATAATCATTTCATTTGACAATAAATTAATTTTCATTAACAAAATGATTAAATAGTCAAGCTTTATTAAATGGGTGAGTTAATCTAACCTCATTGCTTATGTAAGCTTGAGCAGGTGTATATACTTTCAAAGCGGATATATTCAGCGCGATACAAACCGTTAAGACGAGACGTTTTGCACCCTGTAATCTGCTTGAACTTACTTTATCTATCTTACCTCTTTAAAGAAAATCTTTTATAATCCAGCTACTCCTGATATAATTGACGTCGATCGCGGTGAGCTTCTCAAGTGTACGAGATATTTGAAATTTTTCAAATAAAATCCCCGTCAGATTTGCCGGGGAAATAATATATGAATGTTTATTCACTGTCAGATATATTAAAATATGCAACGTCAATTACTGATGGAAATAACTCAATAAAACAACCCCTCCGAATAATGGGCTAAAGGTATCAGTGCACAGAAATTATTACAAAAAAACTTCAATTATCACCTTGCTATGGTCTGCTGGTCTTTAATTACTATTCTATATTGATGCAGCGTTCCATTTTAATTAATAGAAGGAAAATCATTACAACTGTTTTTGTGCAAATAATTTATGCTAATGACCATTATGTTTTTGTTAAATCTATTAATAAGATTATTGATTAATAATTTAATTAATTAGACAGTATTTTTCGCTATATTAACAGTTATGAGCGTTCAGATATACTTTGAAACAAGTGGAAGTATGAACTAGAAGTATATGAATTAATAATAAGTGCCAAAAGTTAGTTTGAGTTCATTTCTGAATGCGGAAATTAAGTTATCTGCTGGGACATTTATAAAAATTATATAAGGATGAGCATATAATTTAATAATAAGCCACTGTGTAAATATTTAAAATTGAAGATTAAATGCAATCATATTCAGTTTTTTATTAAATTATATTAGATTGTATAGATAGAAAGAATTGCGTTGCATAGTTTAAGATAAATTGTTAACTGAATTAAGGAAACGCGTCCTACAACATAGTTTCAATTATTAAGTTTTAGTTACTTAAACTGTTCACTAACGTTGATAACAAAGCAACACAAAAATTGCACTTTTAAAGTCGACATCAGTAACACAAATTGCAATGATTGAATGCTAGTGCGTACTCAAAAACAACAAATTTAATATGCAGAAAAAGTCAAAAAAATTGCAAAACCAAATGTTCTGATGAAAATAGTCATAAGAATAAAACAAAGTCATTGTTGTGCAAAAAATACTTCAAAGAATATGTATCAAACTGCTTAAAATTGTTGTACTGTGTTATGCATTCAAATTCAAAATCTCATCAACCAGTAAAAACTTAACAATCTTTTGCAGTTGTTGTGCCAGTGCACAGCATGCTCTAAATTTAATAATAAATTTAAATAGTTGAAAAATGTAAAAAAATACTTTAGAAACGATTGATTCTAAAAGCTTAAACATGTGGCTAAAGGTCTCTAATATGTATATAAAATTTTAATTGGCACATAATGAAGTCTTGGCTTAAATGCATGTTGCTACTAACAATATTAGGAAGCAAATTTTCTGTTAAATGTTGTTGCGGATCATCTTTAAATTTAAATGCGGTTTTTAATTTACCATACGCTGCCCATTATATTGCGGATTATTTTCTTATTCTGGGCATTTTGTGCAAAAAAAAGAGTTAGCATGATCATTATAGTGCTTCTAAAGTGTCTTTTATATTAAGTTTTTAAGTCAGATTGATAAAACAAAAATTGTGCTAGTAGTCATATATTATGTTAGATCTTAGAAATAACGATAAAAGTCTAATGTCTAATTGGTCACTTCTACTAACATATTTTGACTAGTATAGACTATTTTATTTTAAAAAGGTACAGTCTTAACTTATTTTTGATGAATTAATTTAGGTTAGGTTAAGTTAGGTTAGGTTAACTTTCTCAAATCTGTAAGTTATGATAATCAAATGTTAGTTTAACAATCACAGAGCTTTAGACTAATTTGTAGACCATAATGCTAGTAAGATGCTTATTCACACAAATTTTTGATTCATTACCAATTTAGACCAAAAAGTGGCCATACCTAAACAAATTTATTTTGGTTGGTGTGGACTATCAACTTTTATTCTAATCAAATTTGCACAGTGTTATCCTATTTTGTAAGATTATGTTCAGGAAGAACAGCAGTAAACTTCCAAATTGATAGAACAGAGATGACTTTAGTTGGTAAAAATTTGTAGACCATAATGCTTCTTCATTACCTCTGAAGTTTAAATTGCTAACAAACCAAAAGTTTGCATAATTAGGCATCTACTACCAGTTTATGCAAATTTTTGGTTTATCAGCAAATTGGACCTTATAGGTGAATAAAGAAAATAGTATTTATATCTAGATATCTTAATTGTCTTGCTCTAATTCTGTTGGGTCAAATTTAAAACAAAATCTTGCAAAAATTTCCCAAATAATTTAATTTAAATAATCTAAAAACCAGACCATCTACAACTAAATATGATCCAAAAACTAAAAAGAAAAAAATTTAGATTAAATTAAACAAATCTAGTTACATCTTGATCGATATTTTTAAATGGCCTTTCAGATGTAAATCAAACTATTAACTTTTTGATATTACAAATAAAAAACATAATTAATTTATTTTAGTTTAATAGTTATTCGCAAAGTAAAATTGCAATTAAATTACGTGCATATTTACAAACAAATATCGTGCATAATAAATATAGTTTGCTTATAACGCAGACATACTTTTATAATAAATTATGTAGGTAGTAAAAACATGTCAATCAGTTTATATGCAGCAACGAAGTTGCACATGCTTAATTTGATTGTAATAAGTATAAATTTACATAAAATAAACCTTTGTAATTCCAACTAAATTCCATATCATTAAAATACAATTTAATTGATCAGTTTCATTACTTACAACCAAAATTAGCAAAAAATTGTGTTGTAAGTTTGAAGTTTTCTGTATCAAAAATCGATTATAAATATTAATTATTAAAAGCAGGGTGAAACTTTTCCCTAATTAATTTTTCGAGTAATAATGTTTGTTTGTATTGGACGGATGGTGTTGAGTGCTAATAAAAAAACTTTATAGTTATCATCCCTGCTTGTTATACATTCGTTTTAAATTTTATATATTTTGTTTTATTATGCTTTTGCAACCTCAACAAATATTTGTAATTAATAGAAATAGTTTATTAGTAATTAATTAATTAACTTAATACATTTATAGAGATGAACATAATAGAATATTTATATGTATGTTGCAGCTATAGATGTATCTCTCTTTCTCGCACTAGCTATCTGCTATTTTCAAGTCTTGGAAAAAGTTTTTGATACTTAAAGATAGCGGATAGTCAATAGCTATAGCTATAGCGGCATACACGAGTACACAGGCGTCTTGCGTCTTTTTCTAATATTGTTTCACTCAATGCAATAGAATCATCTGTATTTTGCAGATATTTTAATTACAAACTATTTAACATATGAAGAAAACATTGATTCTTTGGAAGCTTGTTTTTGGTTGCCTTGCTGAGCATCAGTTATTAATAAAACAAGGTTCCAAAAAAATTATTAAAATCTTCAAAATATTACCATAACCACTAGAATGGAAATAATAGGTTCTTACTAAACTTAAAAAGTTCATTGTCAAATACGTGAAACGTTGCACTAGCTCCAATGAAAACAAACAAGAAAATCAGACCTTAATAAGAAACAACTTTAAATTGACCAAAAAAATCTTGGGTACTTAAAAGAATTTTATGCCCAAATTGACCTAAAGTGAGAACTATTCATTCAATAAATATCAGCCGCTAATAAAGCATTTGTTTTAGGAGAGAAATCTGTACAGATGATCAATGTCATGCCAAATTTGGGCAATTTTTTTTTGAAAATCAATTATCTATCTATACATCTGCTATTTTACATTGTCATGCATATATAGAACAACAAGACATACAAGACCAATTGGTAGAAGAAGTTAAGTGCAGAGTAGGTCTACACTACATTTTTAACATTTAGTACTAAAACAAATATTGCGTATACATTCCAAAAAAATCAGATTTGACAACCTGCAAGACAACAGTGTGCAAAATTTGTACATCTATGAGGCAAAATTAGCATCAACTTAGCAATGCAACAGAATATAAAACATTTGCATTACGGAAACAAAATTGATGAACACTTTGAGTGAAAATAAACCGGCAAACAAAATCTATCACTGGCACGGCCTAAAGCAAAAAAAATAATTCAGCGCTGATTAGCGTGTGCTGTTTTTGCGCTCAATAACAGGTTATTCCAACCAACTGATAAATTATGAGCAAAAAAAAAATATTAACCCATCTTTTTTTTTTCTTTTTATTTTCTCAGCCATCATTATCCACTTCTGGATGTAGACTTCTTCCAAAAATTTTTACGTTTTCCTATTTGCTGCAGTTTGAATCCAGTTTTTTCCTGCAATATTTTGGATATTTTTTTGCCATTTTCTCTGGAGTCTGCCAGCATTTGATTTGGTCTCTCTTGGACGCCAAGTTGTGATCCTCATTATCCACCTGTTTGGGTCCCGCCTTGTTATGTGGCCAGCCCATCGCCACTTAAGTTGCGCTACCCTAAGTACCTCTGTCACACCGGTTTTTCTTCAGATTTTCTCATTTTGAACTCTGTCCCTCAAAGTAATTTTGGGCATGGACTTTTCCATTGCTCTCTGTGTAGTTTACAGTCTGTTAGATGTTTTTTGGGTCATGGGCTATGTCTTGAGGCTGTAAATGAGCACTGGCATCACGCAGGATTTGAATACCTTTTTTTTGAGGTTTATAAGGAACTTCTTGGATTTGAGGATAAGGCCTAATTTACCGAAAGCTGCCCAAGAAAAATCTATTTTTTTGAGATTTTGCAAATCTGATTTTCTTTACCGAGTTGAATTTTATGGCCAAGATAAATGTATGTAGTTACTTGTTCAATGTATTGATTATTAATTATTACTTGGTTATTTTCTGGACTTATGACTTTGGTTTTTGACAGGTTCATTTTAAGTCCGATTTTTACTGACTTTTGATGGAGTTCTTGAAACATGCTCTTACGTTCTTCTGCAGTGCTGCCGATAACAATAATATTGTCTGCAAATTGCAAATGATTGAGGCGTACTTCATCAATATGTATTCCTTTTTTATGCCAGTTTAGGGTTTTGACAACACCAACACTTTAATATTTTCTGCAATTAGTCAAAAATCTCCAAAGCTACCATATCACTGACGTGACTTCTAAGAATAACCACTCCTGCTTTGCTTTGCAATAAAAAACTAATTTGACAAAAGTAGCATTTATTTGTATTAAATCATCATCAACTGCAGATCTGCCAGAATTTTGTATCTGAAAAGGCGGCAAAAACTATAAATGAACCAAAATCTAGAAATGGTTATAAACAAAGCTTTATTGATGATACTAGATGATTTTGTAGTTGAATGCTATAGTTAAGTAGTTTTTTTTTGAGATGATACGTTTGGCGCGCCTGCACTACGGTATTTTTATCATATTGCGCACTATCAGATGTTGCTTTGCAAGTAGTTTTGTTTTTTCAATAAAGTCCAAGAGTTTTTTTTTTTGGTTAACTTGTGTTTTGAAGAAAACACTACCAGATTTTGAATTTTTAGTAGAAAGTAAATCAAATTTTACTGCATTTGGGCCTCAATAGGCTCTTTGTACTTCCTCCAGCAAAAAGCTCACTTTGATGCTCTGGCGCATAACTCTATATGGTTGATGTTAGGACAATGTTTTGAAGGGTTTTCTTTATTGATTGTCGTTTTGTCTGCAATTGTGCGTCTTCTACATGTTAAGCAAACGTATGCAAGTTTTTGCTAAACCATGTTTTGCCAAAACCTTGTAAAGCCAGTTTTTTGCAAACATAAACTTTTTTGAGTAAAAAGAGACCAAGTACTCAATTGTCTCGTAATCAATTTTGCATTATCTAAATGTTGGGCAATTTTTTTTGTGAAAAGTTTTAAATTAAGGTTTATGGTATCCATTGCCTTCTTTTCCTATCTACAATCTGGGGTGTTGTACCACCGTACTTTCAGTTTTTGGTACATATTTGCTTTTAGTAGAATAGAAGTAGTGCGGTCTATAGTTCAGGTCTACACGTTTTTAAAGTTGATTCATTGCGCGGCAGTCTATCAGTTTTAGAATTTTTTACTGCATTAAAGATCCTTTTACATTAACTTTAGTATACGTTTGGGGTCATCTATGGCTACGGTTGCTGCCTTACTGCCCGTTAAGATTTGCACAATTTTGCCAAGTTTTTTTTGGGTAATTTTTTTTGTTGTCCAAAAGATACCTTTGCATTCTTAGAAGTAAGAAAATGTTAGAACCTTTTCCAAAAGATAACAGTAATTCTTGCAGTTTACTGCAGTCCAGCTTCATTTAGGTTTAATGCTGTCATTGTTGCTAACGTAAACGCCAAGGTGGCAAGCACAGCATTGTCTTCATGGCTGCAGTTGGTGTCGTTTGTATACCATTTGTTGTAGTTAGTCGTGCATGCTATTAGTTGCAACTGATTAAGTTGATTTGCAAATTTTTTGGTCACCACAATAATCCTCCGTAAGTGAAGACATCTGTGTATAACCATAATAGCATTTTTGGAGACAGTCAAAATTTGTCTACATTGCCAAAATTACATTTTTTTTCCATCTCATATTTAGATGTGATCGCCAACCGAGTTTGTTGTACAAAACTACAACAAAGTATTTGGCCTTGTTAACAGCGTTTTAGAAGATTTATTTGTCTTTTCTTTGTACCAGTTTAGTTTCTTAATAATTAACCATAAGATCCTAGTTTTTATACCAATTATAATAAGGGCTTCTTGCATCAAAGTACTAAATATCTTTTTAATTTTGCCACTTAGCAAGATTGTAACATCTTATGAGTAGCCAATTGTGTAGAAGCAGAGTCATTAGTTGTTTTTTGGTGACAACTGCAACCTTCCTTACAACTATGTCTTCTACTGTAACTATCACAGCCTTTTTTTTTTCTAGTATGTGTTTAATTCATCCACTAATTGTAGTGTTAACGCCATGTGTTGAAAGTGCCACTAGTTGTAGAGCCAATTTGGTAAATTTTCCTTTTGTTGGTTTGGGTGTATTGGCGTGGTTAGTATTGTTACTCAAAATAATCTTCCGCAAAGTCTCTTGAATGTTTTTGAGAGAAAGACGTAAGGTTTATTGGGCAATAAAATTTTGCCTGGATGTAATCTCTACTTTCTGGTTTTAGTTTGAATACGACTTTTATTTCTGTTCATGCTATAGAAATGTAGCAAATAGCAATGTTTTATAGATTTTTGCCAGACCAATCAAAATAAAGTTCTTGCGTCATTGTAGGAGGCCTGAAATTTTTTATCCAAGCCTTGTATGGCTAGACATTTTTTATGGCTTAGGCTGTACCCGATTCTTCTACAAGGTGATAAGCAGTCATTTTCTGATGGGGTTAGAGCTGTAGTATCAGATTACCCATGTTTTAGAATTGCACAGCCTGGAAAATGGGATTTAAGAAATGTTTTAGTAGTTTTTGATAAATTGACTAGTTGTTGTGGATGGTTCTGAAAGTTTTGGAGTGGTATATTTTCTTTCCGGGAAGTTTTTTTGGGTAGAACACTTGTTTTGTCTACCTCCATTGCTTCTTCTTGCCGCTCTACTTTCCGGGCCCTTTAATCGTTTTGTTACCGTTTACATAGAGTTAGTTATTTGACTGAGTTCTCTTGAAAGTATAGAACTTTTGAAATCAAGTTTTTAGTTTTGTCTTTTCAAGCAATTTTTAACCAGCCCCACAGCAAACAGTTATCCCGGAGGATATAGAGTGGCTTGTGTCTGCTTAAGAAAACAATTTACCGGCAGGATGCCTAACTTAGATTTTGGCCACAGTGCTGGTGGCCGGTAAGCATTTTCGGTAAACACTCACAGGTTATTCTAAAGGTTTGTGTGTGACTATTTTCCAAAAGTAGTATATACTTCCTCTAGAGTAAATAAAGTTTTATCTAGTTACTGAGTGAAAGCTTCTTCTATAAGTTTTTTTAGTAGTTTTACTTAGTCTTGCCCAAAAGTTAAGACTACCACATTTATATAGTAGTCTTAACCTCTGGCGTCTAGCCTTTGCAGCAGAAATAGACTGAAAGTAAATACATTAAAAAAAGAGTGATTACAATTAAATGGAAGTGCTTTAAAACAGTCTTTTTGAAGCTTGTTCTTTTGTTTTTGCATTTTCTTAGGTTTTTTTACTGTTCACTCCGCTCCGAAAGTGTTTTTGCCAAAAATCTTAAAACCCATCTTTTTCTAAAAAGTCATTTGGGTGGGTTTAACGCTCTTTGTGTAGGGTTAATAAAAGTTGCTTGTCCTACAGATAAGGTGTCCGCCTTGCCGGGTAAGGGCAGCAACTAACGTTTTTTTTTCTGTCTATTAGCTTCTGCCACCCTGGTTTAGTGTTTGCAAACACCGGTCTATAAAGTTGTTGCCTCAAGCAGATTAGTTGTAGTATTCTTAGACAAACCCACAATAAATTTGTTTGTAGAAAGGATTGCTTAAGTATACATCAACCACATAAGCTAGCTGTGTGCTAGGGCGACTGTGTGAGGTTACCACTGCAGAATGTCAAAAGAGCCTAATAAGGCTATCAAGAAGTGATTTTTTTTTCTCTCAACTAAGAATGCAGAGTGTTGGTGTCAGTGTAGTTTTTGTTATTGCTGGGATACCCAAAAACACACCCAATAGTGTAGTAACGTACTTGACTACACCAGGGGTCTCGGGTTTAAGTTTCCGATTTTGAGGGTTAATTTTTTTGGCTGAAAAATGTGTCTGTGATGAGTACGACTTCTTTTGGACAAGAAAAAAAAATTTAGTAGGTCCCGTGTACTGTCTTGTTGCATGCACGTTAAAATCCCAATACTTTAGCTTAAAATAATAGTCTTAATCTGTTATGTTAATGATTAGCATTAAAAACATGAATAAATTATCACAAAACGGGTTTGACAAAACTATTTTAGTAGCTTTATAAGCCAACATATAGTTGAGATGTCGCTGTTGCTGTAATTGCCCAAATTCAGAAAGATTTCTGAGTCAGTGAAAAAAGAACAAAATTGCAATAAACTAATAAAACTAATGATATGTTTGCAATAAATAATAGTTTTGCATGACACAAAAATGTTGTAAACTCTTTTGTCAGGCATGCAATAATAACTTCTTAAAGCTATAAAACAAACTAACTTAAGAAAACATTGTTACAGGGAAGAGAGGGTACTTGCAGTACCGCACACTCCACCTGTTGACAACAATAGTTAGCTGTAAAACAACAATGTTAGCAAAAGACAAAGTTGCTTTAAATCAATATTCTGTTACTGAAAAAACGCAAATTGATGAAAGAACAGTTTATGATACCAACCATGAAAAAAAAATTGAAAAATTCCTCAAAGTGGCAGAAAAAGTTGGAGAAGAAATTAAAAAAGCAAAAGAAATTATGATTCCCGATTCTGCCAGTTTAAAAAGAAAAATGTCTGCAGCTACCATTCCTAGTTGGATAAGAAATATGTTAGACAGCAGTTCAGAGAGTGATGAAGAAATTGCGCCCAGCAAACCAATAAATGAATCAAAGTTTGGTAATGATGAAGAAATTGCGCCAGGACCCAGCAAACTAAAAAATGAATTAAAAATTGCACAGGGACCCAGCAAATCAACAAATAAATCAAAATTTGTTAACGCGTCAACGCAGACAAAAAAATATGAGCCCGAAGAAGCGTGGAAACTTCAAACCATTAAACTTGCAATAGATGCAGCTTCATTTGGAGTAGGAGAGTGTACTCTCTACGAAATTATAGAATTATCATGGCCCTCAATGACACTAACAAAAACACAAGTTATAGATAAAAGCATATTAAATGCTCCTCCGGTTATATGCTTAATACTGATTCTCGATCCAAAAAACAGTGTAAGCAAATCAATCATACAAAGTTTAACACATAAGTTCTATGATGTAGAACATATGTTTAGTAAATTAAACGCAGGTCAAATTATTTTTATTGAAAATAATTGCCTATATGAGATTGAAAATAAAAATGATTTTAGAATCATCAACCGATTGTATATTATTGGTGTTGATGATACTATGGATGACAAAACAAAGATTGCAGACATTTTTGGAGGTTTAAAAAAAGTGTTAATAGGTTTTACTGAAAAAAATATTCATGAAGCAGGAGTTGCTGTTTCAAATCAATTAGAAGTGCACAGGGTCAGAAAGGTTCTTGAGCTTCTGTGGCCTAAAGGAAATAATAATTTAGTTACAATATACCGACCTTAAAAATAAAATATTAAACACTAGAAACTGGTTCTGTTAATGTATGTACAAAATTTGCATGTAATGTACATGTACGATACATTACTACTATTAAAAAATATTATTTTATATCTTACGCGCTAAAAATATTTATTCTGTGCTTTGTGATACTAATCGTCTGTAAGCTATTGCAATTTTTAAGCAAACGTACCGTAACAATTACTACGTTGGTACTGTTTAAAATTGAAAGTAATTGTGTATTTTATATATAACTAAAATAGATGCAGTATAGATTTTAAGACATGTTAGTCAACCAATTTCTTGGCCAAAATTTTTATAATTTTAGTGTCTAGTATTAAGAATTTTAGAGGCAACCGTAGCACAATGGTCTAGTGCACGGACTAACAAAGTATTTGCTCTAGTTGTGTGGTTCGGATTCTACGTTAAACTGTAAGGTCCCGCATGTTTGTGAAGAACAATTATCGCACATCACAAATATACGCTTCTAGCAAGCACACGGCACTATAAAAAGAAGATTAAAAATTTGGTGCATTGGTAAAGAACTTATTGTCTGGAAAACATACCTAATTTTTTGGAAATTAAAATGGACAAAAAGTGAACTTTGTAAGTACTTTAGTGAACAAAAAGTGTTAGCAACATATAACGAAGTAAACAAATAATGAACAAAAAAAGTGGGCAAAAACTAGTTAAAAAGTGAGTATAAAGCATACAAAATGAACTAAAAGTAGCCGAAATAGGTTAAAAGTGGACGCAGTGTAAATAAAATAAAATAAGTATATGGAAAATAGACAAAATAAACAAAAAGTGGTTGGAAAATAAATCAAAACGGATGCAGTTAAAGGAATATGAATGACGCCAACAAAAAATGCAAGTATAAAAATACAAATTAGTAAATAATATATAAAGTTTAATGTATTCTTTATTGAAACAGACAATTTATCGTATAAGGTTTTGTAATCTTGGTGGTATTATTTCCACCGTTTGTAAAATTGTAAGCAAACCTAAAATGTAACGTTAGCATCTACTTACTGACTTGTCAATTTTTTTGTATATGGTTTTGTCTTCAATACTTTATTGACAGCACAAACTTCCTTGTAGGATTTTTAAGATCTAGTAAAACCTTTTATGTCATCAACAAGATATTGATTGTTTCATAAGACCTTTGGCAAAAGTTTCTTGCTTTTATTTCAAATAAGTACAAGATTACTTAAATCTTTACATCGGCTTTTATCATATCTTGACTTCTGTGCTGTCTGTAGATTACTGCTTTTCAAATGGCTTTAAAATTTGTATCTTTGCTGTTTTGACCTGCAACATTAGATATAATTGAATTTTGAGGATTAACTTGTATGAAGTCTTTCCTGTTGTCAAATTCAACCTAAAATGTAGATCTAATTTAACTGTAAAGTATGGTCCTCGGTCTGTAGCTAACCGCCAAACGTTTCAATCACACTGTCCATATACATAATGACAGATCACACTTAAGGATTAACAACTTTTTTTATAAAAACAAACTTTGTCTCTTCCTCATTTTTATGTTTGCGGTTTAACGTTTTAACTAAGTATTTGGACTTGTCATCTTTTAACTGTACTGCTAAAATCTAGTCACTTTTGTTGTCCATATTTAACATTGTAGTTAAAGTTTAAGCAAAATTTTTGAAAAACAAAAAAACCTGGCAGGCCCAAAAACTGTCGTATTTTGTAAACGTTTGTTGGAAATATGCTTTATTGCCTCAGTTTTGCGTTTAACTGGTTTAACTCTATCCGAACTAAATTTATGGCCCAAATAAACTATCTGCAAACCAAATAAATAAGATTTAGACAAGTTTAACGTAAAATTTGTTGCTCTAAACTGTGTGAATATTTTTATTCAGATTTGTCAACTTTTAATGTTTGTTGATGGCAATCAACGTCATCCAAGCCATTGAAGTACTATGACGTAGTGTACCAAATGCTTTATTGACTTGCTCAAATACTATTGGTGCATTGGCCAAAGCAAAAAAAACTATTGCAAATATTCAAAATGTTTATCAGGAGTAACAAACGTTAAGGCTATTCATTTGCCAAATCCAATGTTGTAAACAGACTACATTCTCTCAATTTGTCCAAATCATCTATGTTAAATGTCATCTACTCTCGGTAAAGGAAATCTGACATTATTTTTTTATAGTCTACACACATTCGATGTTGATTTTTTTCAAACCAATAAAATTAGACTAGCATAAAGCAAATTAATTTGCGGATAATTTTGTCCAACAAATTGCCCACAATACCTCAAACTATATCACGTTTGTAGTAAAATAGTCAGTAAGGTCTATAAACTACAAACGTTTTGATAGTGACGTTGCTTTTCATTTTAGTGAGATTAGTTTTTTCCAATTCTTTTGTTGATTGAAAAAGTCCCAAAACTTTTTTATCAACCTCATTAACAGTTGTTGTTTAATTATTGCCAATTTGCTTATTTATTTCTAAAATTTCAAAATTTTTCCGGAAATCTATCTTTACACACATTACCTCTAACATTACATGCCCTGAACAATATTTTATTGTTTCTAAAATAAGTTAGCAACAAAGCATACTAAGTGTTTAAACCTAAGCACCGTCCATTAGTTAATTCTATAAATACTTTTTTGCACAGCTAAAGAAACCAAAATTTTGCAAAAACCACAAATTTCTTGCACTCCAAATTTCAAAAAAATTAACGGAATATTTTGGGTGCCGTGACTTGTTTCGGTGGTTGAAGAAAAACAAAAACTTGCTAAACTAATCTATAATTACAAGAAGAAATTTGATTAGATTTTTTGACTGACTGGATAGGAACGTCAACCGGATTTGGTTTGCCCATAAGACCTAATTTAGGCACAATTTTTAAAGAACCTTAGACTGTATACCTTTTAACAAAATTTTGTATGTCCGTTCTCATGGATTGTCAAAAATACTTTTGCTAAACTTGTTTTAAGTTTTTAAAAATCCCAAAATAAACAAATTTGGGCAAGTTAAGTGCAACTTCTACAGTCGATTATCTATTATTTAAAAGCATCACCAACTTCCAATCAAAAGTATTGATAGGAGTGGCTAAAGATGGCACAGTCTTTTTTTAGGTCTGGAGAACAATTAAGCCATAGAAGTAAATCATTAACTATTTCCAAGAATTTTATAAAAACCCTAACAACTGTATGCAGTTTTGCTTATCCAGTTGGAAAATAAAAGTTTTTGACTTTTTAAGATGGGGCAAATTTGTTACACTAGAGGAAACTTACTTTCATAAGCAACTGCTCTCCATAGGTTTCTTTAATTTTTTTGGCAACGTCAAACTATCTTACGACCATTGTTGGCATAAAAACAAAATGTTGCAAAAAATAACTTGCTTCTATTAATTAATCTAATTTAGTCTTTCATTACATCATTCCAGACAGCTTCTTATGGCAAATGAAACCAAATAATTAATTTTTTTGTTAAATTAATCAATTAAATTGGTTAGTTAGGCCTCTCTAGACATCCTCAATTGGTCTCGTTGTTGAAAATCAATCTCGAAAATCGACAAACCAAAAAGTTAAGGTTTTGTTCTTGCACGTATTGTCTTCTTACTAAATTGTCTAGATAACGGCTTAGGTTTAAAGAAGCAAAATTTTTTTTTATACTCAAAACAAACCACAAGCCTGAACTTCATATTCTGTCGTGTTTCTAAAGCGCTCCTGTTTCTCAACCTATCTACGTCAACATAGAGTTATTATACTGACATTTGTTGGGCAATATCACAAATTGACAAACTTGTTTCTTTAAACCCAATTACTCTACCGCGTTCAAAATTGTTGAAAATCGCTACGCAGACAAACAATAATTTGAGATCAAGGCTGATGTAGATACATGCCAGTTTTTGATTTGAAATGTTTATGCTTGCCAGTGTAACGTCTAATACAGTCTGGCTGTGTAAGGTAACAAACGTTAGTTTAATATTTTGAGGTTAGGATTGATAATGAAATCATGTATTAGTTTACCTTTGTCATTTGTTTCCTTGTTATCTCAAACAAGAAAAGGAGTTGGTATTAAATCAAAATAGGTTTATGTTGCTTTTTGTGAAATACTGCACTAAATCCTTTAGAGCTGTAGTAGGAAGCAGTGCGTCAGGTATACGGGCGCAAAACTGTGTCCGTAGTTAAACTGATTCTCTGTGACATGGCTAAATGGAGAGCTGTAGCATAATAAATACTATAATATGCTTAGGTGTCTATAAACATGTCTGCTTGTGACCATCCTCCAAAAATGTTTTCTCTGGAATAGATAAATTTTATAAGATTGGTTTGTTCTTTGATAGTTTTACTTAAAAGGTAGGCCAAGCCAAGTAGAGGTGCTTTGGAGCAAATTTTTGTTGGTCATTTTTGCTTTTCTTAAAATATGGTAATAGCTAAGGTTTTGTCTATGCACTTTTTGCATTTTTTTAAATTGTCTAGATAACAGCTTAGATTTAGAAAAGCAAAACTTTTTTTTGTTTATTGTGCCTTGGAAGTGCTTTTTTGTGTCTGCAGGTTCAATTTTTTTTCTTCTGGAGGGGAGGACGTATTTGGCACTCAGTTTTGACGCATTTTGTACAAGGTTAGGTTAGGTTAGGTTAGGTTAGGTTTCTTAAAAGATGGTATTAGCTAAGGTTTTGTCACTCAGTTTTGACGCATTTTGAAGCAAGTTTAGTTATGACACTTTGACAAAATAAGAAAAAAAGTAGAGGTTACCTAGAGACACAAAAAAATGGACCAGAAAACTAATTAGAAAAGTTACACCATGGTTGTCAAAAAAACATAAAAAATAAGTTACCGTGTAACCCAATTTTTAACTTTGGGTCGTATCTTAAGACGTATGAACTTGGCACTAAGTGACTAAATGCATGTACTTTAGAAAACGCCTACGGAGACCTGAAAGAGAAACTTTAACTAGACAACTTCATCAAAATAAGGCTCTTATATTCAGGCAACGCAAAAAAATCTAAAAATAGGCGGTGTAGTTATACCGCTAGGTAGTTCTACAGAAAGATTTGATAACTGGATACAGTGTTCTGAATCTAGATTTAGATTGAGTCGAAAGGTGGAACCATAGTAGTAATATACCAATTGGACTGATCACAAAGCCCGTAGTATGCATGTGTTTTCTTAGTTGAGAGTTGCTCTGTTAATTTCTCTGTAATAGTTTACAAATTCTTTTTGAACAATCAAATGTAGTAGTTGGCCATTTTGTAGTTTGGAGCTTTTTTGTCTGTCTACAGTTCGGGTTGTTGTGCCACCATACTTTAAAAGTATTTTATGTATTTGCTTTTAGTAAGGCGTTAAGGCTTTTTAGATGAAAATTGACCTTTTGCCTATTATTTGCTTAGACTTTCGTTTCACCCAGCAGAGTGCAATGCTATTTACACAAACTGCTTATGTAAAGCTATCTTGGCTTAAAAAATAATCGTATGTGTTCCTAGAGGTAAAGATATCAAGATGTTTAGGTCTTAAGTGTAGAACCCGTTCTAAAGTATCAAAAACTTTTTGAGCCATTGGTCAAAATCTGAAGTAGTTTGTTTTGTCTTCACGTTGCTCTTGTTGTTTATGTGTGTGTACATTGTAGGATCTTTTAAGTATAAAATGATGAGGTATGATGTTTGTTTACACTCCTAACAGAGGCGTTTTTTATAGCCTCATCCCGAAATGTACCAGAGTCCGGGTTGCATTTAAGTGCAGTGCTGCTGATGTTGCTGATTCCTCGACATTGTTTCCAAAACTATTACTACTCATAATACTAGTCATAATGATTGCATAAACAATGTTTTTTCTTTATTTTATACATTCTATGAACACCAATTAAATATTGATACCAAGTCCAATTATTGACATGTTTCGTAAAAATGAAATGTTGTAAAAATGTAGGTAGACACACCCTTAAAAGTTTATATTACCCTTGAGACTATTAAAATTCTTATTTACGAGTAAAGTAATACAGTTTTAATTTATCTTATTTGAACGCATTAGATTTATTAATGAAATTATTTACAAATTATAAATTATAATAAAATAATTTATTGTTGAATGATCTGAATATTATATTAAATTGATACATCTAATATTGTATCTGAATAGTCTGTTAATATCATCAAAATTCAATGCCCCACATATCCATTATTCGGGTGACTCACTTACAGTTGAATTAATTTTGTGTATACATAACATGCAAATAGCCCAAACTATTATTTGACTTATCAAGATGTTGAATGAATTTATAGTAAAAGCACAATTCATTCATTTCAGTTAGAAATGCTTATCTGGATTGATTTATTAAAATAAATACTGAGATTAAAATATAGAGTACTTTAATATTTTAACATAATATAAAGATACTTAAAATTGTATACATAAATTAATTAGGGTAGATTTCAAGCTTTAAAGAAGAGTCCCACTTGTAAAGAACACTGGCTATTGTCATCTGTTGTGTACTGTTGAGACTCTTGACTTACATTGACTAACGAGATGTGAAAGTGTGTCTATACCATTTACTTCACTTTTAATATTTTTCACAAACAGTTGATTTGAAGTGTTAAAATCACGCAAAAATATTTTTAAATAAATTATAATAATGCAGCAAGCGTTTCCTACAATTATCGATTGTTCAAGTTTACCCAACCTTGTAATAATTACTGGAAATGGTTGAAGGCAAACAATGTGTAGAATAGGCCCCACACACCGTGTACATTAACAGTTGTAATAATTTACTATTGAGACAAGCCATAGAAAACAATCGATTCCAGAATTGCCAAATAGAGACCTGTCCTGTTTAAACGTAACAAATTTTTAATGTAATATACTAATGTTATGTTAGAAGCTAAGAGAGTGTAATAAATGTATTATCCGATAGACAATACAATTAAGGATATGTCTACTGTTAATTGCTTCCTTTACAATTATTGCTTTGCATAATCATCATTCGCTTGCGCAAAAAATATTCTGAATTGTGTTTAGAATATAGCCAAATTATTATCATGATATTGTTATAATACAATGTAATATGATAATAGTTTTAACAGTAGAGTAACAATTAAACCATGCACTTGATTAAAAATAAAAAATAGTTATAGCAGTCTTCAGTCTTCAGCGATGTAATCAATTAGGTGCAATTTCTGTTGTTAAAAGCAAAAACATAATTATTATTAAAATTAGTATTAAGTGAACGGCGCAAGGTATTAAACAAACCATTATAAAAATCCTCAAAATACGTGTAGAAGCAGAGTGCTGCGCATAGTGTGTACGTTTATACGGTATATGAATTAAATAGTAATTGCGTAAAACTCAAGCTAGAACATGAATATTTATTGAACTAAGAAGGTCAGAACAATCCATAATTCTATAAAACATTTTAAAAACTAGTGTCACGTTAAAATTAAAGCATTTTTCCTCAAAACTAAACAAATTAAATGTAATCAACTGTTCCGTGTTCCTGCCAGTGTTGCGGTCTAACTTTGTCAAAAGCGGCAAAAGACGACGGCAGACTGCTGATGTTATGCCTGAGAAATAATGGTGGTTAATAATGCTACAAGAGCGGAAACTGTGCATGTGAAAAGTGCATATAATAGGTATCAGTAGTTGTCTTGAAACCCTAGCAGAATGTGCAAGCACAAACTATTGTTTGTGGGGTTTGCAGAAGGTCTCCCAGGCATATCGTCTTGCGGTAGCAGCCATTTAGAAGTCTCCCTGTTTTGCTCACAGTGTTGCTTGTTGCACAGGGTCCACCATTGTCTCCGTCAGCAATAGTGACGGTTATAACAATGTTGGGTATAAAGGTGTGGGCTACGCGTATAGTGCTGAGGGCTAAATTGGGATGAGCTGCAAGAGCTGCCGGATAGTCGACGTCTTCTTGAGCGCTTGGTTAAGGGAAAGACGGTTTGGGTCCAGTCTGAGCTTTTTCTGGTTTAAAAAGAACGTTACGCTCTGCATCAATGACATTCTTAGTTCAATTGATATTCATGTTCCTGCTTGAGTTTTATGTAATTACTATTTAATTCATATATTGTATAAACGTACAGATTATGCGCAGCACTTTGCTTCTACACGTACTTTGAGACATGCAGACAAGAATATTTTCAATGGTTTGTTTACTACCCAGACCAAACCACAGAGAAGACATGTGTATGTTTGGATGTTTATATAAGGTAACGGACCAATTTGGGAAGAACGTTACGCTCTGCATCAATTGGTTGGTCACACATGCAAGTCTTGGCCGTTAGCGGCTGATGTTTAACTTTTGTTAGCGCTGTTAACCATACATGTTTTTTCTGCCTTACTGACAACGACAATTACAAAATATTTTTCTGTGTCTGTCGCTAAATCTTCTTCTTCTGTATTTTCTTAAAGTTTTATTTATGGGGACGTAAAGGCATCATGCTGTCCTTTGCCACCGGCTGGGCTACTGTAAGTGATAAAAGTGCAGCCGTGAATGCTTCTGAAAGAAGGTGGTTAATTTCCACAAAAAGAAAGTTGCTTGTCGGAAGAGGCTTTAGAATTTGATAGGGGGTCGTTTTTCCATATTGATTCTTTGTGTATGTTTTGTAATTTTGAAAAAGGGGAGGAAGATGCAAACAAAGAGTAAGGGTTGTAGTAACTTTACTGTGTATAGAAAATATTTGTTTGCGATTGTAAAAACTTGATATTTATTAGAATCGAAGACTGTGATGCTATTGCGGCATCAATCATATCAGAGTTTTGTGCATTTTAAGGCTACGCCCATGGCAACCCCAATCCGGTGACAATTTACTCTATTTTTGCAGTTCTGCTTCTATTTTTTAAGGTTTACGTAGAGTTGTGCGCTTTTTTGCTACGCACAAATTTTTTTGTTGGATTTATGTAAAAAATCATTAAAAAATATCATTCCCACATACACGTTATTTTTTCACACATTATTGTTTTCTCTAAGAGTCATTTCCGGTAATGTCTCATCTGAGATTTGGCTTTAGTTTGACCCACAAAAATTTTGCTGTGGATTTCATCAGTTACTAACTTTAGAGGCTAGTGAGCGCCGGACTTGCTTAGCGCGTTTGAGTCTAGCTTTCGGGTACTGTGGTGCCAAGTCGGTGTTTGCTACTAAGCGGTTTTGCCTGAAATTACGTTTTCCGGTTCAAGATACGGAATTTTCTCCAGACCAGAGCACCTGAGTCTAGAATAGGCTTAGGTTATACTGGTGCTACTCCAGGGGTTTCACTCCATAGTTTCTAGGTCCGCGTCAAAAAACCACGTTGGCCGGTAGTAGTGTTTGGCTACTGCTCGGTGCTTGATTAAGTAATAGTTTAGATTTTTGGCAAGGTGTTTGCCTAAATTAATCAAATCAAATGCGATATTATTGGACACTAGCAGATCCAGTGTCAAGGCAAGGATTGTTGGCAGTCTGGTCTAGAGAACTGTGGACAACTGCCTCTGCGCTCAAATGTAAGTCCGACAATAAATGGGCACTGTTGATTTGAAATTTGGCAAAAAGTCACTTCTTTCAAACCCTCAAATGTAAGATTTCCAGTTTTCCAAGTTGAAGTCTTCCTCAAGGTCTTTTTCCGGGTCTTGTTTAGGTTTTCTGGGTTTGAGAGGTTTTTAAGCTGGAAATTGTTTCTGTGATGGGTAACCAAATGGTGAATTTTTAATGATAAAATCTCTGCCAATTCTTTGGGGAAGTTTCACCACGTGAATAAGGTTTCTTGGTGACGGGTGTGTAGGATTAAGGCACATTTACTCCAGAATGCCTTACGTTCAGCGCAAGTTGTTTTGCTTTAGATTTGTCAAAGGCAGCAAAAGGCGGCGGTTCTGGGATTGATGTTATGCTTGAAAAACATGAGAAGTTAAACAAATTACCTGAACATTGCAATTTGTTTCCTCTAAAAATTGCCGCAAGAAAACTGAGCTACTAAGAAGTTAGTAGTTATCCTCCGAAGTACCACAAAATTTCTAGACAGAAATTGTTGAAGATGGTTCCTTCCTTGGCCTGTCGCGATGTAATGCAGTGGTTTAAAAACTGGAAAATGTCGATGGAAGTTGACACAGTGCGTTGGCTCGCCGCGACCAGTGGCTGCAGCTTAGCAGTCGTTCCTTGGTTTGCCAGATGTTTTCGAGTAGAAACAGAAAAATGGTTAGAACCTCATACTGGCTATCGTGGTTTGTTGTGGCAAAGTTTTGTGCATTTTGATCATTACACACGTTGGTGTATAGAAACATTTAGCAATCTTCAAGATGGGGGCGTAATAAAACACTATAAAGGATAGTTACTTATCAGTTACATAATCCATCATTTCTTGTCTTAATTGATATTTTTAAACGCTCGGTGAGGTGGTTGGGTAACATATTTTTTATGCGTGAGATTTAAAACCTATTAACATATAATTTTGTAGTTTTTGTTATTCATAAACGTCTTCAAAAGCTTGGTGTGGTAAATAAGTAAAAGTTTTTGTCCGTTTAGTGCTGAGGTTAGGTTAGGTTAGGTTGTTGTCTTAACTGATATTAACTCGGAAAGTGGCTTAGTTAGGTGAAGCGCCTAACTCAAATCTCAGCGCATAATTTGTCGCAGGTTTGAGCCCCGGCAGAAAATTTTAAGAAATTATAGCATTTATTAATCCAGGACGTTAGGTGGACCAGATACTAGGCCTTGTCAGTATCTATAGCGCCTCCATTCTTTTAATTAACGGGTGCGATAGTATTGTATTTGTGTTTTCAGGTATATATACTCAAAGGCAGTTTGTGGGATAGTTGCATAAGCGTAAGCCCTAAAATATTGGCAACAAAAAAAAAACTGATACTTTTAAATGCTCGGTGAGGTGGTTGAGTGGCGTAGCATTCTAAACATCCGTTACTTATCTGTGACTTTTAAAATCTCAAATCAGTTGAACCTCATTGTAAGCTTTAAAACCATATTAGTTTCTAGAATCACTAAATACGTTCTAGAACGTTTCAGTAGATTTGAATCTGACTAAAGACTACTGTTATAGACTTTATACATAGTTCTATAACAATAATAAAATCAATTTCTAAGAATCAATTCTTATATTTTTTATGTTCAACAAATTTTAGAATACCTTAATGAGTTCTGTTAAATGCAATTTATTAATAATAAAAAAAAACTTGGTTGTACTATAAAAATGCTGTATTCATTATCAATAAAATTATACTAATACTTAATTTAAAAGATTGTTGCAATAGAAAAACATAATCTATTTTTATTATCTTATTTAAAAAGTTTTGATTCTATAAATAGTTTAAAAGTCAAATTTGTGAAAGTAAAACGATGTCCAAACAAATTAAACTGAATTTACATAACAAAAACGTAAATATTGTTGAGAAAATGTTATCTTTAAGTTTAAATGGGGCCATCCGAGTTTCATTTTAATGTTTGATACTTCACTTCCTGGCGTTATGTTTGTTGCCGATGTTTTGTTCGTTAGAGAAGGTTTACGTAGGGTTGATGAAGAACTTCCCATAATGTGAAACAAAACGTCTGCTGTGAACATGTTACAGTGTAACGAACATTTAATATAATTAACAATTTACTAAATAAATATAAAACTGAAAATCATATTTATCGATTTTCTTAGTAATTTGAAATAGGTTAATTGGATTCAATATTTGATTGCTTCCTGTTTATAATTACTTTATTTTTTGTTACAGTTGTATTGCTGAAGGACAAATAGCCGACAACCAGAATCTCGTGCTTCTCTTCTTTGTTGTTCAATTATTCCTTAAAGAATTGAACAAGAGCCTCAACCTAGTAAAAGTCATACCAATGGACATGAGCGGCTACTATGGTAAGTAACTTATTCATTAATATTTATTTACAAAAAGGAAATCTACCCTTTTAAATTTCATGAAACAAATCGTGTAACTATATCACGTTTAAAGTAGGAACAGTATTTCTTTCTCACACGTTATCGGGATGCTTAAATACACTTCTCACACACTTAAAGAATCATCACTTCTATATTTTATTCGTATTTGCACTGAATTCTAAGTAATGGTAACATTTTACACGGCTGTTGGGTATTTCACTTCACATATTTTACACGGGACTTGCAATATTTAATACAGTGACCCCATTTTTTTACTTCCTAACAATTATTAATGTTGGACAACTTTTACATGTGTTTTTATGTTACGAAAATAATATTCTTATAAAAAATATATAAATAAACAAATAATATTAATAAATATAAATTATAAACCAGTATTATTATTTAAAGCTCAATTTAATTATTTTATAACGTTAAAACTGATTAATTTGTTTTAGCCAATGTACCTTGCAATAATGAACTGATTAAAACTTTAATATTTGCTGTAAGCGGACTGTACAGTTGCTAAACTAAACAACTTTAGACTTCAATTAGATTTATTTAAAATAAATTAGCGCTTATGTATATGAGAGAGATGCAGATGATATTTTGGCATATAAATTTAGTGCACACTAGCAAAAAAAAACTTACATAACGTGACAAACTACATTTTGTGTATATATTTTTTTTCCATCTTAGAATTAAAAGAAGTTTTAATATAAATTTGGTTAGGTTTTATTTGCCACAGAAGGTTCCGAGTTGCGTATTGTATACCTCGCACTTGTTAACAGAGTAGTAAAGATACTTCTTTATTCAAACATCTCTGACATAAGAGCTTATCTGGATTTCGATTCTATACATGTGTTTTAGCAAGTAACTGTTTACCCTTTCTTAGCAAAATAACAAAATTTCTTCTTTTTCTAAACATTTGCTACACAAAAAATCAGTCTATCTGTCCATCCATCTATCTTGCAAACTTTTTTAGTTTTGTTAGTCTTATCTGTACCACTGTTTGGGATTGTTTTTAACTTTTTATCCTAAAAGCAGGTTCATGTCTAATAAACGTTTCTGTGGTTACTTTTATGGCAATCTGATCTGCTAGAAGGTGGCTTTCTATAAATTAATTCTTTAGTCTTTACGTTTTTTTAGGAGAGTTGGCTAGGCGCATTTTGGTTATGGCGTTCTTGGCTTTTAGGTAACTCTGCGCATTCAATTTGAGCCAAATATTTTTTGGGCACGTTGGTCGCTGGATCCAACTTTTTGGTTTTGGCCAAAGCAAACTTTTTCAATTTTGATCATGACCAACTACTGCGTGACGGCGGCTAGGTTGACAAGCGTTTTGGCACAGATGCGATTGCCAAAATTAGTTAACGGTGGGATTTGTGCATTTTAGTTTTGGCATATTGAGTTTCTTAGTGGGACTGCTCTTTTTTGTCTTTGACGGTGATTTGGCCGCTTACAGTTTGGCCAAAATTTTTTTGGTCAAGTCTTTAACTGAGACATGTTTGCCTAACAATAGCGCAGTTGACGTTATTAGGCTTCTGACTTAATATATTGCAGATGTGCTGCCATTTGTTTTTTGGTTTCTTTCATTTTTGCTAAAATTTTGTGCAAAGTTGCAAAATTTTTGAACAAAACAACTAAACCTAAAAGTTGTTGAAAATCTCTATTAGTAGCTTAAAAATTGCTTCTAATTTTAATTAAAAAATTTTGTCCAAACGCCTTTATAGGTTCTTCAAAACCTTTTTATAGTTTTCAACTTCACTGAAAAACGTCTGGGTAATTTTTTTAAATTTTTAGATTACTTCATACATTCAATCTTTTGGTTTGCAACATTTTTTAAAACTCTTCTAAAGTATTTTTTAATTTTTAAAGTTTTTTTAGTTTAACTAAACTTTGTAAAAACTTTTTAATAGTCTATAAGTTTTCTAAGATCCGTTGAAGGTTTAAGTTATTTTTAGAGGCCACAATATTTTACAATCTGAAGTATTCTAAGATCCGTTAAGGGTTTAGGTTAATTCAAGAGTACATCTTAAGTTGGTAATGTTTCCTCAAATGTCCTGTTATGGTTTGTTTGCTATTTTTACAGTTTGAAGCATTTGTGGCCTTATTTGCTTGTCATTTTTTTTGTTGGAGGAAGCGGATTCTTTAAAAATGATTACAAACGGAAGCAGTTGACCCATGATTTATTATGAGGTGGCAGAGACGGTTTGTAGTAAAGGTTGCATTTTCTAAAAAAATAGAAGTTTCTACGCACACGTTTACCAAGAACGCAGAGGTCACACACACAGCGTATCCTCCTACGCACACACACAGTGTGTCAGTTCACTAGAACTATGATATTTGTTTGAATGGACGTACAAAAGCCGTTGCAGTTATCAGTGGCCGTCCGGAAACTCTGGAAGGGTGTGCAAGCACAAGGTGTAGTTGTTGGCAGTTCTTCAAATAAGCTAAGGATTAAACTGCGGTGTTGTCGTACTAATCTCGGAGATGCCAAAGAGTCTACTACTTAGTGTTTGATAATACCAAAATTCTTGCAAAAGCTGCAGTGTTGCTAGGAGCAAGTTACCTAGTAAGGAAATCTTCTTAAAGACTTGGCAAATGGAAATTTGACGCTTTAGGAGCGTTAGTACCTTCCCAACTAATTTAGAAATAAATTACGGGTTTGATATTGCATAATGCACCTTATAGACGTTACATAAAATTGTGGAGATCTTGTACCACAACTATTTCCGGAGAACAGACTAATTGACCGAGTCTGAGAAGATAACCATTGGTTGGCTAAAGCCTTTGCTAAAGTTAGTATTAACTTTTTAAAGTTGTCGCCACTTGTTTGGGATAAGCAGAGCAGCAACTGATTTCTATCAATGATGTCTGCTCTATTTGCAGAGCAAGTCGCTTGAGCGTAGGACACGTTTTTGCTAGCTTTGGGTATAGCCCTTGGAGGGGCGGTGGTCTGTTGATGGTTAGCAAGTGCCTTACTGTGGGCCTTGCCGAATCGACTAACACGCAGTTTAACATAAACTGGGCAGCCTTTATAGCTGGCAGTGTGCAACTCACCGCACCCGGACTCTTTAGAAAATGTACACGCAGAGCTTTGATGAGCTGGTGCGTTGCATAGAGATGCCGTGTAGCCAAACCGCTAGCAACGATGGCATTGTGCAATCTCTGCGGTCTTCTTTTTGTACTCAACCGTACAACAAAGCCCGCAGATCTCACTAAGAGAAAGTATCTCCTTAATTTTGACTCCCTGGGTGAGCTGAACGTAAAGCATTAGGAAGGATTTCCCTTTCCTTTTTATGCGTGTTACAGATGAAGGTTCAAACCCCTGAGCAATGAGCTCGGCTTGCACCACGTCTGTCTTGATGCAATCGAAAATCTTCCAAACGACATATTTCAGGGTCTTTTCTGCCTCTGTTTGAAATGTGTAATGCACCACGTTAGCCGCTAACAGTGCAGTGCTCAATAACAGCACAAAAGTCACTATGCGTGAGTGCATGCATACGAATGCCATCTATTACGTTAACGGCTCTATCAATGATGATGATGTTATTCAACTTGAAAGTCGCAACAGCTCATTATACAGGGATTTTTCCTTGATTGTAATGGAAGATGGGTGTCGAGTGTCAGCGCCTTCTGTAGAAGTTAGCGTAAAAGGTAGACTTAGGGAGCCTAGGGGTTCAACAGTCTGGCCCGAGGCGGCCAACTGAGCTTTAGGGGCTGGCCGGGTTGACGACGGGGGTTGGCTGATGGCTTAGTACGCAATGACTTTGAGGAAGACTCTTTTGACTTCAGCTTCTTACCGTTTTTGTTCACGGTCTGGAATCAGGTTGGTTGGCAGGACAAATCTTTGGCGGATAAGTCCTTGGCGGATTTTGCAAATCAACTTCTTAGTTTCCCTTGTGATGTTGGAGTGGAAGGTCTGGAGGTTAGTGCCAAAATCAATTATCCAAATTAAGTTGCAATAAAAATTGCAGTTATGGTCGTAACTGGAGCTTTTCTATTTTTGTGCTTCTCTCGACGGCGGACAGGACTCGACTCTTTTAACTGACTGTGGTGTAAAAGTAAAATTCAGATCTTTATAGGAACCCGCGCGTATGTTGCTTGGTGACAATTTCTCTCAACCTTGTAGGCTGAACTTTCGTTTTCTCCTGGTGGAAAAGTTGTTTAAGTATTGTCACTGTTTTTGTTCGGGCACTATGGTTTAGAACAGAAGTAGTCTGTAAAGTATAAAGCAAAAGTGTCTATTGGGGTTTTTCTATTTATTTAGTGGCACGGGCTTAAATTGTCTAAACACTCGCAACACGGGTTTGTCTAAAATGTTTATGTTTCAAGTTCTGGCGGCAATTTCTCAAAAACTAAGCGTTTCTTTCACACGTACAGAGTTGTGTATCTTTTTTCCAGTCCGGCTTGCATGTGCTAGATTGTCCTGTCTGCCAAAATTGCCTGCTTTCCTGTGATAGACGGGAGTGGCGGTGTTGGTGGTATGTTTATGGGGTGCACACGTCGCGTTGAAGGCTTTGCCGGACTCAATTGCAGGTTGATCTGATGTGGCTTTGTTGAGATGACCAGTTATAGCTGCTATGCCTCTGTATTTTTTGTTGGTAATCGATGGGTTTAGTGTCAAGTATCGGTTTGCCTCTCTGTAGAATCAGAAATCTTGCATATGTTTCAATCGGATCCTACCTTGGGTTGCCAATGACCGCGTTGGGCAAACCCGTAGAGTTTATCCGGAAAGTGTACCGGGACGGTTTCCATAACCCTGTTGGGTTTGCTGATTTGGTTCACAGCGGTTTGATTACGTGGTTTTTGACCTGGTTGGAGACCTTGTGATGGTAATGGTCACACGAAAGACTAGTTGAACTGTCTGTTTTTTTTTTTCGAGTTGTAGTTAGCTAGTTTGTAGAGGCAACGGAAGCAGCTGGTTTATGTCCAGGACTTGTCCTGGGGTGGTTTTCCAAAGCGTCAAAGACGTTGTGTGTAACTTTATGACATCTCCTTACATATTGCTCAATATTTGGTATATCCCTTTTTGTCTATTTTTTAATTTTGTAAGTATTATCTCTTAAAACTTGCTTTTTTGCTGGATTTTTACTAAGCCCAATCTTTCTCTCTTTTACGAGAAAGTCTATGGGTGACATGTCCGTAGTACAACGATTGCGCAGTGTGCACAGTTTGCTGTGTGCTGTATAAGCGTATCTTTCTTATATTTTCTGCACCTTAAGTAGCATATTTGCTTACTTTTGTATTTGGTTTCTGGCCCAAATTGAGATGGCATAAATTTTGCACATTTGGCATGAGATCTTGAAAGACGTTTTTGACTCTTCATTTTTGCCCTGAAGTTAACGGTCATTTTATCTAACGTTTTTGCTGAGTACTTCTATAGTTACTTCTTTGATCGTTTTAGAATTTCTCAGGAGTACTGCCTTTCGTTTTCTATGTAGCTAATTTTTTTCTTCTCATCCAATTGATGGTTTGTGCATTGCGCAAGTTTGCGCTACATATTAGAGTTTCTTTTGTCTTGGCCATGACTACTATTGCAAGGTTGTCTCCACATCCTACATTTGTGACGTTTGGCATTTTTAGTTACAAAACTTTATCGCAGAACACGTTTCAGAATATTGGTCACAAAATTCTTTTTTACTTCTTTTTTTTCTTTTTGTAGTATTTATCCGTTCTGGATGTTGGCTGACATCACCTTGTTGACAGTTACTGTAAACAGCTGAGTAAAAATCATGGAAAACTAGAACCTAAAGTTTTTAAGCCATGAGATTGTTCTTTTCCCACAATTTTTTTTTGTAGTATTGACTATAGGAGTAGGTATTTGTTTTTATTTTGCATGATATGTCCAAAGTACTCAACTTTACTTGCTTTTACTGTAATCAATATTTCTTTGCAGTCTTTGAAGAATTACTTCACTTCACGACACTCTTGATATTCTACGGTAGTTACATCTCAAAAACCTCTAACTTTTTACTTGTAGCTTAATACTTACATAGTTTTGTGGTAAAACTATGATATAGCTTATTGATAGAAAGTTAGGTTAGGTCAGGTTTGTAGAATTTGTATGACTTCGGAAACAAACATTTTTTTGTAGAAAGCTAAATTACTCCCAGGCTTCAAATGCCTCAAGCTGGGCCACTTCTGGATGACGTTAATATGTGATTAAATACTCACGTCATTTTGTGATAGCTCAGTGATAAAGCGATAGGTTCAAACTCGGGGTGATTCCAAAAACACCTAATAAGCCGTTGGTTCCATTCAAACAAAGAAATATAAAACGCACAATCAAAAAATACAATTAATTTACTGAAGAAAAATGTATGCCTAAACATTTAGCTTATTAATAAAGGTTTGACTTCTACACTGAAAATCTGTTTTAATTTCCATTCAACTGTAATATTTTCTGCTTTACGGCAAACACAACTAACAATTAACTTGTGTACTATTACATTAATAATGTATAATAATAATCAACTATATTTGTTGTATTGTAGTTAATATTATATTAGATATATCACAACTAGCAATTGTGATAAATAGAATAATTATTAACAAATATTTATATTAAGTACTTTATTAATAAATGCTGAATAATTCATACAATACAACAATGTCAAAGCGCTCAATAAAATTTTTTGTTTAAAAATAAAGAAATGAAATCATTTGTTTTGTGAGTAAAATTGCGGAATTTTCATCCAATAATGTTTGTTTTATTGTTAATTGTCCGGCTTTATTGTACCCGTTCAATGCTAAAATTCTTTGTTATAAACATCAAATGATTATTTTTCTTTACAAATAATATTTACTACAACTAGATTTATATTAACAATTGCTATGAGAATTGTTCATAATTGCTAAACAAATTTTAATCAGTGGCGTAACTACAAACAATAACCCCGCGCGCAAACGACCCCAAACTAAACAGAAATCGATAACAAAAGAAACGGAAGTAGATCAAACGCAACGCACTCGTCTATCATACGCTTTGTTTGTTTACAAAAAGAAATAATTTGATTATTACTTTTATAAGAGATAAATTAAATACAAATTATAATTAAGTAAACTATGTATTGTGGTGGTTTATTCAATACAATTAAGGCCTAATATTTATAAAATTAATTAAAATAGTAATTATAATTTGGTAATGAATTGTTGTATAAGGTTCATTAACTATGCATTGTTGCTCAAATTAATTTGATTTAGGGTTTATGATGTATTAAAGGAGAGTTGAGGGATAAACATTTAATCAGCGGCTTAAAAAGTGTTAAAACTAACTGGAAATACTCATACATGTCTACTATTAAGTATAAACAAGCTTAATAAATCCTGGTGGTATTACACATTACTTAAGAGAACAGTTTCAGGCAAAAGGATCAAAATGTATTTAAATGTACGACTAGTAAAACTGGTAGGTCTTTGTTAACATCAAACGCAAAAGAACTAACGTTGATGTTGACAAAACTGGCTCATCTATGGCCGTCAATTAATCGTTAAAAATTCTTAAAAATAGTTTTACATTACTGTTGCTTACATTTTAAGAACAATGCCTAAAGCTTATGGTGGCAGAATTGGCGGCTTGTTTTTGTTGCTTATAAATTCTATTTATGTAAATTATGATCTATTTTTTAGAGTTTTATTGGTTTTGTAATGCAGTTAGGTAATGGTAGTTTTGTTCTAGTTGATCTAAAAAAAGTTGTTAATACTCTGAGTGTAGGGTGATGGTATTAACAATTTTTTTGTTTTTTTTGGCCAAAAAATTCTTATTTTGTAGTCTAATTTTAGGTTTTAATTTTTTAATCTGTAATGCAGTTAGGTGGTAGTACTTTTGTTTTTATTAGGTTTAAATCTAGTTGATCCAAAAAAGTTATTAATACTTTGGATGTAGGCTAGTGGTATTAACACAACTTTTGGTTATGTTAGCCAATAACATTTCGTCTAGTTTTGGGTTTAAATTTGTTGTTATTTTTGTTTTAAATTTTTAGTTCTAAATTTCTACTTTGTGATCTAATTTTAAGTTTTAGTTTTTTTTTTATTGTACAGTTTGACATTACAGCTTTTGGTTTTAGTAGGTTGAAGGTATTAATAATTTTTTTAGTTTTTGTAATTGGTAGTCAAATTTTGATTTAAATTTTTTTTTATCAAATTTAAAAATCTACTAAAAGCCTATGAAACCAGATAAAGCTTTTAATTTTAATAACTAAAAGCAACAAAAAAATCAAAATTTGACAAAACCTAACAAAATATCAATCAACAGGTCCAAAATATACAGCTAATAAGATTTTTTGGTCTTTGGTAACATTGAACGTGATATAATTAACGTTGATGTTGCTAAAACCAACCAACCTATAGCCGATTTTTCATCGTTTTACACTACTTAGCTTTCATTTTAAAAATAAAGCTTACGGTGACGGGATTGAAGCTTTGTTAACTTTTGATCTGAAAATATTATCAATGCCTAAGATGTAAGGTAGTAGGTAATTTAGATTAATTTTAATTTCAAGTTAAAAAAGTTTAAACCTTTAGCGTAAGGTGATGGTATAGATAATTGTTTGGCTTTGTCGGTTAATAAATGAATTGTTTTTTTTTTGGATTCTTTAATATTTAGAAGCAACAGAACCTGACAAAATATTAACAGGTGCCAAAAATATTTAAACGTACGGCAAGTAAGATTGGTTAGTTTTGGCAAGATTGAACGTGTTAAAATTATCGTAGATTTTGCCAATACTGACAAATCTATGACCGTCATTTCATCGTTAAAAATACTTACACATAAAAAACACAATTTTGCTTACAGTTTAAGAATGATATTTAAAGCTTGCGGTGGCAGTATTAACAGCTTTTGTTGCTTATAAATTCTATTTTTATAGTAAAAAGTTGTTGATTTTCAATGTTTTTGATTCATATTGCAGTAAGGTAGTAGTAATTTAATCAATTTTAACCTACTTAATCCAAAAAAGCTGTTAATACTTTGGGTGTATAGTGATGATACTAACAACGGTGAGATAGCTCAGTTATAGAGCGTTAGTGTACCACGCTAACAGTCCCGGGTTCGATCCCCGAATATGACTAAAATAATAACTTTGCTCTTTATCCACCGGGGTGATTCGGAAGTCACTTAATAAGCCGTTGGTCCCATCAACCCCCTTCAAACAAGTCGTAAGACTTCTGGGGCGATGTAAAATAGCTGTAAAACGCGAAATAAAGAAGAAGAACTTGTTTTTGGTTTTGTTGGTCAATAAATTCTCATTCTATAGTCTAATTATAGGTTTTAGTTTTTTTATGATGCAGTTTGTAAGGATTTTAGTTTTGTTGCCAAAAAAATTTGTTGTTGGTCGTCAATGTCTTTAATTTATAGTGCTGTTAAGTAGTAGCAAGTTTGTCTTTATTAAGTTTTGACCTAGTTGATCCAAAAAAAGCTGTTAATACCTTAAGTGTAGGATGGTGGTTAACAACTTTTTTGGTTTTGTTGGCCAATAAATTTTTTTCAGTTTGTGGTCTATTTTTGATATTTATTTTGTTGTTTCAAACAAGTTGTTACTACCTACGATATAGAGTGGTGGTATTATTTAAAATTGAGGCCTGTAAACGTTTTTTTTTTTAATTCTCCTGCCAAATTCTTACCTTTAATATTAAAATTTTAGTTGGCAATTGTGCCACAAAATTCATAAAATATTGACAAAAAACTTTGGCTTATGGTTCACCTAAACATAGAAGCCATCTCCAGAAGTTTTTCTAAAATTAACAAAAAAACTCAAACAAAGCCAACAAAACTTCTTGTATGGTCAGTCAACACCTGAAGGTTGTCTTAACAAAATCTTCCTAGCACAACAGGAAAACATATGCCAAACAGATTCCGTTTGGAGTTGACCAACACTTGAAGGTCATCTCCAATTTTCTTAAACAATAACAAAACACTGAGTAAAGACAATTATTATATTCTTTAGAGTTGAACAACATTTGGTAATTGTCTTCAATGGCTCTTTCCTTAACATCAAAGAATTTAAACGGCAATACTTATTAAATCGATCTGAACCAAAAGATCGACACTTACAGCTTTATAATGCCCAACTAATGCCGATGCTTTTGTAAATCTGCGGGTGATGTGCGGTGTTATATGAGTTTCTACTAAATATTTGTTAATGGATGATACATTTATCGTTCTCATCCAGAACAATTAAAATTAAAATTGTTTTGTGTGCTAACGTTGATTGTAATATTCTACAGTAACAAAAAAGTTAGCTTATTTTTTAGAATATATAGTTGTTAAGATTTATGTATAAAGTAGAAAACTTAAAAGCAAAAACACGTTAAGTAGATTATTACAAAATAATTTATTATGACCAAAAATGGTACCATTAATAAAAACTATATTAATGTAATGCAAAAAGTTCTAAACAAAGCTTGCAAAATAGTTTAAACGGAAAAGCCCCAAATTTAAGTTTTCTACTTGTTATAAACTATTTGTATAATGTTATTTGAAAAAAAAAATGACGAGGAAATTGTATATAAATATTTCAACATATACGTTAACTCTCAAACCAATTAAGTACGTTTGAGTTTTAACTATTAGTTATTTTTAATAAATTAGTATGTAAGATTTTTATGTAACTTAAAATGTTAAAACGCTAATAATCATCATCAAAAAGCAAAGTATTTGCCTTGTAAATCCTTCTAGTAGTGTGGTTTGGATTCCACGTTAAATTGTAGGTCCCGCATGTTTGTGTAGCAAGCACACGGCACTATAAGAAGCAAAAGGTTTCAACTTAGTTTATCAAAAAAAAAAAACGGTTAATACTTAAAGTAGTAGTTTTTTTTTCTGTGGTTTGTGGTCTATTAATTCCTCTGTTTTATAATGTAATTAAATTATAGTGGTTTTGACTATATATAGGTATCAGTTTAGTCCAGTAGATCCAGTATTGACAACTTTTTTGGTTTTGTTGGCCAATTAATTTTATTTCTGTGGTTTATTGTATGTTTTTGGTTTTCAATTATTTTTATTTATAATACAGTTGAGTTGTAGTAGTTTAGTTTGTATGTAAGTTTTAACCTAGTTTATTTCAAAAATGTTGTTGACACCTAGGGTGTAGGGTGGTGGTACTGATATTTTTGTTTTATTGGCTAATAAATTTTGATCTGTTGACAAAAATCGTCTAGTTTTGGTTTTCAGATATTTTTTGGATTGTAGTGGTTTTGATTATGTGTAGATTTCCATCTAGTTGATCCAAAAAAGTTGTTAATACCTGGGGTGTTGGTATTCACAACTTTTTTGAGTTTGCTGGCCAATAATTTTTGTTCTTTACTCTAGAGTTTTTTTTAATTTTTTAAAGTTTTTAAATAAATCAAGAAAAAAAATAAGTGAGATAGCTTAGTTATAGAGCATTAGTGTAGCACGTTATTAGTCCGGGGTTTGATCCCAAAAATCTAACTAAAATAATAACTTCGATGTCACCCAATAAACCATTGGGTCCATTAACTTTTTTTAAACATTTTTTACAGCTCTCATTTAAACGACAAAGATCTAGATTTTTGGTTTTAACTGGAGCAAACCTTTTCTGCGTGGTGGTTTTTTTGACTTTTGAAGCAAGCGGTTTTCATTTAAGGATTTTAAAATGGCGGCTTTTTTAGCACTTGGTTGCGTTTAGTGCCGGTGAAAACAGAAGCCAACTTAAACAAACCAAAAATTTCCTTGCCCTTGGTCTGGATAATGGTGTCGCTAGGAACAAACCGTCGTTCTTAAAGGTAAAAGTTAAGGATAGGTTTTTTGCTATTTTTTATGTTTGAAGAAAACTTTTTAGTTGCAACAAACCGTGCTATGTAACGTTGCTGCTGGTGCCACTAAGTGCGCTAATATGAAATTAGTTAAACCAGTTTTCTCAATCTGATTTTAATCAAGATAATAATTCATAAGTATATACATATGCTCAGTCGTTCAAAAAACGGTCAACAAACGTTTTGTCAGCTTTACAACAATACTTGTTAAAAAATTCAGCGTTCTAGCTATGCCGATTTTTTACTCAATATGACATATTATGGTCTAGGTTTTGACTGGTGTTATGCCTGAGATAGCTATTAGTGAGAATAATGGAGTTAGTGCTGTTTGGGCTTTGTTGCGTCAGGTTCTTGAACGATGCTTTGGGGTTTGCTCGTCCAAGTAACTACGTTCTGGAGATGGGACTGGGTAACCCTCCAGGGTACCTCGAGTTCTTGGTGGAAATCAACAAAGACTAAATTATCTAACCCATTGCAACTAATAGCTCAATGATGTGAGTATACTGCAGGGTCTTGGAAAAGTTGTCGAAGTCACCTTCTAAAGAATGGATCAACCTGCTTTAGATGACTTGGCTCATCGCGGCCGGTAGATTCATCTCAGGAATTCTAAATCCTAAGTGATGTTTTAGTGGTAGCAAAGTCAATGTAAACTTGCGGTAAAAAAATTAAAAATTTCTAAAACAGTCGTTTCAAGGTTTGAATTAACAGCCAGCTTTGGTTCCGGATGCCTAATTGCCGTTGCAGTAGCTTACAGATCATTTGCTCTGAGTCTAGTCATACCTCTGGTGATGGTTGACTTGAGGTACTTCTTGATTAAGAGCAAAATCTTTTTGACGTCAACTTTGTAGTAAGCGGCAACGTACTTTTTGCAAAGACAAACCGTTTTTTTCAAGTTTTTGATAGTTTTGCCTACATCTTGGAAGTGAGATGTAGTCTTCTTTGCCTTCATTTTAAGATTTAGAAACAAGTTTTTGGTTGCAGCTATTGCCACTACGTTCACCATTGTAAAATTAATTGAACAAATTTTATACTTCTTTTAGTATCAAAAAGTTTGTTCATCATTTTTTGTGACGGGCAAATTGTGATAAATTGATCAAAAACGTAGCTACAAATTGGGATGCTACCGCTCCAAAGCAAAGCCTTAATTTATAAATTGGCATATTTGGTATTTGTTTGTACCAACAGGATTCTTGTTTTTGAAGTAAACTTAATTTGTGCGTTTTTTGGGAGCAAAAAAAAGAAAATCAGTTTGAGAATGAGACTAGTTTTTAAGAGCTTCTGATCAAGTTGATCCAAAAAACAAAATTTCCTTACAATTTGTAAAGTGTTTTCTAACTTCCTTATGTTCATAGAAATCTTGTAAAAATTTATGGTTTTCTTAGGTCAGTTGTGTTATTTTTCTATAATCCGAGCTCATTTTTTAATATTTATAAGTACAGAATAATTTTCAGTTAAAACTTGAGTAAACAATCAGCAAAAAAAAATCCTTTTCGTAGCGGGGATCTGGATTCTATGGTTTTAGCGGTGTCAAACCTTTTCTCTGCAGTAATTTGCTTGGCTTTTAAGACGTGGGCCCTTAAAAAATTCAAACCGGCAGCCTTCTTGGCCTTTAAAACAGCAAACTTGTTTGTTTTGGCCCGCGTAATACTATTATTGGCAGTCTTTGGTTTGCCGGTTTAGTTTTAGCACGCTTGTTTGCCAGTAAAAGCAACAGCCTAGTCAACTTGAACTTGTTGATTCGGATCTGTCATGACTCAATCACGGCCACTTCCGGGATCTGTAGACATAAAATGGTAATTAATAGGTGGCTAAGTACTTGTGTACTTGCACTTTGTTTTTGTTAGAGCGGGGTTGGCCTGAAAAGATCAAACCCGTGACCTGAAGAGGATTTAATTTGAAGACGTTAATCAAGGCCCTAAGCAGGGACCAATCTTGTTTCTCTTGGGGCCATTCTTGATCTAGCAGCCTCAGGCAAGCAAGTCGGTTGGATAAGGACAGTAGCAACGGCAGCGGCTGTCCCAGATTTTTTCGTAACTTAGCTTTTCACCAGCCACCTTGTTGCTGCTCAGAAAGAAAAATCTGCAAAGAAAAACGATTGTATAAAGCCGAGCGCGCGGACTGCATGCAAAATACCGTATCTTAATAAAGTTTTTTTTCTTCTTCCTGAGACGCTGCTAACACCATATGCTTCTTTGCTCTTGGTATAAATGCAAGTGCCGTTAGTGATGGCTTTGCTATCTTTTTGAAGCAAAACATTTTTTTTTTCTGCTGATACTTTATTGCAACCAGATAGAATTAAAAAAATTATTAGTGGGACAAGTTCAGTTATTTTCCAATTATTGTTTCTGTGATTTCCAGCTGTTGAACCATCTTTTGGATAAGCGTTCAAAAAAACCTTTTTGTTTGGTTTTGCTGTTCAGGTTTTTTTGCTTGTTTGCAAACGTTTATTTGTAGCACGTGCTGATGCCACTTGCGGCAATGACTATGACTCTACATGCTTTTTAATATTTTTTGCTACGTACTCTGTCCCGTAGAGTGAGACCAGATATGGTTCTGAGGGTCTTCTACTTTGCTGTCGACTGCATAGGTCTAATAGATCTGACGCAGGTTTTATATATCCGCACTTTGCTGTCTTTCTGCAGAAATTTGTTTCTTCATATTACATTTCTTAGACATCCAACAATTCTTGGTGTTTTGTTTATTTGTTGTCAAACATCATTGTATAAAACTACAACAGAACAGTTTGGTATGATTTAAAAAAAAATCTTCTCAAATTTTACTAATTTGTTGCAAAACCTTTTAAGATCTCTTACGCTTTTAAAGTTAGACTTCAAAAGTCTTTTGATAATTGTTTTTTAGTAGCTTCGTCTTCTCTTCCAGTTTTCAATAATTTTTAAACTTTTTTGAGTTTGCTTAAATTGTTAAGTCTTTTAAAACCATTAAAGATGTAAGTAATCTTTAGAAAAAAGATTTTAAAATTTTTACTCCTTTAAGATATATCAATCTTTTAAAATACAATATTGCCAAGATTTTAAACTTGTTGTTATCTTAGATTTAATACATAAATTTAAGTTTTTTTTTTCATATGTATGAGCTTCTACTTAATACTTCTGAATGGATGATACATTCAATGTATTTGTGCAAAACAGTTTAAAACTAAAAATGTTTGGTGCATTAACATTGAATGAAACAACATGCATAACTTCTACAGTAATAGAAAACTTTTAAACCAAAATAACAACTAATAGTTTATTTTTTAGAATAGTTAGTATGTAAAATTTAGTTGATAAAATTTATGTATGAAGTAGAAAACTTAAAAGTAAAAACACTTCTAAATCTAATCTACACAAAAATTCTTTATTAAGTAATACAAACACATTATTGCAAAAAGTTTTAAACAAAACTTGAGAAACACATATTTAAGTTTTCTATTTGTTATAAAAAAATTGTATAGTTATTAAAAAAAGCGGATAACAAAGAAACTCTGAAGATTTGAAGGAAGCTTTCAACATGGACGGTTCAGTCTAGTTCCTCCTCAAATCAATTAAGAACGTATGAGTATGAACTAGCCTGAATTGTACGTGTTGAATTTCAACAGTAGCAACAAATTTCTAAACAAGACATTAAATTACATCTAATAGTTCTTTATAATAATTTACTATGTAAGAATCTAACTAATAAAAATTGAACCATTTGTGTATGATTGTAGTTCTTTTATTTCTGTTACATAGAATTATATCTTATGCGACACTTATAAGGACTACAACATTGCACAAACAAAGCTTGCAACATGATAGCTTTAATAAAAATAAAAACCTAGGTTTAAGTTTTTTGTTTGTTAATTTATTTTTAGTAATTTAATAAAAGCTTAGATAATTTTAACAATTACACCAAATAAACATGACTACAGTTAATATTTTTGCCTCAAATGTAACTTTTACAATAGCCCGCAAGGTTTAAAGAAAGGCTGCAAACTAACATCACAACTAACATATACCTAGTTACGCGATTTCTTTTTGGGGTAGGAAATTGAAGAATGGGGCACACCGAGCTACAGAAAAAACATGTGTATGTTTGAATGCCTATTCATATGTCTTCTTTGTGGCTCGGTGACCCTTATATATGACATATTTTCTTCTAAATATGCTTACTAATACTTTGTTCAATAAATTTGATTTATTTTTTAAATGCAAATATTAATAAAATACTAATATAGACATACAAAAACCATTCAAATGCTAAAATTTAAACTGTTACTTATTTTTATTTAGAAGAACTGATACAGTTTTGTTTATTGATATGGCCTCTAAGAAAAAAAATAGGTTTGTATAAATAATTTTGCCACCTAAATTGACAAAAGAATTGTTCTTTAAAGTGAGTTTGACTTTAGAAGCAAATAACCTTGCCGCAGGGGACTTGGACTTCTCTCGTAACTGAAATTCTGGTTTTGAGTCCAATTTTTGAGGTGTAGCGTACCCAAACTCCTTGACCCAAATCTAAATTACTTTTCTCTTTTTTAGATTTTGCGCAAAGAAACCAAATCTAGTTTTTGAAGACTGTTACTTTGCGCACCTAAATTTCCCGCATTGGGATCATAACACATAGTTTTTTGTAAGGCTTATTCTTTACTTATTTTCTTACATTTGATAATCTTTCTATCCCTTAACCTATCTTTTGATATGGAACTCCGTTGAAAACAATTTGCCAAAATCAGTATAAAATAGAAAAAACTAAACTAAAAAACAAACAAAAAATGGAAGATCAGTATATCTCCTTTAAGTGGAGCATTAGTTTTTTGTCTATGTTTAGATTTTTTTCTTGCAAGCATTGTTTATGGTCTGGTTAGAAACTAGAGTCTGCTGTTAAGAAACAGGTGCAGTAATTTGGGCTTTAGGTAAATTTTGGTTTACTTTTAGTTTGAGGTAAGCTAAGCAAGTTTTATAGCTTGGAATAGGTTCTGGCACAATAAACTTAAACATGCTTGCACAGTATTAGTCTAAATCTAGTTTGGTTTTTCTTTAAATATATTTCAGCAACTTTTCAGTGTACTGTCCTTCACACTTTGGAAATCTGAATGAGAAAGCAAAAGCGTTCAAACTCTATCAACCACATTTACAACGTAGTCTTTAAAACACGTTTTTATTGCGTATTACAATAGCAAAATAACGTTTTGTATCAGCATCATATGTGGATGTTGAAGAAGTTTGAATACTTTTTAGGCCTAAAAGGTTGTTAGGCCCTGGTTTAGTTGCCTGAGCTTTAGAAGCTATCCGGATTGAGAACCCTTTAGCCTTGTTGGTTGATTTGGTTGTTTTTTTTTGCGATTTACCAAGGTAAATTTCTTCTGGAAGCGGGGCTTTGGGGTGGACTGTGTTGATGAGAATTTGTAGAACGTTTTTCACCTCCTAATTTTTGCAAAATAAGTTTTTTTATAAAAATTTGTGCCAAAACTTCATATGTTTTTCTTCTTCTGGTTCCTATCCGTTCCGGACGTTGGCAATCATGTTTGCTATTATCACCTTGTTGGCTGCAGCTCTGAAAAGTTGCGTGGTGGTCATTGAGAACCAAGATCTTAAATTCTTAAGCCAGGATATTCGCCGTTTTCCCGCGCTTCTCTTTCCCAGCACCTTTCCATGTAGGATGTAGGATGTAGCATTGCAACCTCTCTCTCTTTACACATTCTTAGTAGGATGTTTTCATTTGTTACGTGCTCCGTCCACGATACCCTCAACACTCTTCTATAGAGCCACATCTCGAATGCCTCAAGCTTTTTGGTTGTTGCTTCGGTGAGTGTCCATGACTCCACGCCATACAGCAGGACTGGGAATATATAGCAACGCAGAAGTTTTACTTTTGTGTCTAGTGTAAGATGGTGGTTCTTAAATATGACACTCATTCCGTTGAACGCTGCTCTGGCCTTTTCAATGCGTGCTTTTATTTCCTGCGAGTGGTCCCATTGGTCGTTGATGTTGGTGCCAAGGTATGTGTATTTGCTTACTCGCTCGATAGGCTGATGGTTGCTTTGGATGTGGCAATTTGGTATGTAGGTTTTGCTTATGATCATGAACTTGGTTTTGCTCGCGTTGATATCGAGTCCGTATTTTTGGCTACTTGTTGTTATTTTGTTTATGAGTTCTTGTAGACCTTCTAGAGTGTCGGCAAAGACTACTGTGTCATCCGCGTATCGAATGTTGTTCAGTTTTTCTACGTTTATTGAGATTCCCGCTTCGATGTCTTCTAAGGCTTCGTTGAATATTTGCTCTGCGTATAGGTTGAAAAGCAAGGACGATAGTACGCACCTTTGCCTTACGCCTCGAAGAATCCTGATTTCGTCTGTATTTCCTCCTTCCAATCTCATAGAGGCGGTCTGATTCTAGTAAAGCTTGGTGATGATTCTTAGGTCTTTGTCGTCTAATCCTGCGTTTCTTAAAATGTCTATCATTTTGTGGTGTTGAATTCTATCAAACGCTTTTTGGTAGTCTATGAAACAAGCCTAGATGTTGACGACCATGTCTCTGCATCTTTGAAAGAGCACCTGTACGCTGAACAGAGCCTCCCGCGTGCCAATTGCATTTCTGAACCAGAATTAAGTTGGTGATAAGGGTTCTTCGCATAGTTTGTATATTCTTTTATGGATGATTTTGTTAGGGAGGGTTAAATAGGCTGGTTTCAGGTTTTTTGAGAACCACGTCTACCAATGCAAATCTTTCTATTGGGGGTAAGGCTTTGAGGTAGATTGTGTTGATGGGGTTCTGTTGGACGTCCATTACCTTTTTCTTAAAAGCCTAAGCCAAAACTTCTAATGTTAGAAAAGCTAAATAAGCTGGCTTCAGATTTTTTGCGCTTTTTTGGTTTAAGCCTGAGCATTAGAAGCTGGTCGGATTAAAAACTCTTTAGATTTGTTTGTTTTTTTTTGTTTTTTGTTTGCAGTCTACCAAAGGAAGCCTATCTACTAGCCTGGGACAATACTTTTGGTGACATAGGTGGGCTGGCTTATCCAGCTTAGAACTTGCAGTTTTGATGGTCTTCAGTGCCGCTTTTTTCTGTTAAAATTACAAAATGTAATAATTAAAAAGTCATATGTCGCAATCACATTAAAGATTAGATTTAAACATTGCTTTAGTAAAGATTTTGCTTTCTTCCGCACCTTTTTTGAATTGGCATTGTCTTGCTTTATTGCGTCCAAGATGTCCTCTTTGTCATGCCAGTTTTATTCTTAATTAATTTCTCTAGTCCTTTAATCTTCTTTTCCTGATTTTATTGTGTCGTAAAACTTTTCTACATCTGGGCGAGTAGTTGAAGGCATAATTCCTTCATGCTGCAAAAAATTAGAGACATTTGTTTTAGGACGGCGCCTGCCAGAGAGCGGTGATTTGCTGCAACGGCATCTCTGTGCCACACCTAAAATTTTTTAATCAAAATTTTTGATTTGGTCAAAAAAATGTTGAACATATTGAACTGAGGACTCCAAATTTGTAATCAAAAACCAATTTACGTGCAAAACCAAATCAGTATTTTCTTCAGTTGCAAAAAGACCACATACCTACGGACTTCTGGTTTAGCCCTTGTATCTGACATTTTGTTTCTGTTTGAAAAAATGTACCTCAAGTTTCATTTTTTGCCTCCAGATATTTAAGAATTTTTATGACAAACACTCGGGTGGGTGGGCGGGCAACACTAATGGACACGCGCTCAAAATCAAGTGTTTCTAATACAAAAATTGAACCAAAAACATTCGGGCGGGTGGACGGGCAACGCCAATTCAAGTGTTTGAACATTTTTATGACAAACACTCAGGTTAGTGAGCGGGCAACACTAATCTAAACTAAGAAATTTTAAATTTTGTTCTCGCCCACCTTCTCAAGTGTTTGTAATTAAGAAATTGAACCACAAACACTCAGGCGAATGGACGTGCAATACCAACCAATTCAAGAGTTTGAGAAATTTTATGACAAAGATTCGGGTTAGCGAGCTGGCAACACTAATCTAAACTAACAAAATTTAAACTTTGTTTTTACCCACCCACCCAAGTGTTTGTGTTAAAGAAATTAGATTGCAAACATTTGGGTGGGCAAGTGGGCAACACCAATCTAAATGTTTAAGAATTTTTATGACAAATACTTGGGTGGGTGGCTAGGCTAATCAAAACCGTACGCTCACAAAGTTTAAATTTATTTATATCCCGACCGCCTACCCAAGTATTTGTGTTAATGAATTTGAATCACTAACAATCGGGTGGGTGGGCGGGCAACACCAAGTGTTTAAGAATTTTTATGACAAACACTCGGATGGGTGGTCGGGCTAATCTAAACCATACATTTACAAAATTTAAACTTACTTTCCGCCCGCCCACCAAATTAATTATGTTAATAAAATTGGTTTACAAACACTCGGGCGGGTGGGTGGGCAATATCAATCCAAAGCACAGACCTAATTAATTTAAGCTTTGTCCTCACCCACCCACTCAATTGTTTGTGGTAAAGAAACCACAAACATTTGGGCGAGCGAGTAGGCAACACAAATCCAAATTTAAACTTTGAACCCGCCCACTCACTCAAGTGTTTGTGTTAAAAAAATTTGATTACAAACACTTGAGCGGATGGACGGGAAGACAAATCCAAAACACACCCTACAAAATGTAAACTTACTTCCAGCTCACCCACCCAAACGTTTGTGTTAAAGAAAATGAATCACTAACACTCGGGCGGTTGATTGGGCAACGCTAATCCAAGACACACTCGCACAAAATTTAAACTTTGTCCCTACCCAACCACAAAAGTGTTTGAGAAATTTTATGACAATTGTAAACTTACTTTCAGCCCACCCACCCAAATGTTTGTGTTAAAGAAAATGGATCACCAACACTCGCGCGGTTGGGTGGGCAACACTAACCAAAAGCACACTTGCACAAAATTTAAACTTTGTCCCTACCCAACCACAAAAGTGTTTAATAAATTTTATGACAAATACTCGGACGGTGGGGCGAGCAACACTAATCTAAACAAACAAAAATTAAACTTTGTTCCCACCTATCCAACCTTGTATAGTGTGGAATAGAAAAATCAAAGAAATTTTTGGGCGTCAAAAAACTTTCTTAACATTTCTAGTTTGTAAGAATTTTGTTGAATTCAAGGGCTAGACCCAAGAATGACTGCGTCCTCTTTCTTTGGGGAAATTTGATGCTACTCTACTAAACCTTGCAATTACCTACAAAAGCATTTTGCCGTCTAAAATACTGCAATTTTTTTTTTTTTTTAACTGAAGAATATATGTCAATTTTATATTAAAAAAATACTTTTTAGTAAGACACCTAGCAAAGGTGCTAACTTGCTGCAAGAAGAATTGGGTTTTTGTGCCACAAACGCTAAAAAAAATTGTTTTTTTTTGGCCAATAAAATTTGCTTTTTTTTACACGCAACACAAACCACATAGTGTGCAAAAGCAACAAAAAGGATCTCTTTTGGCAATTGCCAAACAAAAATTTTTTGGCATTTGCATATGAATTTTTGGTTTGTTAGAACCTTTACTTGGCCTAACAACGTCTACATGACTTGCCAAAAAATATACTTTTTGTCAAAGTATTTTACATAATCTAATGCAAAAAAATTGCTTAAGATTTCCTAAATTTTATAAAGTTAAGCGTTAATTTGATTGCCAACTCAAATCGTCTTTAGAATTTAGTTGAACAATTACAAAGCAATTGCGTCCATCCTACTCTTCTTCCTTACCAAAAACAGTATTTTTGATGTCCAAAACAATAAAAAATAGCACAGATCTGACGCTACATATAACAATTGTAACGCAGACTACTAAAATAACACCAAAACATCTATTAATACTAAGGTGGTAGTATTGACATTTTGTTGACCAATAAATTTCTTTTCTCTGTTTCTTATCTGCTGATATCTAAAAAAAGAAATAAACTTTTACGTAATGCCCAAAACCTTTATATATTTTTTTAGCTGATTAACACAAAACTAACAAATTCTTGCAACTTGCAATGTTAGATGATCAAAAACTACAGAAGATAGATAAACACAATCGTCTGAACCTACACAACATCAAAACACCGTCGCATAGATGATACAGTCTTTGTTTTCGTCTGCAAAGACTAGAAACTTGCAGCTGTTAACAAAGTTTGAATCAACATGCGGAATTTTACACATCAAAACACCGTTGCTTAGATGATACAGGCTTTGTTCTCATCTGGAAAGATTAAAAACTTTAAGTTGTTAACAAAGTTTGAATCAACATGCAGAATTTTACACACAAATCAACAATTTAAGTTTATCTTTTAACATCGAAACTGTAAACATTTTTACGTAATATCTTGGATTTTAAGAGGAATAGAAGCATAATACTTGCAGTTCTACACTACACACTTGTATGAAGACAACACAAACAACATGACACGCACACATTTTATTACATTTGTTATGATTCTTGTACCAAACATAAGCTTATAATATTGTTATTATTACTGTTTAAGTGATGAAACTAAACCAAATATTATCAACAAATTTAATAAATTTGCAGACAATATTTCAATTCATCCATATGTCTTATGTAATATTTATAAATATTCTATCAATAAAATTTTATAATACAACGAAAATGTTTAAATTTGCATGATTTATATAAAAAACTGTGTTCACTTTATCTTAAGCGCTTTGCAATCCCTATCGAGTTGGGGTTTACATTTTCCGGCCTAATTTAATTCGTCAATAATTTCGTTTCATACGGAAAGCGGTTTTTTTAATCGGATTACTTACTAACTGTATATGACTGCAGATCTAAACAATTTCATAAAAATATTGTTACGTTTATAATTAGTATTAAGTCTAAAAAAAAAGTTGCTTATTTTGTTTTGTTAATTATTTGAAAACTTATTTATAATTGAGTCTATGTAAACAAGATGAATTTTTGTAAACATTTAACCGACTTGTAATTGATGAGAAACAATGCCTTTTAAAATGAAAGCGTCTTTTGTGCAAATCTTAATTATGCAGACATTTACAGTTTAATGAAAAAGAAAAAGCAAGAGTTGGACTTTATTCTTTGTTATTTTTAAACTAAATGATATATTCTTTTAGATTGCAACAATTTGAAGGGATAATCAATAATATGATTAGCGAATGATAATAATTTACTATTAACATGGCGACAACGTTTATAGAATTAAAAAAAAAATCACATTATTAAACTAAACTAATTAGAATGACTTGAAAAAAACATTTTGTATGATTCAAACTACTTACTACACTTGTTTTTATCACCGTCTAATGAAGACTTTGTAAAGGTAGAAACTAGTTATGGTTTTTAAATATATGTGTGATATAGTACATAAAAAAATTGTTTTATTTATTTTATAATGAACTTACTTAACGGCTTAGTATACACAAATGCCACAATAAAGAAACAAGCAACTTACTCTACTACCATTTTTGAAGTTCGGACACATTTGGAATCCACTTCCTACACAAATATTTTAATTAGATACCCTGCAAGAATCTATAACTAATATGATTTATTCAATACATTTAGGTATAGATAATTGTAACTTATCTAATATAATTACTCAAATGAAACATTTTAATCGTTACACGTATTGAAAGTACTTGCACTAGGAATATAAAACTTATAATATTCCCTGTGCACATACTTACAATAAATGTAACTTAAATCTCATCAATGAAGATTTTTAACATAATATAAGCTACATTACTAACACAAACTGTATTTCAAATTTGTACATTCATTAAGCATACATCATCAATAAATAAATCAAAAATTTATTGTCATTTTAAATAATTAAAATTGTTTTTGGTGTCCTGGGTACGACATTAAACTGCTCCAAGTCTTAAGTATGACGTTAAACTGCTTATTTAGTTCTCTGGTTGTGTCTAAGAGTACATCCACAGCAATTTACTCACACAAATTGTATTGAAGTTTATGTATTCATATAGTATTAAGCATACAATTAAGTATTATTTTTTTTTTAAATGTGTTCTGGGTATGACGTTAAACTATTCATATAGCTTGAGAATACATTCACAACTACTTACTAACACAAATAGTATTCTAAGTTAATGTATTCATATAATATTAAGTTAACAATTGTGTATTAAATTATCACCAATAAATTTTTATTGTTCTTGATTATTAAACCAATGTATCCTGGCTACAACGTTAAACTGCCTTGCGTCCTGGGTATGACGTTAAACTGCCCATGCACTGTGGTTAAGGTCTGAGAATACATCTACAACAACTCTTTAATTAAAAAATGTACATGTACGGTTTTTGGCTGGTAAGTCTGCCGAAGACCACAGTTATTTAAAAAAAATTGAATTTGTGCAATTTGGGTTTGATTTCCCATAGAAATTGCCATAGAGGCAAAAACAGGAATACCGGGGGCAGTCGTTACCCTATAAAGTACCACAAGATCATAGAGCAGAAATAGTCCTAGATGTTTTCCCGGTTAAAATATCAGAATGACTACTTTTGTTCACCGTGCCAGATAGATGCAGTTCTATAGTGTGGGCACTGCAAGGTCTTTAGCAAAAGTTTTCAATGGCACCCTTCATAGAATGAGATTTCTTGGATCAGGTGCACCATTAGCTCAGCACGGCCACCGGTCACTATACCTCAGGAGTGTTTTCTTGGTTCTGTAAGTCTTTTTAGTTAAAGCAAACCAGATGTTGGGTGTAACCGTGTATGTCATTAAAAAAATATGTGTATCCTCTAAGAACAAAACTGATCGGCTGAGAAGGGTTCGGTTTGAGGTCGTTCTTTCATATCGGTTCCTGGTTTAATTGTTTGTACTCTGGTAAAGGTGCAAACGCAGAGGGTATCTACTACCAGGTTGGTGGTTGTGCAAAAGCTGCAGTGTGGGATGAAAAGGGTTAAACATTTCCAGTCTATATCTGTAGCTCTTGGATTTGACTAACTAAGATTGTAAAATTTTGATGTTTATAAGAATCAGAAACAACAGTAGTGAGGTGCTATTTGTAAGCCCACGAGCGGCATCAATATTCCTGCTCTCTCAGACTGAGCTTCCAAATTCTTCTTGTATGGAGGTGGTGTCTGAGTGTCAAATGCTTGTTTGCTACACTATTGTTTGGGACGGAAATTTATATTTAATAAAAGTGTCTACTGGGGTAGGATGTGTCCACTATAAGTTAGGGTGACGCAAGTTTCAAACACTCATGGCGCGGTATAGTCCAAAATTGTTTTAGGTTCCGAACTTTGGCATTGGTTTCCGTGGCACAAGGCATGCTGTAGTGGCACATATTAAATCGGTTCAACAAGATCTTAGATCCACTACGTGGTAATCCTGTGTTGAACGAGATTTACTTTGCTCATTCACCAGATGTACAAAGTCTCGGCGGAAGTTGACAAAGATAATCTCTTGGGTATTTTTGAGACTAAACTTGCTAAAACCCATGGCCAATAGCTCATCGAAGCCAAAAAATACATCTCAGCAGTATAGTTCCAAGAGTTTGTTGCCTCAAAGTTGCAATAAAACTGGCTGGCAAATTCTGGTGTGTTACCGGCTGCAATCCTTCATAATGATAAGGGATAGAGTTTGTGGTATTGAAAGAAGTTATAGGTTAGGTTAGGTTAGGTTAGGTTAGGTTAGTTAGGTAGTTATTCACTTGGTAAAGAAGTTTGTCATCTCTGGTGGTTGCATACGACTCTGTAGTGCCAACCGGCTGGTTAGTGTGATGCTGCCACTTGGCGTCAACCTGGTGCTCAAGAACATTTTGGTGGAAGCATCCCGTAGAGATCGAGGACGCCTGGCACGTGTATGGAGTTGACCCATAAGGTGCTCGGGTTAGTGCAACTGAGTTAGAGACAAACCCGCAGCCCAAAAAATTCCCCAATGTTTTGCCGCAGTGGTGCTCGTGGGGTCCCTGTGGAAGCGACGAATGATCGGCGTAGGGATTTTTCAGTCATGGGTCCCGGTTATTGGGTGCAGATCTCCGGCTGTGTGTACAGGCCAATAGACCTCTAGTGTTATAAGTGGAACTCCTGGGGCAAACGTCGGTATGTAGTTAGCGGTAGCCATGGATCCGTGTAGCAGTTCTTGAGTCGCATGGTGGCTTCAATGTGACGAGGGACAAGGTTGTTCCTGAGGCTTACGATGTTTGATAAACACTAAAGCTGCGGCGTAAAAAATTTTCCTTTATACCCCTTGCCTCTGCTCCCATTGGTCGTAGATGCTCCGCCCATAAAGCCACCACTGGTGGTGGAATTGGCGGTTCTGGTGCTTCTGGTGGCGGAATAGGTTGCAGGTCGTCGGTATGTAGTTTTACTGATGGTTTGTAAGGGTTGTCCTCCACTCAGTAGCAGTAAGTTCCCGCCGTTGTGATAATCCGCTTTTGACAGAGCCACTTGTTGTTTAGCCTTTTGACTCTGCGCGCACCATTACTTGCTCTTCGGCTTCATACTCTTGGACGTTTGCCCGTCTCGGTGGTGTGGTGCCGCATTTTTTTAAAATTGACTTGTAAACTGGGTCCCATTGTCAGATAACAGGACTTTAGGGTAGCTCCACCTGTAGAACAGGTGTTGTTTCAGAATTTTGGTGGTCGCCTAGCTAGTGGCGGCTGGTACGGGCATTGCTTCGACCCCCATGGTGAACGCGTATTGATTTCCTGTGGTCGTGACGTTCATGGGGCCTACGTAATCGATAGTTATTTGCTCATATGGTTTGCCCTGCAGGTGTGGGTTCAAAGGGGCTTTTGGTTGTGTTAACAAGGTTTTGCACGTCAAACACCCCCGTATGAAGGTCCTGACGTCTTTTCTGATGTTCGGCCAGCAGTAAGCCCGTAGGATTGCCACCGTGGTTTCATCTCTGCCCGGGTGTCCAGTAACCACTAGTTGGTTGTGGCCCGCGTTAGTTCGTATTTATCTGCTCGTGTTTGGTACCGTTGGGTTTGTGGACACGCTTGTTGTGCGCGTCGAAAGTCGCTCCCTCTAGGAGATACGATTTTGCTCTGTTAGGGCTTTGAGCCCGTCTGAGGAGTTGATAGAGTTGGCTCAGGTTGGCGATTCTAGAGGCATTTAGATTTTCTGGTGGTAAAAGTTTTTTGAAATCTGCCACCGATTCGGCAATCAACTTATCGCTGGGGTGCCAGCTCAATGCGTCTGGTAGCACCAGGTGTATGTTCTACCTTGAAATCTTGCAAACTCTTGCAAAATTATGGATCAGCGGGTAAATTTTGCCTTGTCGCCTGTTGAGTTTTCTAGCCATACTAACGGTCTTCAGATCAATTTTACTGAAGACATCTCCAAAGTTTTTCAGTGTCTCCTGTATCTTAGACAGTGGAGTGACTTTGTTGAGGCTGCGATAATCTATGCAGAATCGTGGCCCGCCGTCCTTTTTCTTCAGTTGCAATTTTGTAAAATTGTGAGTGGCTCCCAAGTCTATCAAAACTTCTACCGTTTTTCCATTTATGGTGATTGTGACTCGGTTCAAGTGGTGTTTGCTCACTGCGCCTACATTTCCAGCTAGCGCCTGGGTTGTTTCTCGGCGTGTTGCTAGTGGCGGGCCGGGTAAGTTTTGCTTTTATTTCTTGACCGACCCTTGGTCCGTTTCCCCAACTTGGATTATTAAGGTTGGGTCCAGGTGTATTATTTTTATTTCTAGCTTTCGCTTGTCTGCGGGAGATATTAGTTTCGACTTTCGACGCCATTGCAAGCAGCTGGTCAAAGGTTTGAAAGTGCACCACATCTAGTGACTGTTGAATCCTAGGTTCGACTAGGGTGGTTAGAACAAGGTTTCTTCTGTGTGATGCGGGCATATTTGCTGAAATAGCGCTGTTTGGCGGCGTAGAAAGCTTTCCACTGCTTCCAGCGGGTCGTGTTGTTGGCTAGTGAGTGCCCATCAACCTGGATACAGCCGCCGGGTCGCCGTATTGCCTTAGTATCCTGTTCTTCGTGTTGGAATACAAATGGAAAGGTTTCCGTTTGTAGCGTTGTTTGAACCTGTGAGCTTTTCCTTTCAGGTTCTGCACCAAGAAGCGGTAGTAAACCGTGTAAGGGATTCGATTTTGATAAAAATGCTGTTCCAGCCCGTGGATGAATCTGTGCTGGTCTGTTTGAGCACTCTGTATAAAAGCGTTAGTGGGAACTTTTAGTTTGTCTAAAAACATGCTCAAAAACTTCCGGTTACCGGAGAACAAAGTTGGACCTTCCGCCCCCGCAACGCTTAGCGGACGCGATAACAGTTGCGGTGGAATATCAAGTTGAGTCGTGGCCCAGTCCGGCAACTAATCCCCATTGTCGCAACTTTGCTTTTCTATCCTCCAGGGATTCACAAAAAGTCGGGTGCCGTTCTAGTACGCACTAATCTCTTTGCACTTGCCAGTTAAAATAGTAAAAAAATGTCAATCTTTTTGAGACTACACAAAAGATTATGTGTAAGTGAATTCAGTTCCTTTAGATTATTGTCTTGTCCCAAAATCACTTTTAGTATTGTCACTTGAGTTTCGGTTTTTGTCACTGGCCTTAGAAGCTCACGGATAAAAGTTAGTTTGGGACCAATTGGTTTGGCCTGGGTTGTCACTTCCAGTTTGATGTACGTAGTTCTCTTTAGACAAATGTACTTAAACTTGCGGTAGACTAACGCTACCCTAGTGTTGCCTCAGGAGTTTTACTTTATGGGGAGTTAAGTCCGCGTAGGAACTATGTTGTTGCTTGTTGTGGTGTTTGGCTTCAATCAAATCAAACGCGATGTGATCGGGCTTTTGCAGATCCAGTGGTGGTGTTGGTGGTTTTAGTCAAAAAACCCTGGTTAGTGTTAGTTTGGTATAATGGGTAGACTTCTGTTTTTTTTGCTGGAATCCTCCGCGCTTGAATCTGTGCTCGACGGGTAGTATGCACTGTTGATTTAGAACTGGGCAGGGGAGGTCAAACCGTTAGAGGTATGATTCCAAACATTTGAATTCAGAGGTTTGAAGCATCTTTTCACTAAGTCGGCCCACGTTGGGCTACATTTGTTACGGTCTAGGTTTCATCAAAAGCAGTGGTTAACGGGAGTTCTTGTTTGGTGGTATGTTTGTGCAATTTGGATTTTACCTTTAGAAGTATGACTCCAAGATTTTGAACTTACAATCTTCTTCCGGGTGTTGATTGGGTTTCTTGGGTTTGAGAAGTTTCCAGGCAATGTAGTCCTGTTCAGCGTCAAAATTCTTGACCAATATCATCTTACAGGTCTTGACGGGGTTCCATGATATTAAATAGGCTTTGACTGAAATTTAAATGTACAAAATAATTAACAATTAATTTTTTGAAAATAATGTTCTTCACTTTAAGACATATTATTTCAAAAAAAATAGTAACACAGAAAATAACAAATTGCTACAAAAAGTAAAAAAAGCAACGACAATTAATAAACAAAATTAAAAAAATAGAAAATATAATTTTATCATTTCACGATAATCGTTAAAATTTTTTTTTTAAAAGATGGTAAACTATATATATTAAATTTTAACAAAAACAATTGATTTCAATGGCAACAATCCAATTACCTAAATGAACTCTAATGTTAAATCTACCGTTATCTAAAATTGACTTATTCAACTGTGAGCTCAATAAATTAAAGCGGTATATTGGAGTTGATTGATATATCTATTAAACTGGTATTTTGCCCCCTAATGCACAGAATAATATTTTTCTTGGGTTATATTAAATAACACATAAATCAATGAGATTAAAATTGAATTATAAATTCCGTTTAATATTTGTACAATAGTTACAAATAAAAAGCAAGTTTTATTATGTGTATCCAGAGCATTGTAGTTTTATTAAACAAAATATAATACTTCCAAGTGTATGCTGAATTTGCGTTAAAAAATAATTATACCTTGCATGAAATAAATCAAAACAATAAACAGGGAGCGCGAAATTACATTCATCGCATTTTCTATTTATTATTCGCGCGCACATTTGTTATTTTTTTGTATTTATAAAAAATACAGGAAGCTGTTATAATTTGTTTTTGTTGTGGTATTGTGAGCAGTAATTGTAATTTACTTAAACATACTCAGTCTCAAGTTGCGGTACGCGAATTTGCACATCCTTCCACAAGGATAATGAAAGTGATATCAAACAATTAATGTACATCTGCGGAAATGCGGCTAAGGTTATGGTGGTATACGCGGGTCTTACTAATTACATCATCCTTCGAGTATCCTATTACAATTTAAAACTATAGTTATTGAATTATATTAATTAAAATATATTATAGCACATTTTATGATAGTATTTATAAAAAAATAATTTATTTGTTATTTGCTAAATCCTTAATCATTTTTTGTTTGTTTTTTTTGCATTATCGACATTAAGGGATTTGATGCAAATTAAATAACGACAATGCACTAATGTTGTTTTCAAGGCTTAGCATTTGTGCTTACTAATTCCACGCTTACAAAAAGCTTTGTAAGAATCAAATTGCTTACGTCATTAGTCGCGCGTGAGATTTTTTCTCACATAGTTTAAATTGAAGTGTAATATTACTTTTTGTATTTAAATAATATACAATTTATATTTATATAATGCATATTTAAGAATAATGTAATTAATTTAGATAATAATCAATAAAAAAACATTATTTCTATATAGTTAGCTTTCTATTAGTAAATGTTATCTAGACAAAAACATAAAACTGGCCCATACTTGCGCAAAAAATCATTCATTCAGATTATTTTATTTGTGCGCGTAGACCAAATTTTAAACGTGAATGGTCGCTTGATGAGAGAAAGTCTCACATACCTTTACCACCCGATGGAACAGGCGGGATTTTATAGGCACACAAATTTAAATACTTTACGATAATGTTATTTCCTGAGTAAACGTTGGAACAAAGTTACGACATTAAGATGTCTATCTCTAAAAACTAGATGGTGGCACATACTACAGTAAACAACATCGCAAAAGCTGCTTATTTGAAATGTAAATACAAATTTTTATTATTATTTTATAGTTTAGATAACCATAATCAATTGACTACTATGGAGCAAATTTTTAAACTTACTCAAATTTGCTCAATATACGAGTTACAATTTAATTTGTGTTATTAATTTTTTATACTAATCATTGCTTTAATAGCTAATAAATATTAAATTATTATCAAAATTGTTTGAATTGCGTTTTCTTGACGGACCGCATACTGAACGCATCATAAAATGACCGTTTTTGCTACTAAATTCAATTTAAAAATGCAACTAACCTTATAATAACCAATTTGTTGTTTTGTAAAGTTTATGAATTGATTTATCTGTATTCATTATTCCAGTAGCACCACCTATCAACAAATCCACACACTTTCTACAGCCGGGACTCAAAAACCAGACACCTCAAAGCACAGCACTTTATTGAATCTTAATTGAATGTATACTTATTATTGTTTTTTTATTCTTTATATAAACTAATAGAAGTATCTTTATTTACAGAAAATCGAGCCGGTCCTTCTAATTTGGGAAATGTGATTAGTCAAATACTACTTTGCAAACAAATTACTCCCGACTTTAAACAAGAAGAATTATGCAGCATACATAAAGATTATGAAGATATCCAGCGCATCATGGAAGAACTGCAAGAATTCATGCCTGCACAAGAAATTAATTTGGGTAAGTTACTATAAATCTAATTTAATTATTAACGGCAAAAGTTTGTAAAAACATATTAAGAACAAGTTTTGTCAAATAAGTTTTGATTTTTGTCGTACTGCATTCAAGTTGAGTGAAAATAATAAAAGTAATAAACTACTATAAATCGTTTTTCTTGAGAGCATGATGCGCAATGGCATTTAAAGTTTTAGGGTTGTAGGTTAACACTGTATTTGGCATTAATAACAGTTATTGAGAACATGCTATGCACTGGCATTTGAAGCTTTGAAGTTGTGTGTCTTATTTGGGATTGTACGTGACAACCGTTGAGAGCATGCTGTGTACTGGCATTATTGCACAATAACTGAAAAATATTGTTAAACTTACCTTGGCTAATAAAAGTTTACGGTTAAATGAAAAATACACACTAACAAGAATACCTATAAGGTTTTGTTAAAAAGATGACTGTGAGTGGAATTCTTTTAACACTTTGATATTATGGTATAATATAAGTTGGTGTTATAATAGAAATTTTAACATTATTACTTAACGGTTTTATGCTAGAGAAATTTTCATATTTGTTAATTAAGTTTAATTTAATCGGAAAAAGGCTTAACCATTACAATACCCTGTAGAGTAGTGATATTGACAGTTTTTTCTGTAGTTTGTGGTTTATGTTTAGTTCTTAGTTCTTAGTGTCTTTGTTATATAACAAGTTGACTTGCATTAATTTTGATTGTATATAAGTGTTCAAAAAAGTTGTGAATACCTAGTGTAGTGGTATTGACAACTTTTTTGAGTTTGTTTGCTAGAAATTCTTGTTTTGTTTTTCTAACAAATATAATTTTAAAAATTGTAGAGTATTTTCAAAGTCAAAATTGCGTTAACCGGAAATTAATTTTGAATTTACCAACGTATTTAGCACAGATTTTCTATCAAATAGAATAGATACTATAAATTTTTCACGTGTTTCTTGACTTAAACTATATGTAAATAAATATGTAGCTTCAGTTTCTTTGCTATAACTATAACAAATTTGAATCTACTTCTTCAATGCCAGATTTAAAATTGTATTACGCCGTAAAAGATTGTTATTTATACATTGGCATTGTACGTAACAACCATTGAGAGCATGATGTGCATTGGCATTTAAAACCTGGGAATTGCACAACAACTGCAAAATTTGTAATTTTTTTCTGGCCAGTAATTCCTTTACTATTTTAATCTACCAAAATGCGTTTGCCTACATGCTAAATACGCTGCTAGAACTAAAGTTGTTTTAGGTATTTGGCGTTCTACGTAACAACAATAGCCGTTAAGAGCATAATGTGCACTGACATTTAAAACCTCCTCGGTCCTTGTGTATTTGCACCACACTAGCGCCGCGTACAAAAAATTAAGTTGGTCACCAAGTACATGACTCTTCTTTTGTTCTCCCTGGCTCCGCATTAGGTTGCAGCCTTGTCTGTTTTTTCTATAATGGTCTCGATATGGGGACCAAAATTTATATTATGGCCAGAAACGTCTCTTAGGTATTTAATGGTATATTTGCTTGCCACTTTGACGTTTTTTATTTTGGCCTCAACACTTTTCAGGGTGTTTCTTTCAACCTCAGTTTTATAGTGTGCAGTTTTTTTGCTCATCCAGTCAATATCGTTTTCTATAGCTTTTATTTCTTAACCACAGACCACCATTGCCAGATTGTCCGCGTATCTCATGAGGTTGGTTCCCAACGGGAGTTCTATCCTCAGACACCGTCATATAGGATGTTCCAAAATGTGTTGGCTCAATTACACCGCAGGCCATTTGGCATCCTTTGGCTTTTGCTGATCAGGATCTCTCAGTCTTTCAGATAACTTTCCATAATTCTCCGCATGTGTTGAAAAACTTTTTGCCAAGTGAGCTTATTTGTCTTGCAGAGTTGAAGGCATTTTGTACGTCCAGAGTTACGAGCGCTACGCACTCTCGCTTTCTGTCGGCTTTGGCTAAGGCCTGCATAGCGTCCATCGTTGATCGTCTCTCTCAAAACCCAAATTGCCTGTTTTTACTCTCTTTCAAGAGTCGCTTATTTAGTAATTATTCTAAAAATTTGTCCATCACGTTTAGGAAGCATATTGGTCGGTAAGTCTTTGTTTCTTTGGATCTGATTGATTTCTCTATTAGTGTAAGTTTACCAATTTTGTTATGTGATTTGCAAGTTTAAAAGACTGCTAGAACTTCCTAGACCCGCGGCATTGTTAAAAATTCAACTCTTTATAAAAAAATATCTACAAATTTATTTGTAAAGTTAGTAAGTTATATTGAAAAATTAACAAAAAAATTTAGACTTATTTAAATTAAGATTCGAGTTAATGATATAGATATATAAATGGTAAGCAATAATTTTATTGTATTTTGTTTAATTCTTGACTCCAATTTAAACTACTGGTTGGTAATTATAAATTAGCAGCACAATTGAAGAGGCTAAAGCCGGAGAAGAACCCAATAGCCCAAAGCCCCGTTCCAAAAAAAAAAACGGACAAGGCAACAATAGACATCAAGACCCACTCCTCCAACAAACAACGCTTAGACTCCTTCTGCCTCTCTGAGGATGAAAGTAACAAAGCCCACAACTTCCAGATGCCCGATTACTGAAGCACATCGCCAAACAATGTTTCACAACAAAGCTCGTTTATCGTATATGTTCGAGGCCCCATCAATCGGAGACCTGCCCCAAAAACACACCTCTCAAGTGTGCATTATGTTCTGGCCGCATCCCGCCAATTTCAAAGAATGCAAAGCTTACCAAAAAATAATGACCTCTCATGGAAAAAGCAACAATGCCGTAAGACCGGCAACCAAGCCCTCTCTCGCGCGTCTTCATCTCAAAGTGCAGTTCTTTGCAAACCTGCCGTGGCTACAGCAAATAAATTGTTTACAAATATTGTTTCTCCTCTAGCACCTAATCTGGCACTGGAAAACAAGAATATAGTCGCTTTTCTCAACGACTTCAATGATTTTCATCAAAAAATCATATCCGTTCTTCTACAGAATCAAGTATGATCAATACTCTAGATGCTTTGCTTAGGATTTGTTTCTGAAATGCCTACGGTAAAGTTGAACAGTTCTTTGTCCAACAGAACATTAACTCAAGCGCTGAAATTTCCAAATACCTCTTCACGTATATGGAAACGTCGGCGGTAAATTTAAGACATAAAAGACTGATCTTTGCAAAAGAATCTTAAGACCATTCGAAATCACAATCACTGCAACTAACTCGGCGTAGAATAGCTAAAGTTTAAACGCCAAAAGTCAAGCAATAATATAAAGAAAAAAAGATTTCAAGTAGTGGGACCGGATAAACCCACACATTACCATTCCACAGGTCACCGAAAAGACGTTCTTGACGTAGCAATACTCAAGGACATCAACTCAGAGTAACCATTCAAGTAATCAATGTCCTCTGACAACAACCCAGTACTACTAAAACTTTTTAGAAAGAAATCAACCAGTGAGAGAAGAAAATTCACATATGGATTGGCCTCTCTTCTCACAACCCCTGGATGAGAGCATTGGCAGCCTGGCCACAGTAAAAACGGTTAAAGACAAAAAAACTGTTACACTTTTGACAAACAAAATCCACTAAACCTCAATAAAAGCTTCTAAAACTCATCAGATATGCAGCAATAATTCTTTTAAATTATCCCAAAATCCAAAGACATTTATCGGTAAAAGAAATGCGCTTCACAGAGAAATAAGAACGGCTATAAGGATGCACAAAAATTTGTGCTGAACAGAAACTTTAGAATCCATCACAATGTAGAAAATCTCCACAGCCTTACCAAGCAGCCATTCATGGCAAAAATAGAGTTCAATACACTATATTTGGTCTTTCCTTCAAAAAACCAAAGTATTTGCAAACAGCTTCAAACTCCAATCCTGCGCTAAATTACCAAAGATATTGGTCTGGGGCACGTCAAACCTTTCAAAGAAAATAACAACTTCCTGAAAGCAGCTGAAAAGCGTTTGACTTTCTCGAATCCAAAAAATTATCAACAAACTTTAAACTCGGTCTGCTCTTGGCTTCGACAAAATACCAAATATGGCTCTAAAATCAATCTCGCATATAGCAATAATGGCGCTCACCAGCATTGCTAATGCAATTCTTCAAACCAAACATTTCTACAGAATAAAAACGCTCACCTGTAATAGTTATCCCAAAATTTGGGAAATAAAGAAGGTTCCTATAAAACCACCGGTTTATCAGTCCTATATGCATCTTAAGTAATGTCATAGAAATGGTAATCTTAAACCACGCAAAAGCAAACAATCTTCTCCTCTCCCACCAATTCAGCTGTCCACCAACTTAATCGCGTGACTGACTTCATTGTCAAAAGTTTCTTAAACTTCTACCAACTGGCAACTCGAGTACTTCCAAAGTATGACTTTGCGGATGCTCCTCAAAGCTCCATGATTCGTTCAAAATCATAAAATTCAAAACAATTTCGGAATTTCTCCACTCCGCAAACACAGCCAAAAATTACTTCAACAATCTCACAAAACACTTCAATCCTAATCTGACTTGACTCGCCAAAGCAGATAATTTTTTTTTTATATAAGCGACCGGTTAATCAACTGAATGACCATATCCTAACCTAAAACGTCTAACACCATTCTAATCCACCTCCAAAATTCTCCAAACAAAAAATCCATAAGCCAGGCAGTTTCAAACTTTCCTTATAAAAGCAAATCTGATACCGCCGAGTCTTTAAAAGATTCCCCTCCTAAGCCACTAAAAAAGAGTTAGTTAGACACCACTTCTCATTACGCAAAACCGCAGAAACTTTCCTTAGCAAACAAAAATTTGTTGCAAATAAGGTGTAACCGAAAAAACAACAAAAAGCCTACAAAATTTACGACGACAATCCCCGCAAGTACCTGCAACAGAAAACCGGATGGAACCACCATGACGACCTAAGCTATGCACTAGTTAATGCGACAGGCTCCCACGCACCGACGACAAACCCACCACTTCCTTAAGGCCAACCACCATTACCACATGACTTAGTGCGGCAACCGAGAATCCACAAACCCAGGGAGGCTCGATCAGCAGGTCTTCACACAAATATGAAAAGAGTCTTTCCGTAATCGCCGCACTCAATGCCAAAAAACCAAACGCAATTGCCCCAAAACCTCTCCACACCTGGATACCCTCTCCTCAAAGTTGCTCAAGACCCGTTGCCCATCTACACCGGGCAAACCTTACCAGAAAAATACAAAAAAGTGCTTCGCTCTAAGACAAAGTTTCCTTTCAAGAATCGCTTCCAGACTGAAAAGACAGTGACAATTAGCACCCAACGTGAGGCAAATATAGGCATGACCTTAAACACTACCTCTAAAAAATAAAAAGACACCTACAAAAAAATTCACAATGTTACCCAAAATAAAAACAAAAGGAAGAAAAAACAAAACTTAAAAAACAAACAAAAAATAGACAAAAAAAATAAGTTCATCATTAAAGAAAGAAACAAAATTATTGAAATCAAAACATGCGAGCGCAAGAATAATTTATATAGATGCAGACATCTGTCACGATTAAGGTTGCGAGTTCATTGCAAGTCCTATCCACCCATCAGAGTAACCTGAGATGCCTACCCAAGCCGCCATGCTTCGGCAAAAAGCCCTATCTAAAGCTATTTAACAATATTTTCAAGACAAAAAAATCCCAGAGACGGCTCATCACAAAGTGCTAACTCAACAACTTCAAAGAACAAAACCTTCAAGGGTTGGTCACGAAAAATCTCTGCAAAACATATCTCAGTGGAGCTGAAAATTTCCCACTTCCATTCATAAACCAAAAAAACTAGTAGAGTTACCTAAAATGTCAAGTTCTATATCACCGAGTGCTTCCGCACTACTTACGTAAAAGTCATGTCTAATTTTCGCAACTTTGGAAAAACCTCAAATTCAGCAGTTCTCCAAGATTTTCGTAGATTGCTTTGGCGACCTCCAGTGGGATGTCGTATGGGCCCGGTACTTTGCCGGGTTTCAGCCTAAAGCCCGCGGCCCTTACTTTTTTCAAAGTGTAAGTGGGTATCGCTTCGGGGGTGTATCTCCAATTGTGGCCACACCTAATTGAAGAATAGTTTTAGAGTTACTTTTCTTTGCTTTTTGTTAATAACCCTATTAGCGACCATAGTATCATCTTTTGGGTTACAACTTTGTACTCTGTTTCCCAGACGTCTTTGTCTACTTCTTTGCACTACTTGCGCTCGGATCTCCTGATATAAATTCCTTTCTGAAAACATATTTTGCTATGTTTCTTGCGACAGTCTCGCTTACCACCTTTGTGATAGCACAGGTTATCTCTCCTCTTCCTTTCCTCATGACTTTAATTTTCCTTAGTACCAGACATAGTCCCACCTTGTCATTTCTGGACATGTCCCCTTCTTCAAAAGCTACCACGTGCACTACCTCTCTGCTCCATTTTTAATTTTGCAAGTGTACAGCGTCCCTGTCATTCCCTGACGCAAGTGAGATTGCTTCTTGTGTTGGAGTGATACTGCCTGGGAAGTAAAATTACAAAAGTATCTACAGCTATCTTTGACAAATGTAATTTTATGCAGGAAATCGCTACAGAGTTGATGTCATTAGTTTTAGTGGCTCTTAGTAAAACTATAGAAATTGCTTGATAAATTTAGAAATGAAAGAAATAGAAAAATGAAGACAACAAGTATCGTTGACAAATCCTATATTAAGTAAAAGACGTTAAAACCCGCAAAATGATTGTTAGTAAATAGAATTACAATTATTTTGGGGGTTATAACATTTTTATACTAGCTTATCATCATAAGAAAAAGTCATACCGTTCCCTTTCAAGATAGACAATCGAAATGTCGGGCACACCGAGCCACAGAAAAGATGTGTATGTTTAGATGAGGTAACGGATCCATTTGGAAAGAACGCCACGCTCTGCATCACTTTGTTGGGGACACCCATCCAACTTGTAACCGCTCTGGCCGTTGCTTAACTTTTAGCACTGCTAAATATACATGTCCTATTTACCGTACTGCCAAATTTCTACCTTAAATAGTTAAAAAATAATATTCTAATTGGAAATAAACAGAAAAACATTTCAAATTTTATAAACAAATCAATACTTCTTCAAGTAATTTTGTAATTATTATATTATAGTTAATAAAATAAAATTTAAAAAATATTAAACAATAAGTGTAGCTAATAGGAAGATAAATAGATTTTAAGTAAACGTATACTGAATATATAAGCCGAGTGTCAATTGTAAAAGCAAAACGGGACAGATTTCAAGTGTTGCCACTAATTGTGAAACTCGGGTTAGTCTATAGGATTAGGATAAAATAGGCAAACAGACAAATTTGAACAGAGTTATTATGAATACGTACACGTTTCAAACACAATTATCTAACATTTCAAGAGAAATTTACATTGCCTTCTTATATACTATGAATATAAATAACATGAAATGCTGTTTGTTATAATTAAATGAAAAATTGAATAGGCTTGCTTCGTTGAAATATTTCTTGGTCACATGAACAGATTTGAATCGAATTGATGTAATCTAATTTGCAATTCAAATTTCAAATTGGACCAACCAACTAGTGTCAATCATTAATATTATGATTACTATAGTCAATATTGCAAATTACAAAATTTAACATTTAATGCGTGCTATAAGTCTTGTAAATTAGATAAGAATGGAGTGGTTATGAATAAAATATTTTAATTAAGAGCGCAAAAAGGGAAAGGAAAGGAATTTGTCTCCGATGTTTGTGTAGACCGTGGAAGCCGATAATTATGTTATTATAAATTAATGTTTAGCTTTGTAAATTACGATGTGAAATTTTTATTTAATAAAAATCAATTTGATTTATCAAACAGAATAATCAGTGAAGTTAAATAAGTCTTGCTGCAATATTCCAACTCAATTCCCTATAGCATCAACTTTAAGGCTTGCTATTAAAAACAAATAAATTATTCTATTCATTTAAAGACATATTGAATTAGTTTAATAAACTAAATTAATACAATTTTATAAATAATTGTGCACACTGTATAGCAGCCACTTTGATAATTAGTTATACATAGAATACTCCATCAAGCCTTTTGTATAAGTTTACAGTTATATATAATTCTATTGAAATAATTTGTAATTTCCTAATGATGATTATTTGAATTTGAATGTTTTGCCAAACTTGCTTAATTACATAACTAACATTTAATTCAACCATAGTTTTGTTTTTTATTATGTGCTTGCTTTGTATCATCACAGTATCACAATTCAATATTTTGTCTCTCAAAATAACTTCTTTGAGAAGCTACACAGCGCTGGAGACATTTTTTTTTTTTTTGTGCTAGGAGGAGAATCTTCCTAAAGACTCGCAAAGTGTCGGACTGTGTTTGACTGCTGGAAGTTTGTCCTTCCTGAATGGTTGTGTGTTAAACACGGGAAATATTTACATAATGCACATGTGTGCCAACCATATAGGTGTGCCTAGAATGAGTGGGATCTAGTTCCACTTCTAGGTCTGAGTTTCAGACTGACGGGCCGGGTCTGAAATTATTAGACGTCTAGTCGTCTAATTTTTCTTAGATACTAAAATAGCTTTCAACTGGTCAGCTGGTCAACAGCCGTTCGAATAAAAAATGGTCAAACAAGAAGACTGAGGAGCCAAAGGAATGTGTTTGCTGTCCAGAAACTTGTTTATTAAAACTGCTGTGTAACAAACCATATTGTGGTGATGCAAAAGCCAATTAGTGTTTAGTCTAACACTTTTTCAAAAACTCTCGGTAAAAGTGTTAATTGACCGTTTAATTTTAAGGCACAACATCTTTCTAGACTTCCTGGCTATAAAAACAAACAAAATAGCATTGATTTGATCTTCATTTGCTTTTATTGGGCCTTGAGGATTGACGTGAATCTGCACGTAGCAAAGTTCAGTGGCCGTCTTGAATTTCGGGCGGGGAGTGCAAGCACCGGGTTTGGTGTTGTTGCTTAGAGAAGCCAGGGTGTAGACGACAAAGTCAGCATGGCGGCCTTAGATTGAGCCGGACGATTGCGTTGCTGGTCAAAGTCGGCGGTAGAGTTGGTTGTCTCAGAAGCTGCAGCAGTGGTGAGTTGGTTCACCTAGTGGCACCAGACGTTTTGCCGGTCTAAATGGTAACTAAGTGGTGACTTCTCCTGATGTCTATGCTTTGCGCTCAATGAAAAAAATTCGATATTTATAGGTGCGCGGTTGCAATTCCCAGCAACCTCTTAGGCTTCAATTTGGTAAAGTTGTTGTCCAGGTATAATTGGTGTTTGGTTGCAGCACTATTGTTAGGGACGGGAGTAGTCTGTAAAAAAATCAGAAGTGTCTACTTGGGGTTCACTATTAGTTCAATCACTCGCGGCACGGGCTTGTCCAAAATGCTATTTTTAGAGTTCCGGCGGAAATTTCCGCGGTATTTGGCATAGTACCTGATTGGTTTCTGCGATTGCTCACGCACTAGGTCTTTGTACCCTTTGCGTAGTACGCCGCACAAAATTTTTCCGGAATGTTGTCCAGTTAGGATCGCTATTTTTTCTTTTTCTTATTTGCTACCCGTTTGTCTTATCTTTTGAAGTAGTCGTCCGCGTTGCGACGAACGGGTGTGACTGTGTTGATGATGCGTGTATGGACTACACGTGTCGCGTTGAAGGTTTTGCCTGGCGCAACTGCAAAACGTTCCAACGTGTCATTGTCGGTTTCTCTTGAGAGATTGGCTTTGGCTTTAGACGCTATGCCGGTCTGTGTTCCCACCAGTGCCTCAGCGGCTTTTTTCCAACTTTTTTGCTTCAATAATGTCTTTGGTGTTTGTGACATTTCTATAGGCAGAGCTAAAATGTAACATTTCTTTGTTGTACTCTCCCTCACTTTTTTCTTTTTTCACTTCTAAGACCTTTATTGTCTGGTATTTGCTAAGTTTTGTAACGTACTCTTAAACTTTTTTGGTCTCTTCGGCGATGATGTTCGTACTGGCATATTGTAGTTGGTCTTGCACTCGCAACTCTCTCAACCTGTTATCCATAAAGTTTGTGGTATACTCTAAATCGGCTATAATTTTCCGCCTCAGAGGTTTGTCACCGGAGAGTTGCGTTGCTAGTCAAAGTTAGTAGCTAGGTGGTGACTTCTCCTGATGTCTCTGCTTTGCGCTCTCAGTCTCGACTGCCTGTGTGGTTTTTTTGTTGTTGGCTGAGGGAGAGGGGGGATTTTCTAAAAACTTAATGCGTCGGCACCGACTAACCCTCACATCAGGAAGTATTACACATCACTGTGTACAACCTTCCAATCTGACAAATTTGTTGCTGATACCAACATATGATCCCTAATCGGGACAACTCCCGCATCAGTTCTCAATTGTGTATTTAGTACGTAGTGAAATGCTTGAGAATCCTTCTCAAAGTCTTATTTTGAAACAACTCTATTCTTTTCAGATAGGACGATGCAGTCATTCCCCATGCTGGACATGCGTATATCAGTATTGGGCGAATGATTGTTTGTAGAATTCATATTACTGTCCCTGCGTAGAAGTGGTGTTAACATTTTACTTGCCATCCTGGCCTTATCCGAGATGGTCGGAACCAAGTTTCAAGTGTCTCACATGCCGATAGAAGTCTTAGCGTGATGACTTTCAAACTCTTTGAAGTTTACATGTTGTCTGCATACTGAGCGATTTTAACACTTTAAGTGATGCATGGTATGTCGGCTACATACAGATTGAAGAACATCGGTGATGCCTGTGTGGGGAAAAAATATGTATAGTTGCGCGGTTGCCCTGCAACACCATCCTGTTTGTTTTACTTCCAATCTTAAAACTAACCGCAACAGAAAACTTTTTTAAAACTAACCAACTTAACGCCGTTCAAACCACTAATTAAAACTCAACCAGACCTCTATACCTAGAAGACATCTCCAAAGAAATGTCTAGTACTAACTAAACACACAAAAACTATCTGGCAGCCCAAAAAAAATTCCAAAGCACAACAGAAAACTATTTGAAACCTGATAATGATGTACCAAATAATTTTTTTAAATTTTTTCCAATAAATTAACATTTTGAGATAAAGAACATCTTGGTTTAGCTTTGCAACAAAGTTCTAACCAACAGTAGAACTGGAAATTTAAGTAACATGTAGTTTTGCTGTTAAAAATATTTTTGCAAAGATTTGGCTTGTCAACAAAGGAAGATAATTTGACAACAAAAATTTTGTAACTCAATCCCATTTTATCAGCAACTTAGGAACCAAAGTGGGTTCTTCTTTAATTTGGTTCATTATCCAGATATCTTCTAAGCTGACAGCTGAAAATGGTTTATTTAAAACATTTTGAAATTTTTTGACTACTACCCAGTAATCCAGTCGTAGTAGTACAAACTCATTAAAAAGATAACCTAATTAGAAAATACCTAATAATTGTAAGATGTTCCAAAGATTGCCTTTCAAATTGCATAATTTGTTGTAATCCATTGACAATGACTGCACTGGTAAATATTGTCTTTGAATCAACCAAACGTTTCCGTCCACGCCATCAAAGGTTTTAGTGGTCAAGCTGCAATATTTGACAAAACTCAAGTTTTTTGTAATAATTAGTACCTAACATAGTAGTATATATTGCCCAATTAAAACATATTACTACTACCAGAATTTCTGAAATGTATGTAATGTGAGCAATTATCGGTTTCCAAAACTGTTCTTTGATGTTTTTCTGCTTAGTAATGGTCTTTTGTTATTGTAATCAAAATTTGCTTAAGTGACCAGATAATTTGTTTAAAGTTTGCGTGTATTCAGACTACTTTCAATGATTTAGTAGTCTAGTGTCATCTATTTTGGCATGAATTTAAATTACTCAGTTGTTGGGTTGTGAACTGCTCAAAAAATGTCCAACAACATACATGTTTAACTCTAAGTAGCCGATATTTTGTAATACAATAGATTACGTGTATTGGTAGTACATTGTTGCGCTATCTCCACAAATAGGCACAAATCCCGTTTTTTGGAATAGCGAGTCAATTTTTGATGTTGCGCCAAAAATGGGCAAAAATTACGTTTGATGATAGAGAATGAATTATTTTATAAGTCAGAAAATTATCTGTCCTGGGCATGACGTTAAACTGCCCTGTGGTTGAATTAGAAAAAAATAGAAAAAAATTGCTAAAAGGAACAAATTAGAGTAAACAAATCTTGATTCTTAAAATGCTATTAAGAACCAAGCAAAAAATACTAACCTTCAAGCACCAGTTTAGTAAAACAAATACAAAAATGCTATGTCTATTAAATTAAAGCCACACGTTAATCAAAATTGCATATCACTAATGATTCATTCAGAAAACACAACAGAAATTGTCTGAAACTGCAGTGAGTAAGAGCTACAAATACGAATGACTAAAACTATTTAGTAAAGTGTAGGCAAAATTCTGTCCAACTAAAGAATTTTTATTAAGAGAAACCTAACTTTACTCAGTACAGCAATTGTTGTTTGTTGTACTTCAAACAAAATAATAGATTGCAGAAGAAGTTTTTTGCTTGATAAAAATGTTTAATAAAAATTGACGTTTGTTTTCGAATTGTGGAGTTTTTAAGTCAGGTTTCCTTAAATTACAAATTGTAAACAAGTTCTAGAAATAAGCATTCCTTGTTTCTAGTTGGTAGTTTAATGGAAATCAGGCTGTACTTAACGGATAACCAATTCACGTCAGAGCTCGTACAAGATACAATAAAAACTCTCAAAAAAGCGGATGCAAACAAAAAACAAAAATCTACCAGATTACATCTAAAAAATGTATTAGATCAAACAACAGCAGAGAAATCTTCGGTAGGATTAATGGAAGTTGGCATGGATTGTTTAAATGGTACAAACAGTCAATGCTAACCTCTGTTGATTCTACCTAGAAAACCCATCAAAAGAAGAGGAAGTGATACAAAACAATAACTCAGAAGACATACCAGAAATTGATATCGCGGAAATTTTGAAAGCACTCAAAACATAACAAAATAATAGCCAAAATGCTAATACTATGTAGAATAGCACTACTAAACTTGGTCAAAATACACACGCCAGGTAAGAAAATGCAAAAAAAGGAGTAAACTTAGACGACAAACACCTTACCCATCTGCAATTTCTAACAACAAAGTCTTGATCAGCTCAGACCTTAAAGAGCTAGTTAGAAAAAATGCCCAAACAATTAAATGTAGGTCTCAAAATGAACATAAAAATACCAAAACCATGACCATTGCTCTAAAACAATAACAATAAAGTTAACAAATATACGAATTTTGGGCACCAAATAACTAGAAAAAGAAAATCAAGAAGCAAAAGTTACTAAAAGAATAACACAAAACTGGACAACATTTAGCAAACTGAAACACATACTTAAAGACACAGACACTGCAATCTGGTTTAAACAAAAAGTTTTCAATTAGTCACAACATACAAGCTAGAGATAACATGGGCGGTAAAAAATACAAACAAACTAAGAACCGCGAAAACTAAGAGGCAAATGGAGATAACAGAGATGAAGGTACTCTGCAGAATAGCCGGCAAAACAATGTGGGACAGACCATGTCAACACCTGGGTACTAGACAGAAAGAATGACTAGAACAACCATATAGGAAGAATGACTGAAACCAGACTGGTAAGAGTGGCACGAAATAAATCACGAACAACTAGACGCCCAAGAAAAAGATGGAGCGACAATCTTACTCCCCCCAACTAAGGCAATATGACAAAGAAAAACAAGCCAATAGCTTATCATAAAGAAAGAAGAAGATGAAGAAACTGAGAACCTGCCAGAGAGCACTAAAACGAGGACTAAAAACTTGAAAATAAATGGCAGAGTTAGTAAGGCAGATAGCCAAGAAAGATTCCAAAATATAGACTAACAGAATAACATACTGGAGACCAAAAACCATCAAAAGAGGATACGGCGGACAACAAAAGAAATAGGTTAACATAATCAAAAGATTGCAGGAAACAAAAACGCACCCAATAGCAGAAAATAAATAGTTATAAAAGAATTTAAAAAAGTCTACGTCTAGCAGTGGACTACTACAGACTGAGGAAAGAGAAAAAGTGTTTTCATAGACCTTCATCCATTATTCAAAGTACATGACTAGAGTAAAAATATTTAAAAAAATATTATGCCAAAATCAAAAATGCTGCAAATGTTTTCTAACCAAAGTTTGTATTTATTGTCTTGAAAATTTTGTAATCTTATAACCAACAAATAAAATATTTTTTCTTGAAATTAAATTCCAAATAGATTCTTCACAGATTTATTAAGTATAAGTAATGATTTTATTTGTTGGTATTATAGAATAAAATTGCCATAAAAACTGTAAATCTTTAACAATTCACTCAACTTGAATCCTAACTTTAACAATAATGTGCCAACAAAATACTGTTAACTATATTATCAAACAATTTTCTTTATTTAACTTTGTAAACTAATTAATATTTTTTTGTTGCAGAAACCGGTGAAGCCCTATTTGAAGACATCCAAGGCCAATGGACCAACAACCGACGCAGTTCTTTATACAAGAATATGTCACTACTGTGCTGCGTACGTCGACCAAATTATGTTTAAATCATTACACCAAAGTCTCCATCACATAATCACAAAAAGAATCAAAAGGCACAAAAAACTGTATGTAAGTTTTTCAAGACCAATTAGGTCATATATGTAATTGTTTAGATATAATTTTACTACTCAATATAATCAAAAGTATTATTCAACCAAATTACAAAGACCAATATTAACCATATAACGTAGATAAACTTTCTTTTTTCCAATGTAGATTGAATTTTACCTAATTCAATAAGTTGTATCATCAATCAAGAAAAAAACAATTAAGTATTTTTAAAGTACAAACAAAATATTATAATTGCAAATAAGTGTCTATTTAATCTTTCTTAAATCATATTAAAATTGTTGTCTAAAATAATATTAAATGTTCACATTATTGATACTAATTTACCATTTAATAAATATCATTTTAACACTAATTGATCAAATTATACAACTAATTCTAAATGTTCTTGATATTATTATTTAATACTGTAAATAATAGCACAACAAAGTATTTTATAGTTATTGATGTTTAATATATAAACTTTAAAATGAATAAAAATAAATATCGTGTTTTAGCTCATTTCTTTGCTATAATAGTACGTGTTATATTTTTCCTAGATCAGATAATTGAATTCTTGTATTATTGTGCATTATATATAATCTTTTATTGGCTCAATTAGTGCTAGAACTAAATGATAGCTCCAATTATGATTAAAAAACAAGTTTTGATACGGGTATAAATTTTTTTAACTAAACTCTTTTCCAAATAGTGCATTTTACTATATTAACCTGTTTAAAAGGCACTATTTAAGGATAACATTTTGTTATGTATAGTAAAAGATTTTAATGATAAAGTGGCCTAAGAACCAAATTTATATAAATGTAACCTAATTATTTATATAAGCTAATATTATAACGTTAGTTTTATATCTAAAACTTGAATTGCAAGTGTCCCCCCCATTGTAAAGTTTTGTGTATTAAGTTGATTGAACCTGGGCACCAAAGTCTAAAAAAAATCAACCGCTACAAGATATAATCTTCAATGTGTTTTTTAAATTAAAAAAAAATATTTACATTAAAAAAAAATCTTACCATAACTAAAACAAATTGCAAATAAATGCATTGAGGTGCCAATCCTAGTACCAAACCTTCGCTCTAAAGCTTTGATCCTAGAAGTATATAAATACAAGGATTGCAGCAATGAGCAAGCGTATCAAACTAGAATCAAAGCTTCAGCTATAGTCGGAGCGAGTAGTACATAGTTTTACATCTTCAACAAAAATTAAAAACTATTTTTTTAACAAATTTTTTGCTATTAAAACAATTTAACTATTAAATTAAAATTTTGTGTATTAAAGTGGTTGAGCCTATGGCCCAAAGTCCAAGAAGAATCAACCGCTACAAAATTATTTAAATAAAATATTGACAGTATTTTGCCTCAAAATGCCCAACTTTAATTCATTTTTTTTTAAATCAAAAACACTATTACTATAACTAACACAAGTTTTAAATAGATGCAGTGAGTCCATTAGTTTCACCTTTTCAATAAAAACTTCATTTTTCTATTATATTACAAACCACAAAGTGTAAATTTAATATTCAATAGCCAGATTTTCTGAATAAAAAAATTGTCCAAAATGTTTTACTTTTAAAACCATAATTTAAACAAACTCACCATATCTTTAACAAAAATTAAAAACCATTTATCTAATCAGATAATTAATAGCCAAATTATATAAATTTTGAAAAACATTTAAGTCAAGGTTAATGCCCAAAATTGCATATTTAAATAACATTTTTGATATGAAAACAAATTAACTGATAATTTGGTTGAGCCTGGGGCCCAAAGTTTAAGAAGTTTTAACCGCCAAAACATATATTCTACAACACTAAATTAAAATTAGAAAATAGAACATTATTTTGCCAAAAAATGCCCAACTTTAATACATTTTTTTAAATCAAAAACACTGTAACTAACACAAGTTACAAATAAATGCAGTGAAGTGCCATTAGTTTTATCTTTTCAACAAAAAACCATTTTTAAACCAACTTCTTAAATTTTAAAAAACAATTTTGATAAAGTTTAATATCCGGAATGATTACATTTTTTAATATTAAAACAGTTAAAGTTTTGCGTGTTACAATGGTTGAGCCTGGGGATTAAAATCCACAAAGACTCAACCGCTACAACATATATTTTACAAAAAATACAATATTTACATTATTTTACTTAAAAAATGGTTTCGGGTATTAAGTGGTTGAGCCTCGGAACCAAAATCTAAAAACACGCAACTGCGGTAACATACACTTACATCAATTTTTTTATAAATTTAATTAGTAACACAATTTTTAGAACTATTCTACAACACTAAACAATAAAATGTTCATACTATTTTGCCTAAAAATGCCCAACTTTGCTTTTTTTAAATCAATAGTCTCACACATCTTCAACAAAAATTAAAAACTATTTTTCAAGCCACAAAATGTAGAAGAAATTTAGTTTTATACTCGGAATTATACAATTAAAAACATTTTTGGCTATTAAAGCAATTTAGTGATAATATAAAGTTTTGTGTATTGAGCCTGGGAACTAATGTTCAAACAAACTTTTAAATCATTTTTAAATCAAAAATAGTACCACAACTAAGACAAATTGCAATTAAATGCAGTAAAATGCCATTAGTGTCACATATTCAACAAGAATTATAAACGTGTTGAGGTAGTTGAGCCTGGGAACTTTAAGTTTATGAAGACTTAACTGCTATAATATATAGTTTACAAAATTAAAAAAAAAAGCAAAATTTATATTATTTATTTAAAATAATCAAAAATATAAAATATAAATAAATGTAGTGAGGTGCCACATCTTTGACAAAAATTAAAAACCATTTTTTTGAATTTTATCACAAACCACAAAGTGTAAAACCTATATTCAAAATCCAAATTTTTTAAATTTAAAACAATTCAGTTAAGGTTTTATGCCTAAAACAACACTTTTAAAAAGATGTTTTTTGGCATCAAAACTATTTAATTAACAATTTTTTTTGTGTTGAGGTGGTTGAGCTTGGAGATCAAAATCCACAAAAACTCAACCACTACAACAAAAACTCTACAATACTTATTTAAAAGAAAAAATGCAATATATTCATTATTTTGCCTAAAAAACCTATTTTTAATGCAAAAATTGTCTTACTAAAATATTGAGCTACCGGTAATCTCACGTCTTCAGTTATAATCCTTTTTTTCTAACTACTACAATCTAGGGTAAAAAATCTATTAAAACAATTTAACTGATATATTGAAATTTTGTGTATTGAGGTGGTTGAGCCTGGGAACCAAAACCAAAAAGACTCAACCGCGACAATATATTTTGTTATACATTAAATTTTTATTAATTAATTTAAAAATTACTTACTGGGCTTTGTTTAATCATGCTGAATAGTTTGAAATATGAGCAAAAGTTGTTCATATTTACCTCAAATAAGTAAACAACCTGATGATTAAATGAGCCGCCAAATTGATAACTATTGGCTAGTTGTTTTAAAATTTATATTTTATATAATAATGTGGCAGTGGCTCGTTTTTTTAATAGTAATACAACTATTGCTTAATCCGGATTTGGTTGCTAAACAAAATTTACGCAGTTAATCGCGCGTGAGATTTTCTTTCACACAGTAAAAATTGTTTTTTATTATTTCTTTTTTCACTTGAACAATGTATAACGCTTTGTTTAAAATAAATTTAAAAAAAAAAATTAAATTTTTATTTAAATAATTAATTTTTATATAATATTATTAAAATTTTATTGAACACCCAATATTTAGATTTGAGTTTAGAAGTCATGGTAACAATATAAAATTCATAAATATCTGCAAAAGTAATTAATTATACGCTTTATTTCACATATGCGCATAAACAAAATTTCAGACGTGGTTAGTCGCTTGATGAGAGAAAGTTTCAAATTTGACGCGTACTATTAAAAAACTAATTATCAACAAAAGCCTTACGTAAATATCATTAAATAACTTTTTTGTAAAAAAAAATATTAAAAAAATTAGCATCATTTATGTTAGTCCATAACTGCAAATATCAAAAAAGTAAACCTATTCTTTTAAGTGAACATATAAAATATATAAAAATCGTTAGCAATTAAAGCTTTTAAATAGTTAGAATAAACGTGTTAATAGTAAAATCTAAAATGAATCATTAATTTAAACAAGAAAGTTGAAAGTAAGAAGCATAAATTTTAATGCAATATTAAAATTTAAAAAAAAAAAAAAAATTTGGAAATTATTATTAAAGTTTTGTTTTTTACTTTAACGTTGGTTTTTTCATTTTAGCAGTTATAAGCTGGAATTTGTTAATCCAAAAAAGGATATTTACATTATTTTAAAATTTAATTATTTAAATCTGCCCATAACTCATTTTTTATATTTAACAACAAAAAAATAAATTTTGAAAATAGATTCAAAGTTTATTAGTTTAAATTTGTTTAATGTTGCTTTAAAAAAATTATTTTTAAATCTTATTACTTATTAATATTTACTTTGTTTAAATTGCTAGGCCGGATTGTTTATTCTGGCCAAATTAAGTGTACTATAAAACCGCTTTTTAAATATTTACACGCAGTTTTTTCAGTTTTACGTGTTTTGTTAACAATTTTAGCTAAATTGTTTTAAAAACATAAAACATTTTTTTGGTTAAAATACAATTAACGTTTTTTTGCCAATTGTTTCCTACCGACTGCGCCAAAAATGTATCTCAATATTTAGTCTGTTACTGCGGTTTCAAATATTGTTTTATAGACCAAAAAACCTAAAAACTGTTTTTTAGTTACGCCATTAATAAATTATTATAATTGTATAAGTTGTATATCAAATCGACTACGCCATTTAGTCTTAATAAGACGGAAAAATATTTTTTTAATAAAAGTTTTGATTTAAAAACAAACTATAGATACAATTAACAACTTTTTTTACAAATATATTCTACCGACTGCGCCATATTTTGTATCTATTACTGCGGTTTTAAACATTATTTTATAAATTAAAAAAAAAAAATAGAAACTGTTTTCCGTCTGCGCTATTATTATAATTTATTTTTTTTTTCAAAAAGAATGAAAAAAATAGGAGAGAGAAAAAGAACAAAAGAACTAGAAAAAACGGCATAATATAGGCAAAATTGGAAAAGATAGCTCAATAACAAGTACCAGACGTCCCAAGAGGTAAAAAAGGATAGCAAAAAAAAACATTTTTAAAGAGATAGACAGCTCAATTCTGAAATTAATCCAAGGGTTACAACTGAGCTTTTCTTCTACCAATTGCGCCTTAGTTTGTTTTACCTTTACATATCAGATACCACATTCAGTGGTTTTTAAATGGGAACAAAAGAAATAAGGAGATAGTTTGGTAGATTCATGCCAAACAGAAATCCAGGAGAAAAAAACCAGAAAGCTAAAAGCAACAGTTGCAAAAAGCAATTTGTTATACATGGGGAGAAGTCAAGTCAAAAGATCAGCAGGGTTTACAGAACGGTGTCACAGGAAGCAGTAGAGGTAATTACGGTAACACCTCCCGCGGATATGATAGTAAAAGAACGGATAAAAATAAAAACTAATAAAAAAAAAACCTGTAAAAAGGAAGGAAAGTTAAGAGCAAGAGAGCACTACATGATTGTTGTTTTATCCACTTTGCTTTCCAGTATATTTTTTGGTTTTTTTATATCTTCATCCTACGCTTTGCATTCTACTAGAGTTTGTTCTGCATTATCGTGTGTTTCTTCCTGACATCTTTCGTCTTCGTTGTATAATAGGTCGTCTCAAGCCTGATCTTAACCCAACTCTTGTGCTTTTATTCTACCGATTGGGCTTTAGTTTGTTTTACCTTCACACATCAGTCACCATAATCAGTGATTTTTAAAGTTGTATAATGTAATTGTATATTATACCGACTGCGCCATTTAAGATAAGATTAATCTTAATACAAATAAAAAAATAATTTTTTTTGGCTTCAAATACAATTGCAACATAAAAACTTATAATAACATGCTTGGTTGAACCTGGGAACCAAAGTAAAAAAAAATTCAAACAAACATTTACTTAAAATTATTTTTTATCAATTAAATATTATATAAATGTCAAAATCAAAATAATAATACTCAAATTTAAAAATCAAAATAGTATTTCCATAATCCAATTTTTTGTTTTAATAAAACAACTGTTTTTTTAATCAAACACTGAGAGACACCAAAACTAGAAATAGATCACACTCATCAAAAGCAAAAATAGGGCGTGAATTGTAAACTGAGATAAATTGCGGTGGTTGAGCCTGGGGACCAAAATCTAAAAAAAATCAACTGTTACAATATTTACTTAAACTATAAATAAATTCATAAAATATATAAAATATAAATCCAAAAAGATTCAATCACCAATTTGAGTTCCAGTCTCAACCGCCACAATCCCTTTTTATTAAAATTTTGTTAATAGTTTACAAGAAATTTAACTTAGGTTTCAATAACATTAATTAAAAATTATTTAAATTATATTTTCAAGATTCTGCCAAACAAATATTTATTTCAATCAATGTTGAGGATAAATTTATATTTATACCAAAAACTAACAAATTTTGATATAAATATTTAATTTTTTTATTAAAATATTATTTTAACGATTTCTCAGATAAAACTGTAGATAAAGATCTACAATTAGTGATAAATTTTATGAGCTGCTGCTAGATGAAACAAGTACAAAACATGTTTAATATTGCTGCTTGTTATTAATTTGCATATAATTTGGTTTTTAGTCCAATAAGAACAACAAATTAATTGTGATTTTTTTGCGTAATTTGGAATAATTATTTCAAAATAGAATACAGTCTATTAGTTAAATTTTGATAAAAACAACAGAAAATAAATAATTTAACTTGAACTTGAACAAATCTTTAATGTTGTACGACGGCTTTTAGCAATATTAAACATAAATTAGAATATAAGTATAAAAAGCTCCTAAAAATGATTTAAAATATTTATATTTTTGATGACTGGCTTTCTTTCAAAATTTGCCAATTAACAGTATGAAGCAACTCTTTCATTCTTGTGGTTGCTTCAATTAATTTTTAAGTTTTATTAATTAGTACCCATAATAGATTAATAGGGGGTGGGCGGGCGGGGCTGATGTAATCATCAACAATTAATCAAATTTTATAATTTTTATCTAAACTCTTATTATTATTCTGAATGAGTAGTTAGGTTTAGTTAAAAAAATTTAATTTGATTAAATGTTAATGGTTTTATTGGTATCTTATTAATCTATTAGGGGATACAGGGCTAAAAAGGGTTTAACTTAAGGGGTGGGCGGGAGGGAATATTATGAGCCGGTGACAATATAAGTTTATTTAATAGAATCAATGAAAATTAATTTATCGATTTTAATTAATTGATAACATATAACGTCATCGACTATAGACATCAAAAACCACACAAATGACAGTATGGCAATAAGGTTTTGTTAAATATCATCACAAAAATAGACCATAACATACGCATCAATTGACAATTATTACAGTGACACGGTCACATCTTTATAGTTATAAAATTATGGGATCACTTTATAAATTGTAATTGGTTGTAGAAAATTGTTATTATTTACATAGATCCCTATCAAAGATCGTGGTTTATTTTATTGACAAACCTTCATCAATCATCGCGCTTAACTGTAATATAAAGCTCATCAACTAACAAATGAAGTTTGTTAAATATCATTGACTGACAACAAAATATGTAAAAGAATTTTAACTGAATTTAGATTTTGACTGAACGTTCAATAGTGACTGACAACTTCTGCAACAACCAAACCCAATAATATTTCAACTAACGTTGTTCAATATTATAAATGACAAGAAAAAAGATATAAATTTGACTGATAACTAATTAATAACATTCAATAACTAAATAAGTATATTGTTGACGTTTCTTGTACTTTGTGACAAAAATTAATGGACAAAACCGATATTAAATTTTAATGATAATGGTTATATGCTTAAAAAACTACAATTGATAAGTGACGTTAGTTAAAATGTTTGCACCACCAATGGAAAATAACGTTAACGTCAATGCGTAGGTGTGGTTTATCAAACAAAGTGGCATTTGTCAAATACTAATTTTGATCAAATCTTGTTTATCTGACATCAATAATAACTGATTTTGATTAAATAATACTGCCGTTTGTTTATCATTGCTTATAACCATAGTTCATTAAATTAGAAACAAATGATATTTCTCAAACACCATTTATGTTCCCAAAATTCCTCCAAAGTATAGTTTCAACGTTTAATTTGTTTGTTTCTTTAAATATCGACCGCAATTTGACCACAAACCAAATTGTATAAAACCTATAGAAGATATTATCAATTCATTTCATACTAGAGCGTAGAAAAGAGCAAATTTCATTGCACTCTTTTTCCAGAAAAAATAATGTGAAGTAAATTACGCTCTAAATAGAGACAATATTATTATTTAAAAATTACACCTCATTCATTTTAAACAAAATAATAATATTGTTTCCAAGACTTAGCTTATCATAGTAGAACTTTTTCTGTCCCATTTCTTTTCTGTGGGAAAGAAAAAAAGAACTAAAACCCGGCTCAGTTGGGTGAAAAGTCTAACTCAAATCTCGGCGCATAATTTGTTGCAGGTTCGAGCCCCTAATCCGGTTTAAAAATTTCAAAAAATTATGGCCCCTATTAATTCAAGACATAAGTTTGATACATGATTACAATTAACCATAACTACATTTAATATGAGAGTGTGGGTGGACCAGATACTAGACCTCATCAGTATTTAGAACGCCTCTATTCTTTCAATTAACGGGTGTAATAGTATATATTTGTTTTCAAGTACATATTCAAAAGCAGCTTGTGAGGTAGTATCACAAACGTTCAGAAAATTCTTTCAAAGTATAGTTTGTTCGTTTATTTATATATCAACCGCAATTCGACCACAAACCAAATTGTATAAAGCCTATTAAAGATATTATCAATTCGTTTTATTTCATAATAGAGCGTAGAAAAAAAGACTTTTTTTTCAATTGGACTATTTTTCTGTCCCATTTCTTTTCTGTGGGAAAGATAAAGAAAATTAAAACCAGAAAAATGGCTCAATTGGGTGAAGAGCCTAATTTAACTCTCGGCGCATAATTTGTTGCAGGTTCAAGTCTCAGCTACGGTAAAAAAATTTCAAAAAATTATTAATTCAGGACATAAGTTTGATTTAACCATAACTACATTATCACAATTAACAGGTGCGATAGTATATATTTCTTTTCAGATACATATTCAAAGTCAGCATGAGAGGTAGTATCACAAACGTAAGCTTTAAAATATCGACCCTTGAACCGGAAAAAAAAAATCAAAAATGCATATTTTTTTTGTTAATAATCCGACTGCCAATTAAAAATTGATTTACTTATTTTAGAACAAGTTAAAGTATTTTGATTACACCAACAAAGTTTAAGTAAGCCTATAAATTGATGTTGTCAACCATATATGTTATTTTATTAAAATAGCACCTCCTTCTAGTTCAAATTAGTTAATCCAAAAATAAATTATTAATATAATTTATCATTAAATAACAATAACAATAACACTGTCATTTTTATAATAAATAAACTGAGGCATAAATTGGTATATTAAGGTTAGGTTAAGTTAGGTTAGGTTAGGTTAGGTTAGGTTTATTAATATAATTAATCATTAAATAACAATAACACTGTCATTTTTATATTAAATAAACTGAGGCATAAATTGGTATATTTAGGTTAGGTTAAGTTAGGTTAGTAAAAAAAATATATTTTTATACTGTGGCAACAATTCGATCAAATATTCCTTAAAATTATTTTAATCTAAAACATTTTTTTTGGCTTTCAAGCTGTCTTTAACGCAAAAATTTATAGACAATTAAAAATGTAAGTAAACAAAAAAAAATAGCTAAAACTTGTTTTGTTTAAAAAATTCAATTAAATCAATTCCAAAAACATAATGTATTACAACATTTGCTCTTCTTGGTTAATTTGGACTGTTAAATTAACCAACAATTTTAAGAGAATATTTTCATTCCGAATTAATGCCACCATAGAATAAGGCTTTTAAAATTTTAAGAATATATGTTAGAGTATAATAATTGTATAATGTTAATTAATATATAATCAAAAGTAAATTTTATAATAGTCAAAAGGATGAATACAACTCTTCAATTTTAATAATAATGCCCTCCTTGTGAATTAGTAATGGATATAGGAATCCAATATTACTAATTCTTTACCTTATTATGACACAAATATTTGAAAACTAAACTTAGTTTTCAAAGTATTTTTCTCCCATAAGAATTAATTTTTTTAAATTAATTCTTACATGCCCTCCTTGTGAATTAGTAATGGATACAGGAATCCAATATTGCTAATTCTTCCCTATTATGACATAAATATTTGAGAATTAATAATCACTTTTCTACATTAATTCTTAAATATTTCACTATATGAGAAATAATTCAACATTAATTCTCATAATAACGCCCATCTACCTCCTATTATTTATTATTAACCAAATATAATTTTTAAATTTTTTTAATGATCCTTATCATATGTGAATTCTACTTTAACATAATAGTTCCCATGCTCAACCGCCCAATATTTCTAATTCTTTGCAACTAAATTGGCAACTTCTTCATGCAATGATTTCTAAAATTAGCATTTATTAAATTCAAAATTCTTTAGTCTAGATGAGGGCTCAGTAGGCTCTAGAATTATGTCAAGTTTAAATTTTTTTTAATAAAATTTACGCTTTTTTTATTAATTTCCTTGATGTAATTGATATATTAGAATAATTAATTTTTAATTAAATTTAAAAACACATATGATAAGAAACATTAAAAATAAAGAAAGAAATTTTAAAGTAGTTACTGAAACTCAATTAACAAACAATAAACTGCCATCGTTCTGAGAAAAACATCAAGAACAAACAAAATTAAATATTCTAAAGCATCATGGAGATGGGATGGTCATTTCGAAAATTACAATTATAATATACTTATTTTAAATGTTTTCATGTACATCACAACATTTTTGAGGTAATAATAAGCTCAAGAAATAAATTCTATTGGGGTTTTTGTAATAAGCGTAAAAAACAATCCAAGCTCAATCGCCCCAATATTTTTATTTCTAATTACTGGAGCTTATTTTAATAGTTAGATTTAATTTATTTTATAGCCAAAATGTATATAGCTAATAATAATAAGTAATTATGCATACGTCAAACCTAATTTAAGTAATTTAAAATTTTATCAATTACAAACAAAAATCAATTAATTTACAATAAAAACACAAGTAAAAAGAAACATAGAGAGAAAGTGCATATAACTAAATAACTAAAACTTAAACAACGAATAACTAATTCTAAATTATTTTAAAGCATCATCGAAATTAGACAATAATTTTTTGGATTTATAATTATTGTATATTTTTAAGTACATTGCAAAATTAAAATTATTTTTCTGCGATTCTTTCGGGATTTATTAATAACAAAATTTGTTAATAATTTAAAATAATGCCATCTTCAATAGTGTAACCCAAACATAATCGTCCCGACACTTGTCTTGCTAATAATTCAAAATAATATCATCTTAAAAATTGTACCCCAAGCTTAATCGCCCCGATACCTTTAATTTTTGTTTCTAATCATTTCAGCTTATTTTTGGAGTTTAAATTACTTCATTCAATATTTTATAAAATGGATTAATTTTTTCAAGACTATTTTTGACTAGTTTTGAATTCTATTGTATGATAACAAAAAACCATTAATTAAAAACTACAAAATTTAATGTATTTTTAGTTCTCAGAATTAATTTAAACTTAACTTAAGCAATATGTTATAAATCCAAAATATAAATAAAAAATTAAAACATAATAAGTAAACAATAAACTGCCATTGTTCTAAATAAGAACTAACAAAACCAAATATTCTAAAGCATCATCGTTTCGAAAATTAAAATTTTAATTTAATAATTGTATAGGTGTTCCAACATGTAAATAATTTTAACATAAGATTAGTTTTAGAAACAATGCTTATCAATTGCTGTTTTATTATTTGCTAACCTATTTTTTAATTAATATATGTCATGTATACCTCTTGTAGTAAATTAATTTTACTTTACACATGATAACATAATATGGCTTATAAGATAACATCAATATTAAAGGCTACTTTTAACATATTAGCATAGATATATAATTAGATTAAAAAAGAAAAAAAAAATGAATTTGCTATAAATATAGTGCCAAAATTTGCTTAGCTTAGATCGTGCGCAATAGATAGCAAATACATTTTGCTCCTTTTAATATGTCTTTTAACATTGCAATTTAACTTTTATTTGCAATAAATCAACAGGTTAATTTTATTTTTGAATAATTTGACTAAAATATTAAATGTTCTCGTAAAATTACATTTCACTTTGAATACATATTTATGTCTATCATAAAATTAAACAAAATGTTCCTTTAATATTACATTTATATGCCTAAAAAATTACTAACTGTGGCAGTCAAAAAATTATATTAATTTGCTACGAATACAGGACCAAAATTTGCCGAGTATAGATTGCACACGACAGAGATCTTAATGTGCTGCGTTTAATATATATTTCAACTTTGCAATTTGATTTTAATTTGCAATAAACATTTATAAACCTAATTAAAGTATAATTTGTGACAGCCAAAAGATTATATTAATTTGCTGTGAAAACAGTGCCAAAATTTGCTTAGCTTAAATCGTTTGCAATAGATAGCTTATTTAAGTACAAATACATTTCAATAAATATTTCAAACTAGCAATTTGATTTTTACTTGCAGTAAATTAACTTAATTATTTTCAATAATTTAATAAAAATTAATTTTAAATGTTCTGTAAAATTACATTTATCACCCTTGGTACACATTTATGTCTATTTGTTTCTTTAACATTACATTTATATACCTAATTAAAGTATAATTTGTGGTAGCCGGAAAATTATAATATTTTTTATGAATATAGTGCCAAAATTTGCCGAAAATAAATCGTGCACCTTACTACAAATAAACGTAACTCTTTTTAGTTAATTCTATCATTTTATTTTATTTTATTAAAATTTAAGTTCTTCCAATAAGATGAAAAAAAAAATTAAAATATAAACTTAAAATTAACAATTCTCACAAGCTGCTACAATGTAATAGAAGTATTTTTTGCTAAACAGCAATACAGGAATTATCCTAACGATTTACGTGTATTCAATCAAGCAATATTGTCTGCTACACGTAACTAATTTAATGGTTAAGTATATTTTAGCAAAAATATTGATCAAGTAAATTTGCTAGTATACTTTCCAAAATAACCACCACCTTCATCAATGCGCAGTTACGTATGTTGCGTGCCAATAAAATAGTCGTAGTTTATAGAAATGTAATGGTGTAAACTACTAGATAAACAAATTTATAGCATCTCACAATTATGCATCCAATTAAAGCAACAAAAATACCCGTTAGATACAATTAGTGTTAATAACGCAACAACAAAAATCTGAAACCATTCTGAAAAAAATTATAACATATCACCACAAACTAAAATAAGATAATTACGATATTTCTAGATTTTCAAAAAATAGTTAACTCAATATCATATAACCTTAAATACTTACCCAAGTCTTGTTCCTAGCGGAAAATAATGTTTACTGATCGTATACCAAAAACAGTCTTTTTATCAACTATATTCATGCAAAATATTTAGAAAATAACATTGAAAAATTTCCGTAAAAAATCAACAAATTTTGTTATACACAATTCGATGTACAAGACTAAATAAGCAAATAGTTTGTGGTTTAGTTAGCTTTAATGTGCCCAACTAGCAATTACCAAAAATAAGTTTATTAAAGTAACTGGCATCAAATATAACGTCTCAGATAGTTAAGCTTTATAACCTTCAACAACTAAAAAAATCCAAAACAATATACAATGTTTTAGCTTTTAAACAAATAAATTCAGAGCAGGTTGTCTAAATTCCGCAATTCAGTAACATTATAATTTCAAAAATAGTACTTATTGATTTAAAAACTATCAAAAGCAGTTATAAAACTATCTTAAACACCACGGTACAGAATTGGCAGATACTATCAAACTTTACAATTGGCTAAACCAAAAATATTTACTGCCATAATAAAATAAAACATTTTCTTGCCTCCAGCTGGATCCAACTAGCAAAGGCTAAACTAATATTGTTCAACTCTACGTCCATCTATCATTAGAGCTCTAATAAAACGGAGAAATCGTTACTCTAACCCATTGTGCCGTCAGGGTGTTTAGGAAGAATAAGGCCGTTAAAAAACATAAAAAGACAAAAAAAATTTGGCCGTAATGCATTCTTCCATTATTACTCGTCACTTTATCTAAGGTTTGGAAATGTCATTTAATACTAAATAATGTATTATTGGTCCATTTGGCAACCCTAATTTCTGGAAAATATAAGTTTCTAAAGTTACACGGACCGCCAACAAAACATACTTTAATGTAAAAAAATAGTAATTACTAGTAAAAACTATTAATTTGTGTTACGTTTGAAACAATCTACCTTTACAATAGCAAAAGTAAAATAAATACCCTAATTCCATACATCATAACAGAACAACAAAGATGATAAAAATTTATTAAAAAAAATGAAATGAAATAAGAAACTGTACAATTAATAAAAAAACACCAATAATTTACAATACTTAGAAGGAGACTTGTATGAGCCATCTAGGCATTTAACATTACAATAATCAGTAAACATTGCCAGGAAACACGTACGTGCTATCTAAACAAGCAATGCTTAATGATAAGAGGATTGTAAAGGTTGAATTTTAAAAGGAGACTCAAACAAGCCATCTAAGCATTTAACATTAAACGGTTCTTTCAAACATTTCTAGAAAACACATGTGTGCTATCTAAGCAAGAAATGATTGAGAGTAGGGTATTGGTAGGGAAGTTTTGGTTTGCACAGCAGGGCTCACTGGTTTTATGCTTCTATACCACACATGTATGTGTCCGAGGTTTGTTGAAATCTGAGCGGTTAGGTTAAGCTAGGTTAGGTTTTATGCTTCTATACCACACAGGTACGTGTCCAAAGTTAGGTTTCCGGCCAGGAACGCTTGGGGTGAGAGCGTCTTTGCTGTGAGTAGCAATTGGGACGGCGTTAGCAACGCTGTAGGCAATGCCTCTTGGGTATGGCATCCCATTGTATGAGTGGAACGGATGGGGTCGGTGTATCTCCAATCTTCATAGTTTCTGGTTCACTTGCTATAGTCAATTTCTTCGTCTGTCTCGTTTGATTTCTCCTCAATGGTCACGGTATGTTGACTTTGGCTGTAAGATCAATTTGGTTAGCAAAGTTAAAGTTACTTATACTCGCATATAGTCGTGCGTAGATTGCGTCACTGGTTGGTAGCAAGTATTGGCCTACGTTCCCGATGAGAATTGGTAATGTTTGTCATCACCATGCAGTCATAAAACCAATCCATCCGGCGGCAGATCTTACTTGTTATATTTGGCAAAAGAAACTCTCGGAGAGAGGTAGGCGCGGCGTCTGAGGTTTGTGGTTTATGTTCCACATAGGCCTCTGCCAGGACTGCTTGTTTCTCCCGGTTGTTGTTCTTTTGAGATGTGGACGATTGTCACGTGGGCAAGTTTTGCGATGGTGACTTTGCATTTTGCAGGGCTGCTTTGGTTTGCAGTCTAGCTGTGGTTGACATAGTTCTTGACCCGTAGGTGTTTGCAAGAAGTGACGTCTGGGAGTTCGGCTAGGTTAGCAACCTCGCTCTCCGTAAAGGTGCTCCTTGGGGTCGGTTTGGTTGTGGATAGCATTCTTTAAACAACTAATTGTTTCCTTTACGTACGTCTTTACACAGAAGGCCTTTACTACAGACACGCTCACACAGAACGCTGTTCCTAAAAAAACCTAGGTGACGTTATTGGTTACACGACGTAAAGGAGCTTGAAGCTACCCATAGTAGCCATGCTGAATGATTTCCTGCAATGCCGTCGGGATAGAAGCAAGCCTCAGTGCAAGTTGTTGGTGTACCAAATTGAACCTAGAGGTTGTTGGATCGTCAATAGCAAGCCGGCGGCAAAAGGTGCGTCGAAAGCAGAATTCCTGCCTAGAGAGACGTTTGGTCTTTACCAAGAGTGAAGTTGAAGTAATGGTCGGACGGAATGCCGGTCGTCGGTCACTGGGCTTCGTCTGCGGGAGATCGATGTTGACGCTGCAAATAAAATCTGAATTAACAAAGATGTAGGAAACAACTTATTAATATAATTTATATAAGTTAATTGACAATGAGTTCCACCCCCCCAAAAAAAAAAAATCGACTATAAAAAAACATAAAACCTAAAATATCAAAAAATTGGGAACTGATTGTCCGTATTGTTTGTTACATTACGTTATTGTATATTTTGTTGTGAAAACAGCAAAATATCGCTCATAATTAACCATTCTAATTTGGTTATTTTTATTATTAAAAATGACAAAATGAGTTGTTGCTAAAAAATTGGCAAACAATTGCTTACAACTAACTCCTTGTGTCATTTGTCTATCTGCACGCCACAATGAATAAAATGCTCAAAAGTTTGCAAAAACTTACTTAAACTAAGACTTCGTATTATTTCTCACAATTTATAAAAATAAATTCATAACTTTTTTTTAGTTTTTTGTTCAACTTTGAATAGCAATTTTGTTATATTTGACAGTAGAAAATTGTGCAACAAATTATTTTGATTAAAATTAACCGTTAAATATATTTTTTTTTAATTTGATTAAAATCCAGTGGCAGCACATATATTTTATTCCTTAAAGTCATAAAAAGTTTTTTTTAGCTTTTTTTAATCAACTTTTGATCAAAATTTTGTTATATTTGACAGTAAAAAATTGCACAAAAAATTATTTTAAATCAAATTAACAGGTAAATAAATCCTTTTTAAAAATTAAAAAAAAATCAGTAGCGTCACGCACATTTTTTTTCGTTAAAATCATAAAGAGGTTTTTTTCGGATATTTTGTTAAACTTTTGTAACAATTTTGTTATATTTGAAAATGCACAACAAATTATTTTGATGAAATTAATAGAAAATGTTTTTTTTTTAATTTGAATAAATCCAGTAGCGTCACGCAATTTTTTTAAGTCATAAAAATCTTTTTTGGGGTTTTTTGTTCAACTTTTAGTAATAAATTTGCTATAATTGACATAATCTTTCAAAAAAATCCAGTGGCATAACATAATTTTTTTTCCGTAAAGTTTAAAAAAGTTTTTTTTTCAACTTTTTATGACAATTTATTTATATTTTACAATAGAAAATTTGCAGAACCAATTATTTTGATTAAAATAAACCGGAAAATATTTTTTTTTAATTTAAAAAAATCCAGTGCCGTCACACTATTATTTTCATTAAAAATCATGAATTTTTTGTTAATTTTTTTATAACAATTTCATTATATTTGACAGTAGAAAACTGCACAATAATATATTTTTCTTAAAAATAACCGATCCGAACTCTACCGCACCACCGCACTGGAGTGGAGGTAGGAGTGGGAGTAAGAGTGAGAGTGGGAGTGGGGATAAAAATACAGACAGACAGCCAAACAGCCAAACAGAAAGACAGACAGCCAAACAAACAGCTATCTGTCTGTCTGTCTGTCTGTTTGGCTGTTTGGCTGTCTGTCTGCATTTTTATCCCCACTCCATAGCGGTGGAGTTTGGATCGGCTAAAACACTCTACTTACTGACTAATAGATTTTAAGAAATAGAATTTTAAAAGACTTTTTTTCGCACTGGAGTGGGGGTAGAAGTGGGGGTAGAAATACAGACAGACAGACAGCCAAACAGCTAAACAAGCAGACATACAGCCAAATAGATAGCTTTCTGTTTGTCTGTCTGTTTGTCTGTTTGTTTGGCTGTTTAGCTGGCTGGCTGTATTCCTACCCCACCCCAGAGCGGTAGAGTACGGATCGGCTAAAACACTAAAAAGCTTTGAAAAAATACAGTTTAACTGAAGAGAATTGGTATACAAAGATTGGGATAATAAAATCTGATAGCAAGATTTTTTGAAAATTGTAACTAATTTTAAGTTGAATCAAACATCCGTTTGCTAATAGTAATGCATCTTATCTGATTAAATTTGTAATTTATGATTAAACGGAAGTAGAATGTTTTCGCCAATCCAAACGCTACCACACCACCGCAAGCGTAGGGGGACCAGTAGAGTAGAGATAAAAGTGGGGATAGAAGAGGGGGTGGCGGTGGTCGGAGTATACAGAATAGACAGAGCTAAACAGACAGAACAGACAAAACAGACAGAACAAGTCTGTTCGCAGCTGTCTGTCCCTTACTTTTATCCCCACTCCTACCCCCACTTCTACTTCACTCCTACCCTTACTCCTACCACACTCTTTTCCCTCCCCTCTCACAAACTCCCTCCCACACAATAATATATTTTGCTTAAATTTAACCGGTAAATAATATTTTTTAAAGAACTTAAAAAAATCCAGTAGCGTCACGCAATTTTTTTCCATTAAAGTCATAAAAAGATTTTTTAGATTTTTTGTTAAACTAATTATTTTGATTAAAACTAATGAAAATTTTTTTTTTTTTTATTTGAAAAAAACCAGTAGCGTCACGCAAATTTTTTTAAGTCATAAAATATTTTTTTTAAGTTTTTTGTTCAACTTTTAATCACAAATTTGTTACAACTGACAGTAGAAAGCTGCGCAACAAATTATTTTAATAAAAATTCACCAGTAAATTGCTATTTTTTAAATCTTTCAAAAAATTCCAGTGGCACCGCATCACAAAGAATTTTTTTTTTTTTTAATTTTATAAAACTTATTTTAGGTTTTTTGTTCAACTTTTGATTTGCAGAACAAATCATTTTCATTAAAATTAACAGGTAAATAATTCTTTTTAAAAAAATTGAAAAATCCAGTGGCGTCACACAATTTTTCAAGGGTTTTTTGTTCAACTTTCAATAACAAACTTTTTATTTGTCAACCATCACGCCATAATTTGGTATTGCTAAAAAAATAGACTCTTTACTAGTGTGGTCAATTTTAATATTGTAAACGTCAACAAAACAATTGACAAAAAATCGCTTACAACTAACCCTTCGTATCATTTGTCCCATTTCAACAAAACAGCTATTGTTTAATTTTAAAATTAAATTTAAAACCGTACTTTTGATTATTGTTAACGTCATAATGCGTTGAATTGCTTACAGCTGGCCCCCGTATCGTTTGTCCCATTTTATTAAAAAATATTTTTTTTTTAATGAGTATTAAATCCAATACTAAATAATTTTTTTTTATTATTGTAAAAATTAACAGAAAATTGTTTACAAGTAACCGATACAATGCGTTGCTGCCAAAAATTGGCAAAAAAAACGCCCATAACTTACCCCTCGTATCGTTTGTCCAATTTTAATATAAATTAATTTGTTTATTATTCAAATTTATATCAACTTCCTTAATTCTAAATTGGTTATTTCAACTATTGTAAACGCCATAATGAGTTGTTGCTGAAAAATTAACAGAAAATCGCTTACAAGTAGCGATACAAAATGTCGTTGCTAAAAATTGGCAAAAAATCGCCCATAACTAACCCCTCGTATCGTTTGTCCCATTTTATTATAGGCTAATTTGTTTATTAAAAAAAATCCCGTACTTTTAATTAATATATTTCTACTATTGTAACCGGTACGATGAGTCGTTGCTTAACTTTGGCAAAAAATCGCTCATAACTAACCCCTCGTATCGTTTGACCCATTTTATTATAGGCTAATTTGTTTATTAAAAAAAATCCCGTACTTTTAATTAATTTATTTCTACTATTGTAACCGGTACAATGCATCGTAACTTAACATTGGCAAAAAATCGCTCATAACTAACCCCTCGTATCGTTTGTCCCATTTTATTATAGGCTAATTTGTTTGATAAAAAAAATCTCGTACTTTTAATTAATATATTTCTTCTATTGTAACCGGTACGATGCGTCGTAGTTTAACATTGGCAAAAAATCGCTCATAACTAACCCCTCGTATCGTTTGTCCCATTTTATTATAGGCTAATTTGTTTGATAAAAAAAAATCCCGTACTTTTAATTAATATATTTCTACTATTGTAACCGGTACAATGCGTCGTTGCTTAACATTGGCAAAAAATCGCTCATAACTAACCCCTCGTATCGTTTGTCCCATTTTATTATAGGCTAATTTGTTTGATAAAAAAAATCCCGTACTTTTAATTAATATATTTCTTCTATTGTAACCGGTACGATGCGTCGTAGTTTAACATTAGCAAAAAATCGCTCATAACTAACCCCTCGTATCGTTTGTCTTATTTTAATATAGGCTAATTTGTTTGATATAAAAAATCCCGTACTTTTAATTAATATATTTCTACTATTGTAACCGGTACGATGCGTCGTTGCTTAACTTTGGCAAAAAATCGCTCATAACTAACCCTTCGTATCGTTTGTCCTATTTTATTATAGGCTAATTTGTTTGATAAAAAAAATCCCGTACTTTTAATTAATATATTTCTTCTATTGTAACCGGTACGATGCGTCGTAGTTTAACATTGGCAAAAAATCGCTCATAACTAACCCCTCGTATCGTTTGTCCCATTTTATTATAGGCTAATTTGTTTGATAAAAAAAATCCCGTACTTTTAATTAATATATTTCTTCTATTGTAACCGGTACGATGCGTCGTAGTTTAACATTGGCAAAAAATCGCTCATAACTAACCCCTCGTATCGTTTGTCCCATTTTATTATAGGCTAATTTGTTTGATAAAAAAAAAATCCCGTACTTTTAATTAATATATTTCTACTATTGTAACCGGTACAATGCGTCGTAACTTAACATTGGCAAAAAATCGCTCATAACTAACCCCTCGTATCGTTTGTCCCATTTTATTATAGGCTAATTTGTTTGATAAAAAAAATCCCGTACTTTTAATTAATATATTTCTTCTATTGTAACCGGTACGATGCGTCGTAGTTTAACATTAGCAAAAATCGCTCATAACTAACCCCTCGTATCGTTTGTCTTATTTTAATATAGGCTAATTTGTTTGATATAAAAAATCCCGTACTTTTAATTAATATATTTCTACTATTGTAACCGGTACGATGCGTCGTTGCTTAACTTTGGCAAAAAATCGCTCATAACTAACCCTTCGTATCGTTTGTCCCATTTTATTATAGGCTAATTTGTTTGATAAAAAAAATCCCGTACTTTTAATTAATATATTTCTTCTATTGTAACCGGTACGATGCGTCGTAGTTTAACATTGGCAAAAAATCGCTCATAACTAACCCCTCGTATCGTTTGTCCCATTTTATTATAGGCTAATTTGTTTGATAAAAAAAATCCCGTACTTTTAATTAATATATTTCTTCTATTGTAACCGGTACGATGCGTCGTAGTTTAACATTGGCAAAAAATCGCTCATAACTAACCCCTCGTATCGTTTGTCTTATTTTAATATAGGCTAATTTGTTTGATATAAAAAATCCCGTACTTTTAATTAATATATTTCTACTTTTGTAACCGGTACGATGCGTCGTTGCTTAACTTTGGCAAAAAATCGCTCATAACTAACCCTTCGTATCGTTTGTCCCATTTTATTATAGGCTAATTTGTTTGATAAAAAAAATCCCGTACTTTTAATTAATATATTTCTTCTATTGTAACCGGTACGATGCGTCGTAGTTTAACATTGGCAAAAAATCGCTCATAACTAACCCCTCGTATCGTTTGTCCCATTTTATTATAGGCTAATTTGTTTGATAAAAAAAATCCCGTACTTTTAATTAATATATTTCTTCTATTGTAACCGGTACGATGCGTCGTAGTTTAACATTGGCAAAAAATCGCTCATAACTAACCCCTCGTATCGTTTGTCCCATTTTATTATAGGCTAATTTGTTTGATAAAAAAAATCCCGTACTTTTAATTAATATATTTCTTCTATTGTAACCGGTACGATGCGTCGTAGTTTAACATTGGCAAAAAATCGCTCATAACTAACCCCTCGTATCGTTTGTCCCATTTTATTATAGGCTAATTTGTTTGATAAAAAAAATCCCGTACTTTTAATTAATATATTTCTTCTATTGTAACCGGTACGATGCGTCGTAGTTTAACATTGGCAAAAAATCGCTCATAACTAACCCCTCGTATCGTTTGTCCCATTTTATTATAGGCTAATTTGTTTGATAAAAAAAAATCCCGTACTTTTAATTAATATATTTCTACTATTGTAACCGGTACAATGCGTCGTAACTTAACATTGGCAAAAAATCGCTCATAACTAACCCCTCGTATCGTTTGTCCCATTTTATTATAGGCTAATTTGTTTGATAAAAAAAATCCCGTACTTTTAATTAATATATTTCTTCTATTGTAACCGGTACGATGCGTCGTAGTTTAACATTGGCAAATAATCGCTCATAACTAACCCCTCGTATCGTTTGTCCCATTTTATTATAGGCTAATTTGTTTGATAAAAAAAAATCCCGTACTTTTAATTAATATATTTCTACTATTGTAACCGGTACAATGCGTCGTAACTTAACATTGGCAAAAAATCGCTCATAACTAACCCCTCGTATCGTTTGTCCCATTTTATTATAGGCTAATTTGTTTGATAAAAAAAATCCCGTACTTTTAATTAATATATTTCTTCTATTGTAACCGGTACGATGCGTCGTAGTTTAACATTAGCAAAAAATCGCTCATAACTAACCCCTCGTATCGTTTGTCTTATTTTAATATAGGCTAATTTGTTTGATATAAAAAATCCCGTACTTTTAATTAATATATTTCTACTATTGTAACCGGTACGATGCGTCGTTGCTTAACTTTGGCAAAAAATCGCTCATAACTAACCCTTCGTATCGTTTGTCCCATTTTATTATAGGCTAATTTGTTTGATAAAAAAAATCCCGTACTTTTAATTAATATATTTCTTCTATTGTAACCGGTACGATGCGTCGTAGTTTAACATTGGCAAAAAATCGCTCATAACTAACCCCTCGTATCGTTTGTCCCATTTTATTATAGGCTAATTTGTTTGATAAAAAAAATCCCGTACTTTTAATTAATATATTTCTTCTATTGTAACCGGTACGATGCGTCGTAGTTTAACATTGGCAAAAAATCGCTCATAACTAACCCCTCGTATCGTTTGTCCCATTTTATTATAGGCTAATTTGTTTGATAAAAAAAAATCCCGTACTTTTAATTAATATATTTCTACTATTGTAACCGGTACAATGCGTCGTAACTTAACATTGGCAAAAAATCGCTCATAACTAACCCCTCGTATCGTTTGTCCCATTTTATTATAGGCTAATTTGTTTGATAAAAAAAATCCCGTACTTTTAATTAATATATTTCTTCTATTGTAACCGGTACGATGCGTCGTAGTTTAACATTAGCAAAAAATCGCTCATAACTAACCCCTCGTATCGTTTGTCTTATTTTAATATAGGCTAATTTGTTTGATATAAAAAATCCCGTACTTTTAATTAATATATTTCTACTATTGTAACCGGTACGATGCGTCGTTGCTTAACTTTGGCAAAAAATCGCTCATAACTAACCCTTCGTATCGTTTGTCCCATTTTATTATAGGCTAATTTGTTTGATAAAAAAAATCCCGTACTTTTAATTAATATATTTCTTCTATTGTAACCGGTACAAAGCGTCGTTGCTTAACATTGGCAAAAAAATGCTCATAACTAACCCCTCGTATCGTTTGTCCCATTTTATTATAGGCTAATTTGTTCATTAAAGAAAATCCCGTACTTTAATTAATATATTTCTACTATTGTAACCGGTACGATGCGTCGTTGCTTAATTTTGGCAAAAAATCGCTCATAACTAACCCCTCGTATCGTTTGTCCCATTTTATTATAGGCTAATTTGTTTGATAAAAAAAATCCCGTACTTTTAATTAATAAATTTCTTCTATTGTAACCGGTACGATGCGTCGTTGCTTAACATTGGCAAAAAATCGCTCATAACTAACCCCTCGTATCGTTTGTCCCATTTTATTATAGGCTAATTTGTTTATTAAAGAAAATCCCGTACTTTTAATTAATATATTTCTACTATTGTAACCGGTACGATGCGTCGTTGCTTAACATTCGCAAAAAATCGCTCATAACTAACCCCTCGTATCGTTTGTCCCATTTTATTATAGGCTAATTTGGTTATTAAAGAAAATCCCGTACTTTTGATTAATATATTTTTACTATTGTAACCGGTACAATGCGTCGTTGCTTAACATCGGCAAAAAATCGCTCATGACTAACCCCTCGTATCGTTTGTCCCGTTTTATTATAGGCTAATTTGTTTGATAAAAAAAATCCCGTACTTTTAATTAATATATTTCTTCTATTGTAACCGGTACGATGCGTCGTTGCTTAACATTGGCAAAAAATCGCTCATGATTTACCTCTCGTATCGTTTGTCCAATTTTATTACCAAATTATTTTTTTATTTTCAAAAATTATATTAAATCCCGTACATTTAATTTAGTTATTTTAATTATTGTAAACGCTACATTGCGTCGTGGCAAAAAAATAGCAAAAAATCGCTTACAAGTAACTGCAACATGGCTTCGTTGCTAAAAAATAGCAAAAAATCGCTCATAACTAACCCCTCGTATCGTTTATCCTATTTAATTATAAAATAATTTGTTTATTTTCAAAATTTATATTAAATCCCGTATTTCTAATTTGGTTATTTTAATTATTGTAAACGCCACATTGCCATGTAGCAAAAAAATAGCAGAAAATCGCTTACAAATAACCGCTACATGGCCACGTTGCTAAAAATTAGCAAAAAATCGCGCACAACTAACCCCTCGTATCGTTTGTCCCATTTTATTATAAAATAATTCGTTTAATTTTAAAATCATATTAAATCCCATACTTCTAAATTGGATATTTTGATTATTGTAACCGTTACAAAGCGTCGTTGCCAAACATTGCCAAAAAAATCGCTTATAGCTTACCCCTCGTATCGTTTGTCCAATGTGATTATAAAATTATTAATTTATTTTTCAAAATTTATACAAAATCCCGTACTTCTAATTTAGTTATTTTAATTATTGTAAAAAAAATAGCAGAAAATCGCTTACAAATAACCGCTACATGGCCACGTTGCTAAAAATTAGCAAAAAATCGCGCACAACTAACCCCTCGTATCGTTTGTCCCATTTTATTATAAAATAATTCGTTTAATTTTAAAATCATATTAAATCCCATACTTCTAAATTGGATATTTTGATTATTGTAACCGTTACAAAGCGTCGTTGCCAAACATTGCCAAAAAATCGCTTATAGCTTACCCCTCGTATCGTTTGTCCAATGTGATTATAAAATTATTAATTTATTTTTCAAAATTTATACAAAATCCCGTACTTCTAATTTAGTTATTTTAATTATTGTAAAAAAAATAGCAGAAAATCGCTTACAAATAACCGCTACATGGCCACGTTGCTAAAAATTAGCAAAAAATCGCGCACAACTAACCCCTCGTATCGTTTGTCCCATTTTATTATAAAATAATTCGTTTAATTTTAAAATCATATTAAATCCCATACTTCTAAATTGGATATTTTGATTATTGTAACCGTTACAAAGCGTCGTTGCCAAACATTGCCAAAAAATCGCTTATAGCCTACCCCTCGTATCGTTTGTCCAATGTGATTATAAAATTATTTATTTATTTTTCAAAATTTATACAAAATCCCGTACTTCTAATTTAGTTATTTTAATTATTGTAAAAAAAATAGCAGAAAATCGCTTACAAATAACAACTACAATGCGTTGTTGCTAAAAATTGGCAAAAAACGCCCATAACTAACCCCCGTATCGTTTGTCCCATTTTATTATAATTTAATTTGATTATTAAAAAAACCCGTACTTCTAGTTTAATTATTTTGATTATTGTAAAAAAAATAGCAGAAAATCGCTTACAAGTAAAAGCTACAATGCGTTGTTGCTAAAAATTGTCAAAAACTTGCTTATAACTATCCCCCGTATCGTTTGTCCCATTTTATTATAATTTAATTTGTTTATCAAAAAAACCCGTACTTCTAGTTTATATATTTTAATTATTGTAAACGCCACGATGCGTTGTTGCTGAAAAACAAAAAATCGCTTACAAGCAACCCCTCGTATCATTTGTCCCAATTTTATAATAATTTAATTTGTTTATTAAACGAAATCCCGTATTTCTAATTTAAATAGTTTGAGTTGAATTACCTAGATAGGACAAATTTCAAGTAATTTTTTTGTCTTGAGTTGATTTTGATTTAATTCATAATAAAATAAATTAAAGCAAAATCAATTTAATTATTGCAGAAATAACAATAAATTGTAAGCATGATGGAATAAATGTAAAAACAACAAAATATATATTTGTTGTGCATGATAGAGTGTAAATAAGTTATCACAGCTTTAATCACCGCAGTACAACATATTGGTGCTAAATAGTAACTAAACTGAAGACCCGGAAAGCTTTTTCACCCAACTAATCAGCAATCGGGGCCATTCAGTCGCTTTCGAGCATAATTTGTTGCAGTATTAGCTTTTTAGTTTTTCACTATGATTTATTGAGCTCCAAGTAATTTTAATTTTTTTGATCATTTCAAATGCATTGAAACTTATTTTAAATTAAATTTATAAAGCGGATTTTTGGTCTTAATAAGTACACTTTTTACACACGTCACTAAATTAAAATAAAATTAATGTGTAAAATAATCGGCCTATTATAACGTAATATTATGAGAGCTAATACCAAACCTACCTCACACCTAGTTTCATTATTAACATCTACCAGCGTCACTATGGCTAAGTACTTAATTAATTAAATTCAAAATGTGGTCATTTTGGGGTACTGGAGTAGTGTTTTAGCCGATCCGAACTCCACCGCACAACCGCACTGAAGTAAGGGTAGTAGTGGGAATATTAGTGAGGGTAGGAGTGGGGGTAAAAATACAGACAGACAGCTAAATAGCCAAACAGGCAGACAGACAGCCAAACAAACAGCTCTCTGTCTGTCTGTTTAGCTGTTTGTCTGTAATTCTACCCCCACTCCTACCCCCCTCCAGTGCGGTGGAGTTCGGATTGTCTAAAACACACTATTTACTGGCTATCAGATTTTAAGAAGTAGAGTTTTAAAAGGCTTTGAAGAAATACAGTTAAACTGAAGAGAATTGGTATAGAATACAAGGATTTGGATAATAAAATCTGATAGATAGATTTTAATTGTTTTGGCAAAAGTTGTGTATACCCCACACAATGTATGAACTGATTAAGTTTTGGAAAATTGTAACTAATGTATGAACGTCAAAAATTAATGATATTCACAAAAATTAATTTTAAATTGAATCAAATATCCGCTTGCTAATAATAATGAATCTTATCTGATTAAGTTTGTAATTTATAATTAAACGGAAATAGAGAGTTTTTGCAAATCCGAACGTTACCGCGCCACCGCAGGAGTGGGAGAACGGTGGAGTAAGTGTAAGAGTGGGGGTTGGATAGAGGTAGGAGTGGGGGTGGCAGTGGTTAGAATAAACAGAACAGACAGAGCTGAACAGACAGAACAAACAAACAGCCAAACAGGCAGACAGGCAGCTGTAAAATTACCTGTTCTGTCTGTTCAGCTGTTCGTCTGCTCTGCCTGTTCAGCTCTGTCTGTTTTGTATATTCCAACCACTGCCACCCCCATTTCTGTCCCTATTTCCCACCACTCCTACCCCTCACCCCTACTCCCACTCCTACCCTCTACTCCTATCTCCACTCCTACTCCTACCCCCCACTCTTACCCCCACTCCTACCCCCCACTCCTACCACCACTCCTATCCCACTTTTACCTCACTCCTACCCCACTCCTACCTCACTCCTACCCCACTCCTGCCTTACTCCTACCCCATTCCTACCCCCCACTCCTACCCCCTCTCCTACCCCTACTCCTACTCCACTCCTACACCACTCCACCACTCCCCTACTCCTACGGTGGTGCGGTGGTGTTCGGATCGGCAAAAACACTCTACTAAGTAGGTAGCAAATTCAAACCTAAAAACCCATAAGAAATAAGACTGACATGGCGGGGTCCTATGGCTCTTAGCTTTGAGGCTGGTGACATCAAATCAAATATTTCTTATGAGCTACATGGCATTGTATTTATATCTACTAACGTTACATTTAGTATAAAATGCAATTATATTTTAAATAGCAATTTCTTAAATTTGTTGAGAGAAAATTTAAGATATTGCCAATAGTTTGCACATAGCTGTACATACCTATTAGTGTGTTATTATTAATTTGAGTATAAAAACGGCATTCATTGAAGTTTAATAATAAGAAACCAACCTCGGCAGTTTAATGTTTGCCATAAAATCAAATTCAAATTTAACAACTATAAATGTTTCGATTATTAAATTTTAATAATAATTACTGACTTGTACATACGTAGCGATGCTTTATAGATCAAAATCTTGAAGCATCAATTTAGTAAATATTATTTGTTAAGTAATTCAAAATTGTAAATACGTAGTGATGCTTTATAAACCAAATTGGATAATAAAGCATCAATTTTATAATTTTCAATGATGCCAATTTTAAACTCTTAGGATTTACATATCAGTAAAAATGAGCCCAAAATTTTAGAGAATGATGAGTTTTCAACTCCATTAATTTGGGCTTAACAATAGTTACATTAATGCATGCTTTTCCATGTTACTTGGTGTCTAAATAATTCATAAATTTTATGTGGTTACGGCCTAATATAATAAAATAAACAGGGAAGCCGGGTACAAAGTAAGAAATGGTGCAGAAATTATTAATAGCAATACGTAAAGGAATATTACAAAGAGGCGCGCGCCAATTTATTTTTGTTTACTCTAGTATGCAGTTACCATGCTCGCCACACTAAAGCTAGCAACTATCCACCATTTCCAAAAACTTTTTTAATTGGCGGATAGTTGCTTGTGTGTAAGCAATAAGTAATCATTAGCGTTGCGCCTCTTATTAACATTCCTTCACTTAACAATAATAGAATTAAGTAGAGTTATAAAATAGTGTAAATAATTGATTAGTATCTAAAAGCAATTTTGTAAATGCCTAAAGAATGGAATTGATGATATGAATGTTTGGAATAAATGCAAAATAGAGTGATATTAAAAGTGCCTTAGGGAGGAGACGGGAAAACAATTTGTTTTACTGCTAATTGTAAGTAGATACAACATTCGAATCATAACAAACTTATAAGTATACCACTAAAACAGATCAAAATAAATTCAACAAATCATTCAAATGTCAAAAACTTAATGTGGTATACCTTCTTACAGCGTGGATAATGTCTGAATTTTGATTAAACAATACCAAATTGAATGAATCGATATGTTAGTTAATCTATTTTATCAATTACATCCTTCCCTAACTCTAACATCAAAAATGGTTATGTTACAATCAACATAACCAGTGAATTTCGTTGTCGGAAAAGTATGTCTTAAGAAAAAGGCAGTAGGCGATTCCAAATTGTTAAATTTAGAAGTAGATGGTAGAGTCTTTAATTTAAACAAATAGAAGAATGCATGATGTGATTGTGATTAAATGTTTCAGGATAACTGCGTTTTATAATTTAATAATGATTGAGTTATTAATTAGAAAAACAAGTTTTTTGGCAGTATTACAAACAAAGTGACTCTACCAGACATTTTTTTTTTCATTACAGATTAGTACTAAAATAGGCTTCTCCTAAAAGAAAACAAAACAAAAAATTTGTTTCCCATTAAGAACTTAGGTATAGGTGTAGTGTAAAGCTATTAAATAAAAACTGCACCATAAATCAAAACGCGTGTTTTCAATCAAGCAATTTTTTTAAACCTAACTAAAAAAATAGTAACAGCTTCGTTAAGAGTATTGAAGTTGGCTGGCATATCAATTCATGTTTAATATATTTTATTAAGTTTAATTGCTAATAAGAGATACATATATAGTGCATAAATGGCTAACATGCACTCAAGGTATAAATAAAAAAATTTCTTAGATATAAAAAATCATTAGGTTACCTGCTGGTCTCCAAAGAAGGTTGTGGAGGCTGTTGGTACAAGTCCGAGAAGCAAAGGGGAACTATGTTTGCTTCTAGTGGTGTCCAATCCAATGTTTGCTTGTTGGTTCCTTAGTCTCGACTAACTACGACTGTAAGCATTCTAATTTTTGTCAAAAACAGAGGTTTACAACAAATTTTGGCTGGTGGAACGCCTGAGAAAACCGTTATTAATATGTTGTAGGATTAATGCAAGTTTGGGTTTGTTTCCGCTAAGAACTACATTAAAGAATGCACAGTTTTGGAAAAAGTCCTTCTAGGGACTTGCGTACTGGAGATGAGGGCAGTAGTTAGTCTCCAGAGTATCACGATATATTGGCGGATGTTTTCCCAATAAGATTTTCAGAAATAATCTAATTTGGCCAATTGCGGCCGATAGATACAGTTTAGTAATACCTTCTGTAAGATCTTGGAGGAAGTCGTCAAACAATGTTACAAGAGATGATACATCCTGGATCAAGTGACTTGGCTCATTGCGGCCAGCATCTAAACACCGTTTGGTGAAAGCAGAGTTGATGTTGAGGTCTTAAAACTTGCAGTGCAACTGGCTGGCAAGTTGAATTGCGGCGGGTTTTTGTTAATTTTGAAACCGCTTTTTTTGCAACTCTGCTTCTATTCTCAAAGCTTTACGGAAAGTAGTTGTGCGCCTTTCTGGTACAAACTAAGGTTTTGCATTTTAGCTGGGATCTATAGTTAAAAATGTCAATCCTACTGAGAATGTACATGCAAATTGAAATCATCTGTAAATAAGCTCAGTCTTTCCCACTATAGTTTTGTCCAAATGTCACTTCTGGAATTAAACTATCTAAGGCACATCGTGGTCGAAAAATGCAGCTTAGTGGTGTGATCACTGCAAAGTATTGGTGGAGGTCGTCAAAGCCATCCTCCAGGAAACTGCAGCTAGTAAATGCGCAATTTCTTTCCTGAATGATGTTCATAAATTGAAAACCTTGAATTTGAGTTCGTCAACTTTGAGGATACGCAGAACATGTGTTTTCAACAAACAAAATTAAGATTGCACTTTTTTCTTCCCCGTCCCTACAAAACGGGGAGAAAAACCTGCAATACTATTAGAAGAGTGTGGTTCTACCTACTCGCGACATTACTTCTTCCTAACTTCTGACTGAGCTTCTAATTTCACGTAGTTGTTTGGAGATGGTGTCTAGGTGACGTTGACCTTTGATTTTAATACTATTATACAGGAAAGGTGTAGTCTAAGTTTGTAAAACTGTTTGCAAAGGTTTTGTTGAGTCTGGGTGTTGCAGTGGTTTGAAATGTTTAAAACACTTGCGGCACGAGCTGTCCTAAATTGGTTATGATCCAGGTTTGAGCAGAAGTTTATGGTACATTATCTTGCTGTGACACCCGTTCTTTCAACATAAAAATTTGCACCTTTTTTTGCACCGTTCCTATAAAGCGAGGCAGAAAATAGTGCAATACTCTTGGTAGAGTGCGGCTTTGCCTACTTGCGTTATTACTTCTTCCCAACTCCTAAAGCTAAGCTTCTAATTTAACTTAATTGTTTAGAGATGGTGCTTAGATGACGTCGACCTTTAGTTGATAGTATTATATAGGAAGGGAGTAGTCTATGTATGCAAAAGTGTCCGCAAAAGTTTTAAAACACTTTCGGCACGGGCTGTCCTAAGCTAGTTATAGTCCAGATCAAAAACGGTGAGATGGCTCAGTTATAGAGCGTTAGCGTAGCACGCTAACAGTCCGGGGTTCGATCCCCAAATATGACTAAAATAATAACTTTGCTCTTTATCCACCGGAGTGATTCGGAAGTAATAAGCCGTTGGTCCCATCAACCCCCTTCATACAAGTTGTAAGACTTCTGGGGCAATGTAAAATAGTACAGCGAAATAATGAAGAAAAGTCTTTCTAGTATACTGTCTTGTAAAACCCGTTCCAAAGTCTCCCCGTTTTGCGCACTAAAGTTGCACTCGCGGTACGGGGTTGCGGGTTTGCATAGAATCCACATAAGTAATTGTTGCTAGCAAACTTTTTTCTTTGCTTCTAAAGTTGTTTGCAAACTGAGTATACAGTAATCTGACAATGTCTATTACTATTGTCAAGCTCCTATTTCAGTAGAATCTGCTTAAATTTGTTTTTGTCAAAGGTAATTGAAGCTCTTGTTAGAAATAGTTGGTTCCTTGCTCTTCCAGTTTTTTTTTAATGCAAACCAGTTTGTTTTCTATCAAATAAAGGTTTTGATTGACTGTATGAGATTGTCCTCAACCTTTGATGATTTTGTAATAGATTTCAAACACGTCCAGTTCAATCTCCAAGATCTCTTGGCTATACCAAACAGATATTGGGCAAAACTTTCCAAGACTGCAAAATTTGAATAAGCTCATACAGTATTCTCAAACAATTGATTGGTCAAACAACTTAACCTTGTCTTTTTAAGCTTTCGGCTAGAAGGATTACGGTTGCATCCAGTTTGCGTTTTTCCGGTTTTTGGACGTTGGCCAATTTTTATCAGTAGCATCTTGTTCATGTGTGTTGCTGATGGTGGCAGTTACAGTTAGGATTGTGCTTAAGCATTCTGTTTCTTTGTAACACTTGGTACTAAAGATTTAGCTGTCTTCTGGATAATCTTAATTGACTGCGTGCAATTGTTTTCAACTTTTATGATGGCTACGTGTTGGATTTCAAATATGTCCAGTTTAATCTCCAAGATTTCTTGGGGCATATCAAATAAACAATAGCCAAGATTTTGACAGCATTGATAAACCCAAAACTGCAGAAGTCACCCAAGTCAAAGTCTCCATGGTGGCATTTGTTTCAAACTTTCCTCGTTTTGTGCACAAGTGTCGCACTTGCGGTACGACGTGGTGGGTTTGCACAGAATTCACTTAGTAGGCAGTTTTGACTTTGTTTTTGAGGATGTTTGTAAATTATCTGCCAATGTCTATTGCTATTGTAAGGCTTTGTTTTCAAGTAGATCCTGCTTGACTTTGTCTTCGTTGGCTGTAGTGGTTATGATAATATCGGGAGTAAGTGTGTGGGCTACGCATGTCAGGCTAAAGGTAAAGTTTCAAGTTAGTTGCTTGCGACATCTTCTTGAGCTTCCCTTTGAGAGATGACGGTTTAGACCCAGCCTGTGTTTTTTCCAATTCTTCTTGAATGCAAAGTCTTCTGACACGTGTGGTTTTTGGACCAGTTATCCACATGTGTTTCTGATGGTGGCGACTACAGTTAGGGCTCTGTAGCACTTGGTACTAAACATTTTGGAAATGTTAGGCTTGTTTGGCTGGGTGAGATTGTGCTTAACCTATTTGATGACTACGTAATGGGTTTCAAATACGTCCGGTTCAAACTCCAAGACCTCTCAAAGCATACTAAGGCACTTTGACCACACTAAACTCTAAAAATTGCTTCAACTCACGCAATACCAAATGCTTACTGATAGTGGCAATTACATTTAAGGGCCGAGTTAAAACTTTCAAGTTTTTTGTAGCATTTGGTACTAACAATTTTGGCAATGATGGTTTTCTGGATGGTTTTGAGAAGGATAAATTTTAAAAAAGTCCGGTTCAAACTCCAAGACCTCTCAAGGCATACCAATCAAATAATAGCTGACACTTTGACCACACTAATATCCCAAGAGTTGTTTGCTTATGCAATACCAAATGTTTGCTGATAGTGGCGACTACATTTAAGTCAAAACATTCAGTCTCTTTGAGCTACTTACAATTTTGGCAATGTTAGTTTTCTGGATGGTCTTGGAGAGAATAGGTTTCAAATAAATCCGGTTCAAACTCCAAAATCTTTCAAGGCATACTAAACAAATATTAGCCGACACTTTTACCACACTAATATTCCAAAAGTTGTTTGCTCATGCAATACCAAATGCTCGCTGATAGTAACGACTGCACTAAGGGCCAAGTCAAAACATTCAGTTTATTTGTAGCTTTTGGTACTAACAATTTTGGCAATGTTAATTTTCTAGATGATTTTGGTTGGCTAATTTAAACTCCTTTTATTATTTTTATTATTTCTTGCCCACTCTGAAAAATCGTTTTTCCGTTCGGAAAGTGATACATTACGGCACTAGGACGGAAAAAAAATTTGCAATAAATAAATTTAACAAAAAATAAAAAATATAAATAAATAATAATAAACAAATTGAATATTGGGACTAATGGCATCACGCACTATTTAAACTAAAAAAAAATATAAAAAACTGGCTTCTATTTCAAATAATTCAAAATTTTACTATACTCAACTATAAATGAGTTAAAAAACTCGTAAATAGTATAACTTCAAAGGCAACGTAAAATAGCAGTAAAACGTTTCTTCAAAAAAGAAAAAATCTAAAATTTTTTTCTTAAAATATTATTTTTGTTTCCTTAATACAACAGTAGTACAGATATTGTAGAAATTAGCATAAATTGTATGATATCCAATTAAGCTACAGTGTAATAAGTAGCAAAGATTGATTGTAAAGTATTCATGTTTTATACATTATATTCTTTGAAAGAGGGTATCGCAATGCCTTCTATTAGAAGAAAACTCCCACTAATTGCTAAACATGAAATGTAGAATAGTTATTGTAGCTTTATGTAAATAGTTTTTCCAAACAGTAAGATGCTAGACACACTGTTGAAGGGTGCATACCCTGAAACACTAGAGTGTGTTATTCAAATTGGGTGGAAAAACAATTTTCATAAAATATATCGTTAAATTTAAGTATAGTGTTTATACTAATGATGGTATATTGGTTTAAACATCAGTAATTGAAAATACTTTAGAAAGAAAAAGCCAAATTTTATAAAGTGTGCCTAAGTAGGTACATTTTTTGTTGTTGATAAGCTAATAAATTTTGCTAATCAAATTTTATGACACATTTGCACAAAATCTATACAAAAATGCTGTAATACTGTGTCTGATAGAATAAAACTAATATTCCCAATTTACTAAATGTAATTAATGTTGTTCTAATTTACAATTAGAATTAAATGTTAAATGGATTATTAATTAATTTAAAATTATATATAATAAAACAATTTTATTGTATTTGTAGTCCCAGAATAACAGTAAAGTTTAGTCCTGAGTATCAGTTTTTGGGTGGAAATGGACATTAATCTAAATTGGCTTTCTGTGGAATGGCATTTTGGGAGAGACAATGATGAGGTGGTTAGAAAAGGTAAACTGGCAATAAATTCAGTGATAGGGTGCAGCGATTTAAGCCTGGAAAAGATGGCTAAGCTGCAAAGAATTGTAAGAAATTTTTTTGAGAGTACCAATGAGGTGTACCAGCAAGGTAGAGCATAGTATCGTGACGGATAGTCCGTCAATCAAAACCAGAAGTCACAAATATGTTAAACTTGATGATTATTGAGAGGAATTCCAGTAGGGTTTTGCGTAGACTGAACCAAGTTGGGTAGCACAATATCTGAGCAGTTTGGATATTAAGTCCACGTACTGGCAGATCCCAATGGCCAAAGATACTAAATCTTTAATAGCAGTTACTATTCCTGTTCGAGGTTTGCTTTAGTTTCGAAGAATGCCATTCGGACTAAGTGGTGCTCCAAGCACTTTTCAGATTTTTGAGCCAGAGTTAGAACTTTACCTCTTTGAATATTTGGACAACATCACCATCGTCACTCCTAATTTTGACACCCATATTAAAATTTCGTTAGGGTTTAAATGTAGATCCCGGCAAAGTAAAGGCAATTGTAGAGATGGCGGCTCCAAACACAACCCAAAAAGTTAGACGGTTTACGCGAATGATGTCCTGGTATTGACAGTTCATTCCTAGATATTCAAAGGCATCAGAACCGTTAACTAACTTAACCAAAAACTTGTGTGGAGGAAAGAGTGTAAGCGAGCAGCCAGAGTGCTAAAGAAGCATTACCGTTACAGTGCAGTGTTGAAAGCGGTGCTTGCACAAAAGATCGGAATTGAGAAGAGAGTCTAGCAGTCCTGTGGAGTATTAATAAGCTGCGTTGCTACCTGAAGAACGGCAGGTTTACAGTCATAACGGACAATTATAGTTTGTTATGGCTGGACCACCTGATAGGTCTTCATGGTAGGCTAGGCTAAGTTTACCATCGTCCATAGGAAAAGAAAAGACCACGTGGTCCCTGAGTGCTTTTCCAAAAGTCATTCAGTTCAATGGCCATCACACTTAAATACAATTACGGCAGCACCAATCAAGAACAAGTAGTTTTTGTCGCTAAATTTTGTTAATTGGAGGAAGGTAGATAGGGATCTGTTTCATTTTGTGAGGAACAGTTTAGAGCAGGGTGGTTTGGATGCGTGTAGTTGAAGAAAGATAATTCCAAAAGAGAAGCGGAGAGAGCGTTGCTGCTTCAAAGCCAAACCAAATTTTGATCAATTATTATTGACCTAAGTTGAAAGCAGATGTCACCCGGTATGTAAACGCAGGTCTCATGGGTTCCCGTCCCTTGGTTTCGCGTTGCTGGCAGATAAGTATGGATCTGATTGGTCCACTGCCACGCAGCTTCAAGGGCAACACCTTTCTTTTAGTGGTTACTGACCGACCATCATAGTAAGTTTCCTTTGATCTTTCCACTTTGTAAAGCCACCACTCAGAATGTCTGCAAAATGGTAAAAGATAATGTCTTTTTAGTATACTTCTTACTAATTGTTGTAAGACGCTCTATAATGAAGCGTTTGTTTCCCATTGAGGATCGGGAGTATAGATCCAGTGTGATACCGCCTAACGTAATTGGCAACTTAATAAGACAACAAAGCTTATACCATCCAATTTATAATAAATTTGCTAATAATCCATTTGAAAATATTTTGTATATCATGACAAAAATATATAAATTTGATTTGAAATTGTAAAAATATTTTCTAAAAAAACAATTTTGCTAACAAAATTTTTGAAAGAAAATCGTTACAGAAATGTATCCAAAATTTGCAAAAAATATAATTTCCATTCTTATAGTAAACATATAATCTCACATTCTAGAAAATCTATTTTGGCCTAATTGCAAAAAAGATGTATAATACAGACCCACTATGGGTTTCTATTAGAAACAAGGTCAAAATAAAAGTGAAGATTTTATTATTTTATGAACATATAAAATAAAAGGAAACTAAAAATTATATGTAAACACTGAATTAAAATTTTACTTTGTTCAGTGACATCAATTAATGGAAATCATAACGCTTGAAAAATAAGTAGACTTAACAAAATTTAAATTTCGAGTAGAATGAAATATAAATATTATTTCATTTGAAAGTATTTATATTTTGTAAGTAAGTAAATGTTTTTGAATATATTGAGTAGTAAGATTATTGGTTAGAAACCTGATGTTAAAAAGAATAATACCAATTAGGAAAAATTTAATTGTAAATAATAGGTAAAAAGATGCAGCTTAGTTAGTAGGATATTATATAAGAGGTTTATGGATCAATTAAGAAGTTTTGTAGTTGTTAATATATAGAAATGATATCAAAAGCTGGATATGACAGGATATTTTTATATAGCAAATTTTATTTTTAAATAGTCACAGTAAAAGTACAAAAATTAGTATAATGTAAATAATTATTTCAATTTTTTTTTTAATTTTTTTACAACATGCAAATTGGTCGTAATGCAAGGTAGGTTGAATCAAATTGGAGTACAGTTTCATCAATGAAGAAAAGAAAACATCTAAAATTGAATCAAAAATGTCCAAGTTTTAAAAATATCATGACCTGGTACGAGTGACGCAACAAAAACTTCAAAAATGGTTACAAATATATCAAGGATTTTGTAATGGGCAAGAAGACAAAAATCTGCAATTTATACCAAATCTAGTACTGAATTTTCAATCAAATCAATTAAAACTTGATAAGAGCACAACATAATAATGCAGTAAAACTCCAAACACCAAAATAGTTTCAAAAATATTAAGAACTGGAAGTATGGAAAAGACACAAATGTACAATTTAAACCAAAAAATCCAATGCCAAGCTTTCAAAAAATTTCAAAACCTGGACAAAATAGTGATGCAGAGCAAAAATTCCAAGAACTAAACAGAATGGTTTTGGAAATGTCAACAAAATGTATAATTAAGACAAAATTTTAACGCAATTTATGGCATAAAAAAAACAGAACATCTGCAATTAGAACCAAACAAATCCAATACCAAGTTTTCAAAAATAACAAAACTTGGTAAGAACAAAAACGGAAAAAATAGTAATGCAGCAAAAACTCTAAGAACTGAACAAAATGGTTTCAATTAAGAGATGTTAACGCGACAATCTGTTCATGGTATGAAGAAGTCAAAACATCTACAGTTTAATCCAAAAAAAAATCAATACCAAGCTTTTAAAAATATTAAATTATGAACAAAATAGTAATGCAGCCAAAGCTCCAAGATCTAAACAAAATGGTTTTAAAAATATCAAAAATTTCTTAATATATAAACGCAAAAATTTCTTTGTAGTAAAAGGAAAGCATGGTATATAGTAGAAAGCAATTTGCAACAACTTGATCCAAAACCAAGTTTTAACAAATTTAAAGATCTGCAATTTGCAACAATTTGGACAAAAACTCAAAAACCAAGCCTTCAAAGATCTGAAAACTTTCCAACTGTTGAAAAAGAAAACAAAACATCTGCAACTTGCAACAATTTAGACCAAAACATCTAAAACTAAGATCAATTTGGACCAAAAATGCAAAACCAAACTTTCAAAGACCTACAGTTAAAACAAAAAAGAAAACAACTCAGCAATTTGCTACAATTTGGACCAAAACATTTAAAACTAAGATCAATTTAGACCAAAAATGCAAAACCAATCTTTCAAAAATTTGAAAATTTAACTGTTAAAGAAAAAACAGAACATCTGCAATTTGTAACAAGTTGGACCAAAACATCCAAATACAAGTTTTCAAAGATCTTCTAACTGTTAACGCAAATACAAAACATTTGCAATTTGAAACAAATTGGCCCAAAAAATCCAAAATTGGGCTTTTAAAGATCTACTAACTGTTGAAGAAAAACAGAACATCTGCAATTTGCAATAATTTAGACCGAAACATCCAAAAATGCAAAACCAAGCTTTAAAAAATCTAAAGATTTAATTGTTAAAGAAAAACATCTAAAATTTGCAACAAGTTGAACCATAACATCCAAAATCAAGCTGTCAAAGATCTTCCAACTGTTAAAGAAAAATACAAAACATCTGCAATTTGCAACAATTTAAAACCAAGATTCAAAGATCTGAAGATCATCCAACTGTTAAAGAAAAAACAAAACATCTGCAATTTGCAACAAATTGGAGCAAAAAACCCAGAACAAAAGTTTTAAAAGTTTTAAGATTTTGTAACTGTTAAAGAAAAAATGCAAAACCAAGCTTTCAAAAGTCCAAAGATCTAATTATTAACGGAATAAAACAAAACATCTGCAATTTGCAATAATTTGGAACCAAGAATTCAAAGATCTGAAGATATTCCAACTGTTAAAGAAAAAACAAAACATCTGCAATTTGCAACAAATTGGACTAAAAATCCAAAATTAAGCTTTTGAAGATCTAGTAACTGTTGAGAAAAAACAAAACATCTGCAATTTGCAATAATTTAGACCAAAACATCCAAAAATGCAAAACCAAACTTTAAAAAATCTGAAGATTTAACTGTTAAAGAAAAACATCTAGAATTTGCAACAAGTTGAACCATAACATCCAAAATCAAGCTTTCAAAGATCTTCTAACTGTTGAAAAAAAATACAAATCATCTGCAATTTGCAACAATTTAAAACCAAGATTCAAAAATCTGAAGATCTTCCAACTGTTAAAGAAAAAACAAAACATCTGCAATTTGCAACAAATTGGAGTAAAAAACCCAAAACAAAGGTTTTAAAGATTTGAAGATTTTGTAACTGTTGAAGAAAAAATGCAAAACCAAGCTTTCAAAAGTCCAAAAATATAACTATTAAAGGAAAAAAACAAAACATCTGCAATTTGCAATAATTTGGGCAAAAAATCCAAAATCAAAGATTTAAAGATCTTGTAACTTAAAAAAAAAACAGAACATCTGCAACAATACAGTCCAAAAATCTAAAACCAAGCTTTTAAAGATCTGAAAATCTGCTAACTGCTGAAGAAGAAAACAAAAAATTTGCAATTTACAATAATTTGGATCAAAACATCTAAAACTAAGATCAATTTAGACCAAAACGCAAAACTAAACTTTCAAAAATTAGAAGATCTAATTATTAAAGAAAAACACAAAACATACGCAATTTGCAATAATTTAGAACCAAGAATTCAAAGATCTGAAGATATTCCAACTGTTAAAGAAAAAACAAAACATCTGCAATTTGCAACAAATTGGCCTAAAAACCCAAAATTAGGCTTTTAAAGATCTACTAACTGTTGAAGAAAAAACAAGCCATTTGCAATTTGCAATAATTTAGACCAAAACATACAAAAATGCAAAACCAAACATTAAAAAATCTGAAGATTTAACTGTTAAAGAAAAACATCTGGAATTTGCAACAAGTTGAACCATAACATCCAAAATCAAGCTTTCAAAGATCTTCTAACTATTAAAAAAAAAATACAAAACATCTGCAATTTGCAAAAATTTAAAACCAAGATTCAAAGATCTGAAGATCTTCCAACTGTTAAAGAAAAAACAAAACATCTGCAATTTGCAACAAATTGGAGCAAAAAACCCAGAACAAAGGTTTTAAAAGTTTTAAGATTTTGTAACTGTTAAAGAAAAAATGCAAAACCAAGCTTTCGAAAGTCCAAAGATCAAACTATTAACGGAAAAAAACAAAACATCTGCAATTTGCAATAATTTGGAACCAAGAATTCAAAGATTTGAAGATCTTCTAACTGTTGAATAAAAAACAAAACATCTGCAATTTGCAACAAATTGGTCTAAAAATCCAAAATTAGGCTTTTAAAGATCTACTAACTGTTGAAGAAAAACAAAACATCTGCAATTTGCAATAATTTAGACCAAAACATCCAAAAATGCAAAACCAAGCTTTGAAAAATCTGAAGATTTAACTGTTAAAGATAAACATCTGCAATTTGCACCAAGTATGACTATAACATCCAAAATCAAAATTTCAAAGATCTTCTAACTGTTAAAGAAAAATACAAATCATCTGCAATTTGCAACAATTTAGAGCAAAAAACCCAAAGGTTTTAAAGATTTGAAGACTTTGTTAAAGAAACAATGCAAAACCAAGCTTTCGAAAGTCCAAAGATCTAACTATTAACGAAAAAAAAAACATCTGCAATTTGCAATCATGTGAACAAAAAATCCAAAATCAAACTTTCAAAGATTTAAAGATCTTGTAACTGTTAAAGAAAAAACAGAACATTTGCAACAATTCAGTCCAAAAATCTAAAACCAAGCTTTTACTGATCTGAAAATCTGCTAACTGCTGAATAAGAAAACAAAACATCTGCAATTTGCAATAATTTGGACCAAAACATCTAAAACTAAGATCAATTTAGACCAAAACGCAAAACCAAGCTTTCAAAGATTAGAAGATCTAATTATTAAAGAAAAACACAAAACATACGCAATTTGCAATAATTTGAAACCAAGAATTCAAAGATTTGAAGATCTTCCAACTGTTGAAGAAAAAACAAAACATCTGCAATTTGCAACAAATTGGTCTAAAAATCCAAAATTAGGCTTTTAAAGATCTACTAACTGTTGAAGAAAAAACAAAACATCTGCAATTTGCAATAATTTAGACCGAAACATCCAAAAATGCAAAACCAAGCTTTGAAAAATTTGAAGATTAACATCTGCAATTTGCACCAAGTATGACCATAACATCTAAAATCAAACGTTCAAAGATCTACTAACTGTTAAAGAAAATACAAAACATCTGCAATTTGCAACAATTTAGAACCAAGCATTCGAAGATCTCAAGATCTTTAAGCAAAAAACAAAACATCTGCAATTTGCAACAAATTAGATTTGAAGACTTTGTAACTGTTAAAGAAACAATGCAAAACCAAGCTTTCGAAAGTCCAAAGATCTAACTATTAACGAAAAAAAAAACATCTGCAATTTGCAATCATGTGGACAAAAAATCCAAAATCAAACTTTCAAAGATTTAAAGATCTTGTAACTGTTAAAGTCCAAAAATCTAAAACCAAACTTTTACTAATCTGAAAATCTGCTAACTGCTGAAGAAGAAAACAAAACATCTGCAGTTTGCAATAATTTGGACCAAAACATCTAAAACTAAGATCAATTTAGACCAAAACTCAAAACCAAGCTTTCAAAAATTAGAAGATCTAATTATTAAAGAAAAACACAAAACATACGCAATTTGCAATAATTTGGAACCAAGAATTCAAAAATCTGAAGATATTCCAACTGTTAAAGAAAAAACAAAACATCTGCAATTTGCAACAAATTGGTCTAAAAATCCAAAATCAAAAATCTTCTAACTGTTGAAGAAGAACGCAAAACATCTGCAATTAGCAACAAATTGGTCCAAAAAAACCACAAAAATTGAAGATCTTTAAACTGTTAAAGAAATTTGAACCATTTTACCAAAATTCCAAAAACCTGAACGCCAGCATTATAACCAATTTACATGTTAACTATGTTTTATTAAAAGTAGAAAAAGCAATTATAAAAAATCAAATTAAAATAACATTTAGCTTTAAATTAGTGCCGGTTTAATAGGATTGATCTTCCGGATTGTTATAAGAATGTAACAATATAAGATAGTACAAAGACTATATATTGAAAGTTAACACAGCTTCTATTTATTCACGTAGGACGTTTAATAAAGATGGTTTTGTAATGGTATATTTATTTATAATTTCAATATTAAATAAAGCTTATTCTATAGTGATTAGGCATGATTGACCTTGAAATAATGTGATATGAAATGGTGATTGAGATTGCAATAATTACGAATTGCTTTATTAATATTGAATTAAATAAATTAAAAAATTTGCAGAGCTGCAATGTACCACTTACAATTACTTACACTTAATCACGCTATATATATATATATATAGCTAATTTTGAATATTAATAAATTAATTAACTAATCATCGGTTTCTAATTATAGCATTACATAAATAATCTTATACAAAACATATTTTTATATTAATGTAAATTTTTTCTATGTTAGAAGTTTCATTATATATTAAAAATGTATACGTATGTTGCATGGAATATTGAAGACTGTAAAATCATTATAGAAAATCACAAGTGCATTTTACAGTCTTTGATGATAAACTGTATTTAATCGCTTATTGTAATAATGTAGGATTATATAATGCAAATTATTTTATACAAATATAGAAATGTCTGAGCTAATTACGCAACTTAATAAATTGTATATTTTTCTCAAACAAAAAGGAAGTATTTTAATTAATAAATAAAAAATCAAAGATGGATAAAAATTATGAGTATAGAGAAAAAAATACTACATCAAATTAAAAATTCTGTAAGCGTATTGACAGTTTTTCTAAATTCATTAATATTACTACTGAACCAAGCAAAAAATAAATTAAAATTACAGATAAAACAAGCACGTACAAATTTTCTAAATCACAATTGTAATAAAAAATGTTCTACTTCTTCAAAACTACAAATTAAACTAGTTTTTCCAAAAACAGCATCAAAATTTGTACAATCAGTACCAATTTCAGAATTACTACTTCTTCAAATTTTGTGTAGCTTCATTAAATGTAGTAGTTCTAGATTTGCCAGTTTTACTTCACAGTCAAATATTGTGGTCAAAACCTACTGTTGATTACACTTAATAATTTTTTAATCAATTTTGTCCATCTTTGAAATTTATATATACCAAGATGTAAAGAAATTTATTGTAATTACAATATATAATCGATTGATACTGAGCCCATCATGTCTTTTACAAACGTTACAATAACTTTTTTCACTACATCTACTTAAAATTTGGCATTAATTTTAGTTATAAGAGATATATTTATAGTATAAGAATACATTAAAACTAGGATAAAAATATATTAAAACTATTAGATTAGAATATTTTAAATATCTATAAAATTATATTCGAACCAAAAAAATTAAAAAATAAAACAAAAACAACAAAAAAAAAAGATGTTAATAGAATAGCTACTTTAGCATAATTAAGAATATTTATTTAGGATAAGAATATATTAAAACTATAAAATAGTATCTGTGAAATTATATTGGAACCAAAAAAATATAAGTAGAATAGATATTTGTGCATATTTACAAATATATATATATTCAATTAACTTTCTACCCGTTAGGGTGTAAGCTATATTTACAAATAATTAATGCCAAATTTTGACTTCAAGCATTACAAATATCATAAACATGAATAAGTCGGAATTATATTACCTGAATTACTTGAAGTTAGAGTAAATCAAATTTCTGATACAATATTTCGAAACTCAAACAATTCCAACAAATATAATAAACTGACTTATTATTGAGAAAAATATGTAATGAATCCAGTGGCCAATAAAAATTAAGTAAATGTTATAATATAATGAAAGTGCAACGAAAACAGTGAAAAAATGAACGATCAACCATCGAGCTTATAAACAAATAGTATGTATAATATTAATAATAACCACTGGAATCGGTTGTAGTAATTGGTAATATTTAAAAAAACAAATGTTTGTCTATTATTCAATTATAAATTGTATAACAAAACTGTATTTATATTTTACTGTGTAATAGAATCAATCTTAATATATATGAAATACATAATAAATATTTGTTGTGCTCTATAAATGTTTAAAAAAAATGAGAATACATTTAATATCTATTTAAAATGATTAGATTTAGTAATTGAAATATTATTTGCTATACGTATAGATGTTTAATGTGAAATCGGTGTATAACTTTGGAAATAAATGTCTAAATCAATTTGTTTGATTTATTGTTTACCTTTCATGATCAATCAGTAACATCAAATTGTTTAAAATTAGTTTCACTAAATTTCTTTTCAATGTAGTTATTAATTATAAAAATAACTCTATTGTAAGATTGATTAATATTTTCTTTTGTTCCAATCTTTTTGATGTTCATGATTGCGTCTTTAGTGCTATTGTTATCTACTATTTGCAAAAAATGCTAATTACAACTGGAATTATTTATTTCAACACGATATAAGGTAAGTTATGATTTGTTTTACTTACTCACACTCTAAAGTTTTCCCTCTATTGTGTTTTTTTTTTTTCGTTTTTTATGCGTTTCGCAGGAAAATAATCAAATTAAAAAAAAATGAAAATTTCAAAAATCGAGTGAAAAGTCGAAATTTTTTCGTTTTTTACGCGTTTCGCATGAAAATAGTCAAATTTGAAAAAAATTGAAATTTTCAAAAATCGAGTAAAAAATCGAAATTTTGTCGTTTTTTACGCGTTTTGCATAAAAATATTCAATTTTGAAAAAATTGAAATTTTCAAAAATCGAGTGAAAAGTTGAAAAATTTACGTTTTTTACGCGTTTTGCATGAAAATAGTAAATGTTGGACAAAATCAAAATTTTCAAATATCGAGTGAAAAGTCAAAAAATTTCCGTTTTTTACGCATTTCAAAGCAAAATAGTAAATCTTGAAAAAAATTGAAATTTTCAAAAATCGAGTGAAAAGTCGAAAAATTTCCGTTTTTTACACGTTTCAAAGCAAAATAGTAAATCTTGAAAAAAATTGAAATTTTCAAAAATCGAGTGAAAAGTCGAAAAATTTCCGTTTTTTACACGTTTCAAAGCAAAATAGTAAATCTTGAAAAAAATTGAAATTTTCAAAAATCGAGTGAAAAGTCGAAAAATTTCCGTTTTTTACGCGTTTCAAAGCAAAACAGTAAATTTTGAAAAAAATTGAAATTTTCAAAAATCGAGTGAAAAGTCGAAAAATTTCCGTTTTTTACGCGTTTCAAAGCAAAACAGTAAATTTTGAAAAAAATTGAATTTTTCAAAAATCGAGTGAAAAGTCGAAAAATTTCCGTTTTTTACACGTTTCAAAGCAAAATAGTAAATCTTGAAAAAAATTGAAATTTTCAAAAATCGAGTGAAAAGTCGAAAAATTTCCGTTTTTTACGCGTTTCAAAGCAAAACAGTAAATTTTGAAAAAAATTGAAATTTTCAAAAATCGAGCGAAAAGTCGAAAAATTTCCGTTTTTTACGCGTTTCAAAGCAAAACAGTAAATTTTGAAAAAAATTTAAATTTTCAAAAATCGAGTGAGAAGTCGAAAAATTTCCGATTGTTACGCGTTTTGCATTAAAATAGTATTTGTTGGACAAAATCAAAATTTTCAAAAAACAATTGAAAAGTCGAAAAATTTCCGTTTTTTACGCGATTCAAAGCAAAACAGTAAATGTTGGACAAAATCAAAATTTTCAAAAAACAATTGAAAAGTCGAAAAATTTCCGTTTTTTACGCGATTCAAAGCAAAACAGTAAATGTTGGTCAAAATCGAAAATTTCAAAAATCGAGTGAAAAGTCGAAAAATTTCCGTTTTTTACGCGTTTTGCATGAAAATAGTAAATGTTGGACAAAATCAAAATTTTCAAATATCGAGTGAAAAGTCGAATAATTTCCGTTTTTTACGCGTTTCAAAGCAAAACAGTAAATCTTGAAAAAAATTGAAATTTTCAAAAATCGAGTGAAAAGTCGAAAAATTTCCGTTTTTTCGCGTTTCAAAGCAAAACAGTAAATGTTGGTCAAAATCAAAAATTTCAAAAATCAAGTGAAAAGTCGAAAAATTTCCGTTTTTTACGTGTTTCAAAGCAAAACAGTAAATGTTGGTCAAAATTGAAATTTTCAAAAATCGAGTGAAAAGTCGAAAAATTTCCGTTTTTTACACGTTTCAAAGCAAAATAGTAAATCTTGAAAAAAATTGAAATTTTCAAAAATCGAGTGAAAAGTCGAAAAATTTCCGTTTTTTCGCGTTTCAAAGCAAAACAGTAAATGTTGGTCAAAATCAAAAATTTCAAAAATCAAGTGAAAAGTCGAAAAATTTCCGTTTTTTACGCGTTTCAAAGCAAAACAGTAAATGTTGGTCAAAATTGAAATTTTCAAAAATCGAGTGAAAAGTCGAAAAATTTCCGTTTTTTCGCGTTTCAAAGCAAAACAGTAAATGTTGGTGAAAATCGAAAATTTCAAAAATCAAGTGAAAAGTCGAAAAATTTCCGTTTTTACGCGTTTCAAAGCAAAACAGTAAATGTTGGTCAAAATCGAAAATTTCAAAAATCAAGTGAAAAGTCAAAAAATGTCCGTTTTTTACACGTTTCAAAGCAAAATAGTAAATCTTGAAAAAAATTGAAATTTTCAAAAATCGAGTGAAAAGTCGAAAAATTTCCGTTTTTTACACGTTTCAAAGCAAAATAGTAAATCTTGAAAAAAATTGAAATTTTCAAAAATCGAGTGAAAAGTCAAAAAAATTCCGTTTTTTACGCGTTTTGCATGAAAATAGTAAATAATCATAATAATCAAAATTTTCAAATATCGAGTGAAAAGTCGAATAATTTCCGTTTTTTACGCGTTTCAAAGCAAAATAATAAATCTTGAAAAAAATTGAAATTTTCAAAAATCGAGTGAAAAGTCGAAAAATTTCCGTTTTTACGCGTTTCAAAGCAAAACAGTAAATGTTGGTCAAAATCGAAATTTTCAAAAATCGAGTGAAAAGTCAAAAAAATTCCGTTTTTTACACGTTTCAAAGCAAAATAGTAAATCTTGAAAAAAATTGAAATTTTCAAAAATCGAGTGAAAAGTCGAACAATTTCCGTTTTTTACACGTTTCAAAGCAAAAAAGTAATCTTGAAAAAAATTGAAATTTTCGAAAATCGAGTGAAAAGTCGAAAAATTTCCGATTTTTACGCGTATCAAAGCAAAACAGTAAAATTTGAAAAAAATTGAAATTTTCAAAAAACGAGTGAAAAGTCAAAAAAATTCCGTTTTTTACGCGTTTCAAAGCAAAACAGTTAATGTTGGTCAAAATTGAAATTTTCAAAAATCGAGTGAAAAGCCGAAAAATTTCCGTTTTTACGCGTTTCAAAGCAAAACAGTAAATGTTGGTCAAAATCAAAAATTTCAAAAATCGAGTGAAAAGTCGAAAAATTTCCGTTTTTTACGCGTTTCAAAGCAAAACAGTAATTGTTGGTCAAAATTGAAATTTTCAAAAATCGAGTGAAAAGTCGAAAAATTTCCGTTTTTTACACGTTTCAAAGCAAAACAGTAAATTTTGAAAAAAAATTGAAATTTTCAAAAATCGAGTGAGGAGTCGAAAAATTTCCGTTTTTTACGCGTTTCGAAGCAGAATAATGAATTTAAAAAAAAATTGAAATTTTCAAAAATCGAGCGAAAACTCAAAAAATTTCCGTTTTTTACTCGTTTCAAAGCAAAATAATAAATCTTGAAAAAAATTGAAATTTTCAAAAATCGAGTGAAAAGTCGAAAAATTTCCGTTTTTACGCGTTTCAAAGCAAAACAGTAAATGTTGGTCAAAATCGAAATTTTCAAAAATCGAGTGAAAAGTCAAAAAAATTCCGTTTTTTACACGTTTCAAAGCAAAATAGTAAATCTTGAAAAAAATTGAAATTTTCAAAAATCGAGTGAAAAGTCGAAAAATTTCCGTTTTTTACACGTTTCAAAGCAAAATAGTAAATCTTGAAAAAAATTGAAATTTTCAAAAATCGAGTGAAAAGTCAAAAAAATTCCGTTTTTTACGCGTTTTGCATGAAAATAGTAAATAATCATAATAATCAAAATTTTCAAATATCGAGTGAAAAGTCGAATAATTTCCGTTTTTTACGCGTTTCAAAGCAAAATAATAAATCTTGAAAAAAATTGAAATTTTCAAAAATCGAGTGAAAAGTCGAAAAATTTCCGTTTTTACGCGTTTCAAAGCAAAACAGTAAATGTTGGTCAAAATCGAAATTTTCAAAAATCGAGTGAAAAGTCAAAAAAATTCCGTTTTTTACACGTTTCAAAGCAAAATAGTAAATCTTGAAAAAAATTGAAATTTTCAAAAATCGAGTGAAAAGTCGAACAATTTCCGTTTTTTACACGTTTCAAAGCAAAAAAGTAAATCTTGAAAAAAATTGAAATTTTCGAAAATCGAGTGAAAAGTCGAAAAATTTCCGATTTTTACGCGTATCAAAGCAAAACAGTAAAATTTGAAAAAAATTAAAATTTTCAAAAAACGAGTGAAAAGTCAAAAAAATTCCGTTTTTTACGCGTTTCGAAGCAGAATAATGAATTTAAAAAAAAATTGAAATTTTCAAAAATCGAGCGAAAACTCAAAAAATTTCCGTTTTTTACTCGTTTCAAAGCAAAATAATAAATCTTGAAAAAAATTGAAATTTTCAAAAATCGAGTGAAAAGTCGAAAAATTTCCGTTTTTTACGAGATTCAAAGCAAAACAGTAAATGTTGGTCAAAATTGAAATTTTCAAAAATCGAGTGAAAAGTCGAAAAATTTCCGTTTTTTACGCGATTCAAAGCAAAACAGTAAATGTTGGTCAAAATTGAAATTTTCAAAAATCGAGTGAAAAGTCGAAAAATTTCCGTTTTTACGCGTTTCAAAGCAAAACAGTAAATGTTGGTCAAAATCGAAAATTTCAAAAATCGAGTGAAAAGTCGAAAAATTTCCGTTTTTTACGCGTTTCAAAGCAAAACAGTAAATTTTGAAAAAAATTGAAATTTTCAAAAATCGAGCGAAAACTCAAAAAATTTCCGTTTTTTACGCGTTTCAAAGCAAAACAGTAAATTTTGAAAAAAAAATGAAATTTTCAAAAATCGAGTGAGGAGTCGAAAAATTTCTGTTTTTTACGCGTTTCAAAGCAAAAAAATAATTCTTGAAAAAAATTGAAATTTTCAAAAATCGAGCGAAAACTCAAAAAATTTCCGTTTTTTACGCGTTTCAAAGCAAAATAATAAATCTTGAAAAAAATTGAAATTTTCAAAAATCGAGTGAAAAGTCGAAAAATTTCCGTTTTTTACGAGATTCAAAACAAAACAGTAAATGTTGGTCAAAATTGAAATTTTCAAAAATCGAGTGAAAAGTCGAAAAATTTCCGTTTTTTCGCGTTTCAAAGCAAAACAGTAAATGTTGGTCAAAATCGAAAATTTCAAAAATTAAGTGAAAAGTCGAAAAATTTCCGTTTTTTACGCGTTTCAAAGCAAAACAGTAAATGTTGGTCAAAATTGAAATTTTCAAAAATCGAGTGAAAAGTCGAAAAATTTCCGTTTTTTACGCATTTCAAAGCAAAATGGTAAATCTTGAAAAAAAATAAAATTTTCAAAAATCGAGTAAAAAGTCAAAAAAATTTCGTTTTTTACGCGTTTCAAAGCAAAACAGTAAATTTTGAAAAAAATTGAAATTTTCAAAAATCGAGTAAAAAGTCAAAAAATTTCCGTTTTTTACGCGTTTCAAAGCAAAACAGTAATTTTGAAAAAAAAATGAAATTTTCAAAAATCAAGTGAAAAGTCGAAAAATTTCCGTTTTTTACACGTTTCAAAGCAAAATAGTAAATCTTGACAAAAATTGAAAATTTCAAAAATCGAGTGAAAAGTCGAAAAATTTCCGTTTTTTACGCGTTTCAAAGCAAAACAGTAAATGTTGGTCAAAATTGAAATTTTCAAAAATCGAGTGAAAAGTCGAAAAATTTCCGTTTTTTCACGTTTCAAAGCAAAACAGTAAATGTTGGTCAAAATTAAAATTTATAAAAATCGTGTGAAAAGTCGAAAAATTTCCGTTTTTTACGTTTTACGCGTTTTGCATGAAAATAGTAAATGTTGGACAAAATCAAAATTTTCAAATATCGAGTGAAAAATCGAATAATTTCCGTTTTTTACGCGTTTCAAAGCAAAGCAGTAATTTTGAAAAAAAAATGAAAATTTCAAAAATCAAGTGAAAAGTCGAAAAATTTCCGTTTTTTACACGTTTCAAAGCAAAATAGTAAATCTTGACAAAAATTGAAAATTTCAAAAATCGAGTGAAAAGTCGAAAAATTTCCGTTTTTACGCGTTTCAAAGCAAAACAGTAAATGTTGGTCAAAATTGAAATTTTCAAAAATCGAGTGAAAAGTCGAAAAATTTCCGTTTTTTCACGTTTCAAAGCAAAACAGTAAATGTTGGTCAAAATTGAAATTTTTAAAAATCGAGTGAAAAGTCGAAAAATTTCCGTTTTTTACGTTTTACGCGTTTTGCATGAAAATAGTAAATGTTGGACAAAATCAAAATTTTCAAATATCGAGTGAAAAATCGAATAATTTCCGTTTTTTACGCGTTTCAAAGCAAAACAGTAATTTTGAAAAAAAAATGAAATTTTCAAAAATCAAGTGAAAAGTCGAAAAATTTCCGTTTTTTTACACGTTTCAAAGCAAAATAGTAAATCTTGACAAAAATTGAAAATTTCAAAAATCGAGTGAAAAGTCGAAAAATTTCCGTTTTTTACGCGTTTCAAAGCAAAACAGTAAATGTTGGTCAAAATTGAAATTTTCAAAAATCGAGTGAAAAGTCGAAAAATTTCCGTTTTTTACACGTTTCAAAGCAAAATAGTAAATCTTGATAAATATTGAAATTTTCAAAAATCGAGTGAAAAGTCGAAAAATTTCCGTTTTTTCGCGTTTCAAAGCAAAACAGTAAATGTTTGTCAAAATCGAAAATTTCAAAAATCAAGTGAAAAGTCGAAAAATTTTCGTTTTTTACGCGTTTTGCATGAAAATAGTAAATGTTGGTCAAAATCAAAACTTTCAAAAATCGAGTGAAAAGTCGAAAAATTTCCGTTTTTTACGCATTTCAAAGCAAAATGGTAAATCTTGAAAAAAAATAAAATTTTCAAAAATCGAGTAAAAAGTCAAAAAAATTTCGTTTTTTACGCGTTTCAAAGCAAAACAGTAAATTTTGAAAAAAATTGAAATTTTCAAAAATCGAGTAAAAAGTCGAAAAATTTCCGTTTTTTACGCGTTTCAAAGCAAAACAGTAATTTTGAAAAAAAAATGAAATTTTCAAAAATCAAGTGAAAAGTCGAAAAATTTCCGTTTTTTACACGTTTCAAAGCAAAATAGTAAATCTTGACAAAAATTGAAAATTTCAAAAATCGAGTGAAAAGTCGAAAAATTTCCGTTTTTTACGCGTTTCAAAGCAAAACAGTAAATGTTGGTCAAAATTGAAATTTTCAAAAATCGAGTAAAGAGTCGAAAAATTTCCGTTTTTTACACGTTTCAAAGCAAAATAGTAAATCTTGATAAATATTGAAATTTTCAAAAATCGAGTGAAAAGTCGAAAAATTTCCGTTTTTTCGCGTTTCAAAGCAAAACAGTAAATGTTTGTCAAAATCGAAAATTTCAAAAATCAAGTGAAAAGTCGAAAAATTTTCGTTTTTTACGCGTTTTGCATGAAAATAGTAAATGTTGGTCAATATCAAAATTTTCAAAAATCGAGTGAAAAGTCGAAAAATTTCCGTTTTTTCACGTTTCAAAGCAAAACAGTAAATGTTGGTCAAAATTGAAATTTTTAAAAATCGAGTGAAAAGTCGAAAAATTTCCGTTTTTTACGTTTTACGCGTTTTGCATGAAAATAGTAAATGTTGGACAAAATCAAAATTTTCAAATATCGAGTGAAAAATCGAATAATTTCCGTTTTTTACGCGTTTCAAAGCAAAGCAGTAATTTTGAAAAAAAAATGAAGTTTTCAAAAATCAAGTGAAAAGTCGAAAAATTTCCGTTTTTTACACGTTTCAAAGCAAAATAGTAAATCTTGACAAAAATTGAAAATTTCAAAAATCGAGTGAAAAGTCGAAAAATTTCCGTTTTTACGCGTTTCAAAGCAAAACAGTAAATGTTGGTCAAAATTGAAATTTTCAAAAATCGAGTGAAAAGTCGAAAAATTTCCGTTTTTTCACGTTTCAAAGCAAAACAGTAAATGTTGGTCAAAATTGAAATTTTTAAAAATCGAGTGAAAAGTCGAAAAATTTCCGTTTTTTACGTTTTACGCGTTTTGCATGAAAATAGTAAATGTTGGACAAAATCAAAATTTTCAAATATCGAGTGAAAAATCGAATAATTTCCGTTTTTTACGCGTTTCAAAGCAAAACAGTAATTTTGAAAAAAAAATGAAATTTTCAAAAATCAAGTGAAAAGTCGAAAAATTTCCGTTTTTTACACGTTTCAAAGCAAAATAGTAAATCTTGACAAAAATTGAAAATTTCAAAAATCGAGTGAAAAGTCGAAAAATTTTCAAAAATCAAGTGAAAAGTCGAAAAATTTCCGTTTTTTACACGTTTCAAAGCAAAATAGTAAATCTTGACAAAAATTGAAAATTTCAAAAATCGAGTGAAAAGTCGAAAAATTTCCGTTTTTTACGCGTTTCAAAGCAAAACAGTAAATCTTGACAAAAATTGAAATTTTCAAAAATCGAGTGAAAAGTCGAAAAATTTCCGTTTTTTACGCGTTTCGAAGCAGAATAGTGAATTTAAAAAAAATTGAAATTTTCAAAAATCTAGCGAAAAGTCGAAAAATTTCCGTTTTTTACGCGTTTCAAAGCAAAATAATAAATCTTGAAAAAAATTGAAATTTTCAAAAATCGAGTAAAAAGTCGAATAATTTCCGTTTTTTACGCGTTTCAAAGCAAAACAGTAAATGTTGGTCTAAATTGAAATTTTCAAAAATCGAGTGAAAAGTCGAAAAATTTCCGTTTTTTACGCGTTTTGCATGAAAATAGTAAATGTTGGACAAAATCAAAATTTTCAAATATCGATTAAAAAGTCGAAAAATTTCCGTTTTTTACGCGTTTCAAAGCAAAATAATAAATCTTGAAAAAAATTGAAATTTTCAAAAATCGAGCGAAAAGTCAAAAAATTTCCGTTTTTTACGCGTTTCAAAGCAAAACAGTAAATGTTGGTCAAAATCGAAAATTTCAAAAATCGAGTGAAAAGTCGAAAAAAAAATCCGTTTTTTACGCGTTTCAAAGCAAAACAGTAAATGTTGGTCAAAATTGAAATTTTCAAAAATCGAGTGAAAAGTCGAAAAATTTCCGTTTTTTACGCGTTTTAAAGCAAAACAGTAAATTTTGAAAAAAATTGAAACTTTCAAAAATCGAGTAAAAAGTCAAAAAAAATTCGTTTTTTTACGCGTTTCGAAGCAGAATAGTGAATTTAAAAAAAAATTGAAATTTTCAAAAATCGAGCAAAAAGTCAAAAAATTTCCGTTTTTTACGCGTTTCAAAGCAATACAGTAAATGTTGGTCAAAATCGAAAATTTCAAAAAATCGAGTGATAAGTCGAAAAATTTCCGTGTTTTACGCGTTTCAAAGCAAAATAATAAATCTTGAAAAAAATTGAAATTTTCAAAAATCGAGTGAAAAGTCGAAAAATTTCCGTTTTCCAAAGCAAAACAGTAAATGTTGGTCAAAATCGAAAATTTCAAAAATCGAGTGAAAAGTCGAAAATTTTCCGTTTTTTACGCTTTTCAAAGCAAAACAGTAAATGTTGGTCAAAATCAAAATTTTCAAAAATCGAGTGAAAAGTCGAAAAATTTCCGTTTTTTACGCATTTCAAAGCAAAATGGTAAATCTTGAAAAAAAATAAAATTTTCAAAAATCGAGTGAAAAGTCAAAAAATTTTCGTTTTTTACGCGTTTCAAAGCAAAACAATAAATTTTGAAAAAAATTGAAATTTTCAAAAATCGAGTGAAAAGTCGAAAAATTTCCGTTTTTTACGCGTTTCAAAGCAAAATAATAAATCTTGAAAAAAATTGAAATTTTCAAAAATCGAGTGAGAAGTCGAAAAATTTTCGTTTTTACGCGTTTCAAAGCAAAACAGTAAATGTTGGTCAAAATCAAAAATTTAAAAAATCGAGTAAAAAGTCGAAAATTTTCCGTTTTTTACGCTTTTCAAAGCAAAACAGTAAATGTTGGTCAAAATCAAAATTTTCAAAAATCGAGTGAAAAGTCAAAAATTTTCCGTTTTTTACGCGTTTCAAAGCAAAACAGTAATTTTGAAAAAAAAATGAAATTTTCAAAAATCAAGTGAAATGTCGAAAAATTTCCGTTTTTTACGCGTTTCAAAGCAAAACAGTAAATGTTGGTCAAAATTGAAATTTTCAAAAATCGAGTAAAAAGTCGAAAAATTTCCGTTTTTTACGCGTTTCAAAGCAAAACAGTAAATGTTGGTCAAAATTGAAATTTTCAAAAATCGAGTAAAAAGTCGAAAAATTTCCGTTTTTTACACGTTTCAAAGCAAAATAGTAAATCTTGACAAAAATTGAAATTTTCAAAAATCGAGTGAAAAGTCGAAAAATTTCCGTTTTTCAAAGCAAAACAGTAAATGTTGGTCAAAATCGAAAATTTCAAAAATCGAGTGAAAAGTCGAAAATTTTCCGTTTTTTACGCTTTTCAAAGCAAAACAGTAAATGTTGGTCAAAATCAAAATTTTCAAAAATCGAGTGAAAAGTCGAAAAATTTCCGTTTTTTACGCATTTCAAAGCAAAATGGTAAATCTTGAAAAAAAAATAAAATTTTCAAAAATCGAGTGAAAAGTCAAAAAATTTTCGTTTTTTACGCGTTTCAAAGCAAAACAGTAAATTTTGAAAAAAATTGAAATTTTCAAAAATCGAGTAAAAAGTCGAAAAATTTCCGTTTTTTACACGTTTCAAAGCAAAATAGTAAATCTTGACAAAAATTAAAAATTTCAAAAATCGAGTGAAAAGTCGAAAAATTTCCGTTTTTTACGCGTTTCAAAGCAAAACAGTAATTTTGAAAAAAAAATGAAATTTTCAAAAATCAAGTGAAAAGTCGAAAAATTTCCGTTTTTTACACGTTTCAAAGCAAAATAGTAAATCTTGACAAAAATTGAAAATTTCAAAAATCGAGTGAAAAGTCGAAAAATTTCCGTTTTTTACGCGTTTCAAAGCAAAACAGTAAATGTTGGTCAAAATTGAAATTTTCAAAAATCGAGTGAAAAGTCGAAAAATTTCCGTTTTTTCACGTTTCAAAGCAAAACAGTAAATGTTGGTCAAAATTGAAATTTTTAAAAATCGAGTGAAAAGTCGAAAAATTTCCGTTTTTTACGTTTTACGCGTTTTGCATGAAAATAGTAAGTAAATGTTGGACAAAATCAAAATTTTCAAATATCGAGTGAAAAATCGAATAATTTCCGTTTTTTACGCGTTTCAAAGCAAAGCAGTAATTTTGAAAAAAAAATGAAATTTTCAAAAATCAAGTGAAAAGTCGAAAAAGTTCCGTTTTTTACACGTTTCAAAGCAAAATAGTAAATCTTGACAAAAATTGAAAATTTCAAAAATCGAGTGAAAAGTCGAAAAATTTCCGTTTTTACGCGTTTCAAAGCAAAACAGTAAATGTTGGTCAAAATTGAAATTTTCAAAAATCGAGTGAAAAGTCGAAAAATTTCCGTTTTTTCACGTTTCAAAGCAAAACAGTAAATGTTGGTCAAAATTGAAATTTTTAAAAATCGAGTGAAAAGTCGAAAAATTTCCGTTTTTTACGCGTTTCAAAGCAAAACAGTAAATGTTGGTCAAAATTGAAATTTTCAAAAATCGAGTGAAAAGTCGAATAATTTCCGTTTTTTACGCGTTTCAAAGCAAAAAAGTAAATCTTGAAAAAAATTGAAATTTTCAAAAATCGAGTGAAAAGTCGAAAAATTTTCGTTTTTTACGCGTTTCAAAGCAAAATAATAAATCTTGAAAAAAATTGAAATTTTCAAAAATCGAGTGAGAAGTCGAAAAATTTTCGTTTTTACGCGTTTCAAAGCAAAACAGTAAATGTTGGTAAAATCAAAATTTTCAAAAATCGAGTGAAAAGTCAAAAATTTTTCGTTTTTTACGCGTTTCAAAGCAAAACAGTAAATTTTGAAAAAAATTGAAATTTTCAAAAATCGAGTAAAAAGTCGAAAAATTTCCGTTTTTTACGCGTTTCAAAGCAAAACAGTAAATTTTGAAAAAAATTGAAATTTTCAAAAATCGAGTGAGAAGTGGAAAAATTTTCGTTTTTTACGCGTTTCAAAGCAAAACAGTAAATGTTGGTCAAAATCAAAATTTTCAAAAATCGAGTGAAAAGTCGAAAAATTTCCGTTTTTTACGCGTTTCGAAGCAAAATGGTAATTACATCTTGAAAAAAAATAAAATTTTCAAAAATCGAGTGAAAAGTCAAAAAATTTTCGTTTATTACGCGTTTCAAAGCAAAACAGTAAATTTTGAAAAAAATTGAAATTTTCAAAAATCGAGTAAAAAGTCGAAAAATTTCCGTTTTTTACGCGTTTCAAAGCAAAACAGTAATTTTGAAAAAAAAATGAAATTTTCAAAAATCAAGTGAAATGTCGAAAAATTTCCGTTTTTTACACGTTTCAAAGCAAAATAGTAAATCTTGACAAAAATTGAAATTTTCAAAAATCGAGTGAAAAGTCGAAAAATTTCCGTTTTTTACGCGTTTCAAAGCAAAATAATAAATCTTGAAAAAAATTGAAATTTTTAAAAATCGAGTGAAATGTCGAAAAATTTCCGTTTTTTACGCGTTTCAAAGCAAAACAGTAAATGTTGGTCAAAATTGAAATTTTCAAAAATCGAGTGAGAAGTGGAAAAATTTTCGTTTTTTACGCGTTTCAAAGCAAAACAGTAAATGTTGGTCAAAATTGAAATTTTCAAAAATCGAGTGAAAAGTCGAATAATTTCCGTTTTTTACGCGTTTCAAAGCAAAAAAGTAAATCTTGAAAAAAATTGAAATTTTCGAAAATCGAATGAAAAGTCGAAAAATTTCCGATTTTTACGCGTTTCAAAGCAAAACAGTAAATTTTGAAAAAAATTGAAATTTTCAAAAATCGAGTGAAAAGTCGAAAAATTTCCGTTTTTTACGCGTTTTGCATAAAAATAGTATATGTTGGAGAAAATTAAAATTTTCAAAAAACAAGTGAAAAGTCGAAAATTTTCCGTTTTTTACGCGTTTTGCATGAAAATAGTAAATGTTGGACAAAATCAAAATTTTCAAATATCGAGTGAAAAGTCGAATAATTTCCGTTTTTTACGCGTTTCAAAGCAAAAAAGGAAATCTTGAAAAAAATTGAAATTTTTGAAAATCGAGTAAAAAGTCGAAAAATTTTCGTTTTTTACGCGTTTCAAAGCAAAACAGTAATTGTTGGTCAAAATCGAAATTTTTAAAAATCGAGTGAAAAGTCGAAAAGTTTCCGTTTTTTACGCGTTTCAAAGCAAAACAGTAAATTTTGAAAAAAATTAAAATTTTCAAAAATCGAGTGAGAAGTCAAAAAATTTTCGTTTTTTACGCGTTTCAAAGCAAAACAGTAAATGTTGGTCAAAATCGAATTTTTTAAAAATCGAGAGAAAAGTAGAAAAGTTTCCGTTTTTTACGCGTTTCAAAGCAAAACAGTAAATCTTGAAAAAAATTGATATTTTCAAAAATCGAGTGAAAAGTCGAAAAATTTCCGTTTTTTACGCGTTTCAAAGCAAAACAGTAAATCTTGAAAAAAATTGAAATTTTCAAAAATCGAGTGAAAAGTCGAAACATTTTCGATTTTTACGCGTTTCAAAGCAAAACAGTAAATCTTTAAAAAAATTGAAATTTTCAAAAATCGAGTGAAAAGTCGAAATTTTTTCGATTTTTACGCGTTTCGCATGAAAATAGTCAAATTTGAAAAAAAAATTGAAATTTTCAAAAATCAAGTAAAATGTCGATTTTTTTGTTTTTTACGCGTTTTGCATGGAATCAAACAAACTAGAAATTTTCAAAAATCGAGTAAAGTCATTTTTTTTTTGTTTTTTACGCGTTGCATAAAAATAGTCAATCTTGAAAAAAAATGAAATTTTTAAAAATCGAGTGAAAAATCGAAATTTCTTCGTTTTTTACTCGTTTCGCATAAAAAATTTAAATTTTGAAAAAAATTGAAATTTTTAAAAATCGAGTGAAAAGCCGATTTTTTTGTTTTTTACGCGTTGCATGAAAATAGATCAATTTTTTTTTGTTTTTTACCCGTTTCGCATGCAAAAAGTAAATTTAAAAAAAAAATAAATTTTCAAAAATCGAGTAAAAAATCGAAAAAAAATCTTTTTTTACGCGTTTCGCTTGCAAAAAGTAAATTTTGAGAAAAATGTAAATTTTCAAAAACCGAGTAAAAAATCAAAATTTTGTCGTTTTTTACGCGTTTCGCATGAAAATATTCTATTTTGAAAAAAATTGAAATTTTTAAAAATCGAGTGAAACGTCAGTTTTTTTCTTTTTTTACGCGTTTCGCTTGCAAAAAGTAAATTTTGAAAAAAAATTAAATTTTCAAAAATCGAGTGAAAAGTCGAAATTTTTTCGTTTTTTACGCATTTCGCATGAAACGGGCAAACGCATTAGTTCAACCACATTTAACATAATTTTTGTATATACTAAGTTGCCTATTATAGAGGCCACTCTATTCGTGTCTGGCTGTAGTAGAGTAGCTGGAAGAGTTCTAGAACAAAATTCCATAAAAATTTTCATATCGGCCTAAAAGTACTTTTCGGCCATCTTAGATTTTTGAGGGACAATGTTTGAGAGAAGTGAGAGTTGGGGGATCATAATTTTGGAATTGAAATGCGCAACTCACTTATTGTGAGCACTTATGAGGTAAAGACTAAAGTAGTTGGTCAAGAAGTAAAGCGATCCGTTGGGAGTTAAAGCTACCAATGCTAAAGTAGCATTAACTGTATGCAAACATGGTCAAATTACACACAAAATAAATCTTGTTTGGTTGGACTTAACTACCCAGATTATTGTATATTAGCATAATAAAAAAATAATTACTATAGTAATAATAATACGTTTATCTAAATAGTGTAACTGTTCACCAAATATTTACGATTAGAATAAACTTTAAAGTGTTAGTGGTGATCTATTCAAAGAAATTGATTTCACTGATTGACTTTAAGTTTAATAACAATTCCCATATAAAAAAAATCATGTTGGGGATGAAAATGCTGCAAAAGTTGTTGTAAGTAAAAATCTGACTAATTATTAGACAGATTTTAATTAATTTGATTTAAGAGAAAGAAAGAAAACAAAGTTTTAATTTTCCACTTGCAACAACAACACTTGCAACTCCTATAGTGATTATAATTAGTTAGATAATAAAATGAGTTATTAGCAATGATATATGACTGCAAATTATTATCATATGACATGTACGCAGTATAAAAATAAATTAAAACTTAATAAGTAATAACGCGTTTGAAACTTTTAAGAAATAAAATCGATATATACAAAGCGCCATCTACAATTTTACTCTCAAACTATATAGTTGCAGGGTGGCTACATAGGTGGCGGTATATACACTAAAATGAGCTTTTAATTATAATAAACTTAGTTGAATATTCACAGATGCTTAAACTTTATTATATTAAGTTAGATGAAATTTATAAATTAACTTTAATAATTTCAAAAGACCTTAAATTATTATTTGTTTTAATTATACAATTTCCTAAAGCAAATTAAATATTTTTACTGTTAATTAAATAAATGTTTAAAAGACTTTGTTTGTCTGTGATATTTTACCAGTTTAAAAATAAAATTAATCTCATATAATGTAATATACTTACAGTTTTCATCGATAATGATATCTGCACTCGCATTGAAAACCTGCAATAGAAATTTACTATAATAAATCATTCATTGCTTTGCTTTTCTTTAAGCAAGGCATGGATCCTACACAAATAAAAACTTTATTTGATCTCTTAGTTGACCTTTCTCTTGTTTTATTTAGCCTCTTTAAGGTTTTCAATAGATATAAAATAGCTCGACAAAAAAACAAATAAAATTTTTATTTATCTAGGATGCATTCCATCTAAATATATTAAATTAATAGAAACCAAACCGCAAATATTTTCAATTGCTTGAAATTAAATTAATCATAATTATTCTGTAGAAAAGATACTCATTATTTTGCAGGTTGAATAATCGCCAGAAAATCCACTAAATACTTACGTTAAACCCAGCTATACAGTTATTACAAGTAATTGTTATGCTTATGCTATAGTCATTCATACCTAAACTATAGAAACGTCACAAACATAAGGGATAACTTGCCTATTATTAGAAGATTAGTGTAAGTTTCTGTCCATAAGATAAAAAGTAATGTGACTGGGTGCGTCAGACCCGCCAACATCTCATGCTACAGTGGCAATATTTAATCCCTCATCTATCATACGGATGGGAAATTCGCAAGTAAGAAACCGGATGAGTTGGCCAAGTTCTTGTTTCAATAACTACATTCAATTGACTGACTGAAGAACATTGTATACAGAAATGCACTTTCGTATCCGATTGTAATTTTTTTTGTTAAAAGTTTTATTTTTCTTTATAGGTAAGAAATAAATGATAACAATACATGTTTTTTGTTATAATGGTGTTATATAGATAAGATATAATTTTTTTTTATTTTTTTTGATAAATAATAAATTGTTCTTTAGAATAAGACCAAACCAGAGCTTAGTAGTCCGTCTCTAGTTTAAAGGATTGTTTTTCAAGTAGGCCTAATATTTGCGTTTGGCACGGTGTAAGGTTTGCGCTGTTGTAGGATACCACGCCTCGGAATAAGCCGTCTTACCATACTAACGGTAGTCCGAGTTTTGGTCGGGAAGGCATCATAAGTTTGTCTAGTGCGGTCTTGATAGCCTTGAGTTTACTCCACGCAAACGGTTGTTTGATTGTAATGCCATTAGTGGTGTTGATATCCTGAAGTAGTCTCGCACGTACTCCCAAAGCCAAGTGCTTAGATTTAAAAAACTCTGCAGTTGTTTTTGTTTCCGCGGAGTATCTTGGTCTCTGATAAACTTTAGAAGTTGATTTTCTTCAGCGCTAATTCTGTGCCCAAAGTATTTGATCAAGTTGGTTCCAAAATTGCACTTTTTGGGGTAGCATCGTAATCTTGTAGTAGTTTGAGTACTGTTTGTAGGTGTACCAAGTGTGTGGCTTAGTCTTCTAAGTCCACCAATATGTTGGCCAAATATTTGAGAACAATGCTTCCAAGAAAGCCGGCTAATACCTGCGACATGAGCTTTTGGAATGTTGCCGGTGCGTTCTTGAGACCAAAGGGCATAACACAAAATTGGTACGTGCCTCCATCTGAGGCGGCAACAAAAATTTCTTTACCTGCCCAAATATCAAAGCTTTCTTGTGAGCGTTGTAGGTGTAGCGAGCGGTTTGTATTAGAGTTGTGCTTGTCACTTCAATATGATGTTTGACCGTTGGTGTTGAATGCGGTCAGAAAATTGCAAACCAAATACTCAAATCCCGTATTGTCAGGAAACTAGTGTTTGGGTAGCTGGACTGCTTTGTGTGTTTTGGTCGACGGTGTTTTTTGGAATAACCAATAGATGGTCTGGCTTTCTTTGCCATAATGTACGCATTGGCGTAACTAGTTCAAGCTTGTTTAGTGTTTGTTGTTTAGTTCTACTTAAAATTACCTCTAACACAAAATATTGACAAGCATAATAACAAAAACTACTACTAAAAACAGTCTGTGGTGGCATGGTCCGGTTTGGCTGTGAAAGTCAAACAAAGAGTGAACCAAAACCAACCTTAAAAAGCTAAATTTATTAGCATCCGTCTTCAATACCAATCGTGTGCATGTGCTTCCTTAGTTAGAAATGTTCTGCTAAGATCCCTTTTATAGTTTGGTTCTTTTTGGGCAGTTGCAAATAGTAATCGACTGTTTTGGTGTTGAAGCAGTCATTGCTTTGTCTGTTTGCAGCACAAAATGCCAACTTAAGTTTTTGGTTGGTAAATGGTCCAAAGTTTAAATGTCATGAGCCAGCCCGTTCGTCTCAATGTTACCTACTTTGTAATCAAAATTAGCTTTGATGTGATTTTAGGCTTCTTTATAGCAAATATGCCGCTCTACTATCCGTTAGAATTTAGACATTCTTGCCAGATATTTAGCGATTTACTATTTCTATAACCCCATAGGCTATAGTAATTACTTCTGCTTGAAAGATAGTTGTGTGCATTTTTAGTAGTAAAGATATTTTAAAGTTCAGGTCTTGCAAGAAGATTCTCATTTTAAAACCTTAAATGGTTTTTGAACCATACGTTTAAATTCTTATAAAACTGTTGACCATATTCTGAAAAATACAATGAAGGGTGACATATTATCTGTTTACGTTCCTAACAAAAGTGTCTTTTTAACAGCCTCTTCCAGAGGGTACAGTGTTTGCCAGCCCTCCATGCAAAAAATATAATAAAAATGTTCAACAAAACTTCTTAGAACTAACTGATCTGGTCTTGCAATCCCCCGGCCAAAATACAAGACTATTCCAGACTTAGATTCTTCAAGAAGATGGGTTTATAACGTGGAATGTTTGGTCCACAAAGCTACACTCACTCATCTAGATTTCCATTAGAATTTTGACCCAAACCCTTGGCCTCAAGTTCCAACCTTTCAAGCCAAAACTTTCTTTTTCAGGAAGACCAACGCAGCCACTACCTAGTTTGGTTGAAAAAAAATACACCAGTTAACGCCACTACGCAACCCTATCAACAAGACCAATATGACCAAAAACATTGCCAAGATTAAACCTTGTCGTTGCAAAGTGTCCCACCAGGATTAGGCATCAAAACTACCTACCGACTTTCCAAAGGATTGGACACAAGTTCTATATATTGTTTGCAAAGTTTATGAATATTTTTGTGTCTACCAGAACTGATCCATCACAGTTGTCTTGTAAAAGTACTAAAATGCAAAGCCAAAGCTTGGCAACACAAGTAGACGGAGACTTAAAATTCTTATACGCAAAAACTAATCAGACCTTTCTGCAAAAATATGCAAACCCAGACAGAAAAGCACAAAGCCAGAAAACCTTCCTTTACCACAAAATTGCACTAGAAACGTCCAAAACTGCTATGGCCAATCGGTTGATCAATGAAATTCAAGGACCTCCAACACCTTAACAGGGTTAATCAAGCGTAAGCACAGCACAACTACTAATCTTTGCTTAAGTAGGAGTAGTTGGCAACTATCATCACATACCAAAAAGAGATGAGACCAAACTTCTCCTAATAGACAGCGAGGCTTCACCCGACTATGTTGTCCATCAGGTCTACCCCCATAATAAACTAACCATCACTATGAAAGCAACCATCACCATCAAAGTTGGTACCCAACACCACACAGTTGCCTTTTTGCAAGCCTCCGTCTAAGACAAAATGCTAATTTTAAGCCATACAAACTAGGCCACACTTGACTATGTCTGTCAACTTGTCCATTTTGAGTGCGATACTTGAGAGGGGCTTATCCCCAAACGAAACCAACAACAATACCACTAACTGACGTGCCCAAGCTCTATTTCCCAACCATCTTGGAGAATTTAGGACCATCAACTAGCAAAACGGTGACGCACCAAATATAGTTACAAGAAAACGGTGCCCATCTACTAGTGACTACTGCGCCTCGGTAGTTATTAAGAAACTTCCGCGCTTTCAACATGGCCGCACAAATAAAACCGCCCGTTACCAAAACTTAAAAAAAAATTTCAAAGCCAAAGCAGTTTTTTCCAAACCGGATCTGATCACCAAGTACTGGCAAATACTCGTGCTTAAAGATATCCAACACCTCACCGCCTTTGCCACGCCTAGGGGCTACCTATTATTTTAGGGTCTTGCTTTTTAGTCTTAAAAATACCTCGGGATATTTCAAAATCTGATGGCTAAGGTGCTAGCAAGGTAGTTCGTATTGGTGGAACTAGACGACATTATTGTAACAGAGGACACCTAAGGTGGGTGATAGAAAAGTTCCAAAAGTACAAATTGCGGTTTAACCGAAATAAATGCAACTTTGCACAAAATAGAGTACATGTGGCACAATATCACAGCTTAAAGAAACCAGCTTCTGAAATACCATCTCAAACTTATCCACAACCGACTCGCAAAATGAGTATGAGTTAAAAAAATAAGTAAAAACTATTAAAAAAGTTCAATAAACCTTTGACCAACTCTGGAAACTGCTAAAATATTTTAGAAAAATTTGATCATATTCAGAACTCCTAAGGTGTCCTGAAAATCTAGAAACCTCACTTACTAAAACTATAAACGTACTAAAAACCTTCTGCCATTTCTAAAAAAAATTAAAAAAAAATTAATTAACTCTAAAAAAAATTCTAAAAACCTTTTAACAACTCAAGAAAATCCTGAAAATTGTCAGGAACATTTCATTAAATTCTCAATACTCATAAAAAGTTCTAGAAAATTTTGTTTAACTCTAGTGACGTTTCACCAGATTCTAAAAAGTAGAAACTTTAGAACCTCTTAAAATAGTTCTAAAAACTCTAAAAACAATCGATCAAAGTCTAGAATCCCTTTCACTTTGTATGTGTAAAGAATGGTTTTGGGTTAATACTTAAATATACCCCGAAAAGAGTTTGAATCGCTGGCGCACTTGCAAGCAGATTGCCGAGACGGTTACTGAAAGGTTGATGGTGGAGGAGAAGGTGACTTGATTAACGGGGATTAAGGTTTAGTTCCAGAAGAAGATGCGGATATAGGAATTGTTGTGGCAAACATAGAGGTAAAGGTGGAAAAATAGGTTTGTAGGTATTTGCAAACGAGTTTGAGGGAGGTATAGAATACTAACGCCGCAGTGTCATCCCCGTATTGTTGCAGTTTGATGCGTAAGTTTAAGGGTTGGGGGATGTCCCTAACGTATATGGTTAAAAAGGTAGGGAATAGGACGGACCCTTGTAGTATCCCTGCAAAGAACAAGAAAGAGTTTGATACTGACGTGCCGCAGCGGGTTTAAGTTAATCGGTTAGTTACAAACAACTTGATAGTTGCTATAATGTCGGGGGCATTCTAAGTATAATAAGTTTGTAGATCAGGCCATCGTGCCACAAGCGGTCATACGCTCTGGTAATATCTAAAAAAATAGCTATAAAGCACTTTTTGGTGTTGATTGAGGCTGACAGGTCTGTCATTAGGTTGAAGATAGAGTAACGGGTCGAGGTACCTTACCTGAATCTGAATTCGGATTCAAAAAGGGCATCCCGATCGTTGCAGAAGAATTGAAGACGGGTTTGGATAAGTTTCTTTAAAAGTTTAGATTTTGATTAGGATTGTGTGGACTTGTTGTAGTAGGGAGGAAGAAAACTAAATATGAAAAAGCAAAGGGAGCACAACTTTACAGAGACCGCCGCGTGATGGGTCACAGACTTACAAAGGATGAAGCGTCCATTCCGCTAAGACGACTCCGCCAAAGACATTTTTGTAACCGTTAACAGTATTAGACAATTTTTTGACACTAGTCCGCACACATCCTAGTTTCCAATTTGTTCTGCAAACCGACAAATGCAAAGTAGGCAAAAAAACTGTGCTGTACCAAAAAAAAGTTATACCACAGCAATGAATAGGAGTGCTACGCAATCGTGGGAGCAATTAAAAAAGACAGAGTCTACTTGAAAAATGTGGCTCACCAGCATTCAGAAAATGTATGCAATGGTTGCTACTGCTAGCCAAATTTGTTTTTGATATCCGCTTTTCAATGTTATAGCTCAACCTGTCGTTGCACTAAAAACTTTGGGATTTAGACTTTGGTAACAACAGTGAAGCAAAGTTAACGTAAGTTCCTTCAGGTGCGTAACATTATTGATGGTTTAAACCAAAAGTTAGCCAAACCAGAAGAGAATGTAGGCTACCGGCAAAGCGTTGATGAAAAAATGTATAGTACATTTGACGGCCTGAAACCAGCTAACCGTTCAACAAGCAATGCAGAAGTAATAAAACAAAACCACGGCAAAATAAAACCTGCCGCAACCTTTTAAAAACTTACCACTAACCAAAAGTCAGAAAAGACATCATAACATACGTCCCCCAACGCATCACCTGCGCGCGGATACAAACTGGTGCCGTAGACTGGAAGACCACCCACGTCGCCCTCCCGTGAAGATGTAGATGGAAGGTCTAATGCGGAATAATACGGAACAGCACGTTATTATACGATTCTAGATAATATTAAGACTGCTGAATTTGTCACTTGCAACCAATCTCATGTTAACCTAACCTAAAAATTTTTTTAGGGGAAATGTTCCGTAGTTACTAGCAGAACTGGGACTGCCTTACGGCATTGCTTTGCTGGCAGTTGCTATTTTGTTATATCAATTTTGCAAACTTACGGAAAGGTTTCCGTTTTTTCATCCTGCTCTTTTTGCCTCAAAATGTTTCCAATGCCCGTTCAGACACACCTGCATTTGGGCTCACTTTCCTGCATGTGCCCTACAATGTTATTTGCTGTGACCTCTTTAGCACCTAGTACAGCCATCCAGCTGCTTCTTTCGTCTAGCCATCTGAAGCAGGCTAGTACCGTATGTTCTGATGTGTCTTCCGTCCCACAGTACGGGCATTTTGATTTGGTTTTCCGCTTAAACCTGTGCAGGTAATTCCAAAAACCTCCATGGCCGCTAAGGAATTGTTCAGGTGGTAGTCCACGTGTTTCCTGTTTATCCATAAGGCAATCCATTGTAGGCTGGCTTTGAATAAACTTCGATATGGTTCGGAGATCAGAGCAAATATAGTATTTTTTTCCTTGCACTTCCCAGTTAGCATATCCAAGGCCTTCTTGCCCTTGCCGAGGTTGACTTGTGCTATCCTGTGCACTGTCATTTTGTGGTGGCTACCTTAGTAGTCACACAGCAAACAACCTTTCCAGCTTCAAGCTTGGTGTTCCTGACCAGGATCCCGTTCACAGCCTTATCCTCAGCACCGACCTCTTTTTGCTAAGTTTTCCTCCGCGTCTAGTCTCTTTTTTGGCTAAGTTGAACTCGGTTTACAAATTTGATCAAACTTGTTTTCTTGTCGGTTTGACATCCCAAGTATAATTTATTCCTGAGCAAAAAACCTATGATCCCAAGATTGGTTTAATGTTAGCTCAAGAATCTCTGAACAAATGTGTTTTGTTTCAAAAGTAAAGATAGTAGGACTGATTTTGTAGAATAGAGTTCTAAAACTAAAAATAGAAGAAGAAATTTTTATTATAGACTAGGCTATATCTGCCTAGTCTATAATAAAAATTTCTCAGTAGTACTACAAAAAAAAAAGAACTAAAGCCATAATAAGTGTTGGCAGAAATACATTAAAAATTGTTGAAGTAAAACATAATAAAAAACCAAAACAACTTAAGCGTATCTGGTAATTAATTTTGGCCATACTTTAACATTTGAGGTCAAATGAGCTAAGCCAAATTAAAAATTCACACTCAAGACAGCATGAGTTGCAAATATAATCAAAACAATGCAATCCGATAAATGAAAGTAGAATAAAATAGCAAACATAATTAATCAAATAATGAAAATGAAGACAAACTTTAATATCTTTTAAATGGCTTTATTATCAGTGCATTACATAATAATTCCGCTTATTTTATATTTATCACGTTGACAGTTGTTGATGCTTGTATTTGTTATTGTTTCACTCATAATTAATTTTGAATATTTATTGAAACTACAAATAATGCATTTAATTTTTTTTATTAGTTTCTAATATAAACCAGTGCGTAAACAAATTCCATACTGTAAATTGAAAAAAATGTTGATTTGTTTATTGTTGTGCATTTCATATTATTCATCTATGCAAAGTACATGCCAATCATATTACATTTCACGTCTTATCTTAGAGTTTAGAGTTTAATTTATAAAATAACAGAGTGACTGTTTTGTTTACTTAATAAGAATGCCATCCCACCTAGTAAAGTATATAAAATAACAACCACATTTATTCAGTCTTATAAACAGCTCGATCTGATTGCAACGTTTAAGTGCTTCTGGAAAAGATGTCGGATGATATTGACTACAACTTGTTACTCGGCCCTAGTGCAACAATTGAAAACAATTATGAAATTGTTGATTATGAATCTGATTCTGAAAATGAATCTGATGCAGATTCAAACCCAACAAATGGCGAAGATGGTGAAAGTGCAGCAAAAATGGTTTTTGTTGAAGTTAAAGATATAAATCCCTTACCACCACCACAACCGCAACAACAACAATCAAGCATACCAAAAATAAGACTCAGAAAATGTAGAAAACCAAAGAAAACCAAAGCACCAACACCGCAAGTAGTAAGATATTGCTACCGTGGGAAACATATTCTTAAGAGCAAACCTTCAACCGTAAGTTTAATTAAATTTATTTTATATATGTAATTAATTAATTAATCTTTAGGTCACCGATCCGCTAAAGCTGTATAATTATGCCAGCTCCGATTGTAGCTGCACTAGTTGCAGTGATTCCGATGAACCACAGACTTCTAAAAAGATCGACAAAAAGAAAAAGAAAAAATCTAATATTTCAATCAAGCCAACTATTAATAGCAATGGTGAATATTCTTATGAAGTTGTTTATACTTCTGACAGTGATTAAATAATGTCACCTTTGAGTGAGACTTGTCAATAATTTTAATATGCTTACTATATTTTGATCGCATTCAATAACTGCTATTTTTATTAATCTGTTTTGCTTTGGTAGGTCTCACTCAGAAAATGTAATCTTTATATTTAGTATTATCTCAAATTGTATTATTATGATTTATCCTGAATAAAATTTTTTATGTAAGAGTGTTAATTAAATTTTTTTGAATACATTTGTATCCTTTAAATTGTATTATTATAGTTTTTCAAGTTAAATCAAATTTGGAACTAAATTCAATTATGATTGGATAATATGCAAAATGGTAAGTAAAGGAAATATAATTACAATTGAGTTTGCAAATTATATATTTTTTTTCATAATAAAAACATGATTCATTTGAGTTTACAAAACTTAAACCACATTTTTGAAATTGCTAAAATAAACTTTTAATTTGATGAATATTTGTATAATGATCCTTAAAAATGTAAATTTCCTATAAACTATAATTGGAAATATACAATTTTAAGAATCATGTTAAATAAATTTCTAGGCATTTACTTTCTTTTATTTACCGATTATAGTTCATAGGAAATAAACAATAATAGATCATGTTAAATAAATTCTTTGGTGTTGATTTGCATTTACTTGTGCAATATACAAGTATATAATATTGTAAGCATTAGTTAATTTTATCTTATCTTATCTAATCTTATCTTATCAGCATATCATTAAGCAGAACGTAAAAAAACGTGTACAAAAAGAAAAACATTTTTTAATAAATTATTCATTAATTCAGAAAAAAAGTGAGTGCGTAATATTTTGTTTAAGAAGCTAGATATGAAATCTAAAAAAACCATTTAGGGAAGCAAAGGTTCAGGTTCAGTAGTACAGGACTGTCGCTTTGGACCTTGACCGCGCCGTTGAAAAAATTTAATTTATTCCTATACACGACAAATCTAAGATGCTTCACTTGGTAAAAATATGTTGTTCCAATACACTTCCAACTGTAATCTTAATCATTTCTGTGTTTCTTAAGAAAATTTTGTCAAATTTTGTTTTTATTGAGGTACACATCTTGATGTTCTCTATCAGTTCAGAAGCTACTAAGGCAAAATTTTGCTTGGTCTCGAAATGTTTTTTTGTGTTTTGTTGATCATGTTAAATGCAGGATATTTTACTACCTTGTATTTGGTTTGTAGTTCTGTTGTTTCATAGTGCCTTTGGCTTGCTTTACCTGAGCTTAAACATTGTTTGGCATATCAGGAGCAATTGGGCGGTTGTGGGCTTCTGCGACTAAATGTGTGTCTAAATCTTTGGCTGACCATATAGGTAGGGTGAAGTAGTCTCTGAGCAAGGCAGACACTTAGGTGGTTTTGGAGCGTAGATTTTCAAAAAATTGCGGTGGAAGGGGAGGGGGGTATTGCCACCACACGATAATGGAGTATATAGTTGATAATAGGATCTATTGTGTAATAACTTCTCAGGTTTTTTTCAGTTGATATTCTAATCATTTTTGGCATCAATTTGGGTTTTTAAACGACGACCACGTCCAAATGTTGATCAATTTTTTTTTACGTTTTTAGTTCTATTAATTGATGGTACTCTACCGTATTGCTCATAGTTTTTGTTCTGTCTTGCAATTTTTGTTTTGTATGTGGATCAAATATTATATTTGTTTGAATCAGCTGTTTAAATTTGATTGGAGTTACTTTTTGGTGTAATGTTGATGAAAACAGTAGTCTTGTGGATTTAAAAAAGCGACAACAGCAACTACTATAAAAACAAGATCTACAGAAAAGCCCTCGGTGACTATTTGCTATTTGGTGCTTGATTGGTGAACGTAAATGCTTGTTTTCTGGTAATCTAATAGTTTGCAAGCAGTTTTGGTATGTGCTGCGGTAGGTAATGGGACGATTAGGCCTGGAAAACTTGTAGGGAGTTTACTTAATTGTCTCATTACTTGCTTTCTGAAGGTTGATTATACTCTGAAGCAACTTTGAGGTGATTTATAATAATGCTTTAGTTTTGGAATAGAATACTAGATAGTTTGAGTTAGAATTTTAGCTACGAAGTATAAAGATTCATGAATCTGCTTGAGAATTCTTGAACTTAGTTCGACGTTCCAAAATGGTATTAACTATTGCATTGTTAACATTTTATGAATTATATTTTTATAATTACGTATAGTACTTATATAAAACTTAAGTAAAACCACCAGGTATTAATTTATTTAAATAGTCTTGTTGTGTTCATGGGCGATATCTTGTTCTTGACAGGTTATTGCATATATAGATAAAACAATCATCAATCTTGAAGAATTATATCATTAACTGACCTAATGGTCATCTAATAACAATCAAAGTTTTTTTTAGTTATGATTAATTATTTAGCAGATAGCAGTGGTCGGCATGGATATGTTCCCCTAAAAATAACTTGTTGGGAGAAGGCCTATGGCGAGGTGTGCGTGCCGGTAAGTCTCGTGCAAGCCAAGTGCGAATGCACCTGGGGCGGTTGTTGGTATCTGTCCAGTGGGCGCATGTGGTATTTTGGAAAGATGGTTAAAGTCTAATCTGTACTGTCGTTGCAAACGCTTGGGCTATATACCCCTAGCTGGCTCCTTAATGGCTTTTTAATGTTCCGCCCACAAAACGACTGCAACTTCTGGTGTTGGAGTTGGTGTTTCTATCGGTGAAGTAAGTTGCAGGTTGTCTAGGTGAAGTTTTACTAGAAATCATTACGGATTTTCCTCTACCCAGTAGCAGTAGGATATTTCTTTGAACCCTCCACTTGTTATTCAACCGATTTGCCCGTCCTGGCACCATCACTAAGTCTCTTGGTTCGTATTCCCGATCGTTTGCTTGTCTGGAGTACTGTCGTTCTTAGTACGCCGCTTGCTTCTGTCGGACTTCCTGTAAACGGCGGTTTTTGTCCAGGGGTGTTTCCTATGGCACATCCCAACTACTTGGTTTGGTGTTTGTCCCGTCGCTGCGTTAATCCTGTGGTTGCATTAGAACACTGCTAAAATCATAAGCTCGTCCCATTGTTTGTTAGACTGTTCCTCTTTCAGGGTTCGAAAACTTTTCTTAATTTTGGCGTCTCGCCACTAGGATAGCCTGAAAATGTATGTTGCGGTGGTGTGGTGTTTGACTTTCCACCGTTGTACCGCACTCTTAAAATGCTGACTAGTAAATTGGGTACAGTTATCGGACAACATGACCTTCGGGTACTCTCACCTGTGGAGCAGGTGTTGTTCTAAAAACCGGGTGCATCCTTCATTAGTTGCTGCTGGTACTGGCACTGCCTTGACCCACCTCGTGCAGAGGTCCATCATGGTTAGAGTATACCTATTCCCTTTATGCGTAGCGTCCATATGGTCGATGTAGTAAATAATTACTCTTTCCCATGGATGGCGGGTTTAATAGAGCATTTGGCTTCGTTGGCCCAGTTTTGACTTTCATGCAGCCGCAAATGAATTTTCCAAACATCCAGTAATATGTTGCATTTTAGTAGGTACGACCAGTTGATCGGGTTGTTCTGGGTTATCATCTCTTGCCATCCCCTGATGATGGTTTCTGTCTGCTGACATAGTCAAGATTTCTCTTTCCAATAGATTTATATATATTCTAGTAGTAATAGCCTTTCAAAATTGTCTATGAAGCCATCAATAATGATATCTCAGAGCGTCCGACAGTAAATTGGTAGAGCCAGGAATATGTTCCACCTTGAAGTCAAATACAGATTAGCGAACACGTGGTAAATTTTGCATTAGCATTGGTGGAATTCTTTAACCAAACTAAGGTCTCTATATTTCTTCAAAACCCATAAATTTCCAAAAAACTCAAGCTCGTTTGAGTGACACTTAGTTTAACAAGGGTTCAGCTTGGCACTATTGTACAAATTGATGTGTCGTTTAAAACCTTTTTTTTTGGTATAATACTGCTTCTACGCCAATGTTGCAATCGTTCATCTGGAGAGCAAACGATAGGCCTGGTTTGGAAAAAAACAAGTATCAGGGGTTGGTCTAGAGCTGTTTTTGTGTCTTCAAATGCTATAAATTCGACTTTTGTCTACACAAAACCTTTATCCCCTAGAGTTCCATGAAAGACGGCCAGCTTTAAATACCCTGGTACATACTCCCAAAGCCAGGTACATAGCCCCAGGCAGCTTCTTGTTGGGAGGCGGCGTTTGATCCTTTATTAATTTTAAGTGGTGAGTGAGCGGTTAATTCTTCTCTGTGCTGATTCGGTGGCGTAGACCAACCAGCAACTAAAACATCAGCTTTTGAAATGTCCTTGGCGCAGTTTTTAACCCAAAAGGCATCACTTTGAAGTAATAGGTACCAACGTCAGGGGCAGCAAAAGCGGTAAGATGTTGGTACCATTTGTGCATTAGAATCTGCCAGTAGCCGGTCTTTAACTTTAAATCAATTTTACTATATACCTTGGCACCCCAAAATCCTTTAAAGTTTCCTGGATTTTAAGCAGAGGTGCAGCTTCCTTTCTGGTAATCTTGTTGAATCTGCGATATTCTAAGCAAACCTTAGTGTACAGCCTTTCTTTTTTGCAATTTCTACTAAAGCGCAGTAACTACTAGTTTGTCCACTTATTCAAATATTATTGTCTTTTTTTGGGCGTTATACAAGTAGCGTGCCGATTAAACGGGGGTAGTCTTTGTTACTTCAATGCGGTGGTTGAAAGTCAGCGTTGTCGTTGGTGTGTTATTTTCTCGGAAAACGGTTGAGAATTCTTGAATTAACCGTTCAAAACCTGCGGGTTCCGGATCATGTAGAACGGATCTTCTTGTTTTCGATCCAGTACACCATGGAACGTCCCGCCGACTATAGTGTATGCAATGGCAAGAGTAATCCATGGTTGCGTCTTGGTGTAGCAACCATGAATTGCCTAGTATCATGTCTTGGTGTGACTAGCAGGAAAATTTGGTAGTTCTGATCGCCTACTTTAATCTGCACGTTTACTTTTCCGGTAGTTTACAAGAAGGCCGTAGGGTCGGCTTGTAATGTTGCTATGGTCGCTATTTGAAGCCCTTGAGTCAACTAGCGCTTCCACCTGTTTTCCATGGATGAAAATAAATATGCGGGGTAGTTGGTGATTTCCCATTGCTCCAACGCTAGCCGGTAGTTGTTTCTTTATTGCGGGTTGGTTGCGGACTTAGGAAGTTATCCGTTTGATTTCTGACCGGTCCGTTTCCCAAACTCAAAGTAGTGGTATTTCCAAAAGTTTTAGCTTGGTTTCCGTTTCCCGCTTGTCGACGGGCAATGTTGGTCTTGGCATTTTATGGCCGGGGCAGCCAGTTCGTCAAACGTCTAAAAGTGTACGACTTCGAGCGACTGTTGAACGCGTGGCTCGACCAAGGTGGCTAATACGTTAGCTAGTATTTCCTCTGGCTGATTGGAGCCGATTTGTTAGTATAAAGCTGCCTGCCTACGCAAAAAACATTCCACAGGTTTTTGTGGGTCGTGGTGTTGCGTGGTCAGAGTACCCATTAGTCTAGCTACTACTGCTGGGTTGGCGTAACACTCTATTCTTCTTAATTTCGTACGAGTGTGATGGATCTCGTTTATGTCGTTGCTGAAACCAATTACCTTTCAAGCTCTGTAGTAAGAGGTACGGGTGTTGCTCGAGTCCTGCAAGGAACCTATGTGGGTCCTCGTGCGATTTGCCACTGAATTGTGGTAGTTCGGGGTGGTATGGATAGTTAACACCTCGGCTGAGTAACCACCTTTGTGTGGTGGCCTGTAGAAAAACTGTCTGCGTTTGCAAGTGCTCTAGCAAGAGGAGTGGAATAGCACTCGCTTCCATTTCCACCCCGCCGTTAATCCTTTGTTTGCCTCCATGTTTCCGGTGGCTTGCCCTGTCGGTTTGCATTCAGACTCAATTTGTATTCTTGTCTCATCACGTCTTATCGGGGTCGTGAAGTCACAATGCTCTTCAAGCCCAACGTTGGGCGCCATTTGTTACCGGCTCCTGTCTCGCCTGATGATGGCAGGAGGGGGGGGGGGGGGTAGTGTTGAAAAGGGTTGTCTGGAACCTTCTGCCAGCTAATAATTTTAATGTAATTTTTCAACTCATTTTATGTTTTACAGTCGTGCATATGCTTTGTAAATTTTATATTCATACTTGTTTGTATCACCGTCCGATGATGACCTTGTAAAGGTTGAAACTAGTTACGGTTTTTAAATATATTCATAATAAATGTGTATTATTTATTCTATATTTGTGCATTTCAGCATAATAACTATACAAACTAACTAACTAAAGACAAGGTTGGAAAAAAAAATTAATAAGTAAATGTTTAATGGTTTGGTATAATATTATTATGCTCCACTTAGCCATCAAGAAGTTGATAACTTTGCAAATATCTATTACGATCTAATGTTTCGTGTAGAAAGTTTGAACAGTGTTTAGTAATTATTAATAATTTAATTTGTTATTAAAAAAATTAACACAATTTAACGTTTACTTTTTCGGAATATTATTAATAAATGTTTGTATATTTTCTTAGAAACTTTCAATTTGAACAATATATTTTATAAAAGAAAATAAGTTTCAAACAATTTAACTTGGATCAATAGATTCAATAGTGACGCCTTCCATCTGTTCGCAAACGACACAACTTTATGAATGCATATTAAATAAAACAGATGTCGCCACTAATATTAATAAACTATTTTGCAATTATTTAAATGAACCAAATTAGTTATAAAGTAATGTAATGAAAATAATAATAAAAATTCAAATTGACAATTTGTTATTCTTAGGTCAAATGTGATGTGTTTGTTAGATAAATATAATATAAAAATAGGAAATGTTTCAGTTCGTTGTGAGTGGTATTTATGTGCGAGTATTAATTAAACGTGTTTGTTATTTCAGATTCCTGCTGTTTTTTAAACCTATGCTTAGGAGGTATTCAATTAAACGGAGACACGTAGTGGACAAACAATTTGTTTTAGTCCTGGATTAAACATTAAAGCTTATAGTATTTTGACCTATTAAACATGCCGTAAAGTTCAATTTGAAATGTTTGTCTTGCATATACATGGCAGAATCATGCATGCTTAAGATAAGCTTGCAATAAATTATTGTATATTATAAAATATCATATCTATTGAGTTAATAAAAATAAAATGTACGCATCAATTATCTTGCAAATTGCAAACGTTCCACCTCAAGAATATTTGCCATTCAAGCGTCCTGTTTATTTGTATTGAGTACAAACAAGTCGTTTTATTCTGCCTGGTATAAAGCTCGTTTGTGCGTTGTAAAAATCTCTAATCGCTTTATAAATGTAATTAATTACTTCCTAATAGAATGAATTGTAGAAGTCTGCATGGGTTTAACATACTCCAATTCCTTTAACCCATATTACCTTAGATACCACTTATTTTATTTATTTTACATCATTATTTTAAATATAAATAAAATAAATTAGTAACCATGGGCGTACGTACGGTGAGGAAAGGGGGTCCCACTAAGTACTCGATAAGCGTTAAGATGTTCAAAACAAAATATTTATTATAAAGAAAAAATTTCAAATAAAACACAGTTTATTAGAAAAAAATTACCAAAAGTTTAATTGAAACAAATTTAATGATAAAGTAGATGTGAGAACTACGTATAGAACAATACAACTAATAAATGATCTCTTCAGCTTAGCTGGCATATTTACGTTCTTTTGACATAAATTTCAATCATGGTTTGGCTAGATTTCTGTGATACAGCGTCTAATCTTTTTCTTCAAAGGTTAGGTTAGGTTAGATTAGGTTAGGTTAGGTTAGGTTAGGTTAGGGGGTAAGTAAGACGGCACCGCCGGTTAAAGAATGCTGACCGTCGTCCAAGTGAACCTGAACAGGTCAGTTGCATCTAGCGACCTTGCGATGCAGTTGTGCCCGGTGATCGGGGCGGACATCGAGTTGATCTCCGAGCCCAACATACGCACGGCAACAGGAAGTGCCTGGTTCATGGACGATCGGGAGGACGCAGCACTGGTGGTGCTGAACAGCGGGTTGGGAATCGGAAAACGCGGGAGGGGCAAAAGGTTTGTATAGATTCAAGTGGGTGGGAAATTTTACGTGTCTTGTTATGCCTCGCCTAATAGAGCTTTGCAAGATCTGGAGGACATATTGGGATGCGTAAAGTTTCAACTGGGGGTGGGGATCAGGGATGCTTTTATAGGGAGGGACTTTAATGCCAAGTGCCCTACTTGGAGAAGGAACGTAGAAGACGGAAGGGGTCGTTTGCTAGCTGAATGGGCCGCGTGTAACGACTTGACTCCAATGAAAGATGGGGAAGCGCCCACGTTCTGGAGGGGAGAGGCACGCTCGTACATCGACGTGACCTTCTGCCAGTCAAGGATAGTGGGGTTGGCGACGGGGTGGGAGATGATGGAAGAGGAATGACTCAGCGACCAACGTCCCATCAGGTTTGGTGTTGGCAAGACGGTTGCGTCGCGCGCGTGGGACGCGGAACAAAGCGGGTGGGTAATGACGTCGGAAGGGCTGGAAAAGATTTGTAAGGACTTTGGGGAGCGAGAGGTGGGGAAAAGGAAAAACGCGGCGCAGCTGTGCAAGAGCATAAAGCATCTCTGCGACCTTCATTTCACCAGAAAAAGGCGTCAAATCGGAAGACGTACAAAATACTGGTAGAATAAGGAGATTGTGGAGGCAACAGAGCACGTAGAGCGCTGACAAGGGCCAACGCTTCGGGGAGGGGTAACGTGGGTTTAGTCGTGAAGTATAAAAGGTTAAGGAAAAGGTTGGGGGGGCTTATCAAGTCGGCCAAGAGGGGAAAATTGAAGCTCCTGGTCGACGAGGTTGATGAGGACATCTGGGGCAGGGGTTTTAAAATAGTGATGGGAAAAGTAGGTAGGAAACCGCCAAAGGTGGATACAGCGGTTCAGAGAGCGGTAGTAGAGGAACTTTTTCCAGCGCATGTAGGGAAGGTTTTCAAGAGGTAGCCAGTTGAGGCTGGAGACGTCCGACTCTTTGCGGAAGAAGAGCTTCTGGAGGCCACGGCAAAGATCAGACCGAGGTAAACACCGGGGCTCGTCAAAGCCCTAATCAGACGGTGCCCTGAAATCTGGCTGAAAGTTTATAATCGGAGCCTGGTTGAAGGAAGTTTTCCGGAAGTGTAGAAGAGGGCTAACCTGGTCCTGCTGGATAAGGAAAAAGAGAGTACGGGGGCTAGGGCATATCGTCCAATATGTCTCCTGGACGTGGGGGAAAAAATTCTCGAACATCTGGTGGTGAGAAGGCTTTTGGAGGTGCTTTAAGGTGACGCGGCCCTCTGCTAGCGTCAGTACGGTTTTAGGAATGGTTTTTCAACCCTGAACGCGCTCGCGGAGGTGAAGGCAGCGGTAGTAGCTGCAAAACGTTTTAGTTACACGCACAGAAAAGCGTGCGTGTTAATCACCTTGGACGTGATGAACGCCTTCAACACTGCCAATTGGGGCAGGATTTTGGGGGCGCTGGAAAACAGGGGGGTACCAAGCTACCTGCTGAATCTAATCAGCAGTTACCTGTGAGGTAGGATTTTGTTGCTGGGCAAGGGAGGGCAGAGGGAAGAGGTTAAACTGTCGGGGGGTGTGCTACAGGGGTCGGTTCTTAGACCCACGCTGTGGAACGTTCTGTATGACAGCGTGGTAAGCCTGGAGATGCCAAAGAGGGTAAAGGTAGTGGCATACGCGGACGATCTGGCGGTAGTGGTAACGAAGCGCTCTAGACTCAAAGTAGAAGAGGCTGGTAACTACGCCGTTAAGTTTATAGAGTCGAACATGAGCGAGCTAGGGCTGAAACTAGCGCCAGAAAAAACAGAGCTTGTGGTATTTTTGTGCTCTAATGCCAAATCTAGGGGGAACAAGGGCTTCCTACAGGCGCCTGCTGTGTTTGGTTGTTTCCTCTATAGTGCTGTACGGTGCAGAAATATGGGGGGACACTTTGCGCAGCAACGAAAGGCAAACGGAGTGGGTCTTGCAAACTCAGAGGAGGTGCTGCCAGAAGATTTGCAGCGCCTACAGGACGGCGTCGACTGCAGTTCTTCTGGTGGTTGCGGGAACAAGGCCACTTGTAATCCGTATGAAGACGGAAGTGTGGGATGGGCGTCTCTCGAGGAGCAAAAGGGATGAATAGGTGTGGAGAGAATGGCAGAGAAAATGGGAAGAGTGTGAGTAGAGTGGAGGTGGTAGTGAACCACCCGAGTTCACTACCAAGGCGGCTCATCGTAAACGTGAAGCGGTGGGTTGGCAGGGGTTACGGCGAGGTAAACTATTACTTCACGCAGGTATTAACGGGACACGGTTGTTTCCGGGTGTACCTGCAGTGAGTGAAACTGTGCAAGAGCGACAAATGTTGGTATTGCGGGCAGCGAGGCACGGTTGAGCACACCGTGTTCCGTTGCGAACGTTAGACGGAAGTGAGGGAAAAAATGATTGTGAAAATGGGCGGAGCAAGCGTGAACCCTGACAACATGGTGAAAACAATGATGGCGTCTCAGGGCGGCTGGGATAATGTGTTCACCATGATAGGGATTATTCTTCGGAAAAAAGGAGGAGGAAAAGAAGCTTGCTCCGATAAAAGAATGAGGGCCCGTAGCTGTTTCTTTTTTTTATTATTGTGTAAAAGTATGAATGGAAATGTTATATTTTTTGTAAAAAATGTGTCTGTAAATTTTTTGATTTGTATGTTTTGTAAAAATATTGTTTTTGAAAAAGAGAAGGCGGCAGAAAAGATTAACTGCCGTCCGGAATTCTCCACCTCAAAGTAATGGTTTAATGCAATCCCGGGGTGAAGTTAAAACAGATATATCCCAATGGGAGGAGGGTTTTAGCCGGTAGGAACCCGGCCAGCACTGGCTGCCGGTGTCTTAGCTGAAGATTTTACTCCTTCAAAAAAAAAAAAAAAAAAAGGTTAGGTACTTTTTAGCCAAGATTTGATATGATAGCGTAGCGGAAAAATTCCAATGGAAAACCATGGAGTCAGACGTCGATGTGCCAGTTTGCGGTAGTTTCTTAGATAGAAGACGCATATGTGATCATTGGCCTGGTGGTAAAAATGTAGAGCTGGGTTTTGTTCCAGGACGACAAACCACTCTTCCCCCGCAGCCTCAAAACAAAATTTTTTTTAGCAATTCTAGCTTTATAAAAAATAAACTGCACCAGCAATTTGTACGTGAGTCCTTTGTCAAAAGTTATCTTCAGATACTTCGCAACATGAAACCACAATATGAAAACGTCGTTAAGGTAGACGTTTTTATAAGAGACGTTTGTCGCCGTGTGATATGAACAATTTTGCTTTTGTACGGATTCACTTTGACTCGCCAGTCGTTCAACCATTCTTTGATGTCGGTAATAGTTTTTTGTAGTCTTGTGATGAACACCATAAGTGACTTTGAGGTGTCTGTCAGCGACAAACAGGTTAAATAACAGAAAAAAATAATAGAATCTTGAGATCCGCCTTGTGGTTCAAAGTTTTCTCTCCCAAAACTCTTCAATGTAAATATGAGGCTATCGGTTTTATAATACGCAGAAAAAAGTTATTTTCTGTGCAGTTTATAAAAAAACCCCTTGTGCCAGACCTTGTCAAAATCTTTTTTGAAGTAAAAAAAAACTATAACTGTAGTCATCTTCTGTCTAAAACCTTCGATAATAAGGTCTGTCATGAGATTTAGCTAATGGCCAGCTGAATGACCCCATCTGAACCTATACTAAGAAGGGAAAATAAATATAAACTTCCGTGTGGTCTTATTATGTTAAAATCACCTTTTCTATGACCTTACTTAAGGTGCATAAAAGAATGATATGCTGGTAGTTTTGAAAAAACCAGTTTTTACCCAGTTTGGGTGTGTTTATCACAAGTTAGCCTTTCCAATCTTTAGAAAACTCTTTCAAAGTGCTCCAGATCAGTATCATTGGTGTATAAAGGAGAGCAATATAGTTTGAAACTGTTGGCAAATGTCTTGTCCTTTTCCTCAATAGTATATTGAACCCCGTTTTTGCAATAAGTGGCTGGAATTCCGTAAAACTTTGAAAATCTTCCACATTGGATTATCGTCTTCTGTTATAGATTCTAAAGTGTTTTTCCAACAAATTTGTATGCAATCTTATAACTTTTTTCTTTGCTGTGAAGCAAGTTGCAATGACTCTGCCATTGAAGCTTAGCGGTATTTCTTCTGCTAATCAATGCCTTTGTATTCCGGAATAAACTAAAAAGATTAAAGACGCAAACGATATGTTTTAGATGCCTTTTCTGTGGATTTAGTTAGTTAATGTTTGCAACCGTTTTACTGGACCAGACTGCCAATGTTCTCTTCTAGGGATCGTTAAAAAAAAGTGCAACCCGTGTGTGTTACAAGTTTTTCTACCTCCGCGGCAGATCCTTTTGTGTAGAGCTCTAGTAGTGTTGAGTAAACCAAAGTCATTGGTGACTGGAACTTTGACTTAAAAACTGACGTTCTTTAGTATTGCTACGTCAAGAACGTTTACTAGGTAACCAGCAGAATTGCAACGTGTAGGTTCATCCAAACCCACTACTTAAAAACTGTTTTGCTCTACATAGTTGGCATTCGTTTTTAGGCTGCTCCACGCTGGGTGCTTAGAATTGAAGCCTACAGCAATTATTGTGGGAAAAAAATTGAAAAATTGAATCAAAATCCGTCATTACGATTGGTCGGTCTAATTGAGCTCAGCGCAGGCACATTCACCACAATTGCATTCGTTTCAAGCAATATTATGTCAGAGGTATCCATTTTGGAGTGGTCAAGAGACCATTTTGCAAAAATCTGTGTTCCACGCTTTATAGGTACCACCAATATTCCCAAATACGTGAAGGTATTTAAGTCTTAGCGCTTGCGTGATTTTGTGGTTTGACTCAGATACTAACATGATGTTAAGGTTTTGTTCAATGAAGTACTTTTTTACTACAATCAATTTTTTCTAATGCCAACAACAGTCCAGAAAAAAACTCAAAGTAATGCTTCAGGTGTATTATCCATTATTGGTTTTCAAGAAAACAGTTTTCTTATATAAATCGTTAAATTTTCCGTTGTCAATGGTTTAGCAGTCAGTTCTGTTGTTAGTTTTTATCAAGTTTTAGTCTAGCAGAAAGCTCATATAGTAAATGCGGGACAAAGATCACGCAAACAGGTTTTTGAAGCCTTTTCTGTGGTCAGTTAAAAAAACGACAGTTCAGATATAAAAAAATTCAATCCGCCTGTGTTACAAGTTTTCCTCTCTCCCCGGCAGATCCTTTTTCATAAAGCTCTAGTAGTACTGGGTTATAGTCGGAGCTAAGGTCATTAATGACTTAAAAATTGACGTTCTTAAGTATTGTTACATCAAGAACGTCCCTTTAGTGACCAGCAAAGCTGTAACGTGTGGGTTCTTCCAGACTCACTACATGAAAACTGTTTTGCTCTACTGTCTTGATAAGTCTTACATTCTTAGCTCCTAATTATCTTAGTTGGTCTTGCAAATCATTTAAATAATTGGCCTGCTAGTGGCAAAAGTTTAACAGCCGGTTCTGTTGCCAGTTTGTAATTGAACTTTGGTCTAGCAGAAGGCTGTTTTAAGAAATCCAAAACAAACGTAGCTGATCTTCTTTGAGACGGTTTTGAAGTTTGTCTTCCGTCGTTGCTGTATCATAGGTTTTGTAGTTTGTCAAAAAAAAATTTACGTGGCCAACAATTAAATTTAGTTAAGAGTTTTTGTGTTTGAAGTCCAATTATTGTTCAGGCACTTGGGACACTTTTGGTCGAAACAAGGTTTAATCAGTTTTTGGTAACAATTGCTAATTTGTCAAAGATCAGGTCAAATTTGGGCTTCAACTTACAATATTCTTCAATTTTGTCAAATCTAACCATGTACTAGGAGTGCTAGGAGTTCTGGTGTCGACAGCTCAAAGCAAGTTTTTAAACTTTGTGGTAGTTTGTTTGCTGTTGATAAACAGCCAGTCCTGTAGTTAGTTTTTATTAAGCTTTAATCTGGCAAAAAGCTCTAGTAGTAAATTTTGACAAAATTGATTGCAAAACAAAAATTAGTTGGGCAAATCTTATGAAATTTGGTATTTAGTTTGACAAAATGTGCTTATGTGAAAATTATAAAAATTGTAACTATTAAAGTTTAAAATATTTTTGTGAGCTTTTTACGTATAAAAACGGTAAAATTTTGACAAAATTGATCGTACAATAAAAATTTGTTGAGCAAACTTTACAAAATTTGGTATTTGATTTGACAAAATGTTTGTGCTTACGTGGAAATTATAAATATTGTAATTATTTAAGTTTAAAATATTTTTGTAAGCTTTTTACATACAAAAACGGTAAAATTTTGGCAAAACCGGACGTAAAACAAAAATTAGTTGGTCAAATTTTATAAAATTTCGTAATTAATTTGACAAAATATTTGTTCACGTATAGATACCGTAAAAATTGTAAAATGTTTACATTAAAATAATTTTTGTGAGCTTTTTAGGTAAAAAAACGGTAAAATTTTGACAAAATTGGCCTTAAAACAAAAATTAGTTGGGCAAATCTTATGAAATTTGACATTTAGTTTGACAAAATGTTTGTGGAAACAATAAAAAATTTAATTATTCAGATAACAAAACATTTTTTTGAGTTTTTTTCGTACAAAAACGATAAAATTTTGACAAAATTAATCGTCAAACAAAAATTAGTCAGGCAAATTTTATGAAATTTTGTAATTGTTCACGTGTGGTTATTGTAAAAATTGAAAAATGTTTACGTTAAAATAAATTTTGTGAGCTGTTAAGGTAAAAAAACGGTAACATTTTGACAAAATTGGTCGTAAAACAAAAATTAGTTGAGCAAATCTTATGAAATTTGGTATTTAATTTGACAGAATGTTTGTGTACATGTGGAAACTATAAAAAGTGTAATTAATTAAATTAAAAAAAAAAATGTGTTTTTTACGTACAAAAACGGTAAAATTTGTACAAAGTTGGTCGTAAAATAAAAATTGATTGAGCTAATCTTATGAAATTTGGTATTTGGTTTGACAAAATGTTTGTGCTTATGTGGATATTATAAATATAGTAATTATTTAAGTTTAAAATATTTCGATGAGCTTTTTACTTACAAAAACGGTAAAATTTTGACAAAATTGGTTATAAAACAAAAATTAGTCAAGCAAATTTTATGAAATTTAGTATTTAGTTTGATAAAATGTTTTTGTTCAAGTAGAAACCATAAAAATTGTAATTATTTAAATTAAAAAAAAATTTTTTTAGTTTTTTACATATAAAAACGGTAAAATTTGTACAAAGTTAGTCGTAAAACAAAAATTAGTCGGGCAAATTTTATGAAATATTGTAATTAGTTTGACAAAATATTTGTTCACAAATGGATACTTTAAAAATTGTAAAATTTTTACATTAAAATAATTTTGTTGAGCTTTTTCGGTAAAAGAACGGAAAATTTTGACAAAATTAGTCGTAAAACAAAAATTAGTTGAGCAAATCTTATGAAGTTTGGTATTTAGTTTGACAAAATATTGGTGATTATGTAAAAATTATAAAAATTGTAATAATTTAGGTTTAAAATATTTTTTTAAGCTATTTACTTACAAAAACGGTAAAATTTTGATAAAATTAATCGTAAATAAAAAATTAATTAGACAAATTCTATAAAATTTTGTAATTAGTTTGACAAAATATTTGTTCACGTATGGATACTGTAGAAATTGTAAAATGTTTACGTTAAAATAATTTTAGTGAGTTTTTTAGAGAAAAAAAACGGTAAAATTTTGACAAAATCGAACGTAAAACAAAAATTAGTCGGGCAAATTTTATGAAACCACGTAATTAGTTTAAGAAAATATTTGTTCACGTATGGATACTGTAAAAATTGTAAAATGCTTACGTTAAAATAATTTATGTTAGCTTTTTAGGTAAAAAACGGTAAAATTTTGACAAAATTGGTCGTAAAAGAAAAATTAATCAAACAAATCTTCATAGAATTTTCTCAATGTTGTTAAAAAGTAAAAAAAAAGAAAAGAATATTACTCCTATATAAGGAAAATTTGGCACTAGGGTTGTTTATAAATCTATTAGGTTAGGTTAAGAAAAGTGGTTACGTAGCGGAAAAAGTTTACGTTGTTAGAAAATAGGATTAATGATGTTGATTAATAGCATAACTTCTATGTAGGGAGGATGTGGCACTGGTGTTGTTTATGATTCTATCAGGTTAGGGTGCGGAAATGGGGTGTTTTAAAATTACTATTATTAATAGCTTAGATGAAAGGACGCATTTGAGAATTTAACTACTTTCACTCCTCTTTTAAAGTGATAAAAATATTGAATTAATTTTTCTGGTTTTATTATTTCTGTTATGCTTTGTGTATCATAAGAAAGTATGCTAACAGTTAAAAGTATGAAGCCCCTTTCATAACAAGTAAGAAAATAAATTTTATTTTTTAACATTTAATATCTAAGTTTATTTATATTGTAACAACATAAAACAAGTAAACTTTTACACGGTAATAACACATTAAGGATGCTCATTTTATTTTTATACCCTTAAACTTCAACCCATAAAACTTAAATGGCAATTCACTGGATTTTTTTAATTAATTTGCTTTCGAGCTCGACTTAATGTAATAGTAAAAATGTGCAGTGCATCATGATTCTTTCATTTCTACTAAAAAAATATGCAATTAACTGTGGCCTACATTAATCCATAAAATTTAATCCTTCTTAAGTGTGAATATGTTTAATGGTTGTAAGATATAGATATTTATTTTTGCAAGCCATGCTAATTATTTCATTTCCGTTTTGAATAAAACATTTTATGTAAACTAGACGGTATACATAAATTATATTAGCATGCTTATACGTTTACTGCACTTCAATAATTAATTTTGATAAAATATTAAAATATAGAATTTTTATGTAATAAATTGAATTGTGCTGTTGTACAGAATTATAAAAATTGTTATTGCATGTATGTATTAATTAATACGTACATCAAATATTTTACTTGTTTCACTATTCAATATTATTCACGTTTCAATAAATTTAATTGTTTTTTTTTCACAAACATATCAATTCATTTCAATATTTTGGTTTGAGTAATTATAAAATAATTTAAATTTAATTATTGTTAATATTGGTCAAATAGTATAGTATATGAATATCTAAATCAATATAATTATTAATTTTATTGTTTGTTGTTATATGATTGACATTTAAAAAATATATAATTAACAATATTTGGAGTTTTATTTGTTTTAACAATGTTTGCGCAACTTTTTTGTTTTTTTTAATAATTTTATTGCGTCCGCCCTAGTAAACAATGTTTTCTAAATCAAAGCTACGGTATTAATAGTTTTTTTAAGCTAATATGCCAACAAATTTAACTTACAATTCGATAGGCACCTTTAAAAAGCGGTAAACATCTTAGTCTGGTAAGAGATTGTAGATAAAATAATTTCTGAGATTTCTTGATCAAATTTTTCTTGGCTAGAATAAAACAAACTTTACGTGTAGAAACAAATGCAGGTTGCAAATGAGTGATTCGAGGACCATACCAAAATAAATTTCCACAGCTGCAAAACCCTTTGACTCGTGGGTGATTGAGTTTAACAGTTTTACAAACTTTGGAATCTCTTGGACCTAAAATAATCTTCCCAACTTGCGCATCACTCGTTCCATAAAGTTACCGGAAAAATTATCCATTATCATAGACCACTACTTTGTGTCCTAATACCCAAAAAAGTTAACTCCTGTTTTTCTCTTTTTCTTTTGATTCTTTGTAGTAGTTCTTGCAACAGTAATGTACAGCTTTTGGACCAGCGTTTATGAAGTCTTTTAAAAGGTCGTACCGTATTTGATCTAAATGTCGACGTGGTCTTTCTAATATTTTCCTCTGTCTCTTGTCCATCTGACAATATCTTGTACTATACGAACAGGAGTCGACTGCCAGCAGCCGACTAGACCAGTCCACTACGAGAACGATCCAAGAGACGCACCTGCTACTGGATTCAATCGAGAATAAATGCAATTATCAATGCACGCTGGGCGCGGATGAACAGTTGAAAAATACTGCCATCCACAACTAATTCTACTGTTTAATTAATTAATTATTAATTTAATTAATTAATTATTAATTTAATTAATTAATTATTAATTTAATTAATTAATTAAACATTTTATTCCAGCATGGACCCCGACGGCAAGATGTCGGACCGGGAGATACTAGAGCTAATGTATGCCGTGGTGGAGAAGAACGAGATGAACATCAAAAACCAGGCGAAGAAGATCCACTCGCTGGAGTCCCAACTCATGGCAATGATAGAATGCCAGACAAAGAGGATTACCGAGCAGGACGCCCAGGTCAAAGCGATCCGAAAAGATGCTAAGAAAGCGAAGGCCGCCATTAGCAAAATGGAAACCTCCATCAAATCCACTCTCGCCGAGCTGCCCATCCAGCTCACACCTCCAACGGCACCAGCCTCGACTACCACCAAAGAGGCCCCAATGGAAACCTGCAACCAGGTTCCAAGCGCGACAGCGGCCCCCCAGGCCCAGGCCTCCCTCAAGAGACCTGCCACCGGACCGCCCGACTCCATCTCTTCCGAGGAGGAAGAAATGGAAACCATCCAAAGCGAGGTCGACCTCCACCAAGAAGACCCGTCCGAAAAGGACAAATTCATCTTGGTCGAAGGGAAGAAAGCGAAGTCAAAGAAGATGAGGAAGGAACAAGGTGAGCCCTCTCAACCTTTTTGCTCTAATAAGCCTTCAGCCGGCCCCACACGTCAGGTGCCTTTAGCACCATCAAAGCCATCAGCCACTAAGGCCAAAGGGTCTTTAACCCGGCCCGCCCTTAAGGCGAAGCCGACCAACTCTGGTCCGGCTACTTGCACCTTAGGCCAGTCAACACAGCCGGCGCCCACAGTGGGAGCCGGTGCACGCCGCCCTCCTCCTGTTATCATCCATGATAAGGATGTGCACCTAGGGCTAAAGGCGACCTTCGAGTCGTTAAACATCACCATTGATCGCGCAGAAAACGTGGTCGATAGCATTCGCCTGCACCCCCTAACGCAGGATGACTTCAGGGCGGTGATCGATTATTGCACAGAGCATGACATCTTTCACCACACCTACCAACTAAGGTCCGAAAAGACCTTAAAATATGTTATTCGGGGTGTGCCCACCTGCATTAAGGTTGAAATAGTGCAGGCTGAGCTCATCGCTCAGTGGTACACTCCAAAATCGACTACACGAATGGGAAGGAACGGGAAAGACTTTCCAATGGTGTACGTCCAGCTTCCCCGGGAAGCCAAAAACAGAGAGATCCTGTCTCTAACTAAGTTTCTCGGGCTTCGCGTGACCACAGAGGTCAATCGCAAAGGCCCCGAGATCGCACAATATCACCGTTGCCAACGTTACGGCCACGGGGCATCCCGGTGCAACGCACCATATTGGTGCGTCAAGTGCGCCGGAGCTCATCCGAGCGCCGGTTGCACTCTTACCAAAGAGAGCGGTCATTTAGCAAAATCCGTTGCGTGTGGTGGGGACCACACGGCAAGTTATAAAGGCTGCCTGGATTACCAGAAACTAAAGGCTAGCCGCAACAGCCAGGCCACCGGTAAGACACCTGCTCCCCGTAAGCAGTCTCGTGCTCCACCACAGAGCGGTCCCAACGCAAGCGGGGAGAAATCCTTTGCACAACCTGCGGGATCGGCGCCAAGCGCCTCTCTTCTATCAGCTAAAGATCAGCTGTATCTTTGCTTATCGCAAGCAAGTAATAATGACTTCGTCAAGCTACTAAAAGCTTCAAAAGTTCTATTAGACGACTAGACGTCTAATAATTTCAGACCCGGCCCGTCAGTCTGAAACTCAAACCTAGAAGTGGAACTAGATCCCACTCATTCTAGGCACACCTATATGGTTGGCACACATGTGCATTATGTAAATATTTCCCGTGTTGAACACACAACCATTCAGGAAGGCAATGTCCTAAAAAGACGAACTTCCAGCAGTCAAAGTCGGGGGGAGTTTAGTCGGTAGGCGCCCGTGAGGGTGAATCCGACACTTTGCGAATCTTTAGAAAGATTCTCTTCCTAGCACCAGAAAAAAAATAATCTTGTACTATACAAACGTCACGGATCCTGTCGGTGCGTACTCAGTCGAGTAGACTCAGTCTAATGATAACTCTTAATGGTCGCATATCTGTTAAAGTCTGTAAGCACTCAGAGCCAACGTGTTTTAAACTTGCCAAACGTGTCGCGCGCCGGTTCTTATTCCGTCCCAACCAAAGACCAAAACGAGAATTGAAACCGAGGCGTATAGTAACCAAAGTGTATAAGAATCGACGTGTATAGAAACTTCGGACGTGCCAGGTGATCGTATCAATAGTGAAGCCCAGGTATAGTACGTCTGTGAATGACGTGCAGTTGTACGTTGTATTGTCATGTCTTGACTTGTCTGCGGCGTAACCTTGAGCCGGTATAGTTTGCAGCTTAGTGGTTTCCTATAAACGGACCGGGTTCGACGTGTAAACGTTATCTCTCCGTAGACGATGCGCTGAGAGCAGTTGCAGGGGTCCAGCGCTGTTATGGCAAAATTCCTACCTCTAACAGTCGATGTTTCCTTGGTTGCTAGAGCGGAATTGACTGCAAAATCCAGAATTCAATTTTTTGGATTGGTTGAGCGCAACAATCCGCAAATAACTCTATAAATAGAACCAAGCTTCTTCGCAACCCGCCTTGCCAGCGTAGGGTTTTAAGCCTTCTCCGGTAAATTGATAAACAATTTCTTTAGTGGTTCGGTACCAACTTAGAAACTGTAGGTGTTTTGTAAAGTAAACAGTGGCTTCAAAATAGTTGACAACTGAATTAAACAATTTAGTTTTAAAACTTCTCCTTAGTGTCTAACCGTCGTCAAAAGAAGAAGTATACCTCGAGAAAGACACTCCGCACAGAACGCTATAGAAAAAGCCAAGCTACAGCATTTAACAATTCAGTTTTGGAACTTGTCTTCAGTGTACGGCCGTTGCCAAAACAAGAAAAAGCATTTTCAATTAAGCTTTGAGCTTGACTGCTAGTGCCAACAACCTTCAGTAGCCCAAATAAATTATCTGCCATCATATACCACCACATAACGAGAAGTATGCCATAGAAAAAACAACCCGCATAAAACCCTGCAAAAGAAACCAAACCACTACATTAAGCACGTCTTAGGTACAACTATCTCCGCCTCCGTTCATCTTGTAAATGCGGCAAACTAGCGTTACCACTAAATATAATAGAACTAACCCGCGTGTATGGGCACCCGCCAGAGTCAACAAACCGCACTGTTTTTAAATGTTTATTTCATTTTTGTCCGTTTATAGACACCCGGCATTACTCTAGAAGATCCTCGTGTATGGGCACTAAAGTTAAAGTGTTCTAACAATCAGAACGCATGCGCACGTCCTTTTATGCGAGTATGCGCATTCGCGTGTTTAGGCACCAAAGTCAAACTATATAATATGATTACCCGGCATTGCGCCACGTATTGACGCTACCCAAATTGAAGTGTGTAATATAAAGTTTAGATTAGCAGGAAAAATAAAAAACAATGTTAAAAAAACAATAAAATCTAAATTAGGTAATAAAAACGTTTTTTTGGTTTTATTTCATTATTTTGTTGTGTATGGAAACCATCAAACTTGCACCTGGTCTTGGCGCACTCTACCAAGACCAAAACAACTATCAGAACCGACGTGCATAGTGTATGGGAATTGTTAAATTGTTGATTTTTCTTCGTCGCCGTCAAAAAACCAAAACAAGTATCTCGTTTCACTATGCTTAGTCTAAAATAAGTATCTAAACAATATAAAAACCGTCAAACTTGCAAAACGCTCTGTACAAAATCTAGACTATAAACCACTACATTGAGTTTCTAAACCCAAAAGCTTTTTTCAGAAAAAAACACAATAATTCATAGTTAAACCCAAACCACAACTCGGAAAAAGTTGTCTTTGTCCAGTCACCATATAAAAAGTAGTACCTACAACTCAGCTTCTAGATTGGAACCGGAACCGGAAGAATTAGCTGCCTACCAAAAAGTATGCTTTTGAGAAGAACACTTTGCACAAAATTCTATAGAAAACATTCGACTGCCAGCTACATCAAAAGACTAAAGCGATAACAACCAAAATTGCAATTTTTATTGCAAACAAAGTACAGATAATTTAATTGATATAAATTTACCAATTCACATCATCTTGCAGTATGGCCGACGCCACTGCAAACAGAACCTCTAGCAGATGGAAAAGAACAAAAAATTGTTTCTCGTCAACGCTAAATCTGAAAGAAATTAAAAATAGAAATAAAAAAATCCATAAAAAAACCGCCAAGGGGTTCACCAAGCCCACACCTTTACTGAAAGCTCCAGCTTCACCCCACTAAAAAGACTCAAATAAAGATTTTCCACGTAACTTCCAAAATCTAGCCAGCCAAGCCAAGACACCCTAAGACTCTCTCAAGAAACCTCCCGTCGGTTCTGTCAACACCTCATCCATTAAGAAAAAAGAAATGATCATCCAAAAGAAGAATTTACCCCAACAAAGCAAAAAAATTGAGGAAGGATACGGGAAATAAGCTTTTTTTTTGTAAAATATATTATGAGCAGCAAACAGTACAGTTCGGTCAGTCAATAACAAAACAGCATCAGATAGCATTTGACTGTCAGCAGCCAACACGTCTACACCCACTTCATCACCCAATTGAAGCAAGGAACGACATCCTCGCAGATGTAATGAAGGAGAGCCGACTGGATCTCAACGAGATCCTCTTAAACCTGCGCAAGGACATCTCCAAAAAGATATCAACCAGCGTAGCTGCCTCCAACGCGGCCACCATCTTGATGGACTCTAAGCATAACACCCAGCCTGCCAGCCTACCAGAACCCCTGGTACAGACCTCTCAAACTTTGCACCACCAAAATTTCGGACTCTTTTCTTCAAAGACCAGCCAAAAACCCGGTCAACTCTAGCATTTCTCACAAAGCACCGATAGAAATCCAGTGAAAGAGATGATAAAATTAAAAAAAAAATTGGGTAAACTCCATTTAATATCTAATATGTTGTAATGCTTACATCAAGCTAAAGGCAAGCCAAATTTTGTTTAAGACCAGATCCAACTCAAACAAGGAAATACCTTATGTTAATGCAACGAGAAATCAGACGCAACATGCAAACACTATAATCGACAAAAATCAGCTTCTCATTCTACATCTCCTGGTGTAAAAACCAAACAGACTAACTATTCTACATTCTGTTCCTAGAGATAGACAAGGTACAAGTTTTCCACAACTTCTATGCAACGCTTATAGGGGTGGCATTACTAATTTTTCTCTTTAAGAACAATATCAGTTATGCAAAAAGGTCAACGGCCAGAGTAAATGCTTAACTTCTAAAAAATCAAATTGGGTGGGAGGAGGGTTAGCAGGTAGGCGCCCATGATGGTGAATCCAACACTTGCAAGTCTTTAAGAAAATGCTACTATTACTAACAGGCCATCAAGCAGTCGTCCCGTAAGATGCCTTCAGCGCCATTTAGGCAACCAGCTACTAAGGCCAAAGAGTTCTTAGCCCTGCCAGCTCCTAAAACGTAGTCGGTCAATTCTGGTACAACTTCTAGCTCTATAAGTCCTCAAGTAAGCTCAACAAATCCGCCAACAGCTACATAGGGTCTAAAAAGACCCTAAAGTATCAAAAATGTGCCTCCAGGACTCGTATGGTAAGGTACGGAAAAACCTTTCCAATGGTGTACGTCCAGCTTCCTCGTCAAGAGGTCATGTCTTTCAATGAGTTGTGTGGGTGTCGCGTTACTGAGTATAAGCAAAAAACCACTAAAATAGCACAATATTACCGTTGCCAACTCTACGGCCACCATATGCGTGTGTCAAATAAGCTAGAGCTCATCCAAGTTCTATGTGCAAATTTAGCAAAAAGTCGGAGCATGTAGCTAGCCGTAACAGCCAGACAAACGGTAAATCACCTGCTCCTCGTCAGCAAACTCCAACTGCTCCATACACACAATCAAAAGCAATTACAGTAGAAATAGTATTAGCAAATCCATCAGAAATAAAACTAATATTCAAAGTTAATCCAAAAAGACTCTATTCTATCAAAAAAGATCTACTCAATAAGCAACAAACAGAACCTGTTATTCCGTTACAGGTAAGGACCTGTGATTAATAATATAGTTATTAACTTAAATACCTACATAACTCCCGTAATATTTACAGCAACAGCAACCATTGCAGACAACAGCGTCAACTACAAACTTTATAACTCAGTCACAAAAAAATTTACCATTTGTCGGATTCTATAAAACAATACTAACGCAATCTTAGACAAAACTTATTCCCCGCAGTCAACAATTCTTTATCATCAAACAGAAAAATAACACACTTTTAAAGAAAAAAATACTCCGTTTCTGCTGCAAAAACGCTGCCAGAAAATAACACACAAAATATGTTTTACGGGACCTTTCATTTAATTGTAAGCGTTAAATCTTATTTCAACATAAAAATTACAAACAGCGTTACTACTGCTCTAAACATGAGATGCTAGGTACACTGATGAAAGGTGCATACCCAGAAACACTAGTTTATGTGTCTCACACTGGATAGAAAAAGAGTTACATAAAATATATTATTTAATAATTTTAAAAGCAAAAAATGTTTTATAATTATAATTATAAAAAATTAAAATTTGTTTCATTCGTAAATCTATATTTAAAGATTCGTTATTTACTACTTATAATTTAATTGAAATATATTGATAAATTAGATGATTAATATGTAATTATAAATAATTATCTTTGAGAGGTATTGATTTGTTTTGTTGATTTTGCACATATAGCAACTATTAAGCAATTTGTAATATTAATTTGTTTCCAATATGCATATTCGGTGAAATGTATATATTATTAGTCCAATTAAGTTAAATCGTGAAATTTAATATTGAGTATATGATAGCAAACAAAATATATTTGAACATATGTATGTGTGTATTGGTAACAAAACTATTGAAATTGAGAAAGGTTGTGTAAGTGAAGTGACGACCCAGTTCGACCCTTAACATGAAGAGGGTATGTGTAGTAAATTGTTATAGTTAGTTTGGCAAGTCCAGTAGTAAAGTAATTGGAATAGCAGAAGCAATAACTATTAGAAATGGCGCACGTGTGGCTTATTGAAATCATGCTCAGGGGTAATTTGGATCCCGCTGTCCACTAATATCCGTGGAGGAAGGATGAATCCTTTCCACTGATAAATGTTCAGCAGTCACCTAAATGCGTGACTCATTTCAATTTAGTATTGCTTTAAAGGTGCTAATTTTAGGGCATTTATATCGCGCCTTAGACGCTCAATCTGCATATATTCAAATATAATCTACAATTCCCACTTGTTAAACATATAGATTATACACGTAAAATTCAGGATACACCGTTCGATCTGATTTACAACCGGAATTCATTAAAAATACTATTTTTTGAAGCAACAAAAATTGTCTTCCTATTCAAGTATTTTCCATTGTTACATTCGGGAAAATTTAGATGGAATTGCTTCACATAACCCTTTCTCTAATCCATTAAAAGAACCACCAACACACGATAAGAATATACATTTAAGGCGCAATTTAATACATTTCAGTTTAATGAATTTCAGTTATATTTACCAACTTCCTATTACAAATTATTAAGGTTCCTTTTAGGGAAATCGTATTCAATTTATGGATGAAGATGCACAACAATTATTATTACGCCAATTAGATATAATTTTATCGATTCAGTAAATACCTATTCATGCGTTATTCCTATTTGAACACGGAATGGATTTGACGGAAATCAATAGGGAAAAATATCAACATACCCTTAACCCTATATTTATTTAATAAATTAATTTGCTATGTTTGTATGGATTTCATAAACTTTTACATAAAAATATATACAAAATTCAATTTCATTAATTCAGACAGCATGTTTCATTTAACAATAATTTAAAAAGCTGTTCAATACTTTACAAACAAAAATACTCTTTTATATTGTAATTGATGCAATAAAATAAAATATGCAATGATTTGAAAATACTAATCTCTAATCTAATTACTTATATAGTTAGAAAATATATGCTTAATTGTAAAAATTGATATCTTAACTAGAAGAGAATTATTTTGCTATCACATGCAAAATAAATCAGAGAAATATTAATGTATCGACCCTAAAATCAAGCAACCAGTTTACGTCAGAAAACATTTTAAATTTTGCATTTAAACTCAAGTATATAGTGTGCACAAACAAAAATATCCTATTCTTCAATTGTTTAAAGAAAACCACTTGACACTCAAACTACCAGTTCAGCAGAGAAATTTGCTGGGTTTAGTGGCTAGTCGCAGTAGAGTTTTTCATTTCTCTTTGACGGTATAAAATACAAAAAATGCATTATTCTATTTTTTAGTTGTTTTTTTTATAACTAAGGTAACCGCTCAACCACCACACCAAGCATAATCGTCTTTTTTTTTTTTTGTTTTTTTTAGGACGTAGTGAGATGTTGGCCTTCAAATTAATTTGTTTTTGTTATTGTCACTAATGTGGTACTAGTTTGAGGTGGGCTAGTTTCGGCATCGCGGAATCCACACAGTTTGCTGCGGAAGCACATGCTGTCCGCGGCCCATCTCGTCCTATACCCTTTTTTTCTGGTCTACTTCCTACACTGACATTCATCTCTCCTTTGTCCCATTTTTGCTTTATTCAGCCTAGATATTAGCTTTGTCCTTAGGTATCTTCTTAGTTTTTCTATATCTTCATTAACTTCTTCTTTGTCGTATCATCTTTCTTTCATAAATATTATGTGTTGCTCCATTAAATGTATCCCCTTTGGTAGTCCTAGATATGCCAGTTTTACTACTAGTGAGATTCTAAAATCTCGGTTAGGAATTAGTTTTGTGTTTCCAAATATACTTTAGCCATTTCAAAAATTGCACTGTCTGTCAACCTCAAGACGGCGTATCTACCGTATGCTTGCTTTCCTTAAACAGTTCTCTTCTTTTTCTTCTGTAGTCTTTCACCGTCCATTCCTTAGTAGGCATAGATGTGGCCTTCTTTCTATTTCTTGCTTCCATTTAGCTTCTCAATCCTCCTTTCTTTGTCTTCTGTGGCTTTTGATTTGTTTGATCCTTCCATTTTAGTTTATCTAAATCTTAATGCTTCAAACTCCTCTATTTTTTTCTCAGTACTGTTGTTGTTTAGTTTCTTAATGTTCTCCATTTCCTTTTGTCACTCAAGCATATATTATTAATTGTGAATTTTGTTTTCTAATCTTTTTCTAACTCTTTCCTATATTCCTCCCACGCTTCGCACTCTACAATAAAAGATTGTGTGTTCCGGGGTGTCTACTATCATACAGTAGGCGCATGCATCGCTTCTATCTTCTTCATCCTTTTTAGGTATAAAGCAAATCAACCGTGTCCTGTTAAAAATTGGGTTAAGAAGTATCCCACGTCCTCGTGCTTCCGTGTAATCTACGGTGTTAGCTTCTTAATTAGGTGTCGGCTCCACCTTGCAGTGTCTCCTAAAAAACTCCACTCTTTTTCCCAACTTGCTGGTTTTATTAGCTCTCTCTTTTGCAAAGGTGTACTGGAATAACCCCTGCTACCACCTGGATAGCTCTAGTAGACGTTGTCCTATAAGCCCTTGCAGTTCTTAATGCTGATTTTTGTTGCCCTTTTTTAAGTAGTTGCCTGTGGTTAGCCTTTTTAAGTTGATCTTCCCATATTTAAGCTCTGTAGAACATAATGGACTCCACACCACCAAGCTCATCAATCTTCGTTTTCCCGGTCCTGCTCTTCCCACGTTTGGCATCAAACGGCTTGGTGCGTCCGCTGTTTTTTTTTTTGCATTTTTTGTGGTTTGCTTGAGATAGTTCCACATTGTTCACATTGTTCATGTTCTTCCCGATGTGTACTCCTAGATACTTTACGCTGTTTTGGCTTTGGATTTTATCCAGGCCAACCTATACATTCACTTGTTTTAGCGAGTTTATCCCGGCTATAACAACGGCCTCCGTTTTTAGGTGTTTTAAGGTTAAGCGCTTCTCGTCTAGCCAATTGCCAATTTTCAAAATAGCCCATTCCGCCACTTCCTCTACAGCTTCCCAGCAAACTACTACACCCAGATTATCGGCAAACCCAATCAATTACGTCTTTGACCAGACCCAGTCTCAGCACGTCGTTGTAATATAGATTCCACAACGTTGGGCCAAAAATTGTGGCACCCCACACGCCATTTCCATAACGCCTTCTTTTCCTATCTTTACCATCCGGTCCTCCAGATAAGAGCAGATAATGTCTTTTAAGTAGGGAATTTTTTTTTTCTAGCACTTTTATTATGCCTTTCCACGCAACGGAATTGAAGGCGGTTTTTACATCTAGTATGAATAATGCAGCAAAGTTTTTTTTTGTAGTTTCTAGCGCTTTTTCAGCTAGTTCTTTAACTTGTTTAAGAGCATCTATCGTAGAGCGCTGTTTGCAAAACCAGTATTGGTTGTCTGCTAGTCCGACTTTTGCTTCAATTTCGTCGTAAAGTCTTTGGTTTATGACGTGCTCAAATAATTTTCCCATAGTGTTGAGAAGATAGAGGGGTCTGTATGCACATTCTTGTTTTTTTTTTTTTAGAGTTTATCTAGTAACACCAGCTTGGCTGTCTTCCAGATAGGAGAAAAAGTTCTTTCCCTAAACAGTTTGTTAAATAAGTTTACTACTATTTCCGAGTTTAGTTTTGCTACTGTTTCTGCGATTTCTGTTTCTTGTTTTCCTGTTCTATTTTTTTTTTTTTGGCTACTCTTACTTCCTTGTCACTGCAGATAGAAAATTCTTTGTTTGTTGTAGAGCTATACTGCCATTTGGCTTTTTCATGGAATGGAAAATTTTTGTTGGTTATGTTCAGTTGTTCCTTGTCGCTTAATTTAACCAAGCTACGTACTCCCAATTTGCTCATAATTAGCTTATACCCAGTACCCCAGACGTATTGGTTCACTTCTTTGCACAATTTTTTTTTGAAACTTTGATTGCTTGTCTAAACTCCTCCTTTTGTTTGTTTGTAGGTTGCGCTTAGTTCGAATATAAGTTGCTCATTTGGTGCTATTTTATTTGCCCTTGCTGAGCTTTGCCTTGCTATGTTTTGTCCACCAGAAAACTAGTCTTCTTCTAACCTTATCGTCTTTTATCCAAAAAGTTTTGTCACATGCGTTTTTGACAGCTGCGGAAGACAGTTTGTTATGGCGTCTCATCTCTTGCTCGATGTGAAAAAATAGTTTTTTGTTCCTCTTTAAAAAGCCAACCTTTAGTGATGCTGGTTTTTAGGTAGTTTAACTCTGCTTCGTTTATGTCCATAAAGATGTTTTTATGGTCACTGAGGTTTTCTGCCTCTCTTACATGCCATTCTCGTACCATTCTTCAAAGATTTTGGGTGCAGAAAGACACATCCACGTAAGATCTTTTGTTATTTATTTTATACGTTGGGGTATCCCCTGAGTTAAGCACTGCCAGGTTCATGCTGGTTAATATTTGTCCTCTTCTGTTCTCAACCGTTGATCCCCAGATGGGCAATTTTGTAATAAAATCGCAACGTATAAGGATGTTGGGTGTGTTGGCTTTGATGTCTATGCCCATGTCAAGCAAAAATTTTTGGAAATTTTTGGTTGTTGTGTTGGGAGACAAATAGCATGAGTAAATGGTTGTGTTACCTACCATAACCCAAACAAAACTTTTGCCGCTGCTTGTTTTAGTGACTTTTACGTGCTTGTCCGGTATAAAAATTGCCACATCCATGTTTTTGTAGATTAACCACTTGGAATTCTTTTTTGTCATCTTTTGGTTTGGTTTATACGCTTTTCCTCGCATCTTTGTCTGTGAAGGGCCATAGACGCCCTATACCTATTTAGAGTTACTTGTAATATTTTCATGTTGATGGTTTTTAGGAAAGTTTCCTTCTTTTCCTCCTAACCTTCTTGTCGCACTCGTTTGTCTTATGTCCAAAGTTAAAGCTATTGATGCATCTCATGGGCTGAATAACTTCTTCTATTCGCCATCTTGCCCATTTTGTTTTAATGGTACCTTAGTTGTACAGCTTTTTTCCTTCCACGGTTGGTAATGTGATACCTGCGTATTGAAATCCTTCGCGGATGGTCCCTTTTGACATTCTCACTTCTATGTCTTGAGAAGTTCTCGTTTCTTTTGCAATTGCCTGAGTTATTTCATCCGTAGTTGTAGTTTCGTTGATATTTTTGATAAAGAAAGACATCGTCTTAGATTGCGCATGTACAGCTGCACCTGTTTTACTGATGATGCTACTACCTTTTGTTGTCGCAACTTCAATTAGTATGTTTCTGGCCTTAGTTTTCTTTATTATTTATTTTTATTTCCATTTTCCCATTCCGTTCTTTATGTCTTTCTCCATGTCAGCGTATGATTTGCCTTCCGTGGGTTTTATTAACAGTCTATCAGCCTGGTGCTGTCGATTTCACTAACAGTTCAAACAGATAAACTAAACACCCAGTCAAGACATTTCCGCACGGCTACTGTTGCTCGTTTTATGCGGCACCACGTGTGCAACAAAAAACAAATATATTCTTTAATTAGAACCACACCTTGAGTGAGCAAGTATAAACGACACTCACTTTGTGTGAGCGGGTATGATGCAAAACAATTATAAACTTTAAACAAAATTCTAAAATGCAGGAAAAACTCCAAGACTATGAAACTTTAACCACGAGGCTGTTTAACTATGCTTACTACCTACAAGAGATAAACCAATAACCAGCAAGGCAATGTAATTTTATTTTACGTTAAAAATTGCAAATTTTGGAAACAAAAGCCCCCTAAATTTAATAAAACTAAACGTAACGCACGCTAAACTTCCCAACCACCGCATCTTGCGTTATCTGTAAAAAAATTTGAGTTTTGATTTTTTCCTATATTATTCCACTTTTTGCATCTTACGTTACTATTTTAAAAACGTCCCCCCATAAATAAAACTCCTGCAATTTTTTAAAAAAAGGTTTTTTTAAAAAACGCGCCTTTTAAGTATTTCTCACAAAAATATCACACATTTTATAACTTTTTCTAAAACTCACCCCAAAAGACGTCAAAAATCACTCATGTTTACAAAACTGTACTCTATAGAAGATAATAACTTTCAATTTTCTTATTCGGTGGCGTTACCAAATTTATTTATTCAAAATTAAAAATGTTATTGAAAAAAGCAAATTGGGGCCTGATCATCTACTCGTAAATTTAATTTCAAGTAAAAATAAAATACAAGTTTAGCAGAAGCCCTCATCAGTTGTAAAATTCACAAAAAAATTAATTAAGCATTTGTTTTTTAGCAGTGGCGTTCCAAAATCGCAATTTTAAATCATATTTTGTACGACACTGGTTAACCCAGCAACGTAGAAAACTGCGCTTAGCCTTAAACAAAAAATCTATTTTTTATTTAGTTTTTTAATCAGTGGCGGCGTAAAAATTTTAGATTTGCAACTACTAGTTATAATCCTAAAAGGGTGCAATAATTACCTAAAAATTATTTTTCAGGAGCATCTGACCTTTATTTTTTTTGTATCGTCACCATAAGTTTTCTATATTTAAATTAAAAAAATGTGTTTAAAAAAAAAAATCGGGGAAAATAAATACTAGTTTATTAAAAACCTTCATAAGTCCCAAGGTTTTGCACTAAACAAAATTTTAAATTAAGCCCCTTTTTTAGCAGTGGCGTTCCAAAATTTTTATTTTAAGACAAATTTTGAGAGTACGCCACTGGTTAACTCGGCCAAACAAAAAAATGTGCTTAACTTTAAATGAAATATCTTGTATCTAAAAATTTTTATACTTTTATGTTTTTATATTTGTATAAATTAAACTTTAACAAAGCGCCACTGGTTAGGCGCAATGTTAAAATTAAAAAAAAATATTTGGAAACAAAAGCTTCCTAAATTTAATAAAACTAAACGCAACGCACGCTAAACCTCCCAACCACCACACCTTGCGTTATTAGTCAAAGTTTTTGAGTTTAGATTTTTTTCCTATATTTTTCCACTTTTTGCATCTTACGTAAAGAAAAAAAACTCACCTTAAAAGACGTCAAAAATCATTCATGTTTTCAAAACTGCACTCTATAGAAGATGATAACTTTCAATTTTTTTATTCGGTGTCGTTACTTATTTATTCAAAATTAAAAATGTAAAAATAAAGCAAATTGAGGCCCGATCATCTACTTGTAAATTTTATTTTACGTAAAATATAAATACAAGTTTATAAGAAGCCCTCATCAGTTGTAAAATTGACAAAAAATTTAATTAATCAATTGTTTTTTAGCAGTGGCGTTCGAAAATCGTCATTTTAAATCATATTTTGTACGCTACTGGTTAACCCAGCAACGTAGAAAACTGCGATTAGCCTTAAATAAAAAAAAAATTTTTTTTATTTTTTTAATCAGTGGCGGCGTAAAATTTTTAGATTTGCAACTACTAGTTTTGATCCTAAGAGGGTAAAATATTAACCTAAATAATTTTTTTTAGGATAATTTTTTACCATAATTTTTCTATTAAAAGTCACAAATGTGTTTAAAGAAAAAAAACTATTTGGGGATCCAATTATCTACCCGTAATTTTCATTTTACGTAAAAAATAAATACCTATTTATTAAAAACCTTCATCAGTCCCAAGGTTTTGCAGTTAACAAATTTTGAAATTAACCCTTTTTTTAGCAGTGGCGTTCCAAAATTTTTATTTTAAGACAAATTATGACAGTACGCCACTGGTTAACCTGACCAAACAGAAAATTGCGCTTAACTTTAAATGACAGATCTTGTATCTAAAAGTTTTTATACTTTAATGTTTTCATATTTGTATAAATTAAACCAGTGACGCTTTGTTAAAGTTTAAAAAAAATATTTGAAAACAAAAACCCCCTAAATTTAATAAAACTAAATGCAACGCACGCTAAACCTCCCAACCACCACACCTTGCGTTATTGGTTAAAGTTTTTGAGTTTTAATTTTTTCCTATTTTTTTTAATTTTTTGCATCTTACGTAACTATTTTAAAAACGTGTCCCTATAAATAAAACTCCTGCAATTTTTTAAAGGACGGTTTTTCTAAAATACGTAATTTTTTAAGTAATTCTCACAAACATATCAAACACTTTATAACTTTTTCTAAAACTCACCCCAAAAGACGTCAAAAGTCACTCATGTTTACAAAACTGTACTCTATAGAAGATAATAACTTTCAATTTTCTTATTCGGTGGCGTTACCAAATTTATTTATTCAAAATCAAAAATGTTATTGAAAAAAGCAAATTGGGGCCTGATCATCTACTCGTAAATTTTATTTTCCGTAAAAAATAAATACTAGTTTATCAGAAGCCCTCATAAGTCGCAAAGTTGTAAAATTGACAAAAATTTTAATTAAACATTTGCTTTTTAGCAGTGGCATTCAAAAATTGTCAATTTATATAATATTTTGTACGCCACTGGTTAACCCAGCTACGTAGAAAACTGCGTATAGCTTTAAATAAAAAACTTATTCTTTATTAATTTTTTTTAACAGTGGCGGCGTGAAAATTTTAGATTTGCAACTACTAGTTTAGATCCTAAGAGAGTAAAATATTAACCTAAAAATTATTTTTTAAGAGCATCTGACCTTCATTTTTTTTTGTATCGTCACCATAAGTTTTCTATTTAAATTAATAAAATGTGTTTTAAGAAAAAAACTAATCGGGGATCCAATTATCTACCCGTAATTTTAGTTTAACGTAAAAAATAAATTCTAGTTTATTAAAAACCTTCATAAGTCCCAAGGTTTTGCACTAAACAAAATTTTAAATTAAGCTCTTTTTTTAGCAGTGGCGTTCCAAAATTTTTATTTTAAGGCAAATTTTAAGATTACGCCACTGGTTAACTCGGCCAAATAAAAAAAAATGTGCTTAACTTTAAATGAAATATCTTGTATCTAAAAATTTTTATGATTTTATGTTTTTATATTTGTATAAATTAACCAGTGGCGCTTTGTTAAAGTTTAAAAAAAAATAATTGGAAACAGAAGCTTCCTAAATTTAATATAACTAAACGCAACGCACGCTAAACCTCCCAACCACCACACCTTGCGTTATTGGTCAAAGTTTTTGAGTTTTGATTTTTTCCTATATTTTTCCATTTTTGCATCTTACGTAACTATTTTAAAAACGTCCCCCCATAAATAAAACTAAAGCAATTTTTTAAAGAACGGTTTTCCTAAAATACGCAATTTTTAAGTAATTCTCACAAAAATATCAAACACTTTATAATTTTTTCTAAAACTCACCCCAAAAAACGTCAAAAATCACTTATGTTTACAACACTATGCACTCTATAGAAGATGATAACTTTCAATTTTTTTTATTTGATGGCGTTACCAAATTTATTTATTCAACATCAAAAATTTTATTAAAAAAAAGCAAATTGGGGCCTGATCATCTACTCGTAAATTTTATTTTACGCAAAAAATAAATACTAGTTTATCAAAAGCACTTATCAGTCGCAAGGTTGTAAAATTGACAAAAATTTTAATTATACATTTGCTTTTTAACAGTGGCATTCAATAATCGCCATTTTAAATCATATTTTGTACGCCACTGGTTAACCCAGCAACGTAGAAAACTGGGCATAGCTTTAAATAAAAAATCTATTCTTTATTTGTTTTTTTATACAATGGCGGCGTAAAAATTTTAGATTTGCAACTACTAGTTTTCATCCTAAGAGGGTGAAATATTTACCTAAAAATTATTTTTCAGGAGCATCTGACCTTTATTTTTTTTGTATCGTCACCATAAGTTTTCTATTTAAATTAAAAAAATGTGTTTTAAAAAAAAAACAAATCGGGGAGAATAAATACTAGTTTATTAAAAACCTTCATAAGTCCCAAGGTTTTGCACTAAACAAAATTTTAAATTAAGCCCCTTTTTTAGCAGTGGCGTTCCAAAATTTTTATTTTATGGCAAATTTTGAGAGTACGCCACTGGTTAACTCGGCCAAACAAAAAAATGTGCTTAACTTTAAATGAATATCTTGTATCTAAAAATTTTTATACTTTTATGTTTTCATATTTGTATAAATTAACCAGTGGCGCTTTGTTAAAGTTAAAAAAAAAAAAATGAAACAAAAGCTTCCTAAATTTAATAAAACTAAACGCAACGCACGCTAAACCTCCCAACCACCACACCTTGCGTTATTGGTCAAAGTTTTTGATTTTTTTCCTATATTTTTCCACTTTTTGCATCTTACGTAAAGAAAAAAAACTCACCTCAAAAAACGTCAAAAATCACTCATGTTTACAAAACTGCACTCTATAGAAAACGATAACTTTTAATTTTTTTATTCAGTGTCGTTACTAAATTTATTTATTTAAAATCAAAAATGTTAAAATAAAGCAAATTGAGGCCCGATCATCTACTCGTAAATTTTATTTTACGTAAAAAATAAATACAAGTTATAAGAAGCCCTCATCAGTTGTAAAATTGACAAAAAATTTAATTAAACAATTGTTTTTTAGCAGTGGCGTTCCAAAATCGCCATTTTAAATCATATTTTGTACGCCACTGGTTAACTCAGCAACGTAGAAAACTGCGCTTAGCCTTCAATAAAAAATCTATTCTTTATTTATTTATTTTTAATCAGTGGCGGCGTAAAAATTTTAGATTCTTTTTCAGGAGCATCTGACCTTCATTTTTTCTATTTAAAGTCAAAAAATGTGTTTAAAAAAAACTAATCGGGGATTTGATCATCAACCCGCAATTTTAGTTTTACGTAAAAAATAAATACTAGTTTATTAAAAACCTTCACAAATTCCAAGGTTTTGCACTAAACAAAATTTTAAATTAAGTCCCTTTTTTAGCAGTGGCGTTCCAAAATTTTCATTTTAAGGCAAATTTTGAGAGTACGCCACTAGTTAACTCGGCCAAACAAAAGAAATGTGCTTAACTTTAAATGAAAGATCTTGTATCTAAAAATGTTTATACTTTTATGTTTTCATATTTGTATAAATTAACCAGTGGTGCTTTGTTAAAGTTTAAAAAAACGCAATTTTTGGTTAAAAAATGATTTGCGCCCAGGAATTTAACGTTTTAATTTTTAAATGCCAAAGTATTTTTGGTAAATATGTCAAAAAATAATTGTTATTAAAATTGGTAAGGGTCAAAAATAACAATTTTCTGCAATTTTTTAATTTTCAATAAAAATATGATAGACTTCCACTTTGGCAGAACATCTTCTGGAATCAAAACTAACCTTTTTTTTATTTGCAAGAGCCGATACTTTACGACTTACGTTTATGCTACTATCCCACACTGCATTCAAAAAACGATAATTTCTTAAAAAATTCTATCAAAGCTGGGGCTTGAACCTGCAACAAATTATGCGCCAAGATTTGAGTTAGGCGCTATTGTATATTGTTATATGAGATGCTCGTACCAAAATAAATACAATAGGGAATTCCCCTATTTATGTTTAACAGGGAATTCCCCTATTTATGTTTAACCTTTTCTTAACAAAGGACCAACCGGCTATACGAACCAACCATGTAAATGTAGATTAGTATTAGTCTGGCTCTCGTTGAGTAACGTACTTACTTATAATAAATATATACATATTATTAAATCTTACTTATTATTTAATCCCAATAACCAATAGGTTATGGGCCCAGAACGTTATTTGTGTGCATGTGTAAAGTGACTAATAACAAAGTTCTTTCTATAAATAAACTAATTATAAACTAAGAGTGATTAATAAATATAAATGAAATAAAAGTGAAAATGTCGAACAATCAAAAGGTTAAACGTAATATTAAACCGTTTAATGGACAAAATTATAGTATCTGGAAATTGCGATTAAAGGCGTTAATTGACGAGGAAGGTGCTCTTCGGGTTCTAACTCAAGACCCCCCTGAAACAGTTGACAATGAATGGCGGAAACAAGAGACGTCCGCTAAAGGATGTATCATAGAACATTTGAGCGATACATTAATTAGCATTGTCACCGAGGATGCGACGGCGAGGGACATATTGAAAAAGTTCGATGCAATTTATGAACGCAAGAGTTTGGCTACGCAACTTTCAATACAAAAGAAACTGTTAAGTTTTAAATTGAAAGGAGAAACTTCACTTATAAACCATTTCAACGAATTCGACAATATGCTCATAGAATTAACAGCAGCTGGAGCCCCTCTAAATGAAATGGGAAAAATTGCCCACATTTTATTAACATTACCCCCGGCTTATGATGGAATTGCTACAGCTATACAAACATTAAACGAAGATAATTTAAATCTGGCGTTTGTGAAAACTAGGCTGCTAGATCATGAAATAAAATTAAGAAATGAAAGTGGAGATACAAGTGGTAAAATTCTACAAACGGAAGTGGTTTACAACAGAAATAAGGCAACAAAGAAAAATTGGAAATATAATGGAAATTATAAACAGAATCAAAGGGCTCCTCATTTTAAAAGTAATAAAAAATTTGACAAATGGCGTGTTTTAAAATGTGACTATTGTGGAAGAAAAAAACACGTAAAAAGGGATTGTTTTTATTATAAAAAGAAAATTGTTAATTCACACAAAGACAGACAAGCACAAACTGTTTCAACATGCTCAACCAGTGAACAAAGTTTTGCGTTTATGCTCCATAATGGCACGTTAACAAAGTTGAATAAACTAAATGAAATTATGTTCTTACTAGATTCTGGCGCAACGGATCATATAATTAATAATTCAGACTACTTTACGACATATGAGAAATTGAATACACCTTTAAAAATATCAGTAGCTAAAAACAATACTACAGTTATGGCTATAAGTAAAGGAACCATAGATGTTACCTCGAATATGGGAATCAAAGGATCTTTACAAAATGTGTTGTACGTTCCTGATGTACCGTATAATTTGCTTTCGGTACGCCGAATGCAAGAGGCTGGTATGACAATTATATTTAAGAAAAATGGCGGAGTAACGATTAAAAATGGTGGTAAGGTGATTGTAAAAGGTGAGTGTTTAAACCATCTAATAAAAATAAAATTCAAAATAAATAAGAAAGTTGAAAAGCATTTTCACCAAATTAACAATATTAATATTAATAATGAGAGCTATAAAATCTGGCACGAACGTTTAGGCCATATAAGTAAAAATAAATTTTTGGAATTAAAAAGTAAAGAAATGGCAAGTAATATTACTAAATTAAAAAATATTTATCCCTCAAATGAATTATGTGAAGCTTGCATATATGGAAAGCAAACAAAACTACCTTTTTCTAAAGCTAAAGATAAAACACATGTTCAGAGGCCCTTATTTATAGTTCACACAGATGTTTGCGGGCCGATTACTCCAACCACAATCGACAATAAAAATTATTTTCTAACATTCATTGACGAATATACTCATTATACTGTAACATATCTTCTAACTTATAAATCAGATGTTACCAAAAATTTTCAAGATTTTGTAATTAAAAGTGAAAACCATTTCAATTTGAAAATTGTTAATTTATATTGTGACAATGGGCGTGAATATATGTCAAATGAATTAAAAACCTTTTGCATGAATAAAGGTATAAGTTTTCATGTAACCGTACCATACACACCGCAACAAAATTCAGTTGCGGAGCGTATGAATAGAACGTTGACAGAAAAGGCTCGTGCAATGATCCATGGAGCAAATGTAGAAAAACATTTTTGGGGTGAAGCAATTTTAACTGCTACACAATTAATAAATATAAGCCCCACAAAATCAAATAAAGAAGGTAAAACATCTTATGAACTATGGCATAATAAAAAGCCAAGAATAGACCATTTAAGAATATTCGGTTCTACTGTGTATATACATGATAAAAACCGAAAAACAAAATTTGATAAAAAAAATCTTTTAAAGGTATACTGTTTGTATATGTACCAAATGGATATAAAATTTTTAATCCAGAAAATAATAAATTTATCACAGCTCGTGATGTTATTTTTGACGAGACAGATTTCATAAATTCAAGACCATTATTGGAAATTGATGAAGGAGTTGAATATAAAAACTACCAAAGAATTAAAATTGTTAAACAAAATAGCAATCTGTTCAGTGACAAGAACAAAAAATAATAATTCAAAAACATCAAAACCAATATTGAAACTTGAAGAAGGGATTCCAAATAAAAACTCAGATGGTGTTATTAATTTAAAATCTGATAATAAATCGGTAACAGATTCCTCAAATATAAATGAGGATATACACAAAATGACAGAAAATAATAAAACTGTCAGTGAAACCGATAATACAAATCAGTTAAACACCAGTAATAAGTCTGAGAATATTGAACCCAGAAGAAGTGAAAGATTAAAAAAAAAATCGCAATAAAATATCATTCAATGAAAGTGATACTGAAATTCTCATATGTTTACAATCTTTATTAAATGAAATTCCTAAAACATATGATGAAATAAATAAAAGGGATGATAAAGATAAATGGGAAGAAGCGATTAATAATGAAATTAGTTCTCTCAGAGAAAATAACACATGGTCTTTAGTTACAAAGCAACCAAACAAAAATATTGTAGATTGTAAATGGGTATTTACAATTAAAAATAACATTAATAGAATACCATCAAGGTATAAAGCGCGACTAGTTGCCAGAGGTTTCAGTCAACAATATTTATCAGATTACAATGAGACATTTGCACCAGTAGCCCGGATTGCTACTTTTCGAATACTGATAGTTTTTGCTAACCAACATAATTTATTAATACATCAAATGGATGTCAAAACAGCATTTTTAAATGGTTGTTTAAAAGAAGAAATCTATATGCGTGTACCTGATGGTATAAAAACTGAAAACAAAAATTTAGTTTGTAAATTACATAAAGCTTTGTATGGTTTAAAACAGTCAGCTAGATGCTGGTTTGAACGTTTTGATGAAGTGTTAAAAGCACACGGTTTTAAAAATTCTTCAAGTGACCGATGTTTGTACTTATTAGATAAAGGTCATATATACGAAAATATTTATGTAGTTTTGTATGTTGATGATTTATTAATAGTCACTGGTAAAATGGATACAATGTCAAATTTCAAAGAATATTTAATGAATACATTCAAAATGATAGATTTAAATGAGGTTAAGCTCTTTTTGGGTATTGAGATAGAAAGAAACGAGAATCAAATATCTATTAGTCAAATAAATTATTTAAATAATATTTTGATTAAATTCAATATGACTGATTGCAATGCTGTTAGTACACCACTTCCAATCAAGTTAGATTACGTGGCTTTGAATTCAGATGAAAGCCATAATAAACCTTGTAGGAATCTTATAGGGTGTCTAATGTATACCATGCTATGCACAAGACCAGATTTATGTACAGCTGTTAATTTTCTAAGTAGATATCAGAATAAAAATAATAAAGAACTGTGGCAGTGCCTAAAGAGAGTATTGAGATATATTAAAGGAACAATTAATTTTAAGTTAATTTATAAAAGAACAGAAAATAAAGAAATATTAATTGGTTATGTGGATGCCGATTGGGGTAGTAATGAAGCTGATCGAAAGAGCACCACAGGCTATATTTTTAAATTATTTGGAAATTTGATCTGTTGGAATACAAAAAGGCAAAATTCAGTAGCAGTATCATCAACTGAAGCTGAATATATGGCTATGTTTGAAGGGGTCAGAGAAGTATTATGGCTAAGATCTCTATTATCAAGCATTAATATAGAAATAAAAAAACCAATAACCATGTATGAAGATAACAATGGTTGTATTTCGTTAGCTAATAATCCTGTAGATCATAAACGTTCCAAACATATCGATATAAAGTACCATTTTACCAGAGAACAAGTTGATAAACAAGTAATAATTCTTAAATATATGCCAACAGATCAACAATTGGCAGATATGTTCACCAAGCAAGTACCAGGTCCAAGATTCCAGGAATTCTGCTTCAAACTTGGTCTGGAAAAATGAAGTTTTTTTTTTTGTTTCAATTTTATTGTATTTTGTTTATTGTTTTTGTATATTTAATTATCAATAGATAATTATATTTAACACTGTAATAATGATTTGATTTAGGTTTTTAAAAAGAAAGGGGTTTTTCCTAAATCCTAGCAACAAATGTTGAATCATATTAATATTAATGTACCCCTATGTTTACTCACGAAATATTAAAACTAATAATAGACGTTGAGAATATTTTTTTTTGTAAAGTTGAGAATATTTTATTTTTTTTGTAAAGTTGAGAATATTTTATTTTTTTTGTAAAGTTGAGAATATTTTATTTTTTTGTAAAGTTGATTTATTTTGAGGGGGAGTATTGTATATTGTTATATGAGATGCTCGTACCAAAATAAATACAATAGGGAATTCCCCTATTTATGTTTAACAGGGAATTCCCCTATTTATGTTTAACCTTTTCTTAACAAAGGACCAACCGGCTATACGAACCAACCATGTAAATGTAGATTAGTATTAGTCTGGCTCTCGTTGAGTAACGTACTTACTTATAATAAATATATACATATTATTAAATCTTACTTATTATTTAATCCCAATAACCAATAGGCGCTTCACCCAACTGAGCCTTAAAAATAATATTTTAATCCATCCACAAAATCAAAAATAATATTGTTACACTATAAGTATAACAAATGTAAAAAATCTACATTTTGTTCTGTTTATAACCAATTAATATCTACATACGTCGGTGATAAAATGAATTCGTCGTTGTTACTATGTGCAGAAAATTTCGGAACTATATCTTTTGAATTACGACCCAATTTATGAATCTGTAAAAAAATGTAATAACATTTTTACACTCCTCGCAAGAAAGGGTACATTTGCTTTACGGTGCATATATACTTCGGCTTTGTGCCAGTTAGAATCCTCGTAAATATTTTGCAAGCCACATACATTAAAGAGGGTTTTAATCAAGACGTGATAATTAAATGTGATTCGGTAGCTGCACGCAAGTCTACAGGTGCTACATTTTTATTCCATAATTGTAACTCATTATATTATACTGTTCTTAACTGATCAATGCATTAACTTTGTTTTATATAAAATTGATTTTATTACTACAAAATAATGTTTTGTATTATTTATCAGTTTCTTGTCACGAGCATGGCTCAGACATGGCCTTTTTATGATACACATCAATGCATGTCATGTATAGAGCGCAAATCACGAAAGGATATGAATTAATTTTTCAGATATTTTAGTGATTACATGCTATTGGACACGAATATCTATTGTAGTGTGATCTGCTGGAGTTTTAGCGAAGCTTAAAGGTTGTTATATACGTTAGGTGGCGTCAAAATCGCGACGCGCCTGTTGTAATAAATAGTTGTAGTTCGTGTCAGTTGTGGCACTAAGATTTTATTGGGGATGGGTAGGGCAAATGTAACACCAGTTTACCATATTTAACATTATCTCAGCAATCAATTCTCTTTTTATCTCAAAATTTAATAATTTATTACTTTGAAATATTTATTAATAATTTATGGAATAAATAATCTTATTATCGGACAGTATTGTGTTTTATTGCCAATAAATTATTTAAACAATATACAACAATTAACAATTATCTTGTTTTGGTAGCAAGCTTTATTCCACAGTATTGGTTTCAAGTGTAGAATTTTATTATTAATGCTGTATAAACCAAAAGACATAGGCGTAACTAGCCTAGGGCCATTGTTTTAATTTAATTTATTTTTAATTAAAAAAAAAAAAAATGCGATTAACTGCAGCAATTATAAGATTTACAAAATATTTATTGATACACATGTGTTCTCAAAATATAATATTCATTATGAAGAAGAAATGGCAAGTCAACTGGCTCCATTTTCTATTTTGTCAAACGTCCCGAATTTTAAATTATTGTTCAGTCGAACATTTAAAAAATGAGCTCTTTGTACTACTTGTTGTAGTAAAACCCTCTTAGTACCTTCTGCTTAAGCCATACTAACAAATTTTTAATTAAACTCTTGGCAGGATTACTCATGCCGGTTGAGTCAGCAAAGGACAGCTAGCGCCACCTAGCGGTTAGAGGGTGCACTAACCAACATATTAGATAACAGATAGCGCCACCTAGGTGCTGGAGGGTAAAGTATTTATCCAACTTTTGTAAAAAAATTTGTTTTAGAACTTTTATCCAAGATTCAAACCTCGTCAAGATGCTAAACTCTAGAGTTTATGTTTAAATTACCGTAAAAATTCTAAAACTTAGATAAATAGTTTACCCTCTAGCAACTAGGTGGTCCTATCTGTCATCTGCTATGTTGGCTAGTGCATCCTCCAGCCAATAGGTGGCGCTAGTTGTCCTCTGCTAGAAGGCCAAAAGCTGCAAAACCCCTTATTACTCACTACTACTTATTCCTCAAACTAGCAGAACTACAGCATTTTGTGCTCTAAAACGTTGTTGCGGTCTTCTATCAAGAAAAAAACTCAAACGCAGCATTATTTCTTACAAACCAACAAATTGCAAAAACAACTTAACAACAAAAATGCGCATTCAAGTGTTGACAAACTATCTGCTATCATCTACCACAATAACCAACAGACCAGCACGACCACCGGACAACGCACAAGCCAACTACTGTTAGGGCAAAATCTCTAGTATCTAAAAGATTGAAACAAGAACAACGCCAAAAGCAATCAAAACAATTTGGATATTGCAACCCACGATACCCTAAAACAGCCAACCTCCCGCACAACAACCAACCAGCAAAAAAGGTAATGATTCAAGAAAGGTTTTATTACAAAAAATGGGTCCCAAAGCCTACAATACCGTCCACGCTAACAACTTTTGCCCTGGATTACTTCCTGCAGGACAAAGCATTAGTTTCCAATAAGCTTGTAAATTGGTGCGGACGCCAAACGGCACAGAAATATACTCGTAACACCAACACGCCCAGTAAGCAAAACCAAAAAAAGTATAAAACCAACCCAAAGAACTGGAAACAAATCGTCTGCAATGAACCCTTTCAATGCGCCTAGCAACGACTGATTGATACTTTAATGACGTTCTCCGTTACAAAACACTAACGTTTACACCAAAAGCATTTCATCCGCTTTAACGGCTTTCACCTACATCAGAAAAATATCTACTAAAAGAAATCTAACGGCCTCAATAGGTCAAAATTACCAATTCGAAGACTTTTATTTCCTAAATGATACATTTGACAACTTTTGCCAATACATTGTAGTCCCCAAGCACTGCCACTGAAAGACATTTACCAACCGCAATAGGCCAGACTTCTAAACCAAGAAAGAGTATCCAACAATCTTTGCCAAAACATTACGGTACCCTAGAAAGTAACCACTGTTCCATCTCCAAGACGCAATTTCATAAAAGAACAGCCACCCCTGCTACTGATTTTACCCTGTGCCAACTCTAGGTAGAAAGAAAGCTCAAAAACATGCACAAATTCCACATTAATAACCTTAATCTCATTACCACTAACCAAAGATCCGTCAAGCCTAGACGTTAACAATTGAAGCTCAACGTAAAGTAACATAAAATTGGACAAATTTTTTAAGAAAAAATTTAACCGCTCCGTTTCACATCACCAAAACAACTTCCAGAAGTCGTTACCACCTAGAAACGTTTCCAGAAGTCAACTACCAAATTGTACGTCTTAGTCCAAACTCAAACTAAGATCAACTTAGCCTGTAAGAGCAACCGCAATTGTTAAAAACTATTGCAATAAAAAACAGTTTTTACAATCAGAATAAAAAACAATAAATAAACCACTTAAAAAAACCTCAGTAAGATCTGCTAGAAGATGTCGGTTATGACTTTGACCCCAAACAAGAAACCTTTCAAGAATACTTTACTAAGCCATCTTTCCAACTAACAAAACTCAAGCAAAACCAGGAAGAACTTTTGCTAAACTTAGATCCCGCCCACCCGCCCATGTGTTTGTAAAAAAAAATTGACTTACAAATACTTGGGAGGGTGGCTGGATAAAACTTATCCAAATTACACGCCCACTGAGTTTAAACTTAGTTCTCAAACATCCACCCAAGTGTTTATAGTAAATAAATTTTATCACAAACACTTGGGCGACCGGGTTGGCAACACTTATGCAAATTACATGCTCACAAAGTTAAAACTTAGTTCTCGACCACCCACCCAAGTGTTTGTAGCAAAGTACTTAAATCACAAACACTTGGGCGGGTGGGTAGGAAAGGCTTATCTAAATTACACGCCCAAAAAATTATATAGTTCCCGCCCACCCCAAAGTTTTTGTAGTAAAAAAATTGAATCAAAAACACTTGGGCGGGTGGGTGAGAAATGTAAATCCAAACCACACGTTCACAAAATTTAAACTTATTATTGGCTTTAAACTTATTATTGGCTCACAAACACTTGGGCGGGTGGGTGGGAAACGTAAATCTAAACCACACCCACAAAGTTTAAGCTTAGTTCTTGCCCACCCACCCAAGTGTTTCAAGTAAAGAAATTAAATCACAAACATTTGGGCGGGTGAGTAAGTAATGCTAATCCAAATCAAATGACACAAAGTTTAAACTTAGTTCCCGCCCACACTCCCAAATGTTTGTAGTAAAGAAATTGAATCACAAACATTTGGGTAGGTTTGAAGATAGGAAACGCTTATTTAAATCATACGCCCACAAAATTTAAACTTAGTTTCCGCCCACCTACCCACGTGTTTGTAATAAAGAAAGTAAATCACAAACACTTGGGCGGGTAGGTGAAAAACGCTTATCGAAACCACACGCCCACAAAGTGTAAACTTAGTTCCCACCCACGCACCAAGTGTTTGTAATAAAAAAAAGTAAATCATAAACACTTGGGCGGGTGGGTTGGGTAACGCTTATCCAAATCACACAAGTACAAAGTTTAAACTTAGTTCCCGCTTACCCATTTAAGAGTTTGTAGTAAAGAAATTAGCTCACAAACACTTAGGCGGGTGGTGGGGAACGTAAATCCAAACCACATGCCCACAAAGTGTGAACTTAGTAGATTACAAACATTTGGGCGGGTGGGTAGGAAATGCTTATCCAAATCACACGGCCACAAAATTTAAATTTATTTTCCGCCCACCCACCCAAATGTTTGTAATAAAAAAATTAGATTACAAACACTTGGACAGGTGAGTGGGAGACGTTTACCCAAATCAAACATCCACAAAATTTAAACTTAGTTCCCGCCCACCAACCCAAGTGTTTGTAGTAAGAAAATTGGATCACAAACATTTGAGGAGTTAAGAAACGCTTATCCAAATCAAACTCTCACAAAATTTGAACTTATTTTCCGCCCGCCTACCCACGTACGTAAATCCAAACCACATGCCCACAAAGTGTGAACTTAGTAGATTACAAACATTTGGGCGGGTGGGTAGGAAATGCTTATCCAAATCACACGCCCACAAAATTTAAATTTATTTTCCGCCCACCCACCCAAATGTTTGTAATAAAAAAATTAGATTACAAACACTTGGGCAGGTGAGTGGGAGACGCTTACCCAAATCAAACATCCACAAAATTTAAACTTAGTTCCCGCTTACCTACCCAAGTGTTTGTAGTAAAAAAAATTAGATTACAAACATTTGGGCGGGTGGGTGAGAAATGCTTAACCAAACCAAACGCCCACAACTTGGGTGGGTGGGAAACGCAAATTTAAACTACACGCCCACAAAATTAATTTTAGTTCCCGCCCACCCACCCAAGTGTTTGCAGTAAAGAAATTAGATCACAAACATTTGGGCGGGTAAGTGAAAAACACTTATCCAAATCAAACGTTCACAAAGTGTGAATTTAGTTTCCGCCCACCCACCCAAGTGTTTGTGATATAAGTTTTAACGTTGCAAACGTGTAATTTAGATATGTTACCCACCCACCCGCCCAAGTGTTAATAATCTAATTTCTTTACTACAAACAATTATGTAGATGAGCGGAACACACTTAGACAGGTGGGTGGTAGACTCTTATTTAAATCATACGCCCACAAATTTTATACTTAGTTTCCACCCAGTCCCAAATGTTTGTAGTAAAGAAATTAAAATCACAAACATTTATTTATTTATCCAAATTAAATGTTCACAAAATTAGTTCCCGCCCACCCACCCAAGTGTTTGTAATCAAAAAAGTGAATCTCAAACACTTGGGCGGATGGGTGGCAAACGCTTATTTAACAAAATTTATACATAGTTCTCACCCACCCCCAATTGTTTGTAGTAAAAAATTAAAAACATAAACACTTGGGGGGGTGGGTGGGAAACGCTTATCCAAACTAAACGCCCACAAAGTTTAAACTTAGTTCATGCCAATCCACCCAAGTGTTTCTAGTTAAGAAAACGCTTATCCAAATCACACGTCTATAAAATTAAAAAAAAAAAAAAAAAAAAAAACTTAGTAAAAAACACTTAAGAGGATCGGTGGGAAACGCTTATCTAAATCACAGACTCAATAAGTTTAAACTTAGTTTTTGCTCGCCCACTCAAGTGTTTGTAACAAAATTTGATTATAAACACTTGAGCGGGAAAATGGAAAGCGCTTAAACTTAGTTTTATAAAAAAATCTTAAAACCTATCTCTAAAAGTTTGAGTTGCACCCAGTGGTTGGTTGCACTAAGATTTAAACGTAAAAAACTTTAACAAAAAAAAACAACCGTAACCTGTCTAGGACAAAACCAGTAACACCCCGCTCCGACATCGGATCTGCAAATGTCCGTTCTAATCACGTTTGATCTGATTAACTTAAACGACCCAAAAATGCATACAAATCTAGTAGAGGTCAATAAGCATCACTGACCAAAATAATTCCCTCATTATCGGACACAAAACTTGAAACCCTATCGGACAAAAGTCATGAGTTAGCACCAACCTCAAAGTGTCCAAGGTCAAATATGTATGAAAAATTGCGTCAATTTTTTTCAATATTCTGGTCTCCTGAGGTGTAACCCACTTTTGAGTTGTCTTTTAGTAATTTGTATTTTGATTTAATCTTTTGTCCTTATTTGATAAATCCGTGTTGGTAAGTATGATTGGTTTTAGGTTCTATGTGTCTTTTAGGCAAGCGCCACCTGTTACATAGTGGTAGAACAAAATTTAAAGTTAAATGGCGGCAAAAACAAAAGACTTAAAACCCATTCCTGGTATCAAAGCATTTTATTTACAACGTCAAAAAAACAGAAAAAAAGAAAAAAATACAGAAAAATCGAAAAAAGAACTAAAAAAAGACAAAGAAACGTCTTAGGAAATCAATATAGCAGAAAAAAATGCTTCAAAAAAATAATAGAACCTATAAACAGTAATCTTTGAGGAAAGCCGTACAAAATAGTGATGAACAAATTGGGAAAAAGAGCAAAAGGAGACTAACTAAAAAAAGACAAAAAAAATAATTCATAACTAAGAAATTGTTTCCCAAAAAAGAACCGGTAAAAAAACCAGAAAAAGAAAAAAAAAGAAACAGTTATGGAAACAGTAGAAGAGATAAAGAAGATCATGAAAAAATTGTCGAACAACAAAGAACCAGGTTCGAACAAAATAACAATAGAGATTGTTAAAGCAGCTCTAGACAAGAACGAGGTAGAAATAAAATAAAAAAAAAACAGTAAAAAAAAGCAAAGATAAGAGCAAGAGAGAAAACAATAAAAAGATAGCAGAGACAGTAGAATAGAAGAGAACGTAGAGAATGGACAAGAAAACTAATCCCAGATATAAAAGAGTGGGTAGAGAACAAACCCAAAACGTGCTATTATACATACAACACAAAAACTGACCGGACATGGAGCCTTTAGAAAGTTCTTGAAAAACAGTCAAAAAATAAAAGCAGACAAAAGATGTATTTTCCGTAGGAGGAAAAACACACGATAATGCAGAACACACACTAGTAGAATGCAAAGTATAAAAGGAAAATAAAAAAGAACTAAAAAAAATTCTGAAAGGCAAAGTGGATAAAACAACAATCAACACTTGGGCGTGGGAACTAAATCCAGACCGAAGAAACTAATTAGATAAGCCAGATCAAAAACTGATAAGAACTGATAAAAACTCATAAAAGCTGATCAAAAACTGATAGAACCTGATCAAAAGCTGATAAAACCTGATCAAAAGCTGATAAAAGCTGATCAAAAACACAGGTCTGGATGTTCAGCAAGAACAAGATAGGATGACATGACAAAATACAAGGATGACAGTCATCCTTATCTTATTAGTTCCCACGGTCTGGATTTAGTTCCCACGCCCAAGTGCCCCCATACCTACTTCTATGCAGTAAAAATAAAGAGAAAGCGCTAAAAAATTTGCAACAAATGTACTAAGAAAAAAAATGAAAAGTTTGACAATAGAAGAATATGACAAAAAAACAATGGAAACAAACACACAAAATAAAAACCATAGAAGAGAAAGAAAAAAAAACGTGAGAAGCAAAATGAAAACAAAAAACAGAGAAAAAGATCAAAAAGAAATAAATAAAAAAGAAAAAAATTCAGAGTTTATGATTTTTACTTTTTTGTTGGTTTTAACGTTTCAAAGGTATATATACCTTTAAAACGTTAAGACCAAAAAATTCAGAGTTCATGATTTTTACTTTTTTTTGGTCTTAACGTATCAAAGGTATATATATCATTTTTTTCCCAAAACACAATAAATCAAAAGGTATATATATACCTTTGAAAAAGCAAAAATCATGAACCTTGAAATTTTTTTCCAAAACACAATAAATCAAAAGGTATATACCTTTGAAAAAGTAAAAATCATGAACCTTGAAAATTTTTTCCAGAACACAATAAATCAAAAGGTATACCTTTAAAACGTTAAGACCAAAAAAAAAGTAAAAATATATACCTTTGAAAAAGTAAAAATCATGAACCTTGAAATTTTTTTCCAGAACACAATAAATCAAAAGGTATACCTTTGAAACGTTAAGACCAAAAAAAATGTAAAAATAATGAACTCTGCATTTTTTTCCCAAAACACAATAATTCAAAAGGTGAATACCTTTGAAACGTTAAGACCAAAAAAAATGTAAAAATCATAAACTCTGAATTTTTTTCCCAAAACTCAATTAATCAAAAGGTATATACCTTTGAAAAAGTAAAAATCATGAAGTTTGAAATTTTTTTCCAGAACACAATAAATCAAAAGGTATACCTTTGAAACGTTAAGACCAAAAAAAAAGTAAAAATATATACCTTTGAAAAAGTAAAAATCATGAACCTTGAAATTTTTTTCCAGAACACAATAAATCAAAAGGTATACCTTTGAAACGTTAAGACCAAAAAAAAAAAGTAAAAATATATACCTTTGAAAAAGTAAAAATCATGAACCTTGAAATTTTTTTCCAGAACACAATAAATCAAAAGGTATATACCTTTGAGACGTTAAGACCAAAAAAAATGTAAAAATAATGAACTCTGAATTTTTTTCCCAAAACACAATAATTCAAAAAGTGAATACCTTTGAAACGTTAAGACCAAAAAAAATGTAAAAATCATAAACTCTGAATTTTTTTCCCAAAACACAATAAATCAAAAGGTATACCTTTGAAACGTTAAGACCAAAAAAAAAGTAAAAATATATACCTTTGAAAAAACACAATAAATCAAAAGGTGAATACCTTTGAAACGTTAAAACTAAAAAAAAGTAAAAATCATAAACCTTGAAATTTTTTTCCAGAACACAATAAATCAAAACGTTAAGACCAAAAAAAATGTAAAAAACAAGAACTCTGAATTTTTTTCCCAAAACACAATAAATCAAAAGTTTGAATATTGGGACCAAAAAAAAAAGTAAAAATCATAAACTCTGAATTTTTTCCCCAAAACACAATTAATCAAAAGGTATATACCTGTGAAAAAGTAAAAATCATGAACTTTGAAATTTTTTTTCCAGAACACAATAAATCAAAAGGTCAGAAGAAAATAGAAGAACATTTACAAAGACTACGATACCAAACAAAATTAAAGAGTTAAAAAGAAGGAGAAAAATTAAAAAAAAAAATGCAGAATAACAGAAATAACGTGGCAAATACCAAATAGTAAATACGCTATTTCGAGATTGACGGATAACGCAACTTTTGAGATGGTTAGAATGTACCTGACAACAAGAAAACACAAAGAAATAATCCCAGATGGAGATACAAGGATATCACTAAAGGTAAAACTAACAAATTTAGGACTGCCAAAAGAAATACAACTAATGAAACTGCATAAACTATTTATAAAGGATGAAGAAGAAGTAAACAAAGACCTAAAAAAACTAAGAATGCATCTGAGGACATATCAAATAATTAGAATAAATAACACACGAATTGAAGAAAGAAGAGAGTGCAAAGCTGGATGTCAGTAAGAAGAGAAAAAAATTAATTATTATTATTTAAATTTCTCTATATTATTTTTAGTTATAACTTTTATTATGTCTGCTTTAATTAAAAACAACAAATTTTTAATGAAAGCAAAATAAAATAGTAAAATAAAGAATATTAAACAAATGGTTCGTGGGTAAGTAAATATGGTGATTTAGAATTCATTAAAATATATTTGAATGCTTTTACAGTTGTGTAAAATATTAAGAACAAAGGTATTTATGAGGTGCAGTGAATGTAAGGTAAATTATCAAACACGATTACATACTTTTGAATTACTTTGAGCGGAATCTATTCGCGCTAAGAAAATAGGACAGCATGGAATATTTTGTTTATCTTCTGAACGTATAATTTTACATACAAATGTTATTATACCGTACATTGCATAACATTGGGACTTTATTTTATTAAAAAGTATAATGCGAGCATGTTTAAATTGTTCACAAATAAAATTTCATTCGAAATTTGCTAGCGGCCTTAAGTTAAGCGCAGCGATTAAACCATTACATTTCCATATGTTTTTATAGTTTAACGGATATTTATATTTTAGTGAATCAATATTCGCAGCTACTGCAATTAAGTTCAATAAGCTGCATAACACAATATGAAAAAATAATTTATTTTAATGATCTACACTTAGAAACGTTACTAGCAATTACAACCGATAAAAAAAATAAATGCGCATTTTTTATAAGAAAATTTATACTATACAAGGTTGCTGTTATCTATTCCTGTAACAAAGAAGTCGGCCGCACTCAGATAATATTTGTTTTAGAACACAAGTTTAGCATTTCAATAGAGTTAATGTAAACCAGATTTAGTTATGTCTATGCGTTTCTTTTAGTACAAAAGTTACAGTATGATGGCCATAAAAGCTTACTCTGTGTTCTAAAAATGTATTGTTGATCTGTCAATTTAGTAGATAGAATTATAATTGTTAGTATTTTTACTGCACTAGTACATTAGTGTTTGCGTGACCTTCGTATTACTACAAATTTATAACAAAAGCTAAAATTAATTAATGAAACCAATTAACCACCACAATAAAAGAAGCATTGAGTTTTTAATATCGCAATACCCTTCAGATTTATTTATGGCTTAAATAGTGCGCATTACAACCCATTACGATTATTGCCTAAGTATTATTACAATAATTCCACATAATAGGCCAATTATAATTACTTTAATAAAAATGCCATCACAAAATATGATAAAAGTCACGCCAACTTTAAATCGAATATTAGTGTTAAAATAGACAATGAAGTTGCCAATATTTTGCAGTTTGCACACAGATGCTACTATTCATAATAGCTATGGACATCCGTGAGCAGCTGTTTAACCTCTTATATACAGACTGGACATGAGATTATTCACAATGCATATTTTATGCTAAAAAATACAAATATTAACTATGTATTTATTTATCGCGCTGAAAACGTGTCAATGTTATATAAAAGAGCTGTCATTTTGCTTCCTGTTATTGTGTTTGAAAATTGGCAGTTTCATTTTCAACTTGCATATTTTCTACGCAGACTACAAAGCTTTATTATATTATATTTCTACGTCCCACGCATCACAAAAATATTTTAACTTTAAAGATTGACATGGTTGAAATAAAAATACCGAAATATGCACTGTGTGAATGTTTTCATATATAATATAGAGATGAGATAAAATATTGTTTATTCAACCAATGCAAATGCAAATTGTAAAAACATTATTTTCAAGAATGCCATCAGTTAAATAAATATATTTTTAAACTTTATTTGCGTTTAAATTAAGGATCACTGATAAATTCACAGGCACAACAGCTTAAACGTTTCAAACTTTTTTAACTAAAAACAATAATTTAATGTAACACGTTCATACAACTTACTTAAGAGTAGGGGTGGCAACTATTGGTAGTGTCTTCAAAAATGATATTAACTGCTCATCAGTAGACAAAGTAGTACTTGCTGTTGAGTTTTGCAATTTTGCTTGTTTTTAAAGGCAGATTTTTTTAGAACATTTTAATAAGTGTGTAATAAAATGCTAGTTTAAGATTTTTTTGACAATGTTAGAATTATTTAAAAAACTTTTTTGATAATTTTAGAAAACTTTCGAGAGTTCTAGAACTTTTTTGTCAATTTTAGAACATTTTTGACAAGTTTGTAGTCAAATGCCGGTTTTAAATTTTTTTGACAATGCTGGTAGCATTTTAAAAGTTAATTTATTAACATTTTTCACAATTTAATGTTTTTTTTTTTATAATTTTGGAAAATTTTTGAGAACTCTAGAATTTTTTGGGCAGTTTTGGAACATTTTTGAGAAGTTTGTAGTAAAATGTTAGTTTAAAATTTTTGTTGACAATGTTGGTAGCATTTTAAAAGTTATTTTATGAACATTTTTTACAATTTAATGTACTTTAAATTTTTTTGATAGTTTTGGAAAATTTTCGAAAGCCGTAGAACTTTTTTGGCAGTTTTGAAACATTTTTGACAAGTTTGTAGTAAAATGCTAATTTTAGTTTTATTTTGACAATGTTGGTAGCAATTTAAAAGTTAATTTATAATTTTTTTTTACAATTTAATGTATTTTAAACTTTTTTGATAATTTTAGACAATTTTCGAAAGCCCTAAAACGTTTTTGGCAGTTTTGAAACATTTTTGACAAATTTGTAGTAAAATGCTAGTTTTAGTTTTTTTTTGACAATGTTGGTAGCAATTTAAAAGTTAATTTATAAAAAAAAAATTACAATTTAATGTATTTTAAACTTTTTTGATAATTTTAGACAATTTTCGAAAGCCCTAAAACTTTTTTGGCAGTTTTGAAACATTTTTGACACGTTTGTAGTAAAAATTTTAAAAGTTTTAGAAGTTTTTTTGGCAATTTTGAAAAATTTTTGGCAAGTTTCAAGAGCTCTAGAACTTTTTTGGCAGTTTTGAAATATGTTTGACAAGTTTGTAATAAAAAGCTAGTTTTAAATTTTGTTTCACAATGTTGGTAGCATTTTAAAAGTTAATTTATAAACATTTTTCACAATTTAATGTATTTTAAACTTTTTCGATAGTTTTGAAAAATTTCCGAAAGCTCTAGAACTTTTTTGGCAAATTTGGAACATTTTTGACAAGTTTGTAGTAAAATGCAAATTTTAGAATTTTTTGACTATGTTAGTATTATTTTAAGTTATTTTATAATTTTTTTTTATAATTTAATGTATTTTAAACTTTTTTGTAATTTTTTTGAGAGCTTTAGTACTTTTTTGGCAGATTTGAAACATTTTGGACAAGTTTGTAATCAAATGCCAGTTTTAGATTTTTTTTGACAATGCTGGTAGCATTTTAAAAGTTAATTTATAATTTTCTTTATAATTTAATGTATTTTAAACTTTTTTGATAATTTTAAAAAAATTTCAAAAGTTCTAGAACTTTTTTGGTAATTTTGGAACATTTTCGACAAGTTTGTAGTCATATGCCAGTTTAAATTTTTGTTTACAATGCTGATAGCATTTTAAAGTTAATTAATAAAAACTTTTTACTTTAAACTTTTTTGATAATTTTGAAAAATGTTTGAGAGCTTTATAATTTTTTTGGCAGTTTGTAACATTTTTGACAAGATTGTAGTCAAATTCCAGTTTTAGATATTTTTTTTAAATGCTGGTAGCATTTTAAAAGTTAATTTAATAACATTTTTTACAATTTAATGTATTTTAAACTTATTTTATAGTTTTGGTAAATTTTCGAGAGCTCTAGAACTTTTTTGGCAATTTTAGAACATTTCTGAAAAGTTTGTAGTCAAATGCCAGTTTTAGATTTTTTTGACAAAGCTGGTAGCATTTTAAATGTTAATTTATTAACATTTTTCAAAATTTAATGTGTTTTAAACTTTTTTGATAATTTTGGAAAAAATTTAAAAACTCAAACACAAGTTTGTTGTAAAATGTTAGTTTTAAATTTTTGTTGACAATGTTGGTAGCATTTTAAAAGTTATCTTATAAACATTTTTTACAATTTAATGTACTTTAAACTTTGTTGATAGTTTTGGAAAATTTTCGAGAGCCCTAGAACTTTTTTTGGCAGTTTTGAAACATTTTTGACAAGTTTGTAATAAAATGCTAGTTTTATATTTTTTATTATAATGCTAGTAGCATTTTAAAAGTTAATTTATTTAATTTATAAATATTTTTTAGTATTTAATGTATTTTAAACTTTTTTGATAGTTTTAGAAAATTTTAGAGAGCCCTAGACGTTTCTTGGCAATTTTGAAAAGTTTTTAGTAAAATGCCAAATGTAGATTGTTTGACAATGCTGGTAGCAATTTAAAAGGTAATTTATAAACATTTTTTACATTTTAATGTGTGTTAAACTTTTTTGATTGTTTTAAAAAAAAATTGAGAGCTTTAGAACTTTCTTAGCAGTTTTAAAACATTTTTGACAAGTTTGTAGTAAAATGTTAGTTTTAGATTTGTTGACAATGTTTGTAGCATTACAAAAGTTAATTTATAGACATTTTTTACAATTTAATGTGTTTTAAACTTTTTTGATAATTTTGAAAAAATTTTGAAAGCTCTAAAACTTTTTTGGTAGTTTTAGAACATTTTTGACAAGTTTGTAGTAAATTGCTAGTTTTAATTTTTTTTGACAATGTCGGTAGTATTTTAAAAGTAAATTTATAAACATTTTATATCATTAAAAAATTAAATTTATGAAAAAATATTCTAAACTAAAAAACATCTTTTTTAATGTTATTATTGGGTTGTCCGATTGAACAAATAGTAACGAGCGCTACATATGTCGTTGTGGCATTCGTATAAATTTACCTATTTAACTAGGCTTTATTCGAAATTATTGCTTTTACAACTGTCTCATTTGAGGACATTGCGTCTCTTCTTTATATATTTTATAAACATTTTATATAATTTAATGTATTTTACACACTTTTTTGATAATTTTGGAAAATTTTCAGAACTTTTTTCGCAGTTTTGGAACATTTTTGAAAGTAAAATGCTAGTTTTAAATGTTAGTAACATTTTCAAAGTTAATATAAAAGCATTTTTTACAATTTAATGTATTTTAAATTTTGTTGATAATTTTAGAAAACTTTCGAGAGCTCTAGAACTTTTTTGGCAGTTTTGGATCATTTTTGACAAGTTGAAGTAGAATGCTAATTTTAAATTTATTTTGACAATGTTGGTAGCATTTTAAAAGTTAATTCATAATCTTTTTTTGCAATTGAATTGAACTTTAAATTTGTTTGATAATTTTTCAAAAAAAATTGAAAACCCTAAAACTTTTTTGAAGTTTCGAAACATTTTTGACAAGTTTGTAGTAAAATGTTAATTTTAGATTTTTTGGCTTAAACTCAGTAGGTATATATTGGTAAGATAAGCAAAAATTAAAGATTTTTATAATATATTTAACATTTTTTTATTCAGAAATAATAAAATATTCTACTATATAATTATTTTTTAATGGCAAACATGTTTCGCAAAATGATTTGCATTTTCAATGCCATATTTATGATTAATAAATTATTTAAAAATTTGTTTTTCCCGCTACCCAGATTTCCTGTTTTAAATTTAAATTTGTTTTTTCCCGCTAACCAAGATTTCCGTTTTTTTGTTGACATTTTTAATTTAATTTTTAATTTTAAGGTTAGAAATATGTCATATCTTGAATATTAAATATTTACACTTGAAGTTAGTGTTGATATAATAAATTTATTTTAATAACATGTCTAATATTGGTGAGTTGTATAAGTCTAATTGTTCGTTAATTACTTTATAATTTGGATTTTTTAAATGTTTTTTAATTTCTAAGTCTTCCATAAATATTAAATTTTTATCCGAAATATGTAATATTTTTAAAGTAAAAACTTGTGTTGAAATTTTGTCGTTGTTTAAAATTAAATGTTTTGCAAAATTAAATTTTTCTATATCTTTATTTCTAAATGCTCTAATATGGTCATTATATCTAATATTGAAATTTCGAATGGTTTGTAGAATATTTTATTATTTCTGAATAAAAAAATGTTAAATATAAAAAATTTCTACAAAATAAAAGAAGAAAATATTAATTTTATAATATAGTTATAAATGTTATTATGTAGGCGTTTAAGAATTTTTGTAAGATTTTACCGAATTTTAAGATCTGAAAATAGTCATTTTCAAGTCTTTAGTGCATTGTCTAGCGTTACAAAGTAAGTTCTAAAATAGTGATCATACTACATGTCGACTTCAGTCCGTTTCTTGTCATTGTAGTTGTCGTTTTTACTAAAGCTAAAAGCTAGAAATATTTTAATAAAATTCACAAAAAAATATTGTCTAAGCATTTAATAAAATTCCAAAAATTTGTAGTTATCAAAAAATTTTAGACATGTTTTCAAAAATGTTCAAAATTTTTTAATTTTTATTTTACAAAAATTGTAATTGTGGTAGCAATTTTGCATTTTTTTAATAATCATTGCAAAAAATATTGTTAAAGCATTGTTTAGTAAAATTCCAAAATTTTGTAGTTTTCAAACAATCCTAAACATGTTTTCTAATATGTTGAAAAATTTACAAACATTTTTACTTAACAAAAATAGCAATTGTGCTAACTATTTTAGAAATTTTCTAATAAAAATCATAAAAAAATTGGCTAAGCATTGTTAAGTAAAATTTCAAATTTTTGTAGTTATCAAAAAACCCTAAACATGTTTTCAAAAATGTTCAAAATTTTCTAAATTTTATTTTACAAAAATTGGTAATGTGCTAAAAATTTTTTTTATGAAATTTACAAAAAATATTGTCTTAGCATTGTTTAGTAAAATCCAAAATTTCGTAGTTATTAAAATATCATAAAACATGTTTTCAAAAATGTTCAAAATTTCCTAGTTTTTATTTTACTAAAACTGCAATTGTGCTAATAATATTACAAATTTTTTAATGAAATTTACAAAAAATATTGTTAAAGCATAGTTTAATAGTAGTAGTAAGATTCCAAAATTTTGTAGTTATCAAAAAACCCTAAACATGCTTTCAAAAATGTTCAAACTTTCTAAATTTTAACTTGACAAAAATTGCAATTGTGCTAACAATTTTACAATTTTCGTAATGAAAATTACAACAAAATAATGTTAAAACATTGTTTAGTAAAATTCCAAAATTTTGTAGTTATCAAAAAATCCTAAACATGTTTTCAAAAATGTTTAAAATTCCTAATTTTTATTTTACAAAAATTGCAATCGTACTAACAATTTTACAATTTTTGTAATAACATTCACAACAAAATAATGTTAAAGCATTGTTTAGTAAAATTCCAAAATTTTGTAGTTATCAAAAAATCCTAAACATGTTTTCAAAAATGTTCAAAATTTCAAAATTTTTATTTTACAAAAATTGCAATTGTGCTAACAATTTTACAAGGTTTTTAATAAAATTTATAAAAAATATTGTCTTAACATTGTTTAATAGAATACCAAAATTTTGTAATAATCAAAAAATCCTAAAAATGTTCAAAATTTCCTAATTTTTATTTTACAAAAATTGTAATTGTGTTATTAAAGAATCTATTCCAGCCGATCAAGCTGGTTTAGTTCTTTCTAAAAACTTTTGGCCGGCAAACATTGCCGTCAAGAAATTTATTAACTATGGCCGATCACGAAATTTACCACCAACTCCTGCAGGGGATTTTCAGACGTTAAATCCGCTCAACAGTTTCGACCCGTCCCCAGGAATACCAACGGCCTCTCAATTTACTACCAAAACGTTGAAGGCATAAAAACCAAACTGAAAAAACTTTTGTTAGCTGTAGCTCTGTCAAGTTATGACATTATTGTTTTAACCAAAACTTGGCTTTCTGAAGACATCACTGACTCAGAACTAAGACTAACTGGCTATAACCTATTTAGATGTGATCGGTCTAATTTAACTAGCCCTAAATTAAGCGGCGGTGGGGTATTGATTGCGGTTAGAAGTCATCTAAAGTGTACATTACTACATCCGCCATATCTAAGTGTTGAACATGTGTTTGTAATTGTCAACTTTAAGTTTGTGTCGTACATAATTGGTGCAGTTTATTTACCCCCTCGTTCGGTTATTGATAAATATGCTGACCACTGCTACTCCGTTGAATCTTTCGCTGATGTTTTTCCTAATAGTAAATTAATTTTACTGGGAGATTACAATTTACCAGAAGCAACGTGGCTAAATGATGAATTTGGAACTGGAGTTACTTGCAACAAAAACTACCGTGGACATTTAGTTGCTAATTCATTTGGATTTTTAAGCTGTGTTCAATGTATAACCATACCAAATAGTATGTATTTTTAGATTTGTGTTTTACTAATGATAGTGATAATATTACTGTGATAAATGCTGTAGATGTTTTATTAGATATAAGTCAATATCATAATGCCTATGTGATAGATGTCAAATGTGATACTTCTTGTGATATTTTAAACTATAACTACGTTTTTAGTGATTTTAAATGTGCCAACTTCAGCGCAATCAATGATTTTTTGTTGAACGTTGATTAGTCTGTTCTTTTTAACAACTGTGATATTAATGTATGTGTTGATTTATTTTATTCTGTTTTGTATTATGCAATTGATTGTTATGTACCTAAAAAAGTGTGGCATGACAACAACTTTCCTATTTGGTTTAGCAAGGAATTAATTTCACTTACTAAACTTAAAAAAATAGCACATAAACGATTTAAATCTTCAGAACTTCTTTCTGATTACAATGAATTTGATTCTCTTTGGACTTTATGTAAAAATCTGAACGCACGTCTTTACAAGCAGTACATTTTACGCACCGAGAATAACATTCGGTCTAATCCAAAACATTTTTGGAGATTTGTAAATGAAGCTAAGAAAACTAATGCTTTTCCAGCTACAATGTATTATGGTGATCAAACCTGTATTAATGGTGACGTTCTTGTAAACAAATTTGCAGATTTTTTCTCTTCCGTTTATAATTCTCAAATTCATCCAACTCCATTGTTTAAGTTTGATAAAAATGTAATTCATACAAATTTCTCAGTCAGTTTACTAGATATTTTTAATGGAATTACAAGCCTTAAATCTAATCTTAGCACTAGACCTGACGGTATTCCTTCTATGCTCTTAAAGAATTGTATTTATTCAATTTCAAAACCATTACATTTACTTTTCAACGCTTCATTAAATAAAACTAAATTTCCTAATGTATGGAAACAAACTTATATTATGCCATTGCATAAATCTGGTGCTAAAGAAAATATTACAAATTATAGAGACATTTGCATTCAATCTGTTATACCAAAATTATTTGATCAAATTATAACTGGTCAAATACGTTGGATGTGCAAAAGTATTTTAGTAGAAGAACAGCATGGGTTTCGTGAAGGTCGATCTACACTTACCAATCTACTTTCTTACAAAAATTACATTTTAAACGCATTTGAATGCAAAACTCAAGTTAACTCTATTTACACTGACTTTTCAAAAGCCTTTGATCGTGTGAGCCACAATAGTTTGGTTACTAAGCTTCGTGCTTTGGGTTTTCATAATGCAGTGGTTGCTTGGTTATCTTGCTTTTTAAAAAACCGAACGCAGTGTGTAAAAATCAAAATCTTTCTTTCACAACCTATTTTAGTTTCATCAGGTGTTCCTCAAGGATCTCACTGCGGACCAATTTTATTTTTACTTTTTATCAATGATCTTTCTGACTGTATTAGTTCATCATCATTTCTATTATTTGCAGATGATTTAAAAATTTATAGAAGTATTTTATCAATCGATGATTGTAATCTTTTACAACAAGATTTAGACTCTGTTAATAATTGGTGTCTTATTAATAACCTTTTGTTTAATGTAAATAAATGTTTTGCAATCAGTTTTAATAGAACGCTAATCAAAATTTCGTACGATTATATTATCGATAACAAGGTGCTACAACAATTGACACAAATTAAAGACTTGGGTGTAATTTTCGATTTTAAACTTACGTTTGTTGAGCATATCAGCTACATGTGTAATCGTGCTATATAAATGCTGGGGTTTGTATAGAGGAAGTCTGCTGATTTTTCTTCAAGTACTTTTAAATTACTATACTGTGCCTTGGTGCGTTCTCATTTAGAGTACGTTCCGTCAGTCTGGTGCCCTTTCTATGAAATCCTAAATGAAAATATTGAACGTATTCAAAAAATTTTTTTTGCTTGTTGTCCTATAGATCTGGTATATTGTCGGTTAATTTTGATTGCAATTACATTTCTTCACTATACAATTTACCGTCACTAAAAGTTCGGCGCAAAAGATCAGATCTCTCATTTTTGCGTGGTCTAGTGATGTCTGAAGTAGACTGTCCTGAGTTACTTGTATCTCTTCCATTCTACATTCCTATTAGTGAACGCCGTACCAGGCAGACTTCATTATTTAGAGAATTTACACATTCTACTAATTATGGATTTCACAATCCTATTGGTAGAATTTGTAGATTTGCAAACAGTTTAACAAACAATTTCAATTTTTTTTGTTCTAAATTTTTGTTTAAGATTCAATTGAGTCATATTGATTAAATGTTATGTATTTTATATTATATTATGTTTTTTATGTCAAACTTTTGGTTTTGTTTTTTATATTGATTATTTTATATATGTATTATATTTATTGTATTTTTATGTAGATGTAAATGCTTTTACTTATATCGTAAATAAAGAATTTTTATTATTATAGATTTAGAACATTTTTGACAACATTAGAATTTTTTGACACATTTGGATTATTTTTGACCAGTTTGTAACATTTAAAAAGTTAATAAAATATATAAAGAAGAGACGCAATGTCCTCAAATGAGACAGTTGTAAAAGCAATAATTTCGAATAAAGCCTAGTTAAATAGGTAAATTTATACGAATGCCACAACGACATATGTAGCGCTCGTTACTATTTGTTCAATCGGACAACCCAATAATAACATTAAAAAATTAAATTTATGAAAAAATATTCTAAACTAAAAAACATCCATAGACGCGTTTCGATAGTCAATACACCCTTTAAAATATTCACTTTGAATTGTGGTGGTGAACAATGTTGACGAAGTAAGTTAAAAATCAATTAGTTTAAATAAATAAAGCCATACTGATGAGAGGTAAACCTCGAAACGCGTCTATGGATGTTTTTTAGTTTAGAATATTTTTTCATAAATTTAATTTTTTAATGTTTAAAAAGTTAATTTATAAACATTTTTAACAATTTAATGTTAATTTTTGAAAGCTCTAAAACTTTTATGGCAGATTTGGAACATTTTTGACAACATTCAAATTTTTTTGACAGTTTTAAAACATTTTTGACCAGTTTGTAACATTTAAAAAGTTAATTTATAAACATTATTTACAATTTCATGTATTTTAAACTTTTTTTATGGTTTTAGAACATTTTTTAGAACTCTAGAACTTTATTGACAGTTTTGAAACATTTGTGACAGTTTAGTAACATTTTTCACAGTTGAGTTAGATTGCTGGACAGTTTTTGGGAATCTAGAAACATTTTTGATAGTTATAAAACATTTTACAATTAAGTTAGGCTAGGTTAGGTTATGTTCTTGGACTCCAGATTTTGAAAGCAGGGGAAGGTAAAATCTCTTCTAGGCGCGTCCCCAGATAGCGGTAAGGGGATTGCACCAAAAGGATACTGGCAACAAAAACGGGCATTCAAACAATGACGACGACCAAAGCAATGATAACAGCACTGATACTAAAATTTTTAAAGATCTTGAATTGAACAAAGCTTTTGGCTAAAATAGTAAAGTAGTCAGATCGCCCGTAAAAAATCTCAGATTTTACAAAACCTAACGGTGTAGCAAACAGCATTGTAAAAGCTACAAAGAGCAATTAAACTGAGAATTGACAAAGAGTTTCTTGACATAAACTTTAGTGCCACAGGAAACACAAGCGTTGAACAAATGAAAAGACCCAAGGAGGAAAGCAATACTCCTGACAAAACAAAACACAAAAAAAATGCCCAAGAGTTTACAAGCAAACAAAACAAGAGTTTTTAAGTGCGCGACAGATATTGCAAAGAAGGTGGGACAAAACACAAAAGTAAACATTAAAAAAGAAGTAGAAAAACTAAATAAAGCAACAAAAATGCTAAAAACAGCAAAACAACTTAAAAAAGTGGAACTGGAAATTAAAAGAGCAGACAAATTACTGATAGATTCGAGTCAGAAAGGCAAACTTAAACAAAAGGACAAGATACAATAATTAAAAAAAATATTATTGTATTAAAACTGGAACTACTTAAGCAAAACAACAAACGGACAGCATTACAAAAAAGTACAAATTAACAAATGAGCAGTTGAAACAAAAAGACAAAACCAAGATTGTGTCTCGAGACAGAACTCCAAACAAAGTGCGGCCATATACAACAGCAAGAGGCCGGAAGAAGCCTATAAAAAATGTAGTTTGCTCCAGGGAAATATACTGGACAATAAATCAGACGACCTACTCATCATGATGTCAAAAAAGGAACTTCCCGAAAATCCGTTTGTGAGGACGCAGATGGAGCAATACACGCAACCAAATGAAGCTCTGGAAAAGAGTAAATTTGTGCCTAGCGACATGATATGCAGCATCACAGAAAGTGGCTGCATATCTAGTAAAAGAAAAATCAGCAAAAGCGATAGATTTATCTTCGTAATTGCCACAGAGAAGATAGACCACTGGAACGAGTGAAGGATATTGCCGGAGAGAACGGGAGAAAGAAGCTGGTGTGCGCTGTAAAAAGGGCGCATACACACCGGAGCACAGAAATGTACTGGAGGAAGTATTTTGGCAGGCAGAACTGCAGATAAGCTTACACTCGGCGCCCAAGAGACTGGACCAGAAGGAGAGCGGTAAAGGAAGCGACATCTAGAAAGAAACAATCGACTGTCATGTATGGGCATTGACAAACAAACCACTGACAAAAAAGTAAAGAACGTCCTAAGGGAAAAACTGGGAGAGGGGTCAAAAACCTGTCCAAAATAACATTGGCGGACAAAACAAATGAATAAGGGATAAGGCATGCGTACGTTACGGCGGACTCAGAATGTGCCCAAGATCTTGTCAACTTAAAAAGGATTGGCAAGGGGTGGAACAAGTGGAGAACAAGGAAGATGGTGAATCCTTCGCGGTGTTATAAGTGCAGGCAGATTAAACCCAGAGCGGTCGAGTGTAAGGGAAAAAAAGCAACAAAGTTTGCCAAAACTAAATAAAGAGAAGTGCTACCTATGCAGAAAGAAGAAACACAGGGCTGAAAGCATAAAATGTCCAAGGTACAAAGATATCTGTGCTAAGAAAGAACATTTACCTGGCTATAATTGCGAAACCAAACAAAGCTGCGGTCCAAAACTCAAAGTGGATACCCGACGTGAAATCTGATGTTGCCATGCTAGTCAATAAAGGTCTGGAGATAAAGGACTACAACCAAACCAAGCGGGGCTTTGTATGGATAAAGGTAGGAGGGTACGTCATCTACAGATGCTTATTCTCACCCAACAAGCCACCAAATGATTTTGACAACTTTCTGCACAGACTAGGCAACAACATCAGGGGTCATGGATGCAAGCACGTAATTGTAGCCAAAGATTTGAACTCCAAAGCCATGCTATGGGGTGCCAACATCAATGACAGGAAAAGTGAACACGTTTTGGATTGGATGGCTGAATCTCAGTTCATAGCGGCAAACGTTGAAAACAAGCCGATCTTTGTAAGAAAAGAGTACCAGTCGCATATAGACGTGACTCTCTGTAGTAAGCATACCGCAGGAAGCATCTTCGAGTGAAAGGTAAGTGACAAAGTAAAGTTCAGTTTACACAGAAACATCTATTTCACACTTAAATCTAGTAGCAAGAAATCAAAGCCAATGCCAAGCGCAAGATGGAAAATAACGGAAAAGCAAATCCCAATATTTTGTGAAAGGGTACGGACGGAACAAATGCAAAACCCAATCGTTAACGGACTGATAAAATTCATCAAAAAGGCAATGGACTTATCTTTCTAGAAGAAAGCAACGGTGAATGTAAACAGGGCTTTTTACTGGTGGTCTGAGCACTTAACCACGCTTAAAAGACAAGAAAGCGCAAGAGAAGAGCTGTCTATCTCAGTAATTAGATCAATTCTGAGCTATGGTGCCCCATATAGCAAAGAACAAAGTGTCCGGCAAGCGTTTTCATCAACAAAAAAAGATTAGATTAGATTAGGTTAGGTTAAGTTAGGTAATTTTTAGTATTTTGACATTTTAAAAATCAATTTTTAAAAAATAATTACAATTTAATGTAGTTTTGTAACTTTTTTGACAGTTTTAGAACATTTTTTAAAGTTCTAGAACGTTTTATAGTTGGTTTTTAGTATTATAATAATAATAATCTTTATTTACGGTAAGTAAAACCATTTACATCTACATAAAAATACAATAAATATAAACAATATAATACATATATAAAAAACAAAAGAAAAAGATTGACGTAAAAAACAATATAATATAAAATACATAACATTTAATCAATATGTCCCAATTGAATCTTAAACAAAGATTTAGAACAAAAAAAATTTAAATTGTTTGTTAAACTGTTTGCAAATCTACAAATTCTACCAATAGGATTGTGAAATCCATAATGAGTAGAATGTGTAAATTCTCTAAATAATGAAGTCTGCCTAGTACGTCGTTCACTAATAGGAATGTAGAATGAAAGAGATTCAAGTAACTCAGGACAGTCTACTTCAGACATCACTAGACCACGCAAAAATGAGAGATCTGATCTTTTGCGCCAAACTTTAAGTGACGGTAAATTGTATAGTGAAGAAATGTAATTGCGATCAAAATTAGCTGACAATATACCAGATCTATAAGACAACAGGCGAAAAAATTTGTTTTGAATACGTTCAATATTCTGACTATGGATTTCATAGAAAGGGCACCAGACTGACGGAACGTACTCTAAATGAAAACGCACCAAGGCACAGTAAAGTAATTTAAGAGTATTTGGAGAAAGATCAGCAGACATCCTGTATACAAACCAAAGCTATTTTATAGCACGATTACACATGTAGCTGATATGCTCAACAAACGTAAGTTTAAAATCAAAAATTACACCCAAGTCTTTAATTTGTGTCACTTGTAGTACCACCTTGTTATCGATAATATAATCGTACGAAATTTTGCTTAGCGTTCTATTAAAACTGATTGCAAAACATTTATTTACATTAAACAAAAGGTTATTAATAAGACACCAATCATTAACAGAGTCTAAATCTTGTTGTAAAAGATTACAATCATAGATTGATAAAATACTTCTATAAATTTTTAAATCATCTGCAAATAATAGAAATGATGATGAACTAATACAGTCAGAAAGATCATTGATAAAAAGTAAAAATAAAATTGGTCCGCAGTGAGATCCTTGAGGAACACCTGATGGAACTAAAATAGGTTGTGAAAGAAAGTTATTGATTTTTACACACTGCGTTCGGTTTTTCAAAAAGCAAGATAACCAAGCAACCACTGCATTATGAAAACCCAAAACACGAAGCTTAGCAATCAAAATATTGTGGCTCACACGATCAAAAGCCTTTGAAAAGTCAGTGTAAATAGAGTCAACTTGAGTTTTGCATTCAAATGCGTTTAAAATGTAATTTTTGTAAGAAAGTAGATTAGTAAGTGTGGATCGACCCTCACGAAACCCATGCTGTTCTTCTACTAAAATACTTTTGCACATCCAACGTATTTGACCAGTTATAATTTGATCAAATAATTTTGGGATAGCAGATTGAATGCAAATGTCTCTATAATTTGTAATATTTTCTTTAGCACCAGATTTATGCAATGGCATAATATAAGCTTGTTTCCATACATCAGGAAATTTAGTTTCATTTAATGAAGCGGTAAAAAGTAAATGTAATGGTTTTGAAATTAAGTAAATACAATTCTTTAAGAGCATAGAAGGAATACCGTCAGGTCCAGTGCTATGATTAGACTTAAGGCTTGTAATTCCATTAAAAATATCTAGTAAACTGACTGAGAAATTTGTATGAATTACATTTTTATCAAACTTAAACAATGGAGTTGGAAGAGTTTGAGAAATATAAACGGAAATCTGCAAATTTGTTTACAAAACGTCACTATTAATACAGGTTTGATCACCATAATACATTGTAGCTGGAAAAGCATTAGTTTTCTTAGCTTCATTTACAAATCTCCAAAAATGTTTTGGATTAGACCAAATGTTATTCTCGGTGCGTAAAATGTACTGTTTGTAAAGACGTGCGTTCAGATTTTTACATGAAGTCCGAAGAGAATCAAATTCATTGTAATCAGAAAGAAGTTCTGAAGATTTAAATCGTTTATGTGCTATTTTTTTAAGTTTAGTAAGTGAAATTAATTTCTTGCTAAACCAAATAGGAAAGTTGTTGTCATGCCACACTTTTTTAGGTACATAACAATCAATTGCATAATACAAAACAGAATAAAATAAATCAACACATACATTAATATCACAGTTGTTAAAAAAAACAGACCAATCAACGTTCAACAAAAAATCATTGATTGCGCTGAAGTTGGCACATTTAAAATCATTAAAAACGTAGTTACAGTTTAAAATATCACAAGAAGTATCACATTTGACATCTATCACATAGGCATTATGATATTGACTTATATCTAATAAAACATCTACAGCATTTATCACAGTAATATTATCACAATCATTAGTAAAACACAAATCTAAAAATACATCCATACTATTTGGTATGGTTATACATTGAACACAGCTTAAAAATCCAAATGAATTAGCAACTAAATGTCCAGGACAGTTTTCGTTGCAAGTAACTCCAGTTCCAAATTCATCATTTAGCCACGTTGCTTCTGGTAAATTGTAATCTTTCAGTAAAATTAATTTACTATTAGGAAAAACATCAGCGAAAGATTCAACGGAGTAGCAGTGGTCAACATATTTATCAATAACCGAACGAGGAAGTAAATAAACTGCACCAATTATGTACGACACAAACTTAAAGTTGACAATTACAAACACATGTTCAACACTTAGATATGGCGGATGTAGTAATGTACACTTTAAATGACTTCTAACCGCAATCAATACGCCACCTCCGCTTAATTTAGGGCTAGTTAAATTAGACCGATCACATCTAAATAGGTTATAGCCAGTTAGTCTTAGTTCTGAGTCAGCGATGTCTTCAGATAGCCAAGTTTCGGTTAAAACAATAATGTCAAACTTGACAGAGCTACAGCTAACAAAAGTTTTTTCAGTTTGGTTTTTATGCCTCCAACGTTTTTGTAGTAAATTGAGAGGCCGTTGGTATTCCTGGGAACGAGTCCAAACTGTTGAGCGGATTTAACGTCCGAAAATCCCCTGCAGGAGTTGGTGGTAAATTTCGTGGTCGGCCATAGTTAATAAATTTCTTGACGGCAATGTTTGCCAGCCAAAAGTTTTTAGAAAGAACTAAACCAGCTTGATCGGCTGGAATAGATACTTTAAAGCTGCTGTTGTTTTCAGATCTCACTACCAACTCAACAACATCAATCAAAACAGATGGTAGTTTAGCTTTCATATAGTTTGCAATTTCAGTTTTATTTGTTCCACGCTTAAGTTTTGACACATGAATATATGAAGGGGGAACGTAGGCTTGTAGCTGGTCATTGTCAGGACCACATCCAAAAATCGTTGGAGTTTTGTGCTGTACTCTAGGTTTAATTGATTGTGAACTATTAGTAGTTGTAGAAGTACTGGATAAAATTGTTTTTGCCGGTGGCAATTGAATTGAATCCGTATTAATAACAGTCCTAATAGAAGCAGGTTTAAGTTGACGGCAAGATTTTAAGTTTAAAATTTCTATATCTTTCAGAGCTATCTTCTCCTTCAAATAAGAAATTTTGTCAGTTAAAAGTTTATTGTTAGAGCGAACTTCATCTAACAATACTTGATACAACACGATGTTTTCTTTGTATAGTTTGCATAGATCAGACTCCGATTTAAAATCAAATAATACACCACAATGACATTTTTTGTAGCAAATAGCACAGCTATTATGGAAAATAACTCCACAACCACTACAAGTAATTCCAGATTGTGCTATACTGTTACACTTGCAAAGGCCAGTCATAATAAGAAATGTAAATGTAAATAAATGTGAATAAAATAAAATAAAATATGTAGGAAAAGGTTTAAAACAAGAAGACAAATTTCACACCGGTACGGTCTATCACCTGGTGACTCACTTTAAAACAAACACGGATAGACCACGGAAAGGTTACAGTAGAGACAACGGGATAATTAACAACAAACTTTAAAATTAAATTAAAATATAAAATCACAAATTAAAACTCTATGTTACGCCACTGGTACAAATAGTATAAAAATATGCCGCAAACGGCGTGGATGTTGCAACAATACATAAAGGTTAATTTATTACAACAATGCACATCAAGAATATCGCTGCTATAAGAAGTTAACAATTAGCATATACAGGGTGTTCGGAAAACACGTGTACAACGTTTGACGACAGATTCCTGACGTCAAAATAGGTCGATCTAAGCCGACTTAGTTATATCCAAAATTGTCTCGTTTAGCCGGTAGAGGGCGTCAAAAATTTGTAAATATTAAAAAGAAATTACCTGTAACAATAATTTTTTAAGTGACCTTGTTGCTATGGCGTTTAATAATTTGACAATTATTGACAAATTGTCACCAGTCTATGAAATTTACTCAAGTATACGATCAACATTCTTAAATTACAAGTTCATTTTACCATTAAAAATGGAAAATTATACAAACTCTCAGAAAGTTGACATGCTCCTGGTATACGGGTTTTGTCAAGGAAATGGGCGTCAGAGTGTTAGGGTTTACATGAAGAGGTTTCCTAACCGTCGAATACCAAACCACCAAACATTTGCCAATATTGAGCGTCATCTTCGGGAAACGGGCAGTTTTGAAAAAAAGTTTGAAGGCAGGGGCCGTATGCGAACAACTCGAACTGTGGAAACAGAAGAGATGATTCTGGAAAGAGTTGAAGAAGAACCAAGTACCAGTACCCGTCTCTTAGAACGTGAGTTAAATGTTCCTAAAACGATTGTCAATAAGGTTTTAAGAGAACAGTTGTTACATCCTTACCACATACAAAAAGTCCAGGAACTTTTACCGACTGATCCCCCCATGCAGCTTACATTTTGTCAATTTATTAGAAACAAAAGAATCCTTGTTCCAAATTTTTGTAGAAAAATTATGTTTACTGACGAGGCATGCTTTACAAGATCTGGGGTAACCAATCTGCACAACGAACATATTTATTCCGATGAAAATCCACATGCCATTAAAGTTGCTTATCATCAGCATCAATTTAAAATTAATATTTGGGCAGGTATTAATGATCACTACCTTATTGGTCCCATTGTTATTCCAGACAGGTTAGATGGAAATATTTATTTAAATTTTTTGCAAGACACATTACCAATTCTTCTGGAGAATTTGCCCCTTTTACTTCGGAGGGAAATGTGGTATATGCATGATGGTGCCCCGCCCCATTTTTCCGTTGCCGTTCGGCAATACTTACATCATCAATATCCCAACCGATGGATTGGAAGAGGCAATGATGCACCAGTAAAATGGCCACCACGTTCTCCTGAGTTAAATATGTGTGACTTCTTTTTGTGGGGCGCTATTAAAACAGAAGTTTACAAGACTCCGGTAAACACACGAGATGATTTATTGCAGCGGATTTTAAATGCAGGCAACCATTTTAATAATCCCGCGACATTAGATAGGGTCCAATATAATTTTTTAAAGAGTGGTAATAAGTGTATTCAGCAAGATGGCGGTCATTTTACACATTTGCTCAAGTAATGTTTTTGTTTTACTTAGTTTCTTACAATAGATACTTTCAACTTTGTTATACTTTTGTTTTTTTTGACGCCCTCTACCGGCTAAACGAGACAATTTTGGATATAACTAAGTCGGCTTAGATCGGCCTATTTTGACGTCAGGAGTCTGTCGTCAAACGTTGTACACGTATTTTCCGGACACCCTGTATAACTACTTACACAGTCAACACAAGATGTGCCAAGTAATTTTTAATTAAATAAACTCAATAACACACAAAACCACAACAGCACCAAAATAATGACATTTTAAAAAATAATTTATTAAAAAATTTAAAATTTGATGTGGTTTTTTGACAGTAAAATATGCAGATTTAATTTCTATTTGTTTAATAATCAAAATGATATTCAATCACTAAATTGTAATATACAATAAAAATTATTTAAATTGTTATATTTGTAAACCCAATTAAATAATTAATTAATCCTAAAAATATCAAACCTAGAAAGAAATTGTTTCTAAAAATATTGCCAAAAAGCCCGCAGAAACTGAAGAATGTATCACCCTATATTAAATATTAACATTACTTAAAATATGTCATAATATTCACACACAATAATGTTTAATGGTATTAATTTTATAATAAATTTAAGTCAATTTCCTAATTAATATTATAAAAATACAATTTCTATCAATATTCACCTTTAAAAAGTTTATTTTTCTTGTTTCCTTACTTCCATCTATGTACTCGAATCACTGTGCACACTAATTTAATTTAAATTCACTAATTATTATTAAACAATGCAATAAATATGCTCTCAATAATGAAACGCGTTTAACTGATGCAGGTGACACTGCGACAGTCACTGCTCTCAGTGTGACTCAGCTCTATCTCATTGCGCACGAAGAATAAATTCGAGATAAGCCGCTTGGTAAAAAACTTGTTTATGCATAAAATGCGAGTTGAATATTTATTTCTTATCTATTGGTTTACAATGAAACTGATAGTGTTCTTCGTCTATTTTTATATGGAATTCTTCTAGAAGTTTCCAATACTGTATTTATATTTAGAAATAAATAATTAGTAAATTTGTGAATTAAATTTATTTACTCAATACGACCAAAACAAGTAATATTTTAAACACATTCATTAGTTTGTTGAATGGTTTCAGTGACACTTTTGCATTCAAAAATGGAAAAAACTATTTCCACTTAGTAGTCAATTTAATACATAATACAAGATGCAATAAATTTTTAACTTTATTGTAAGAATATAATAAAAATCACAGCGACTATTACTATTGCAACTAGGCATTCCACAGGTACTTCCTATATTAAATTTATCCTTGATGTCTTGTATCATTTCATGTAGAAAATTTCAACTCAATAATATTTCTGCAATATTGCACTTTAAACTAGGAGCTTTTATAATTCAATTTTTCATTTAAATTTATTACTGCTTTAAAATAAAACATAATTGGCAGACGTTATAAATAAAGGTTCACTTACAAATCCAAGTTGTTTTGAATTATTTACTCGCTGATGGCTAAAATTATCATATTAAAGGGAACTTTCCTTGAATGGATGATGAGATGAATTGAATCTAAGGCTTTGCAAGAAGGATAACCCAAAATTGTAGATAATTATAATTATTAATAATGTTTAATTATTTTCAATATTTGTTTTGAGGTAGTGATTACTTAGCTTTCGTATTGTTCAAGTTATTAAACAAAAAAGTTGAAGTAAGAGAAACAAACTAGAATGCCGAGGGGAATTGACTTTTTCAATTTTAAAACAAAACGGTGTATTGTAAACTGCAAGAATTGTCGATTGTTCCAGAGATTTCAATAATAACTCTTCTTTTATTTATAGAAAAAAATAAAAAATAAAACCGCAGCTTTAATTAATTATTAAAATAATAAAATTAATTTTGTATACCAATTAACTTTAATTGCAGTTTTCATCTCGTTTATGAATAAAAGGTAAACTTTGTAAATTGTTTCTTTGAAATGCAATTTTACTAAATATATTAGCACAAACAAGAGCGAAACTAATTGCATTAAAAACATTGCAGGTTATTAGAATAGAATGAAAACTTGGCCGCCGACAATATTATTAATGTAACAATGTGCAACGTTTTTTGTTCCATTCCGGAACGCAGGTGAATCTGAAAAACAATTCAGGTCGTCCCTGCGTAATGTATGTGGAAAGATCGATTGGTTAACTTGGCTCCTGATTTAAATACCTTTTCCTACATCCACCACAGAATCATTAATATTTTATTAGAATCTATGTATAAATGAGTAGAATTTATTCTTATTTTATTATTTAAATCAGTCTAGTTAACCTAATACACATAACGACAAGTTTGAGTTAATGTAATTAATACTTTATTCAGAATATTAAATTTAATATATTTTGTTATATTCGCATATAATAGTCGAAGCGGAAAATATAATTAAATAAATACATTGAAAGAGCAACCTTGTTAACCCTTTACTAAGTTGTCAGCTGTCAAATCTTATGCATAATTAAAGGCATGCTATTAACTTCTACGAACATAACAACATAAGTTACTTGATTAAAATAATACTATCGCATTAAACCGATTAGATGTTAAAAAGTTTTAAATGAAATTTCCTTTTCCGGGACATGAAATACATCCTACATTGGGGAGCCATTTCACGCACATTTATACGTGTGAGGATTATGCATTTTTTGTTCCTTTTATTGGTTTAATTGAGTTTTATCAAGTTTTATGTATCGATAGGGAAATGTATATAATAACATGAGTACTCACACGAACTCCAGTTATTTTTCGGTTTGCTTTGAATTAGGAAGTTTAAGGATCGATCGTTATGTACATTGTTCTAGTATTATATCAATTCTGCAATTATATTAAGTTGTGATTATGTAAAATTTGTTCAGTGCACGGTATGATCACAAATTTGAGCCATTTGGAATATTAGTAATTCGTGTTAGACATGAGATAAAAATAACTATGTGCTTTTTTTCACTATAAACACGCAGAACTAATCCAAGTATATAATTTTTATATCAAACATGCCAATTTTATCTTAACAACTCAATTTTCTAATTTAGAAACAAATAATTTTAGAAAAGAAAGGAAAATATTATTTTTATCTACAACACAATCAAAATCAATCATAATAATCTAATTGCAATGCGTTTTTACTTTCTTTAAAGTATTGCATTGGAAAAGTTGCAAAAAAGTAGTTTAAGTAAGTTTATGGAAATAGAAGAAGTCTCGGAACATAAACTAGACATCAACAACATCCAACCAGTGGTTGTCAAAAAAGTTGCAAAAGAAACAGTGGTCGCCACCATCCAAAAAAAACCAAAGAAGACAAAAATGAAAGAACAACAACCATGTAAAATACCTCTGTCCCGAGAAACGTAGACGATAAAATTACTGAAACTAAACCGTCAGATAGCCAGCTGCCAAGCCAAATTTGTTTTGTTTTGGACGTAGTAAGGTGTTGGCCTCAGCAAGTGGCCTTAAGAATGACTTACGCATGGCAATCAATTTCGATTTTCTTCTCCGGTTATTATAATGTTCTTGTCAAACTAGTCTAGATTTGGCAGTAGATCCTTGGTCCCTTTTTTCCTATAGTCCCTACCTTTGCTTTTTTGTATCTTTTTTCTGCATTGACATCCAGCTTGGCATTTTCTTCTTTCTTCAATCCGTATGCTATTTATTCTAATTATTTGGTCCTGAAATGCGTTCTTAGTTTTCTTTAGTCTTTGTTAACTTCTTCTTCATCGTTTATAATCCTTCATAAATAGTTTTTAGTTCCAGTAGTTGTAGGCCTTTTGGCAGTCCTAAGTTTTATCTTCAGTTGTTGTTGTAACTTTATATTTGGTGCGTCACCGTTTTGCTAGTTGATGGTCCTAAATTCTCCAAAATGGTCGGGAAATAGATGGAAACGTGAGCTAGTGGTATTGTCGTCGGTTTAGTTTGGGGATAAGCTCCTCTCAAGTATCGCACTAAAAATTAGCAAGTTGACGGACATAGTCAAGTGTGGCTTACTTTGTATGGCTTAAAATTAGCTTTTTGTCTAAGACGGAGGCTTGCAAAAAGGCAACTGTGTGGTGTTGGGTACCAACTTTGATTGTGATGGTTGCTTCCCCAATGATGGCTAATTTATTATGGGTGTAGATCTGATGGACAACATAGTTGAGTGAAGCCCCGCTGTCCATTAAGAGAAGTTTGGTCTCATCGCTTTTTGGTATGTGGTGATAGTTGCCAACTACTTCTACTTAAGCAAGGATTGGTAGTTGTGCTGTGCTTACGCTTGATTAACCTTAAAGTGTTGGAGTTTCTTGAATATCATTGATCAAACAATTAGCCATGGCCGCCTTGGACGTTTCTAGTGGAACTATGTGGTAAAGGAAGGTGCCTGGTTTCTTGGCTTTGTGCTTTTCTGTCTAGGTTTGCATATTTTTTCAGAAAGGCTTGCTTAGTTTTAGCGTATAAGAATTCTAAGTCCCCGTTTACTTGTTTTTGCCAAGCCTTGGCGTTGCCTTTTAATACTTTTACAAGACAACTGTGGTGGATCAGTTCTGGTACTTGGAGGACACAAAAATAATCATAAGTTTTGTAAAAAAATAAAAGAATTTGTGTCCAATTCTTTGGAATGTCGGTAAGTGGTCTTGATGCTTAATCCTAGTGGGACACTTTGCAACGGCAAGTTTTTAATCTTGGCAATGTTGTTGGTCATATTGGCCTTGTTGATAGGGTTGCGTAATGGCGTTAACTGGTGTATTTTCTTTCAACCAAGCTAAGTGGTTTCTGGGTTGGTCTCTTTGAGAAAGAAAGTTTTGGCTTGAACGGTTGGAACTTGAGGCCAATGGTTTGGATCAAAATTTTGGTGGAAATCCAGATGAGTGGGTGTAGCTTTGTGGGCCAAGCATCCCACGTTATAAACCCATCTTCTTGAAGAGTCTAAGTCAGGAATAGTCTAGTACTCTGGCTGGGGGTTTGCAGGACCGGTGGTATATCAGATAGTTCTAAGACCTTTCTGAAAAGTTTTGTTAAACATATTTATTATATTTTCTGCATGGAGGGCTGGCAAACACTGTACCCTCTTGGAAGAGGCTGTTAAGAAAATACTTTTGTAAAGAGCGTAAACAGATAACATGTCACCCTTCTTTGTGTTTTGCAGAATGTAGTCAACAATTTTATTAGAATTTAGACGTTTGGTTCAAAAACCATTTGAGTTTTAAAATGAGAATCTTCTTGCAAGACCTGGACTTCAAAATATTTTTACCACTAAAAACGCACACAACTATCTCTCAAACAGAAGTAGTTAGTATAACCTATGGGGTTATAGAAATAGTAAATCGCTAAATATCTGGTAAGAATGTCTATGTCTAATAGATAGTAGAGCAGCCTATTTGCTATAAAGAAACTTAAAATCACATCAAAGCTAATTTTGAATACAACGGGCTGGCTGATGACATCTGGACTTAAACTTTGGACTATTTATGACTCAAAAACTTTAATAATCTAATAAAAGTTAATATACTCAACGCATTGAAAAGGCGTTAAGTTGGCACTCTGGGCTGCTTTAAAAGCACACAAAGCAGTACAGCTACCCAACCATTTGTTTTCTGACAATACGGGATTTGAGCAGCTGGTTTGCAACTTTCCGACCGTATTCAACAAAGACGTTGCACCCACAACTACACCAACGGTCAAATATCATATTGAACTGACAAGCACAATTTTACTACAAACCGCTCGCTACACCTACAACGCTCACAAGAAAGCTCTGATCTTTAAGCAGGTAAAAAAACTTTTAACAAACGGCATAATTTAGATGAGCTTGAGCTGCTACTGTGCTTTGGTAGCTCACCACGTTTCTGTATAGATTACAGAGCACTCAACAACATTACTAAAAAAAAGCCATAGATTCAGGAAACAATAAATAATTTTGGAGCAGACAAAATGTTAGTAAAGTTGATTTGAAAACTGCGCATTAGCAGATATCTATGAACCACCGTTTTTTTTTCCTCAGACGGAAACACGTACTAATTTTAAATATTGCATTTTGGCCTTAAGAACGCACCGGCAACATTTCAAAAGCTTGTCGCAGTTTTTGGTCTTTTTTCCTGTTTTTTTGTTTCCATTTTGCTTCTCTCATCTTTCGCTTTTCTTTTTTATGGCTTTTGGTTTGTGTGTTTGTTTCCATTGTTTGTTTTTCTATATTTTTTTATAGTCAAACTTGCTTTCTTAGTACTCTTGTTGCAAAGTTTCACAAAGACTCACAAAGTGTTGGATTTACACTCACGGACTTACCGACTAAACTCCCCTGGTAGAATGATGTTACTACTGTGACATCACATAATGCACATTGTGCCAACCATACAGGTGCCGCTTAGAGTTTTGTGGTAAACTAGTACCACGTCTAAGTCTGAATTTCAGTCTATCGGGAAATTGTCTGAAAATATTAGTCGTCTAATCGTCTAATAGGCATGGTGAAGCTTAGATTAGCTTTGCAAATTCTTCGTTACAATCTGACGCTATTTTGCGGATTGGGAGAAGAATCTTTCAAAAAAACCTTGTGTCAAATTCACTCTCACGAGCGTCTATCGACTAAACTCCTCCCTCAATAAATTTTAAAAAATTGCACTTATCAATGCAAAGATTTTCATAAACTTAGTAAAAATTGTCGTAAAAGATAAACTTAAGATTGCACATTGTGCCAACCTTATAGGCAATTGCATACTGTTCAGGGAGTTGAGAAATCTTGTAAACGAGTGTTTAGTCTAAATCTAAAAAAACTTTGTAAGAGACAGGATCTCTTTGCTCTGCGCGTTCTGAGGAAACTGAACGTACAGCATTGAGAAAGATTTCCCGTCCGTTTCCATGCGTTTGATTGATAGAGGAGCACACTTCAGAATCAATAACTTTGCTTTGGTCATAAGAGCCGGCCAGGTTTTAGACCTTTTGGCTTGGGGGCTAAAGAAATAAAAGTCCCACCCTGCGCATTCATCTTCTTCTTCTTCTTCGCTTTGGAGTAGCTGACTACCTGGACCTCCTTTTTAGCAAGCGGTGCGTCAAGAACGTCTCCGACTTTGTCGTCCAGTTAGAGCTCCATGGCGTCTTTATCCTCGGCAAACATGGACTAGTTAGTGGTCTTGATAACCTTAGGCGTTGCCGCCGCTGTTGTGGAGATCGGGGATGGTGCTGGTTAAAGTGCTTAGCTAAGAAACACTGTCAAAGTGTCGGATTCACCCTTTTGGGCGCCTACCAACTAAACACCGCCTGTTGAAATGCCTTTGGAAGTTTGTGCTTTTTGACACATGCGTTCCTTTGGTTATGCATTCTGATTGATCGGTCATCTGAGTGTTGCTCCTTGTCCGGTTCCGCCAGCCTAACCAGGTCCGGGTTGGAGTAAGTGTTTAGTATTTTTCAACCAAAGCTTCCAAATGCTGTCGCAGCGGTGGGATGCCTAGGTCGTTACAAATTTCTTAGTTCCTGACGTACCAAAGGGCTCCGACGATCTAACGCAAAGTCAAATTTTAAAATGCTCAAGACGTTTGAGGTGTGTGTTTGCAGTTGTCCCCCCAAATTGGAGATCCAAACGTGATTTGCTTGTAAAGATCTTGAGCTTTGGATTGACGACCCGCTGTTTCGACAAAGCATCGGGACTAAAAGAGTTTTTGCCACTATTATCTATAATAACCTGTACGAGCTTATAGGTTAGGTCCTTATCGAAGATGATAGTACTTTGCAAAGTTGTACCATGGGATGGGATTCTATAAGGTTTGTGACGTCGCCTAGTAAAGAAAACAGTTTTGCTCATCTCCGGGTTGACCCCCATTTGCCAGTCTCTGGCAATTTAATTAAACTTAAAAAACGAGTATACAATCATGAATACAAATTTGTATAAAAAGTTTTATAGCATTTCATGATTTTTAATAATAGCAAAACGACAATAATTTTTTATTTGTCATGTCAAAAATTTTTAATTTATTATTTAAAAAAAAAAAAAATCAGAAATTTTTAAAAGTTTTAATTTTTTTTTGTCATGTCAAAAGTATTTAACTTTTGATTTATTGTGTTTTGACAAAAAAAAAATATTTTTTTTTCGATTTATGTGATTTATTGTTTTTTAACAAAAAAAATTAAACAAAAAGTTTTGATTTTGATTTGAATTTTTTTTTGTAAGCCAAAATTTTTTTGATTTGGCAAAAAACTTGAAAGTTCAAATTTTTAGTTTTTTTAGTAAGTCGTTTTAAATTTTGTTTTTTTTTTATTTGAAAGTTAAAATTTTTAGTTTTTTTTTTAAGTCAAAAGTACAATAATTTTTGTTTTTGTTTGTTTTAACAAAAAATTTAAAAGTTAAAATTTTTAGTTTTTTCAGTTTTTTTTTTTTATTTGACAAAAAAATTAAAAGTTAAAATTCTTTTTTTTTTGTAAGTCACAAGTTTTGATTTTGATTTTTTTTGTATTGACAAAAAAATTGAAAGTTAAAATTTTAAGTTTTTTTTGTAAGTTTAAAGTATAAATCTTTTGATTTTTTTTTGTTTTGGCAAAAAAATTGAAAGTTGCAATTTTTAGTTTTTCTAGTTTTTTTTTGTTTTGACAAAAAAATTGATAATTGAAATTTTTAGTTTTTTTTTGTAAGTTTTTTGATTTTTTTTTATTTCTTGTGTTTTGACATAAAAATTAAAAGTTTAAAATTTTTTGTTTGTCATGTCAAAAGTATATAACTGTTGATTTATGTGTCAAAAGTATGTATGTCTATACCGTTCAATTTTTTTTTGTTTTAATAAAAAAATTGGAAAAAATTGAAATTTTTAGTTTTTTTTGTCATGTCAAAGACAATTTAATTTATTTTTGTTTTGACAAAAAATTTGAAAGTTGAAATTTTAAATTTCTCTTGTTGTGACAAAGATATATACCTTTTTTTGTGTAAGTCAAAAATACATATATCATTTGTTTGTTTATGTTTTGAAAAAAAAAATGAAAACTGAAAATTAAAAATTTTAGTTTTTTTGTAAGGTAACATTTCAAAGGTAATATACCTCTAAAGATCTTACAAGCTTTCATTTCTCTATGAACTATAAAGAGCTTTAAAATTATCTTGTGCAAAAAAAGTAGTTTGTGGTTATTTACACTTTACATGTTAATATATCTAAAAAACGCAACCAAAGTGTGTGAAAAAAATAAGGTTGCGGCCGCGCGCATCAGAAAAGTACTTTCTATTTTAAAAAGCTTTAGAATTATTTTGTTTAAGCAGAGTCGCTTGTTGTTATATGCTAACATTTCCAAAGCACTCAATGTAAATTATATAAAAAAATCAAATTGTAGCCGCGCGCATCGGAAAAGTACCTTTAAAAATCTTTCAAACTTTGCTTTTTCTATGGATTTTGAAAAGGTTTAGAATTATCTCGTGTAAGTAAAGTAACTCTTGGTTATATAGACTTTATATGTTAACATTTGCAATGCACGCAACCGCAAATAAAGTTAAGTATAAGAAAAATAAAACGGCAGTCGCGCGCATCGGAAAGGTATCTTTAAAGATCTTACAAACTTTGATTTTTCTTTAGACTTTAAAGAGTTTTAGAACTATGCAAGTACAATCTCTGGTGGTTATATACACTTCACATGTTAACACGCAACTGCAACCAAAAAAAGTATAAAAAAAAATAAGATTGTGGCCGCGCGCATCGGAAAAGTATTTTCATACATACAATTTTCGTATAGATTTTAAAAAGCTTTAGAATTATCTTGTGCAAGTAAAGTTGCTCGTGACTATACACACTTCACAAGTTAATATGTTTTGACAAAAAAAAAATAAAGTTTTAAGATTTTTTTTATGCCAAAAATATATACTTTTTGATTTATTGTGATTTGACAAAAAAATTAAAAGTTTTAAAATTTTTTGTCATGTCAAAATTTTTAATTTATTGTGACAAAAAATTTGAAAGTTTTAAACTTTTTATTTTGTCTTGTCAAAGATTTTTCACTTTTTAATTTATTATGTTTTGACAAAAAATAAAACATTTTAATTTTTTAAATTTTTTTGTCATGTCTAAACTTTTGATTTTGAAAAAAAAAAATTAAAATTTATTGTTTTTACAAAAAAAAAAGTTTTAAATGTTTTAAAATTTTTTTTGTCATGTTAAAAGTATATTTTGAGTTATTGATAAAAAAATTAAAAGTTTTGAAATTTTTTGTTTTTGTTTTGGTCGTTTGTTTAAAGTTTTAAATTTTTTTTTTTTTCAAAAATTAAAAGTTTTTAAATTTTTCGATTTTTTGTCATGTCGAAGGTAAAGCGTAATATATTATTAGTTAACAATTTCTTCAAAACTCAAACTTCATTTAAGCGTTTGATTTTTGTATTCTGCACTGAAAATATTATTGTTCAAAGCTCGCTTTTCATTTATTAAATATCAGTGTTTAATAAGAAGAATATTGCAATGTAACTCATATTGATACAAATAAGTGGTGAAATTTCCTATAAAAATATCCGCAGCAATCCCCAGAAAATATTCTGCAACTCTCTTGGGGGCACGATCTATATGTTGTAAACCCGGAACATAAAGCTACTACAGAAGTCATATTTCTATCAGAATGAATTTATATAAATAATTATTCACACTATAATTATATTAATTAAATGTTATGTTAGATCCGTTAATTGGCAAATTTAATTAATGCTTCCATGAATTCTATTTGTTTTTGTTGTATAATATGAAACGGCTTCTCTTATTAGTCCCTAGATAGATTATGTCATCTGTTCTTTATAGTAGGAACCCTTTAAATATTTCAACCCCTCAAATTCATACCAATCCCCCTATTATCTAGATCCCTTCAGGTTTTTAATACGTGTGAATCAATAAACATGAAAGCTTGCGTTATTTTTTATATTTTATTATCGATCTGAATAAATGTATTTAAACAAAGATATTGAGAAAAAAAGTTCAGTAATAAAATAAAATAAACGCCTTTGTTTTTCTGTTTGGGGCTTTAGTACAGTTTACAACTTCATCAGGTTTCATTAGACAGAGACTAAACAAAGTGTGACTTTTTATTTCCACCGAGTAAATTGTAAGAAATTCAATTAATTTGTCTCAATTAGTTTTAAACAATTAACAGAGTTTATTTAGAACGGATAATTTGAACAAAATTATTTACAAAACTCATAAAATTGCAGCGGTATTATAAATATTAAATTGTAACACAAGGGATTTCAAACTGTAGTTAGTTTGTAATTAGTTTTTTTATATTTATTTTATTATTTATTATTTATGGAAAGTATTTATATAAAAATTAATTTTGTTGAATTATTTAAACAACAGAAAACTATAAAGTTATTCATTAATATTTACCAATTAAACGAAATATAATAATGACAATGTTTTTTTAAACAACTATAGTATATTCAGCTAGATGATAGAACACGATATTATTAACAGTACAACACGTGTAAGCACATCTTACCCTGAAATACGTTTAACCATTTAAAAGAAGAATGTAGCGTCTATAAAAGTACTTCAAAGCAAAAATTTGACATTTCCCACTTAAAACCTATATCCAGTTTCTCAAAAAAGTCAACCAAACTGCTCTAAAGCGTTCGAAGAAAAGAAAACTTTAAAACTAATTTGTGAGCGGAGCCTCTCTTCACCAATAGCAGTCCCCATCGCGTACCGGATTCGTCAGCGGAGACGAGCGGGGAAAATCAGCAATAACGTTCCACGAGGCGAGCGCGCCTCACACTGCCTGCTCTCCAATCCATCCGGGGTCGCACGCATACCATCCCGCGTGCATTTCATGTATAGTAACCGAGGCATTAGTCTCAAGCTTGAGTTTACTGAATTCAAGCTGGTTCATACTATTCGCAGTAAAACAGGGCACGGCTAGCCGGCCACACTGTGAATCAGAAACCTGTGTGGTTGGGGTAATCTGTGTGATTACGTGTGAATGTTGATTAATTATCATTAATCGGGGTTTGTGTAGCTCATAAGTGGGTCCAAAGGATATTCAGTAGGGCCACTGATCTTGTTAGCTCCGGCGCAGAATCACGTCCGACACACCAAAAAAACATCCTCTGGGCAAAAGAGAAGTAGAAGTACGAGGCGGACTCCTGGGAACCGGAGGCTCGTTCCCTAGAAATACTGAATTGTGACAATATGGAGCAAACATCACCCTGACCACCATAGACAGGAATTCCGGCTGGGTCATCCTTGCACGGTTTTGTCGACTACCACACACAATAGATCTAGTTTGCACCTTCATCAGAGGACAGCACAAAAACAAGAACCAATATGGACCAATCAACTCATATCGCCTCCTTCGCCAAGCAACGGCGACCTTGGGAGATAACCCGACGCTCTCAAGAGCACAAACAACCACAGCTCTAGCTCCTAAAAGGATGCAACTAGTAACAAATAGCGCCCAACGTGGGACGTCAAAAAGCAACACACAACCCAAAAAGAGAAAGACTAGGTTACAAAAACACTCTAAAGAACTCAAACAGTCTCTAATGATAACAGAACTACGGTCCTCAACCAAGTTGAGACCTCCAACGGTTACAATTCTGCAACGTCACCAATTTTAGAACAACCAATACATGAACCAATACCTGGCGCTATATCTGTCCTTCACCACGAAGGAGTACGGTTACCGTAACTCTTCACCCCTCAAGTATAACAAGACATCTGAACCACCTAGTAAACGCCTTTCAGGTAGATCCAGAAATGAATCAAGACACCACCAGCTACGACATTATCTATTGGTTATTACAAAAAATAACAGACGTGCACACGAGGCGCACATGTTCTTGGTGGACGTAGCCAACGGCATAAACGACCGAGCAAGGCATCTGACTGCAAAGTCAGTTTTTCTTTCTTCTTTATTGCGCATTTTACATTGCTCCAGAAATCTTACGACTTGTTTGATAGGAGTTGATGAGACTAACGGCTTATTAGGTGACTTCCGAATCAAACCGGTGGATAAAGAACAAGTTAATATTTTAGTCATACTTGGGGATCGAACCCCAAACTGTTAAGCTAACGCTCTACAACTGAGCTTTCTCACCGTTAAAACACGCTAACTATAATTAGCTTGCCAAAAAAACCGAAGAAGCCTAGAAACTTATACCAGAATCAATTGGAACTTTGCAAGTGAGCACCATCGCTGACGAGGAGCAGGTGATTTACCGTTGGCCTGGCTGTTACGGCTAGCTTTCACACCATACACGACGCATGTAGCTACATGCCCCGACTTTTTGCTGAATTTGCACGTGGAACTTGGATGAGCTCCAGCTTATTTGACACACGCATATAGTGGCCGTAGCGTTGGCAACGGTATTATTGTGCTATTTCAGTGGTTTTTTGCTTATACTCAGTAACGCAAAACCCTCACAACTCATTGAGAGACATGATCTCTTGATGAGGAAGCTGGGCGTACCATACGTGTCCTAAAGGCATATTTCTGATACTTTAGGGTTTTCTTAGACCCTATGTAGCTGGCGGATTTGTTGGGTTTACGTGAAGACCTAAAGAACTAGAAGTTGTACCAAAATTGACTGACTACGTTTTAGAAGCTGGCCGGGCCAAGAACTCTTTGGTCTTAGTAGCAGGTTGCCTAAATGGCGCTGAAGGCATTTTACGGGACAGCTGCTTGATGACCTGTTAGTAATAGTAGCATCTTCTCAAAGACTCGCAAGTGTTAGGTTTACCATCATGGGCGCCTACCTGCTAAACTCTCCCCCCCCCCCCCCCCATCTCAATTTGATTTTTGAGAAGTTTAACACTTACTCTGGCCGTTGACCTTTTTGCATAACTGATATTGGTCTTAAAGAGAAAAATTAGTAATGCCAGCCCTATAAGCGTTGCATAGAGGTTGTGGAGAACTTGTACCTCGTCTATCTCTTGGAACAGAATGTATGAGGAGCTGATTTTTGTCAAATATAGTGTTTGCATGTTGCGTCTGATTTCTCGTTGCATTAACATAGGGTATTTCCTTGTTTGAATTGGATCGGGTCTTTAACAAAATTTAGCTTACCTTTAGGTTGATGTAAGCATTACAACATATTAGATATTAAATAGAGTTTACCCAAATCTTTTTTTAATTTTATCTTTTCGATCACTGGATTTTTATAGGTGCTTTGTGAGAAATGCTAGAGTTGACCGGGTTTTTGGCAGGTTTTTGTAGAAGAGTCCGGAGTTTTGGTGGAGTGAAGTTTTAGAGGTCTGTACGTGGGGTTCTGGTAGGCTGGCAGGCTGGGTGTTATGCTTAGAGTTTAGCGAGATGGTGGGCGCGTTGGAGGCGGCTACGCTAGTCGATATCTTTTTGGAGATGTCCTTACGCAGGTCTAAGAGGACTTTGTTGAGATCCAGACGGTTTTTCTTTATTAAATCTGCGAAGATGTTGTTCCTTGCTTCCATCGGGTGATGAAGTGGGTATAGACGTGTTGGCTGCTGGCAGTCAAATGCTATCTGATGCTGTTTTGCTATCGACTGACTGAACTGTACTGTTTGCTGCTCATAATATATTTTACAAAAAAAGCTTATCTCTCGTATCCTTTCTCGATTTTTTTGCTTTGTTTTTTTTTTTTTGGCCGGGGTAAATTTTTCTTTTGGACGATCATTTTTTCTTTCTTAATTGATGAGGAGTTGACAGAACCGACGGGAGGTTTTTTGAGAAAGTCTTGGAGTGTCATTACCGCTAGCTTAGCTGGCTAGATTTTGAAAGCTACGTGGAAAATCATTATTTGAGTCACTTTAGTGAAGTGAAGCTGGAGCTTTCAGTGAAGGTGTGGGTTTGGTGAATGGCTTGACGGTTTTTTTATGGATTTTTTTATTTCTATCTTCAATTTTTTTAGAACTTTCTGATTTAGTCTTGACGAGAACAATTTTTTGTTCTTTTCCAGCTGCTAGAGGATCTGTTTGCAGTGGCGTCGGCCATGCTGCAAGATGGTGTAGATTGGTAAATTAATATCAATTAAATCATCTGTACTTTGTTTGCAATGAAAATTGGCAATTTTGGTTGTTATCGCTTTAGTCTTTTGATGTAGCTGGCAGTCGAATGCTTTCTATAGAATTTTGTGCAAAGTGTTCTTCTCAAAAGCATACTTTTTGGTAGGCAGCTAATTCTTCCGGTTCCGGTTCCAATCTAGAAGCTGAGTTGTAGGTACTACTTTTTTATGGTGACTGGACAAGGACACATTTTACCGAGTTGTGGTTTGGGTTTAACTATGAATTTTTGTGTTTTTTTTTTAGAAAAGCTTTGGGTGTAGAAACTCAATGTACTGGTTTATAATTTGAATTTTGTACAGAACGTTTTGTAGCGACGACGAAAAGATAGCAATTGCACATAACGTTTGACGGTTTTTATACAAGTCCGTTCAGATACTCATTTTAGACTTGGCATAGAGGAAAGAGAAAAATTGGCGGCAACGGAGAGATGGCGGTTTTTATACAAGTTGGTTTCTATACGCCTCGGTTTCGATACTTGTTTTGGTTTTTGACGGCGACATAGAAAAATCAACAATTTAACAATTCTCATACACTATACACGTCGGTTCTGATAGTTCGTTTGGTTTTGGTAAAGTGCGCCAAAATCAGGTGCAAGTAACGTTTGATGGTTTCCATACACAACAAAATAATGAAATAAAACCAAAAAAATGTTTTTATTACCTAATTTAGATTTTATTGTTTTTTTAACATTGTTTTTTATTTTTCCTGCTAATTTAAATTTTATATTACACACTTTAATTTGGGTAGCGTCAATACGTGGCGCAATGCCACAAACACCGTAACACGCGTTGAGGGCAAGTACCACAAAGACGTATTATACGTCGGCTCGACCCTATTTACCGTCACCACAACCAAGTAATCAACAAATCCTTCACAGCAGCATACGTTAACAACAAAAAACCCAAATAGACGTAGCATGTGCCAAAAAAAATATTTTTAAGCAGGAATGGCTAAACCTCAACCACTTCTCTTGTTTTAAAATCCTTAGGTACAATGTAACCAAAAGACCTTGGCCTCAAGGATTTTGCAAAAAAAATTGAACCACAGACTTACCAACAAAAAAAAATCTTGGACTGATTCAAAAGCTACTAGAGATACCTCTAATAAAAACAAGACTAAAAAGATCTAAACTTGATAATCTAAAACAAATTCCGATTGAACCGGCTCAAATTCAGAAACCAAATCCAACAAACGTTCAGAGATTCCAAAGATTTTAGGTTAGGTTAGATATCAACAACCTATGTACAAATAATTAAAAAAAAAAAATAATTATTTAGTAACACAACCGATGAGAACAGTTAAAAAAAGACTGCAAATGTTGACCAAACCGGTTTGATCGTCCAGCGTAGCTTTGGCAAGAAAAGTACAAAAAACAATCAAAAAAAGAAAAAAAAAATTGCAACCTTAAAAAAAAATCCTTGCCCAAACACCTAAGACAACAAAAAAATAAAGAAAAATGCAAACCAACTAAACCCAATAGCAATTACAGATTTCTTGCAAACTAGGTCACAAACAAAGCCAGAAATAGAAGAAGAATTCCGGATATAGCAAAGTAGCCACAAAAGCACAAAATCACGCAGATGAACAAAACAGAAGCTTAACTGTAGCAAAGTTCCAAAGATTTTGGAAACGTTTCCAAAAAACATTGCAACTTGTAGCCATCAAAAAAAGATTCTGCCTAATCGCCCTAAGAAACAGAAGAAAGTACAGAAAAAGAGACCAGCAATCAATCACAAATGTCGGGCAATCTAAGCTGCTTTCAACATCTGCAAAAATAAAAAAATTGAAGAAGAAATCAACGTAAAACAAAGCAACCAGAAAAACATTTTGAGCAAAATTAGCAAAACTCCAATCACCTCCTCAAGTAGAAGACTTATTACAAAATCTTCAAGACAAAGGACCTTTGCCACAAAGGCTCCGTATAGAATTAGACACAAAAAACCCTCCCAAACTCTCATTTTTCCAAAGTTAGTTGCGTACAAAAAAAAAGTTGTTGCAAAAATATCAAAAAAGAATTAAAAAAACTTGACTCACAACTTCAACCAATGTTTAAAGCCAAAAAAAACAACCCAAACCAATTCAGGAAATGCTAAACAAACGTTTAAAAAGTTTCCAAGAAGCAACAAAATCCGAAAAATAAAGTTAACAATTTAGAACCAACTTAAACCCAGAAACCAAATTCTAGCAATTGTTTAAATATTCTAGAAACGTTAGCCCCAATTAACAAAAAATGCTAAACAAAAAACGTCAAGCACCACAACCAAGTAGAACAACGCACAAGAAAAAGCAAAAACTTTTTCCACCCAAACTGGTCCAATCACCCAATACTAGCAAAAAGTCCACAAAAATATTCAACAAAATAGACTAAACCAAAGTCTCTAAAAAACCTCGTTTTAATTTTTAGTTAAACCCGTAGTCACCAAAAAAAAACCTGCCCTAATACCAAAAACAGCAACAAAAAAAATGTAAGCAAATCAAACCCAACCAACAATCAATAACGAGTTACTGGGCAAGCTAAGCTAAGGCTACAAAAACCACAAGCCAGCATCAAGTAGAAGAAGTCTGGGTATAACAAAAAGCTAAAGAAGCTTTCACAGAAACAAACGTCAATAATAAGACCACTCAGACGGACGTAAGATCTGCAAAAAAAAAACTTTTGAGCAAAAATACTAAAACTTCAAACTCATCCTAAGTTTTCAGAGCTAATGTAACCAGAAATTTCATTTCATTCAATCAAAAACTTGTTGCGCTCACGGAAACAGCGTCATGGATGTTTGCATGTCTTCCATGCTGTCCAGGTTCTTGTAGCTGCTAATTTCTGTGTTTTTTTAGTGGTTTTTGTTAGCATTGTTTATAATAATTAATGAACATGTTTCTAATTACATACAGGTAGTGTCTAAAAATATGTTATTTACACAAAGGCCAAGTGAGTCTATAAAATGTAAAAAAAATATATAGACAATGATGTCTTTAACTGTCTAAAAGTATTTACAAATAAACTGAGGAAAATCCTGAAGGTGTGTAAAATAAAGTAAATTAGCATTGAAGTCATTGATGTACTTGCTAGTTTTTAGCATGCTAGGTAAACTGTTAAAGTTGTAGTTGTTCTAAGCTGTAAAAGATTGTTATTCATACACTGGCATGTGTTAACACCGTTTTTGACATTGAATTTTTATACGTAACATCTGTTAAAAACATGCTTTGTGCACTGGGATTTGAATCCTTGGGGTTGCACAATAACTATAAAAGATTGTCAAGTTTACATTGGCCGGTCAATTTATGGAAGAACTCGCAAGTATAATGATAGGTCTTAGCAGTTACGCGCTGATGCATGATTTGATTGAAGTGCAGTAGGGCAAAAACCTTCAATTTTCTTTTAGGATAAAAATGAAGTCTCAGTCATCAAATAATTTAACGGCAATGGCCGTTCTTAAAATGTATCAGTGTTAAGTTAATTAATATACAAAGTAAACGCACGGTGTGGTGGATGGGTGGATGAGCATTTATTACATAAAAACAAATGTTAATAACTAGTCGTAATGCTTCTATAAAACAATTTAAACTCAAAATAAACTAAAAAACATTCAAATAGCCCGGCTCCTCCGCCATATATAAACCATTTTGTATAGCATTTAGTATGTAGTAACCAATTAATCTACCCCACGTCTCCACAGCAGTATTAATTTGAAAAATGTAAAAAAAACGGTGTTAAACATTAGCCTTAAGACGCACAGAATACTCCACCAACTACGGATTTGATTCAACCCTCCCGCTGTTTACAAAAGATTGTTAGAGATTGCCATTGCCATCTAGCCAGAGTTGACTCTGCTAGACTGTACAAGCAACATTTTGATACTTATTTGAAAACCTTTGAGCAACGTTTAATATCTATCCATTAAGACCTTTTCAACAAAAAATTAATCTTATCAGACCAAACAAAAAATATACACCTAAACATATTATTACTATTAAAAGTCATTAAAAAAGCCGTTTTAAAAAAAATAATTTTAGAGTATGTGTTTTGACAGGAATTAACACGACTGCAATCAACGCGTTAATGATCAACAATGTGAATGCTCAGTGTGGAGGTTGAAAACTTGAGCGTTTGTTGCGTCAATTGTATAAAAAAGAATTTCAAATAACATTTTAGTTATTATTTAATATTTATATATTTAAGATGTTTTATTACAATTTGAAAACGTGTAAAGTGTTTTGTTGTAGAGTAAAGTTTGAGAAAAGCTTATCTATTAAACGCGTAAATTCAAAATATCTTTAATTATAAATCAGAAACTGAGTAATAAAATAGGTTATAAATAAAAAAATAATTACACTTCCAATTATGGATTAAATAATTTGCATGAGATGCGTGGTAGTGTTTCCGTGTATTGGAAACATTAAAGCAAAGTATGTACTAAGTACAAGTGTGAAAAATTTATTCCAATATTTCTACCTAAACATTCTAATAAATTCCTTGACAAATAACCTCAATTCCAATTGCAAGTCGCCTATTTTCCTAGCACATGTCTCCCCTTTTTGTGCCAGGAAATGTTTATTTATTGAGTTAAGATACAATCATAATTGAATAGTTGGAGTCAACCGGAAATTACCACAAGGAACCTTCGACCAAGCAAACCCTATAAACGCAAAATTAATCTAAAGATCTGATTGCCACATTCGTCAGATAATGGAAACTTTACTAGCTATTCAGGTACACAAATATTCAAGTCATATCGCATTTGAAATAATGCATTCACCCTATCATTAAATTATTCATAATGTAATTTTAGCTATCTGATATGTATCCACAAATTGATTTCACACTAACCGTATTATTTCTAGCAAAACATGTGTTAATAGGAATATTATAAGCCCATAAGCTCATCAATTTTAATCATGATTGAGTTATTATATTTTTTTTAAATATATTTATTTCAAAATGTGTATAAATATTTAAACTGGTTGCTATAAGGGTGGCGAGTTCTGTACATTTATTAAAAAAAATTAATGTACTATGGTATAAAGTAATAAATGTCACATATAGCGGATAAAATATATCTATATAGGATATGATATTTTAGGGCAACATACAAAATGAAATTATTATCCCGTAGATGCAAATAATTATTTATATATCTGTTGCTAAATGTTAATTAGAACTTTTATTCCCATATTATAATTATGTTAATTAATTACTCTATAAATTCCGTTTATGTTTTCCATGCATATTTATAAAACTTTGCTAAGAGTGTTTCTACCGCAAGATAATCCTACTTTTTAATTCAAATTTATTTTCTAACACTATTTTTATATTAGCATGTAGTAGAAATTTTTAAACAATATTATGCAATAAATTTTAATGTTTCAAACAAAGTATTATTTCCATTAATATTGCGTATATACAATAAAAACCACTTAACATTGTTGTCTTCAAGTGAGAGAATAGGGTCAATAACTTTTTGCAATAATACAATTGTAAAATAAAAGTGCTTACCAATTGCGATGCTGTTTATTCCTTATAATCCCATTTGCAGTAGCATACACTATTGTCACAATCACCACAAATTATTTGTAATTATAAAAGTCACAATACGAGGACGCGATATGTCATACACGCCGGCTTGACTTACTGAGCACTAAAAAAGATGGCCGCCGCTGGGTAGAGATGGGTTGACTGATGAGCGTGCATTAGAGGTGAGTGCTAAATAATTGTCTAATTTACGGTCACGCCTATTTAAAACAAATTAAATTTAATTAAACTAAAATTTTAACTATTAATTAAAGAAATATGACATCTTTATAAAAGTATGATTAGTTAATATCAATGTAAGTTTGCATATTTGCAAAATAATTACATTATTTAAGTTCGTGTTATATCGATAACAATCGATTGAGTAATCGATTTATGTTATTAAATTAAATTGAATTGAATTTCAAATAACGATATCAAAAAACAATAACGTGGTACTATAAATTGCAAAAATTACGGAAGATTGCCAGTGGCGTGTTATACTTCTTCTTAATTTCGCTTTACAGCTATTTTACATCGCCCCAGAAGTCTTACGACTTGTATGAAGGGGGTTGATGAGACCAACGGCTTATTAGGTGTCTTTCGAATCACCCCGGTGGATAAAGAGCAAAGTTATTATTTTAGTCATACTTGAGAATCGAACCCCGGACTATTAGCTTGCTACGCTAATGCTCTATAACTGAGCTATCTCACCGTTCAAAGGCGTAACCAAAAAAGGGTTAAATCATTGCATTAAATTAATAAAAAAAATTGCACATCTAGAACTATTGCATGAAAACTTATTTACCGTATACAGCTTTCAACAACTGTTGTATAAAACCGTTCATTATATTAAATAACTAAAAATTGCATTAAAAACTACACCAAAATTACAAAAAAAAACTTTTAATGCATGAAATTTGCACAAAAACCCTATTCTACTTATAAATTTTATAAAAAAATAATTAATTGCACAAAATTTATGTAAAATTGCGTACAACGTGTCATAACATTTTTTGACAAAAACTGTCTTTCCAGAGAATTGCGTCTTAAAGATAAAACAGTGGATATTTTTTAAGATACCTCAAGGTTTTGGTAAAAGTTGACAAAGATACCCTTTTGGTTATACGTCCAAGTATAAATGTTTGCAGCTAATAGATGCTTCCCAGTAGTGCTGCCTGAGGACTTTGGGTTCTTAGATTGCCAAAATACCCTCAGAAAATGGGCGTTTTGAAACATGTAGTTTTAGCCATTGCAGCTCCTAGATTTTTTTGGTATTTATCTTGCATAAAATTTGTAGAAGCAGAGTTGTTGTTGTAACCTCAAAACTAACAACTACTGTGTTACCGGTTGAGTTTTTTTAGGTAGAAAGGATGGGGCCTTTAAAAACTTAGTGTTATTTCTCAAGGACACTTGGCAAATGAAGCTTTCTGATGCTGTATGAGGTTGTTCTTCTATATTGGTTCTAGTTTGCGTGTGTAATACTTGGTGAAGGTTCAAACGCAGAGTTAGGGGTTGCAATAGTGTTGAACTATTTTGAGAAAATTTATTGCTTAGTGGTTGTTGACAATATGAAGGTAGTTGTGAGAAAGTTTAGTTGTGAGTGTAATTACCTAGTGACCCCACACTAAATTCCTGTCTAAATGGTGGCCAATTTAATGTCGTTCTGCTTAATTTTTGGATTTGACAGATTAACAAGCGTAGAAATCAAGTATTTATAAGAGTAAAAAACAAGAATTATGATGCCATTAGTAAAGTGAGCATTGTCCGGAAAAAAATGAAATAAATTACTTGCTGTTGCTCAGTTTCGGTTTACATTAATGTCATATTCCAGAGTAATTTCTAATATTGTCACTATTAGTTGGTTATGGTTTGGCCCAATATGGTTTAAACGCGGTTTACTATCACTGGGCCTTAAGGCGCTACGGAAATCTGGCTTGCGTAGCGCACTAAAATTTAGATTCCCCGGTGCTGTATTGTTGTTGAGTTGGTATTTACAACTACTTGGTTTTGCTTTGGTTGTTAATAATAGTTTTTTTAAATTGGGAGATGTAGTTGCTTAAAGTTGGTAGAAGTAAAATTAGTTTTGTACTTTTGGTGGTAAAACTGGTTAGCAATTTTTAGTGCAATGAGGTTTTGTTGACTTTGCAATTACGCCTTTTGCGGGTTACGTACCTGCAACAGCTTAAAAAAGTAAAAAAAAAAACGTAAAACTGACTAACTAAAAGCCAGCCGAGAAGCAGCATGAAACCATCAACTTTGCAATCATACATTAAAATGCCAGTTTGTTAATATTCATTGAGAGCTTAGAATATTTGCCATAACTAAACACCAAATAGACAATCAGACCAAAAAAAATTGTTGCAACCGCCTTTCTAAGCTTTCTAATCACCAACGAGTTTAACCAGACCCACGTAACACGCTCAAAGTTATCTCAAATCAATGCAATGCATATCAGCTCATTGAGCAAGCCGGTTTCCAAAAAGGATATGGAACCAACAAACATCTACAATGCAGAAAGTCATTCTTTTTTGCATTTGTTGACTATGGTTTGATACCATCTAGATGTTGCCTATTTTGGACACTTTGGATGACTGTTGCATTGACTCGAGATATTCTGATCTAATTAAAACTATCTACAATTTTGCTACTATGACGCTTAAACTACAATTTATCCAACAAAATACGCATCAGACGCGGAGTGCGCCAGGGAGATACCTTGTTTCCTAAATTAATTACACTAGGTCTAAAGAATATCTTTAAAAACTTTGACTGGACAGACAAAAGAATACATTTCTTTCCGGATGATATTGTTTTAGTAGCCACTGAAGAAACTAAGATTAAAACAATGCTGACTCAGCTTAACAACATCTCTAAATCAGCTGGTCTTCACATGAATACGAGCATGACAAAAATCATGACAGCTTTCACACCGGCCTGATATAGTCATCGATGAGGTCACGGTAAAAAAAGTAAAGAGCTACATCTACTTAAGACATAAACAAAAAATAGACAAAGAAAACCAAGATGCGGAGACAAAAAGAAGAATAAGACTAGGCTAGGCAGCATTTGAAAAGCTGGATTTTATTCTAACCCACAAAACGTTCTCAAGAAAAATGAAAGCAAGAATATTTGACTAATGTGTTGCACCGGTTTCTACATATGGCGCAGAAATCACAACATTTACCCAGCAGAACATCAATAAGATGGCCGTTGCGCAAAGATCAATAAAACAAAAACTGCTAGGCATAAAGAACAAATGGGTACGGAAGAAGACAGATGTTGCGGATGTGGTGGAAAGAGTGGCGCAACAGAAATGGAGTTAAGCTGGGCATATTCTATAAACTAATGACAGATGGTCTTACAAAATTCTGGTATAGATACCAAGATGCAAAAGGAGAAACATAGGCCGCTTCTCTAAAAGATGGAACGACGATGTTTGGAAAGTAACAGGAAAGAGAAGTTTAAGACTGGCGAAGAACAGAGAAGAAGGACTATATCCAATATTACAAGAAAAAAATCTGAAAAAGAAGAAGAAGAAGAAGAAGAAGAAGAAGAAGAAGAAGAAGAAAAAGAAGAAGAAGAAGAAGAAGAAGAAGAAGAAGAAAAAGAAGAAGAAAAAAAAAAGAACCAACAAAATACATGTTAAAAACATAACTGAGCTAAACCAGAAAACAAAATATAAGTAGTTTTCAACTTCTTACAAGATCAAAACTAGTTTTTTGGCAAACCCGTAATCATTTTTGAAAAATTTTAATTGTAAACAAAATTTAAGAATTATAGTAAACTTATTTGCTTCCAGTAGCGTAATTAAGATAGATTTAAACTTTCCGCAAAATGTTAAGACAATTTTCTTCAGTTTTGGAACAAATTTGCAAATTTTAAAATAAATAGTATAACATTTCTCTGGGCTAGCTGGGCCACTGCTTTTTATCCTAAACTCAAAAATTAAAACAAAATAATTTGTTGCAGTTTAGAAAGATGTTGAGTTTAGTTATTCTTAGCTAAAACCTCAGAGTTTGTTTGGTGAACAAATCATTCTTAATTTATGGTGAGTTTTTACTTTTACCATGGTGCAGTAGTTTTATTAATTGTTTCTAATCTGTGGCATCGAATAACAATTTTTTGTTTGTTTTTGCATTTGCTTTGTATAATTAATTTCTCTATATTGTTGCCATTTATGATATAATCAAAGAACTTTAAAATGCGGCTGTAGTCCGTCTTGCAAAGTTGTTGATAAGGTTTAATCTCATTAAGCAATAATACATTTCTGCGTTTAGCTGTTTATAGTTTTTATTTTTTACCAGCACCACATCTCAAATCACATCTACACAACAATGATTCGTCAGATAAACCTTCACTTTTTTTTTATATTACTCTATACCCTATTCTTTGGATTGGTAAACTACAGTAACAATGCAACGTTTTAGCTTTATAAGGTTTTGCCAATTCACAAAACCAAAAAAGTAAAAGTGCGCCTTATTGCTCATCCAAGTTGTTTACTTGGCCATCAGTTTTATTAAGCTTTTCAAGCATATTCTTACAAAATCAAACTTGTTGATTATTGCTAAGATTAACCTAACTTTTTTTTAAATTGTGGTCTAGAGAAGAGGTGTAGAGCTCTTATCTATTAAACCTCCTACCCACTTAATGTGATATTTGTATTCTGAGAATCGCAAAACATACCTTTAAGAATACACCCCCGGACGTTATTACTAACGTTTTAGTTTTAGTCACCTTGACTTTGCTTTTTTTTTCCTTATTTTCTTTTGCGGAAACTACCTCAACGGTGCTGTTCAAAGTCAACACTGCACCTGTCTCCTTAGTTGCGGTCCATCTGCGGCAGGCAAAGAACGTATGTTCAAGGTTGTCCTCTACTTTGCAAGTTGCACATTTGTTGCCGTCTGTGCGGTAGAATCTCTTGAGATACGTTCTGAAGCATACGTGTTTGCTTAGAAGTTGGCACAGATAATAGTCAACAAAACCGTCTTTAATCATCATCTTAGTCGCCAACTTTTCGGTATTTTGGTCCCACACTTCTTTTTATTTCATGGTTGCTTCTTTTTTTTTCTTTCTCTTTTTAGTAAATTGATTTGCTTTGTATTCCTCCTATCTTAGTTTGGCCTGTGAGTGAATTGGCATGACCAAAACAATCACAAGAATGGCTTCCGTAGATATGGTTTTTTACCCGCCAACTATCCTTAGCGCCAATCTCTGTTGCTGCTTTAACAGTGTGTGTCTTTGTTTTTGCCGTATCTTAAGTTTTTTTTCTACGCCTGAGAACTTACAGTATTATTGAGTGCGCCACGCTTGCCAGTATCCCCCTCTTCCGTTCTGAAAGTTCTCGGATGTTAGGCATCAGAATAGTTGATGCTTTTACCATTTTCTCCATCTTTTCTACTGTCTTGTCTACGCAGATGGTCATTTTGATCAAACCACACACCAAAGTATTTTACTTATTTTTTGTTAAATCGGCATTGCCCACCGATATTACCGCCTTTTTCAGTTTCCTGCTACCGTACAAAAAACAGTCTTGGTTTTGTCGGTGGCAATCTCTAGTCCTAGCCCTTCAATTTCAGTTTTGATTCTTTCTATAGCCGTATTAGCCACCATGACCAGTTTTTTTTTTGTCGGTGTTGTTCACAAAGCACATCAGCGTACCTTCCTTCAGCATGACCACTTCCTGTACGATGTTGTAGTACAGTAAAGAGCCCAGAATCAAGCCCAAATCAGCATTTTTTTCTCCTTTTCCTATCAGCACATCTTTGCTATGGAGATAGCTTTGGATTAGTTTCCTCACTCCCTTACTGATTAGCGTTTGTACCATACCGTCTTACAGAACAGTACCAAAAGCGTTTTTAATGGCAACAGTGGTTAACATGCACATTTTCTTGTTCTTATAGGCTTATTTTTTTATGTCTTTTACCGTGTTTCCAAAACTCAAACTGGCTGTCGGATATGTGACTTTTCACTTTCTCCTTCAATCTATTTGCAATTAATTGTTTGTATATTTTTTCAAGGAATTTATTAAACAAATCTGCTTATACTTTAGAGCTTTGTTTGTCTTTTTTTTAAGTCAATGCATATAAATAAAATTGACGGTTGATTTTTTTGCGATTTTTTGGTAAACAATTTTTTGCGGCACGTTTACGGGCGGCCGAGATAATCAGTTTTTTGTGATTTGTTGGGTTGGGTTAGGTTAAGTTAGGTTAGGTTAATTTTTTGTAATTTGTCGCGTTAGATTTAGTCGCAGCCTAACAATGCATATAGATAAAATTGACGGTTGATTTTTTGCGATTTTTTGGTAAACAATTTTTTGCTGCACGTTTACGGGCGGCCGAGATAATCAGTTTTTTGTGATTTGTTGCGTTGGGTTAGGTTAGGTTAGATTCGTTTTTTGTAATTTGTTGCGTTAGGTGTAACCGCAGCTCAACAATGCATATAAATAAAATTGACGGTTGATTTTTTTGGTAAATAAAATTTTGCCGCACGCTTACAGGCGGCCAAGATAATCAGTTTTTTGTGATTTGTTGCATTGGGTTAGGTTAGGTTAGTTTTTTGTAATTTGTTGCGTTAGGAGAAGCCGCAGCTCAACAATTCATATAAATAAAATTGACGGTTGATTTTTTTGCAATTTTTTGGTAAATAAAATTTTGCCGCACGCTTACGGGCGGCCAAGATAATCTTTTTTTTGTGATTTGTTGCGATGGGTTAGGTTAGGTTATGTTTAGTTTTTTGTAATTTGTCGCGTTAAGTGTAGCCGCAGCTCAACAATGCATTTAAATAAAATTGACGATTGATTTTTTTACGATTTTTTGGTAAACAATTTTTTGCGGCACGTTTTTTTGGGTTGGGTTAGGTTAAGTTAGGTTAGGTTAATTTTTTATAATTTGTCGCGTTAGGTTAAGTTGCAGCTTAGCCATGCATATAGATAAAATTGACGGTTGATTTTTTTGCGATTTTTTGGTAGACAACTTTTTGCCGCACGTTTACGGGCAGCCGAGATAATCAGTTTTTTGTGATTAGTTGCGTTAGGTTAGGTTAGGTTAGCTTTTTGTAATTTGTCGCGTTAGGAGTAGCCGCACCTCAACAATGCATATAAATAAAATTAACGGTTGATTTTTTTGCAATTTTTTAGTAAATAAAATTTTGCCGCACGCTTACGGGCGGTCAAGATAATCAGTATTTTGTGATGTGTTGCGTTGGGTTAGGTTAGGTTAGTTTTTTTGTAATTTGTCGCGTTAAGTGTAGCTGCAGCTTAACAATGCATATAAATAAAACTGACGGTTGATTTTTTTGCGATTTTTTGGTAAACAATTTATTGCGGCACGTTTACGGGCGGCCAAGATAATCAGTTTTTTGTGATTTGTTGAGTTGGGTTAAGTTAGGTTAGGTTAGTTTTTTGTAATTTGACGCGTTAGATTTAGTCGCAGCTTAACAATGCATATAGATAAAATTGACGGTTGATTCTTTTGCGATTTTTTGGTAAACAATTTTTTGCCGCACATTTGCGGGCGGCCGAGATAATCAGTTTTTTGTGATTGATTGCGTTAGGTTAGGTTAGGTTAGGTTAGGTTAGTTTACCTTAAAAAACTTACCATTTTAAAACTACTGGTTCATTACTCTTAAAATGCGTTTTTTTCCACTTCTTTTGCATTTTTGGGAGGGAACCAATCTGATCCCGGCGATTTTTTGTCCTTGATTTTTGCGGACGCTTTTTGTAGTTCCTTCAAAGTAAAGGGTGCAATAATCTCCTCCTCCTACTCCACGACTGCTGGCCATCTCATCAACGGGTGCTTTGAGAACAACTGTTTGAACTGTTTGGCCACTTCCATCTGCCTCTCATCTTCAAGCTGGACACCGACTTTCCGGCTGAATTTGTCCGTGACAATTTTATACCTCAAATCCTACATTCCGTTCTCCACTTTATTAAAAAGTTTCTTTTAAACCTTTTTTTTGCAGACATGATCGCCTTTTTAATCTCCGCTGTCTTAGCCTCCAAGATTTTGCACAATCAATCCTTTGGCTGCTAGTCAATATTTTTCCTGTTCACATAAGTTGTTTTCTTGTTGGCGCTATTGCACTCCTTTTTTGAGCGTTGTTAGGTGCTCAGGCCACCAGTAAACAGCCCTGTTTTGATTAATGGTAGCTTATTTCTTAAAAAAACCAGATTGGTTGCAAAAACCGCTTATTGCCAGGTTCCTTCACATTGTATGTTTGGAAAAATTTACTTTAAAGTTCACTTTAAAAACAGTGCTATCTTTCTATCACACCAAGGGCGGTATCTACTCCTAAAGCAAAACAAGAAATTATTGCACGGATATAGCATAAAATATCAGTCAAGCTAAGAATTGGTGCTACTCTTGTTTGGAGAACTTTTTACAATCAACTGCTTTATGCATACTATGTACGAGTACAGGCCTTGAATTTAACTGATTATCAGGCACGTTTGGTTTTTTGTTGCTGGTTTCTACGCAAGGATGCTAAAGACCCGCAGTTTCTTGCCAAAAAACTTTTTACTAACAAAGCCGGGTTTTTACAAAACAGAGTTGTTAATTTTTATAATTTACATTGTTGGACCGACAAAAAGCCTCATGCTATAATTGAATGTAGACATCAGACTCGTTTTTCATTAAACATTTGGATGGGTATTGTAGACAACAGATTTCTAGGTCCTGTTGTTTTACCAAACCAATTATGATTATGATGATGATAGTGCTTCAGCTCATTTTTTGGTTGCCGTTAGAGAGCATTTTGACCAAACTTTTCTACATAAGTGGGTAAGAAGAAAGAGACCAGTTTTATGGCCAGCAAGATCGCCTGATTTAAATCTTCTTGATTTTTTTCTTTAGGGATATTTAAAATCATTAGTGTATGCTACTTCTGTAAATAGCTTTGAGAAACTGCAGTTGAAAATTAATGAAAAGTACCAAGAAATCCAAGCCAATGAAAGAGTACAAATGTCCTTCAGACAAAAATGTCGTGCCTAATTGGAAATGGAAGGAGAGTACTTTAAATATCTTCTATAACTCTGTTATTTGTAAATATATATATAAATAAATAATGTTTCATATCTCACCGTTGCTATGACAACCCATGTATATTAAAACTTTTTTGTTTGTTCTGGTTCATACTTCTACCCCCTTAAATATTTTACATTTTTTTTGAATACCCTGTATATTTCTTATAAATGAAACAATTAAAAATTTTGTATACGTATAAAAATATAATTTAAAACCTAAGCTGAAAAATTATTATAATTGAATTTGAAAGTAAATAACTGAACAGGAAAAAATGGTTTACAAAGTCCGTCTTTATTGCAAGTTATCTAAAGCATAAAAATAAGTACAAACAAGAATCAAAAATTTTAGTTTAAAATTTACATTTACTTGTAAAAGTTTTATAAAAATATATCTTTATAATATTTGTTTAATTATATATTTACTTCAATCTAATTCTTAAGAGCTTTTGTATTATTTTATTATAATTAAGTCGTGTAAGCAAGCTATAAACACGCACCCACCTCTAATGCATCTTAACCAATCACTGCACAGCCAGCGGCGGCCATGTTTTTTAATTGTCATTAAGTCATTCCGGCGTGTGTGTGCTCCGTACTCTCGGTAAAGTGTAATAAATTTATTATAATTAGAAACAATTTGTGGTGATTTTCAATGTGACTTTAGTGCCGTACGCTACTACTAGTGGGATTACATAGGATAAACAGCATTACTATCGGTAAGCGCTTCATATGCAACATTAGTATTATTATGTAGTGTCAAAACAATGAATACATTTATTGGCTTAGTAGGCATTGCAACTTACTTAAATTATTAAACCAAATCAAGTATTATCAGAGTATTCTCGGAATCTATAAATAATATATACACACATAAAATTGAAGAAACACAAAAAATAGTAACTCGATAAACTAGTTTTTATAGCAAATTCTTATAAAATAAATTTAATATACAGTGCGTCCGAAAAGTGTGTAAATATAAAATCATCTCAAAAACAATAATTATGTTTAATGTGTTTTAGAGTTAATTGGTCTTATTCTTAGGGTTGTCTATAAAACTAAAATATGTTGATAACAAATAATAATATTAATTGAAAACTAAATGATTTTTCTTCACAAATCATCAATAAATTAATTGCTATAAGAAGTATTTTAAGAAAAAGCTTATTAAATATTGTTGCAAACGAATGAATATTGGAAACTAAATTAAATAATTACAATAAATCAATAGCAAAGAAATTGGTTTTGTTAAATTATAGTAATTATTATTAATCTGTTTATATTATTATGTTTTACTTCAATTAACTCAATTAAACTGATATGCATTGTATTTGCCCATTTGTTAATGTAATAATGATAATGACAAACGTTAGGCAATAATAATTCTAATTAATTTATTAAACATCAAAAACCGAAAAAAAAATAGTTGAAAAAAAAAATTTGCAGGAACGTTCATATTTTTTCTCAATGACTTATTTATTAGTGCCTTTTGGCAGACACGTTTATTTTTTATTGGTTTGTCCAATCTCTTGTAGTGTGATATTTTTATGTAACATTGTGAGGCGTAGTGAGAGAAATAAATCATTTTCAAGTTATGCAAATTCTTAGTGAACTAAATTGGTTGCAATAACCTGGCAACACTGTTTCTAGTGACAGTCAATTTGATAGGTGACAGCTGATTTTTGCTTAATATATTTTGCGATTTTATTATGTATAGACTTACGCCAGAACAACGCTTGCAAATTGTCCAAATTTTCTTTGAAAGTTGTGGTTCAATTTGTGAAATTAACGTCTATTTTACGGTTGACATAATTGTCCATCTAAGCAAGTTATTCGGAAAACCATAGATTGTTTTTGCACTACGCATAGTCTGATTGGTAATGTGCATCTGCAGCTTTGAAGCGTAGTGTGGAAGAAGATCAGAATAAGTCGATTTGGCATCGTGCACAGCAATTGGACCTGTGTTCATCCACCTTATGGAAGGTTTTGCAAAAAGATCTTGGTTTACAAGCTTACAAGATATAGTTTGTGCAACAGCTAAAACTGTGTGACTATTATATGCGTCGTACGTTTGGAGAATGGACCGAAAACAAGATTGTTCTTGAATCTTACTTTTACCAAAAAATTTTGTTTAGTAATAAGATTCATTTTTGGCTTACTGGCTAAAATTGCCTGATTTGGAGCGAGGAAACTTCAGAAGTCATTATAGAGATGCCGTTACCACAAAACCACACTGTTTGGTGTGCTTTATAGGCTGGTGGAATCATAGGCCTATATTTCTTTAAAGGTAATGCCGGCCAACACGTGACAGTCAATGGAGAGCGTTATCAATTCATGATTACTGACTTTTTTGTCCCCCAGTTGAATAGCGTTAATGTGGAGGAGCTTTGGTTTTAACAAGACGGCGCAACATGCCACACAGCGCGCTACACAATCAATTTATTACAGAAAACATTTGCTTTCACGGTTGTGTGATATCACATCTATGGATTACTTTCTGTGAAAATATGCAAAGTTGCTAGTGTACGCCAATAAACCAACAACGATAGATCAACTGGAAGCCAACATTTGCCGCGTTATTGCCAATATACGGCTCCGGAAAAAAGTCGAAAATTAGACTTCCAGATTGCACTTCATTCGAACCAGTCGCCGCGCTCATAAGCTCCAAATCATATTTAAGCAATAACAGCATAAAATTATTTTTCCAATAAAACAATACTATGACATTAATTTGATTTTTATACGCCAGAGGTTACAATTATTACATCTGGGAATATTGCCGCAAATTTAAGGATTAGGTTTTTTGGATTGAGAGAAAAATCTTTCTAAAAACACTAAACTCCCTTCTAATTAAAATCATAGAAATTTGCATCTTGGGACGACCTTCCCGCCTAATTGATATTGATTTTACTTGAGAATATTAAGAGTGCAATCCTTATAAGCAATGTATAGAGTTTGTAGAAAACTTGTACCACGTCTTTAGTTTTGTACACTAAGAGATGTAAGGAAAAAAAAAATATCTTTTTAAAATCAGTTTTGTTTGCTTGTGCTAAGCGGAGGAAAAGCTAATTCTTAACTAATTTTTTTTTCTTGCACAGCCAGGTACATTGGAACTTTTTTTATTTAATTATTTAACGTCGGTCTATTTCTGATGCCAAGTCTAATCACCGACGCCTGAGGTTAAGGACTTCCAACCTAAATGATTGAGTTCTTTATCGTGCACGCAACATCAAGGCAGTACACGAGACCTACTAAAGTTTCTCTTCTTATCCGAAAGAAGGTGACTCATCACAACACATTTTTTGCTTTTTGGCTTGAAGCTTGAACCCAAGACCCCTGGTATAGCAGTCGACTACGCTAACCACTAAACTACCCGGGCGGTAAAAACTAACCTAACCTAACTTAATCTAACCTAACCTAACCCAACCTAACCTAACCTAACCCAACGCGACAAATCAAAAATACTGATTATCTCAGCCGCCCGTAAACGTGCGGCAAAAAATTGTTTACCAAAAAATCGCAAAAAAAATCAACCGTCAATTTTATTTATAAGCATTGTTAAGCTGCGGCTACACTTAACGCGACAAATTACAAAAAACTAACCTAACCTAACCTAACCCAACGCAACAAATAAAAAAAAACTAATTATCTTGGCCGCCAGTAAGCGAATGGCAAAATTTTGTTTACCAACAAATTGCAAAAAAATCAACCGTCAATTTTATTTATATGCAACGCGACAAATTACAAAAAACTAACTTAACCTAACCTAACCTAACCTAACCTAACACAACTTATCACAAAAAACTGATTATCTCAGCAGCCCGTAAACGTGCGGCAAAATATTGTTTACCAAAAAATCGCAAAAAAATCAACCGTCAATTTTATTTATATGCATTGTTGAGCTGCGGCTAAACCTAACGCGACAAATTACAAATAACAAACCTAACCTAACCTAACCTAACGCAACTAATCATAAAAAACTGATTATCTTGGCCGCCCGTAAGCGTGCGGCAAAATTTTGATCACCAAAAAATTTTGGTAACCTAACCTAACCTAACCTAACCTAACCTAACCTAACCTAATGCAACTATTCACAAAAAACTGATTATCTCGGCCGCCCGTAAACGTGCGGCAAAACATTCTTTACCAAAAAATCGCAAAAAAATCAACCGTTAATTTTATCTATATGCATTGTTAAGCTGCTACTAAACCTAACGCGACAAATTACAAAAAACTAACCTAACCTAACCTAACCTAACCTAACCTAACACAACTAATCACAAAAAACAGATTATCTTGGCCGCCTGTAAACGTGCGGCAAAAAATTGTCTACCAAAAAATTGCAAAGAAATCAACCGTCAATTTTATTTATATGCATTGTTAAGCTGCGACTAAACCTAACGCGACAAATTACAAAAAACTAACCTAACCTAACCTAACCCAACGCAACAAATAAAAAAAAACTAATTATCTTGGCCGCCAGTAAGCGAATGGCAAAATTTTGTTTACCAACAAATTGGAAAAAAATCAACCGTCAATTTTATTTATATGCAACGCGACAAATTACAAAAAACTAACTAAACCTAACCTAACCTAACACAACTTATCACAAAAAACTGATTATCTCAGCAGCCCGTAAACATGCGGCACAATATTGTTTACCAAAAAATCGCAAAAAAATCAACCGTCAATTTTATTTATATGCATTGTTGAGCTGCGGCTAAACCTAACGCAACAAATTACAAATAACAAACCTAACCTAACCTAACGCAACTAATCATAAAAAACTGATTATCTTGGCCGCCCGTAAGCGTGCGGCAAAATTTAGATTACCAAAAAATTTTGGTAACCTAACCTAACCTAACCTAACCTAACCTAACCTAACCTAATGCAACTATTCACAAAAAACTGATTATCTCGGCCGCCCGTAAACGTTCGGCAAAACATTCTTTACCAAAAAATCGCAAAAAAATCAACCGTTAATTTTATCTATATGCATTGTTAAGCTGCGACTAAACCTAACGCGACAAATTACAAAAAACTAACCTAACCTAACCTAACCTAACCTAACCTAACACAACTAATCACAAAAAACAGATTATCTTGGCCGCCTGTAAACGTGCGGCAAAAAATTGTCTACCAAAAAATCGCAAAAAAATCCACCTTTAATTTTATGTATATGCATTGTTGAGCTGCGGCTACACTTAACGCGACAAATTACAAAAAACTAACCTAACCTAACCTAACCGAATCAATCACAAAAAACTGATTATCTCGGCCGCCCGTAAATGTGCGGCAAAAAATTGTTTACCAAGAAATCGCAAAAAAATCAACCTTCAATTTTATCTATATGCATTGTTAAACTGCGACTAAACGTAACGCGACAAATTACAAACAACTAACCTAACCTAACCTAACCTAACCCAACGCAACAAATCACAAAAAACTGATTATCTTGGCCGCCCGTAAGCGAGCGGCAAAATTTTATTTACCAAAAAATTGCAAAAAAATCAACCGTCAATTTTATTTATATGCATTGTTAAGTTGCGGCTACACCTAACGCGACAAATTACAAAAAACTAACCTAACCTAACCTAACCTAACGCAATTATTTACAAAAAACTGATTATCTCGGCCGCCCGTAAACGTGCGGCAAAAAATTAACTACCAAAAAATCGCAAAAAAATCAACCGTCAATTTTATTTATATGCATTGTTGAGCTGCGGCTATACTTAACGCGACAAATTACAAAAAACTAACCTAACCTAACCTAACCTAACCCAACGCAATAAATCACAAAAAACTGATTATCTTGGCCACCCGTAAGCGAGCGGCAAAATTTTATTTACCAAAAAATTGCAAAAAAATCAACCGTCAATTTTATTTATATGCATTGTTAAGTTGCGGCTACACCTAACGCGACAAATTACAAAAAACTAACCTAACCTAACCTAACCTAACGCAATTATTTACAAAAAACTGATTATCTCGGCCACCCGTAAACGTGCGGCAAAAATTTGTCTACCAAAAAATCGCAAAAAAATTCACCGTTAATTTTATCTATATGCATTGTTATGCTGCGACTAAGCCTAACGCGACAAATTACAAAAAACTAACCTAACCTAACCTAACCTAACGCAACTAATCACAAAAAACTGATTATCTCGGCCGCCCGTAAATGTGCGGCAAAAAATTGTCTACCAAAAAATCGCAAAAAAATTCACCGTCAATTTTATCTATATGCATTGTTAAGCTGCGACTAAACCTAACGCGACAAATCACAAAAAACTAACCTAACCTAACCTAACCTAACGCAATTAATCACAAAAAACTGATTATCTCGGCCGCCCGTAAACGTGCGGCAAAAATTTGTTAACCAAAAAATCGCAAAAAAATCAACAGTCAATTTTATTTATATGCATTGTTGAGCTGCGGCTACACTTAACGCGACAAATTACTAGAAACTAACGTAACCTAACCTAAAATAACGCAATCAATCACAAAAAACTGACTATATCGGCTGCCCGTAAATGTGCGGCAAAAAACTGTTTACCAAAAAATCGCAAAAAAATAACCGTCAATTTTATCTGTATGCATTGTTAACCTAACCTAACCTAACCTAACCTAACCTAACCTAACGCAACTAATCATAAAAAACTGATTATCTCGGCCGCCCGTCAACGTGCGGCAAAAAATTGTCTACAAAAAAACTGCAAAAAAATCATCCGTCAATTTTCTTTATATGCATTGTTAAGCTGCGGCTACAACTAACGCGACAAATTACAAAAAACTAACCTAACTTAACCTAACGCAATCAATCACAAAAAACTGATTATATCGGCCGCCCGTAAATGTGCGGCAAAAAACTGTTTACCAAAAAATCGCAAAAACTTAACCGTCAATTTTATCTATATGCATTGTTAACCTAACCTAACCTAACCTAACCTAACGCAATTAGTCACAAAAAACTGATTATTTCGGCCGCCCGTAAACGTGCGGCAAAAAATTGTCTACCAAAAAATCAACTGTCAATTTTATCTACATGCATTGTTAAGCTGCGACAAAACCTAACGCGACAAAATACTAAAAACTAACCTAACCTAACTTAACCTAACCCAACCCAAAAAACGTGCCGCAAAAAATTGTTTACCAAAAAATCGCAAAAAAATCAACCGTCAATTTTATTTATATGCATTGTTGAGCTGCGGCTACACGTAACGCAACTAATAACAAAAAACTAACCTAACCTAACCTAACGCAATTAATCACAAAAAACTGATTATCTTGGCTGCCCGTAAGCAAGCGGCAAAATTTTATTTACCAAAAAATTGCAAAAAAATGTTGCGGCTACACCTAACGCGACAAATTACAAAAAACTAACCTAACCTAACCTAACCTAACACAACTAATCACAAAAAACTGATTATCTTGGCCGCTCGTAAACGTACTGCAAAAAATTGTTTACCAAAAAATCGCAAAAAAATCCACCGTCAATTTTATTAATATGCATTGTTAAGCTGCGGCTACACTTGACGCAACAAATTACAAAAAACTAACCTAACCTAACCTAACCTAACGCAATCAATCACAAAAAACTGATTATCTTAGCCGCCTGTAAATGTGCGGCAAAAAATTGTTTACCAAAAAATCGCAAAAAATCAACCGTCAATTTTATCTATATGCATTGTTAAGCTGCGACTAAACCTAACGCAACAAATTACAAAAAACTAACCTAACTTAACTTAACCTAACCCAACTTAAAAAAACGTGCCGCAAGAAATTGTTTACCAAAAAATTGCAAAAAATCAATCGTCAATTTTATTTATATGCATTGTTGAGCTGCGGCTACACTTAATGCAACAAATTACAAAAAACTGGGTAGTCTGCTTGGCAATCAAAGACATTAGAGCCGCTGTAAAAATGTTTTTGTTTTTTTTAAATTTTTGCAAAATTTTTTTGCAGAGCTCAAAGAAAAGCTTTTAACGTTTCAGCATTATTTGCTTGAGGTTGTCTTTGTCGATGTCAAATCGCTCAGACTACTTGTCTATCAGACTGACCATAAATGTTATTAATCTGTTGATTTTTTTCAAGAAGTTTTTGTTTTCCTGGAACTAGACGTACATCATTACAATGATCTCATTTGTGCTTATTTTATCACTTGACAAAGCAGAACAAATTGAATCCGTGTAATTTCTTGTCTGATATTAGCTTTTAATTATTTTTGTATGGTATGCAATCTACTTGTACACTCTTCCGGAGAACTGGAACAATGCGGTAGTAATTCTGTTTCATAAGAATGGCAATAAAAGTGAACTTAAAAACTATTGGCCAATAATAAAATTATTGATTGAAAAGTGCAATGAGTATAATATCCCACTCTTCCTTGTATTCGTTGACTATGAGAAGGATAGTATTGAACATACTATCAAGATTTTGCGTGTTTTGGACGCTTTGGATGACTGTCGCATTGACTCTGGTCTAATTAAAACCATCTACAACTTTGTCACTATGATGCTAGAACTACAAAATTTATCCGACAAAATAGCCATCAGACGCGGAGTGCGCCAGGAAGATACCTTGTCCCTTAAACTATTTACACTTGATCTAAAGAATATCTTTAAACACTTAGACTGGACGGACAAAGGAATAAATGTTGATGGCAAAAGGCTGACGCATTTGCGCTTTGCGGATGATATTGTTTTAGTGGCCACTGAAAAGACTGAGATTGAAACAATGCTGACTCAACTAAATATCTCCAAATTAGATAGTTTTTACATAAATATGAGCAAGACAAAAATCATGACAGTTGATGTTCCACACCGGCCTGATATAGTCATTGATGAAGTCACGGTAGAAAGAATAAAAAGATACATCTACTTGGGACATAAACAAAAAATAGGCAAAGAAAACCAAGATGCGGAGACCAGAAAAAGAATAGAACTAGACTGGACAGCATTTGGGAAGCTAGATTTTATTCTAGCCCACAAGACGTTTCCAAGAAAGTTGAAAACGAGAATATTGCATTGGTTGCATTGCACCGGTTCTCACATAGAGCGCAGAAACCACAACATTTACCTAGCAGAACTTCAATAAGCTAGTTGTAGCGCAAGAGATAAGTAGATCAGAAAATGCTAGGCATATTGTTATGCCATAAGAAAAGGTACAAATAGGTGCGAAAGACGACAGGTGTTGCGGATGTGATGGAAACAGTTGCACAACAGAAATAAAGTTGGATTGGGCATATCTTACAAACAACTGATGATAGATAGTCTCACAGAATGCGGAAAGAGAAACATAGGCCGCTTCCTTAAAAGTTGGAGCGACGATGTTTGGGATGTAGCAGGAAGAAAATGGTTAAGACTGGCGAGAAACAGAGAAGAATGGAAAGTTAAAAAGGAGGACGATAGTATCCAATATTGAAAAATTATAGTCTGAAAAAGAAGAAGAAGAAAAAGATGGCTGACACACTAAGAGCATTTAAATTTTTTTGTACAAGATCAGTTTTAATTATGCTTCCATTAAAAACACAAATTTTTAGGTATTTTTTTATTTTTTTTAGGTACAAAAAAAGCGCAAAAAAGCAAGTAGCTGATCAAGAAGAACAAGTTGCCACCGCATTCTACTAGGGCCAAAAGATGGAAGATCAAACAAAGGATGGATGACTGGAAAAAGACGACGGAAAATGTAACTAGTAAGAGTTATTAAACCAGCTTTCAAGTACTCATAAAACAAACTTCTCACAAATACGGATAAGTTGAGAGTCACAAAAAGTCTTTAGTCCATCTGTTAAACCTTACACACACACACAAACATACACAAAACCAACTTTTACATATATTTTTATTACCACACACCACATTTAAACATCACACTCATCGGATTTCATCTGGACTTATCTAAAAGCTAACCAACCGCTTCATCGTAGCTGATTTCTAGCAACAACCTTAACCTATAGAACAATTAGGTTTCCTTCTTTTACTGTTTTTTTTAATGACTGACTTCTCATAAGTGTAGTCACATGACAAATCTAACACTCCGCCTATGAGGCTAAGTTTTTTGTGTGACGGCACACAAGCTGCATCCCTTTGCTACTTGGCTCAGCCTATAGCACCAGAGTAGGGGAGTATAAAGTAAATCCATTTTTGGCCAAGAGTCAGTTAAGACAAGACTACCAAAGAAGAATCATCGACCGGTTATACCGTCATTTTTCAATTTGGAACATTTGCAAAAACTCAACCTACGCAAGCTTTTACATTCAACGACCGCTATGCCCACTGACAACCCTTACATCTACCTAGACAAACCAACGCCTGCATTGGAGTGTAGCCACTGATTTATCCGTGTCCACTTCGTGGACTTCGGGTGCTTTGGCAGAATACTGCATCAATTTTCTGACCAAAGTATCGCGTACACTCCCGACACGTAAGTATGTTATCCCAGGAGTCATTGCACGCTTCTTACACAAAATTGCAACTGCAATCTCCACTGGGACTACACGTCACCTAAAAAACTTTCCCGCCACCCCCTCCCCCATGTCCACTCTTGGAGATGTGCCGGTAACATTTGAATATTCTTCTTACTAACTTCTAAACATTTTGTAACCTACAATCTTTGCAATTAGCACACAACCGTACCCTAGCATTACCCACTGATATTAATATGATACTCTGCCATGCCGTTTACATTGCGTTGCTGTACTAATATGTAAATGAAGTAGGAACGCAACGCTACGATGACGTCAATGCGATTTTCCCGAAATGCAATTGGCACGGCAGAATGTCAACTTAGGCAGCAACAATTGTGGTCTATGGACAAGTACCATAAAACTGGCGTGCGTTTTTGACTTTTTGGTAACTTTTTTGCCTGGATGCACACTAGCTTCAGGTAAACAACAAGCTTCTTACCTTTAGTAGTTTGGCTATCGAGAATATTAACGTAGCTGATCCTCAAAGTAATAAAGTAGAGTACATGCCAAGTGAAAACACCACTTTTGCACACGCAATACCAAGAAAGAAGCCACGTTAACCTTTTTGCAACAATTGACTTTTTTTTTTATCTTGTATGTAAGACAAAGGCAAGTAACAAAAATTATGTCTCAATAGTGTAAACCTTGCCAGCAACAAGTCTATGGACAACTACAAAAAGCATTTCTGTTTAAGCTTAAACTTTTGTGTAACATTATGCACCGCTTTATGATAACTTTTACAAACTTTTCATTTTTACACCTGGTGGTTTTAACCAATATGTTTTTGATCTTAGTCCAGCCATCTACACCATAATGGTATAACTTAAACAGAAATGCTTTCTGTTAGTATGGATTAGATTCTAACTGTCGGAATTTGATTTGCGTTGGGTGGGTTTCTTTTCTTACTTTTTAAGATGAGAACTGTCATAAAAGTTATATTTTATCAGTTAAAGTTTTCCCATAGGGGAAAAGCAATAGCTAATCAAACGCAACGCTCTTCTTCCTTTGATGATCGTAACCTTGCCGTGGTTATGGGGCTTGCGTGTTCCCCCTTGGACGTGGTCAGTTGGTCCGGTCGAGAAGGAAACTTATTTGTATCGGACAACAAGCTGCTAAGCAACCAAGGGCAAAGTTCCAGACTAATTACAATCACCCCGCAACGTAGTAGTCGCGCTGAGGGTCTGTAGTATGACTATCCACGTGTTTGTGCCGTGCGTGGAAACCCGTAAAGGAGGATGAAGGGGTCCTGGTGGCTGAGTCACCCTACAGATGCGTCTCTAGGGCTTGGCAACACACCACTTCGGCCTGGATTTCTTTTTAAACGAGAGGTCGAGACTAACCCATCTCGATTAATCGGCTGCGTTGTCCAGTCAGATGGCCGAAAGGGTGAGTCCTTGGAAGTGATGGGGTATGCAGCGAGCCGCACACTTATTGGTTTGGTGTGCGTCACTTGCTCGTATACAACCCACTTTTGGGGCTATATTTCTCTGGTAACTCTGGCAATCTATTGTAGACGTTCCCAAATTTGCGGGTTCCATGGCGGGTGGGTAGCCAGAGAAATAAAATTTAGTCTCTCAACTATGGAGAACCAAAATTTTAAAACCAATCTATCAGGTGAATCTTCGGATACCTTGAAAACAATAGACTTGGTGGGTGCATCTACGGATACCCCATCGACGTCCAAAACTGTTCCGTTATTAAACCACACCCCACAGACCGGTGTCAAAAAACACAGGATCTGCGGGGCTGAGGCAAAAAGACAAAGAAAGGCGCGTTTGGCTGCTGAAAAGCAAACAAATCCCCTTTCCGGCAAGCCAGACACCTCAAGTGCTGGGCGAGCAACTGCTAACCCAAAACAAAGTACGTCAAAGCCGAACCGAAAGCCCTTTCAAAAGTGACAAGGTCCAAAGCCTTTGGGCAACGGGACACTTCCTCCAAAACAAGGAGCACCAAAAAAGAGGATACGCTCTTCCACAACTGAACCCTCACCTGGACAACCCAGGAAGAGGGTGAAAGATACAAAAGTGAAACCCAACATCCCCCCTACAAGAAAGAAGGAGGGCCTTAGCTACAAAGAGATTGCCTCATCGCACCTTCGCGTGGCGGTTGCCTGACTCATCCCCTGGGTAAAACCACTAGTGAGCAGGGTAATTTGATTAAAGATGCTCTTTTCCGGGAGCTGGATAATACCTTATCCACCCCAGGCAAAACACCTTCCACCTTTAGTGGGCTGACACACACAGGAAAGATCCTTAGGATCACCTGTGCTAATGACGCCTCACTTGGGTGGCTTCAAAAGGTGATTTCAGGTCTACAACCTTTGTGGCCGGAATCACAACTAGGCGTTGTGCCACTGAGCCGGCTTCCTAGGCTGACAAAGGCTACTCTGTGGCTTCCGAGAAAACCGGATGTCGTCGAGCTGGTCATGAGTCGCCTGGGAAAGCAGAATCAGTGGCTCAAAGTTAACGATTGGTGCATCTTCCACACCGCCGAGTCCAAAGAACCGGAGGGCCAACTCCTTGTTCTAGGAATAGATGAGGAAGATGTACGCACACTAAATGGTAAGGAAAATCGGCTAAGCTATATGTTTAGCAAACCCACCATCAAAATAACAAAAAATGTGCCGCCGCAGGAGGAAGCAATAGAAACAGAAGCGATTGATCCACTCGGTCAAAACCGGGATGGAGATACACCACTGTCCCCAAAGCCGACCGATGACGCGGCACATTAATGTTATACAATGCAACCTGCATCACTGTCGAGCGGCCGTAGCAACACTATGCCGCAAACTAGAGCTGATGCAGGACACAATAGCCTTAATACAAGAACCTTGGATTATACAAACCAGGGTTTGCGGATTGGGCAAACTAAGTGGGAAGATATTTTCAAACCCAACTAACGGTAAGCTACGGACGTGTATATACATACCTAAGCACATAGCAGCGTTTCTTATGCCACAGCTTTCCGACGGTGACCTCACAACCGTCAGAATCAGCTCGGCAGACAAACGGAAGCTAGACATCATTGTGGCGTCGGCATACTTCGCGCACGACGTACCACCTCCAACAACGCAGCTGGAGGACTTGGTGCATTACTGTACGAGTGGAAATGTTGACCTCATAGTTGGATGTGACGCCAACTCCCATCATATTGTCTGGGGAAGTGAAGACACAAATGGCAGGGGTAAGCAACTTTACGATTTTATTATCTGTACTAACCTAGAAATACTAAATCGAGGCGTTGAACCAACGTTCGTTACGTCTCGCAGCCAGACTGTGATAGATATCACACTGGCAACTCTTAGCATTTCAAGCAAAATCCACGACTGGCACGTATCTACGTCGGTCTCAATGTCAGATCACAGGTGGATAAAATTTAATGTAGAACATAAACAAAACACAATAATCAGGCCCTACCGAAACCCAAGGCTAACCGATAAGGCTGCTTTTTGAAACAACCTATCGCGGAGCTTAAATGCTTGTGCAAATTTAATTGAACTTATTATTGTAGAAGAAATAGAAAACTATGTAAGTGAATTGGAAACTTTTTTATCTCGAGCGTACAAGGACTCTTGCCCATTTAGGCTGGCTACCGAATCCAACAACACCATACCTTGGTGGTGTGAGGAACTTGACCGGCTTAAGGAGGCTGCACGGAGATCCTTCAACAGAGCAAAAAACTCAAAAAACCAATCAGACTGGATGTTATACAAAAATTCCCAGAAAGATTATAAAAGACGCATACGTCAACGGCAACGGGAAACTTGGAGATCTTTTTGTGAGGATGTTGAAAACACCTCAACTGCTGCAAGGTTGAAAAAAATCTTGTCCAAAGACTCTCAACAGCAACTGGGTTGCCTGAAACAAATTGACGGCTCATACACAGCCAATCTATCGGAAGCAACGGAGATACTTCTAGACACTCACTTCCCAGGTTGTACCGCCCCGGAACAAGTCTGGTCCGACGCTACAATTCCAGCTCTATCAGAAGAGGACTGGGTAGCTGCTCACCAGCTTGTTGAAGAGGTGCGTATAGCATGGGCAATTAAAAACTTCTCTTCGTATAAAGCGCCAGGATTAGATGGAGTCTTTCCTGCTCTTCTACAAGAGGACAAAGATATCATACTAACTCACCTGGCAAGAATCTATAGTGCATGCATTGCTTTTCGATTCATACCTATAGCATGGAGGGAAGTAAAAGTTGTATTTATACCAAAACCAGGGCGTAACGATTACACTCTTGCAAAATCCTATCGCCCAATCAGCCTTACGTCTTTTCTCCTGAAGACATTAGAACGATTGTGCGAAAGATCAATTCGGGAAACGGCTTTTATTACTAAGCCAATACACCCAAACCAACATGCATACACTCAAGGAAGATCTACCAAATCGGCCCTACATCTCGTAACGGACCGAATCGAAAAATCATTAAGAGAAAAATTGTCTACTTTGGGATAGATATTGAAAGCGCTTTTGATAAAACCATCTTCAATAAAATAGAAACTGCTTTTGCAACACATGGTGTAAACCCCACAATTAGTGGATGGATAAAACACATGTTGGAAAAAAGAGCCGTTACAGTTAATGTAGGGGATTCGACGGTCAGAAAAGTTGTTGCTAAAGGATGTCCCCAGAGAGGTGTATTATCTCCACTACTATAGAATATAGTAGTCGACAGTCTTATACGCCTACTCAATGATCATGGTTTCTACACAATTGGTTATGCAGATGACAAAACAATCCTACTAAGCGGTAAATTCGAAAGCATACTCTGTAACTTAATGCAAGAAGCTTTAAGAATAATCGAAAATTGGTGCGAAGACCAGGCTCTTACGGTCAACCCTTTGAAAACCGAACTGGTTTTCTTCACAAAAAAAGGAAAGTTGGAAATCTAAACTTACCAAAACTCCTAAATACCCCACTACCGCTATCAACCGAGGTAAAATATCTTGGGGTGGTTTTTGACAATAAGCTCACATGGGGACCACATCTAAATACGAGATGCAAAAAAGTTCATATGTCTTTTTAGCAATGCAGACGAGCTGTGGGGAAAACATGGGGACTGTCTCCAAAGATAGTGCTATGGCTGTACACAGCCGTCATAAGACCTATGATCTCATATGGGGCACTAATATGGTGGCCAAAAGCTAGACAAAAAACGTCTGCAAGCAAACTAAATCAGCTGCAACGAATGGCATGCCTAAGTATAACAGGTGGCATGCGGACAACACCAACTGCAGCTATGGAAGCAATGTTGTGTCTGCCGCCTTTCGACATTTACGTCGAGGAGATGGCGACAATGGCATCTTTGCGTCTGAATGCAGCAGGGAGGACTGGCAAACACTGTACTCTCCTGGAAGAGGCTGTTAAGAAAACACCTCTGTTAGGAGCGCAAACAGATAACATGTCACCCGTCTTTGTGTTTCAAAGACTTTACAACGTGCGCACACATGAACAAAAGAAGCAGAACGTGGTCAATGATTTCATTAAAATCTACACGGATGGTTCAAAAACTAATAAAGGTTCTGGAGCGGGAATCTTCTCTCAAGACCTGGACCTCATAATATCATTACCACTAGGGGTTCATACGACTATCTTCCAAGCAGAAGTAGTTGAGATAACCTATGGGGTTATAAAAATTGTGAACCGCAAAATATCTGGCAAGAATGTCCAAATTCTAACGGATAGTAGAGCGGCTCTAATTGCTATAAACAAGCCTAGAATCACATCGAAGCTAATTTATGAATGTCATTGTGCTCTTACTTTAGCAGCCTGTGGAAATAGCATTGAGCTGCTCTGAGTAAAAGGACACTCCAACAAAGTAGGTAACATTGAGGCGGACGAGCTGGCGCGTAAAGGGTCAACCCTCATAGCATGTGGTCCTGAACCCTGGACCGTTTTAACACTCAAAAGCTTAAATAATCTACTAAAAATTAACACACACAATGCACTGAGACGGCGTTGGGATAATACACCAGGCTGCAGACAGGCAAAGAATTACTACTTGCAACTTTTCAGGAAGAATTTGCAAATTATGACAGGAATCTTGACAGGACACTGCCAACTAAAGAAACACATGCACATGATTGGTATTGGAGACAATCCAACGTGTAGAGGATGTGAAATGGACGACGAAACAATCGAGCACGTGCTAGTACATGCCCGGCTCTCTAATACGATAGAGAATCCATGTTGGGGAGCTGCTGGCTTGACATGGCCAGCATAAGGGAGACCCCTCCAAGCGTTGTACTTGCATACATCAGTGGTTAAATGCAAAGACAACAAAGTGAGGTCACCACTGGAGGAGGTACAAAGGGCTTAATGAGGCCTACGTGCATTAGACTTTGGTTTACCCTCCAACTTTCAATCCAGAATCCAGTTAAAGTTTTGCCAGTGACAAGTCTACACCGATGCTTGCACAAGGAACAGCTATTATGTTTTCGGTTTTTTCTAGTCTGGCTATCTACACAGTTCAAATAAAACTGGGACAAAAATGCTTGTGTTGCTGATATAAATTCTTTGCTACAATCTACTCTAAAATTGACTTACCTTTTTTGTCTAAATAATACTTTGCCATTATTCTTATGTCTATAAAATGCAATAAAAAACCTTAATCAGTTTCTTCTTGTTTTTTAAAAACTTTTAGGCGATTTGTTGTTTCTCAATGTTTTGTTTATTGTAAAGTGTTCCATAAGATAAACTTAAACTTCTGGCGTTTTTCATAATTTTTTGTTGCAAATTCAAAATTTAGGTTAAGCTGGCTATACGCGTTACTGCTTAATTGACAATTAAACTTGTACAACCGTTTGTTCAATTATAATTGAGCGTGTGTTTGATCACAATAAATTACTTACACAAGTCTCACAAAAAAATTGAAGAGACGTTCTGCATACTTGCGCAACCAGCTGTTTGTACAAGTATACTTGAGCGTGTGTGGGCTAACTCAAATTGTCTTTGCTTTTCCCGTCGCAAGTGGAATTGGGTGCGTTTTTAAATGACTCAAACAGCGGTTTGAGCACTCAAATAAAAAAATAGGTTTTTAAAAATAAATACATATGCTAGTCTTTAGCTAATAAAAAACCAGCAATAGCCAAAACATTATTTGTAGAAATCATTTTATTTTTAATAATTTAATAATATGTTGCTTAAGCGCAACCACTTTTGTTTAAATCCATAATAGAACTGATACCGTTCAATTATAACTGAGCGTGTATGGTCCCTATGCCGTTCAATTATACTTGCGCAATATATTGATCAAGTTTAATTGTCAATTATGCAGTTAGGTGTATGGCCAGCATTAAGTTAACGTAACAACATTTTCTAATGCATTTTATAAATTGAGCTAAGACGTAATGCGACCTTGATTTAACGACTACGTAATGTGAATATTTTTTGAAATATCAACGTTAATGATTTAAAATCCAATGAAATAATAACAACATTGTAGATTATGAGCGAGAGAGAGAGCTAAAATATAAAATATATAATAATATAAAATTAATGCAAACAATGAAACATTATAACGATGGATATTAAAATAATCTTTGTAGCAAATCAGGGTTAGCTTGAAACTATGCAGACAACCCTTATTATGATTGGTTTATATCTTAGATCTATTGATTTAGTTAAAGTATGGTGCATTTTTGTAATGATTTGCTTTAATTAAGATTAATTGGTAAACTCAATCATGACGGTATTAAATTAAGCTCTTGTTTTATAATCCTGCACTTATTAAGATATTACTAGAACTATACAATATGCAAATATCAACTCACCCCTTGGTTTATAAAGTTTAGCCCCTTGTCACCAAAATATAAATTTGCATGATCTTATATTTAATAAAGTATTATTTCTATAATAGTATTTGGAAATGTTATATAAATGGTTTACTAAAACAATGAAATGAGGTCTTGGAGTGATAAGAGAATTGTGTTATTTGTCTTGTTTGTAGACAGAAGGAAATGTAAACAATTAATTTTTGAAATATATAGGAAGTGTGTATATATATAACAACAAAGTTGTCACATCTATTGAAACTGACAACTGTCAATTAATGTCACGTGCTGGAAGAATCGTATTCGATAGAAATTTATCCAAAACGGGTGAGTAGGGCGATCGGAGGATATCGCAGAAGTCCGTGCAGGATCGTTGGAGAGCGTCGCGATGCCCGTGATACCGTCGCAAAGTCAGTCTTTGATCGCCGCCGGCATATCGAAGACGTGTGTCCGTGATATCCACAATTACGAATAATAATTCCGAACGAAATAAACAAGTATACAGTGCGCTTATAAATGTCCATAACAGAAGTGTGTGCTACAAGGTTAAATCTATATAGCTTCCATTTGAAGTTTTTAAACTTATAAAAAGTTACCAGCAACTTTCTCAAAACATAATAAAACTTGGAAAATTGTTTAGTGAGTTGTTATCTATCAAAATTAATTAATCAGTGATTTTTTGGATAGTGAGTTATGTAAATAATAGCAATCGGAAGTGCAGTGTGTGTTATACATATTGTGATTTGTTTACTATGCCCGGAAGTTACATTTGTTTCAATTTATAAGTAAATTGCAGGAGATCAAAGGTAATTAATTATTACAATAAAAATTGTTTCTGAACATAATTTTAATTAAATGTAATAACGCCTCCACCACAGTAATAAATTGTAACAAATAATTATTTTAATAAAACCCTCAGGCAATTAGAACAATTTACAAGAAATATTAATTAATTTATTATGAAATGGCTGTGCAATTAATTACAATCATTGTCATAGCTCAAAATTGATTGATGAAATATATAATTTGTTTTTTTGTTAAATATAAATACTACGCACAAAATAAATAACATTGCCGTAATATATATTCTTAGAACGGCAAGAATGTTAATGTGCCCACATTGGCCGATAAATAATTTCGAAGTGGGCCTGAGAATAATAGAATGCAGCATCCGCATATTTTCTTACATTCCTTGTTATAATCGCGTGGAAATATTCGCTTTTTTTGCGATCAGATTCAAGTTCAATAAATAGTCTCTTGAAATTCTTAGATGTAGGGAAACTGTTCTTGTATAAATTGCTTTCAAGACATTACGATATATAAGGAAATAGCGCGGAGCACATTCGACAGTCAGCAAAAGAACTTTCAGGGAAAAAAGTTTACCCATAAAAAGAAAATTAAAGGATAAATATGTATGTAATCAATTCTGCTATCCATATGCTTCTATGCATAATGATATTATAATAGGAAATTTATTCAAAGTCAGGTTTCAAATATATTAATATTCTTTTATCTAAAGTTGCTAAAACCATCCCAACTTACTATAACAATTCAATATTTGTATTTATTAATAGAATCAATCAATAATAAAAGTATTAATCTTTATTTAACATAAATGTCTTTTAGTATAATAATAAATAATAAATAAAAAACGTTCTTACTTTTATTCGCAAACGAGATATTTTAGAATGACAAGTAGTAATAGAATTTTGTTCTAGTTATTTGCATATATTTGGCAGATCATTAACATTTACTAGCTAACTAGAATTGCAATTTATTAATTTTTTTAATAATTACGCCCACAGTTTTGCAATAAACATTTTGTAAGAAATTCTGCCTAGTTTATCTAATTACCCGGCTTATAGTAAATTGTTTATTTAAGCAATGTTTAGTTTATTCAAGTATATAAGGAAGGGGTTAAATTATCAGACAATATAATCGGTGATCGGCGCCCTAGTACATAATATGCGACATGTAAATTAAATTGTTTTTTAAAAACCTTTTATTTTCAATTTTTTATGTAAATTCTATTTTGCGAACAGATTGATAAAATTGTTGACTAAATTAATTGTTCATTGGTTAATGTATTCAGCAAATTGTGTTTAGTTTCCAAGTCTACTTCATGTTTAAGCTATTTTTTATTAAAGAAAACGTTTTAATCTTATTAAGTCATCAGATTTTCTAGTATTTACTTTCTTAATTATTTAATGCGCTACATTCTTGTTTGCTTAAATTTTATGTACCAACTCTTATTGAGAATTAATTTTATTACTTTTGATTGTATTATCTGGAAAGAAGAGTTTATATAATTGTATATTGTAAGCATAAAAATGACGTTTACAAGTTTTCATAATAATAACAAAATTACTGTAAATTTAACAGAATTAATATTAATTCACTTCTATACAAGTGCATCATAAACTGATTTACATATAAGCTACTTATCAAACTTGCATTACAGTACCTAACTATTGGATCATAATTATTGGCTCAGTACAAAAACATATTTCTGCATGAGTTGCATCCCAGTAAACACAGTTACGTTTAAGATACGTTTATTTTTGGTATTAAAGATTTTATAGATAAATTTGTTTATAAGCGTCAAAAACAATTTTATTTTGTGTGTGTTAATGTTTACTAAAAATTGTAAAATCAACTACTCATAAGGCAATGCCTACAATTAGGGCGTGACGTCTTTTGTGGGCATAGAATGTTGGCTTCACTATGCGACGAACGGAAATAGCATACGGCGTGTCGGTAACCTCGGGCGTACGAACAGAAAAACAGAAGTAGTATGCAAACGAAACTCAGAAATAATAAACGTTAAATATACGTAAGAGTATGCAGGTTATTTATACGAGTACTGTAATGATTAATATACAAATATTAAAAAAAAAATTACCACGTGATCAATTAATTGTACGTGTTGTGCACTAACGTATTTATCGTTAATATAGATGTGAGATTTACGGATTCTAAATGTTACCGGATGAGTAGACACAATTTTGTGATCCAAAAAAATTGAAAACTGCATCACGCAATTTGGCAGGAATTAAACAATTTTGCAAGTTATAGCATGTACTCTTCATTTTTATAAGCCCCGTGGCGTACTGCTTTTAGTATAAAATGTAATTTACGTTGTTATTTAAAAAAAATTTAAATCAAACATTTTTATCAGACTTTTAACTAAATTGACGGACGGGGAGAAGTGATTTGAAAAAAAAAAACGCATATGTACGTCTGTTCTATTTAATATAAAATATACGTCTAAAACTAGTCTTCAAAGACGTTGCAAGAAGCAGTTTTGATTTTATTATCAAAACAGTATTTTTGCGTCTTATTATTGTCTGCTAAACTGTGTATTTTAAACTAGAATTAAAGTCTCCCGCTTACTGTTTTGCCGCGCTTCCTGTGGCTGTGTTTTTAACTATTCGTACCAGTGGCGTAACTTCTTTTTTTTAACGTGTAATTTTATTATTAATTTTTATAATGTTTTATGTAACCTTACCGTGGTCTACCTGCATTTGTTTTTAGTCACCAGTGATTGACCCCACCGGTGTCAATTGTGTTCTTGTATCAACTTTATCTTGTTTTTATTTATTTATTGTTCTAGTCATTTTTGTTACTGTATCTGTTATTTCCGGCCTAAACTGTAAATGCAAAACTGTTCTACAATCAGGTGTAACTTGTAGCAGTTGTGGCGTTATCTTTCAAAACATTTGCTATAAGAAATGTCATTGCGGTAGTTTAATTGAATCGGATGATTCCGATTTACCAAAACTTTACAAAAAAAATATTACTTTTTGCCAAGTTTTATGTGATGAATTGCGGTCAAGTAATAATTTTTTTTTTCTTTTTCCTTGAGCTCTACAACCCTAAGTGGGTTTTTGCTTTCTCTGCGACTTTGTTCCAGTTTTTTCGGTTTAGGGCGACTCACCTCCATCTTTTTTAGATCTTCTTCTACTGCAGAAATCCATTTTCTGCAAAACCTTTTTTTGGGTCTTGCCTTTATTGGCGCTTTTTCCTCATTCATTTTGATGACGTGTCTTAATTAACGAATTCTTTGGGCTCTAATGAATCTATATCTGCTTTGATAATTTGCTTTTATGTGCCAGTTTTTACTTTTGTTCTGCGAGCAATAAATTACTCTTGGATAAAATTACTTATTTTGAAAAGAAGATAATCAAAAAGATAAAACTATTCTTTAATATAAAGCTTGCAATGAACAACTAATTGCTCCTACTACTGCGCCGCATACTAATGAAACGGTGCAATTGATTCAACCTGCAGTTTTTCTTCTTTGGTAAGCTTTGTTGTTAAAGAAAAAACTAATCAAAAACTCCGGCCTAACCAACGACAAACTGCAGGCTTATGTGCTTACTTCCTACATACACGTTTCTAAACTTAGAGGTGGAACTAAAAAAAACTGATATGGTAAATCATATTTATTATACATCGTTGGAAAGCTCCTGATAAACCTTATCTAACAAAAAAATAAAAATTACCATAAGTTAAACCGTTTAAAAATGGCTTCCAAAAATGTCAATTTAAGTTTTTACCCTAAAAATAGAGGTTTACATTTTTTGATTTTTTTAAATATTTTTAATATAATATATTGCATTATTTCAAAGATAATAAAACTAATTTCAAGTTTCTACTACCAACTTTTCTTAAGTTATAATTTTTTTAGTGTAAAAAGTTGAAAAATTGTGAAAATTTTGTATCAGCAATTTAGGGGTGCATTTTTTGATGAAAATCATATTTTTGACTGATTTGGGTACGAGAAACACGAATCTGGTATCTAAAAATCTAAAAAAATGTTTTTTTAATTAAAAAAAAAAAAAAAAAAAAAATTACAAAATGGGTTGTAGGCAAAATTTTAAAAAATTGTTACTACTATCTATTAAAAAACTTTTATTTTTTTAAATGAGATTATGCGCAGCTTTCAACGTTAAATTTTTGGGCACTTCTATTATTTTGCGTAAGACCACTTTTGTTTGAGTTTGACGAACCGCCACTGGTTTATTTTAATAAAATTGAAAAACATAACAATTTGTAGCGATCTTCCATTTTAGGCTAAGCACAAGTTTACGTGACCGGGTTAACTAGTAGCGCTCTTTCAAAAAAACATTGTTTTTATCCTAATTTAGCACGCCACTGCTTGAAAACAAAATTAGCAATTGGAACTTGTTTATTGCACTTTTGCATTTTTTAGCTTCAAAAGTCCGTTTTTGAGGCCTGATTTTTACTTTTAGAAAAACAAAATTTTTGACTTTGAGATAAAAAAATGTGACGCCACTGGACAAAAAAAGTGTAGGTCAGATATAAGAAAGAGGTTGTCAGAAGGATTTTTTTTGTTGATATCTTACTCTCTTAGGATAAAATTTACTCGAGTTATTACAAATCTACGTTTTTTGAGAAAAAAAAATTCACGCCGCCACTGTTTTTTTTGAAAAATTTGCGGTTAGTTTCAAATTGCAATTTAATAGTTGATAAATCTGAAAATATATATGCTTTATCTCTCCCGTTTTTAGAAAAAGGTAGATAATGGTCTCAAACACGGGTAATTTTGAAGGTATCTTGGGGTAGGTTTTTGAAAAAGTTTAAGGGTAGATTTAAAAAAAGTGAAACAATAGTAAGGTGTACAAAAAGCCAAGAAAAAAAAATTAAATTAAAAAAATATTTATGTACAACACAATGCAATTAAATTTTTAAGGTCTTCTTCTACTACAGAAATCCATTTTCTGCGAGGCTTCTCTCTGGGTCTTGTCTCTATTGGTTTTCGTTCTGTTATTACTTTGCCGCTTCTTTCCTCATCCATTCTGATGACGTGTCCTAACACTTTTAACTAACGAATCCTTTGGGCTCTAATGAATCTGAATCTGCTTTGATAATTTGCTTTTATGCGCCAGTTTTCACCTTTGTTCTGCGAGCAATAAATTACTCTTAGATAAAATTACTTATCTTGAAAAAAAATAAAACTATTCTTTAATATAAAGCTTGCAATGAACAACTAATTGCTCCTACTACTGCGCCGCATACTAATGAAACGGTGCAATTGATTCAACCTGCAGTTTTTCTTCTTTTGTAAGCTTTGTTGTTAAAGGAAAAACTAATCAAAAACTTAAACTATCTTTGGTTGTGCCCACTTCCTACGTGCACGTTTCTAAACTTAAACGTGGGACTAAAAAAACTGATATAGTAAATCATATTTATTATACATTGTTGGAAAGTTTTTGATTAAACCTATCTAACAAAAAAATAAAAATTAACAAAAGTTTAAAAATGGCCCCCAAAAATGTCAATTTAAGTTTTTACCCTAAAAATAGACGTTTATATTTTTTGATTTTTTTAAATATTTTTAATATAATATATTGCATTATTTCAAAGATAATAAAACTAATTTCAAGTCTCTACTACCAACTTTTCTTAAGTTATGATTTTTTTAGTGTAAAAAGTTGAAAAATTGTGGAAATTTTGTATCAGCAATTTAGGGGTGCATTTTTTGATGAAAATCATATTTTTGACTAATTTGGGTACAAGAAACACGAATCTGGTATCTAAAAATCTAAAAAAATGTTTTTTTAAATAAAAAAAAAAAAAAAAAAAAAAATTACAAAAAGGGTTGTTGGCAAAATTTTAAAAATTTGTTACTACAACCTATTAAAAAACTCTTATTTTCTTAAATGAAATTATGCGCAGCTTTCAACGTTAAATTTCTGGGCACTTCTATTATTTTGCGTAAGACCACTTTTGGGCAAAAACCGCGTTTTTTCAAAGTTTGACGAACCGCCACTGGTTTATTTTTATAAAATTGAAAAAAATAACAATTTGTAGGGATCTTCCATTTTAGGCTAAGCACAAGTTTTTACAAGACCGGGTTAACCAGTAGCGCTCTTTCAAAAAAACATTGTTTTTACCCTAATTTAGCACGCCACTGCTTGAAAACAAAATTAGCAATTGGAACTTGTTTATTGCACTTTTGCATTTTTTAGCTTTCTAAAAGTCCGTTTTTGAGCTTCGATTTTCACTTTTAGAAAAAGACAATTTTTGACTTTGTGATAAAAAAATGTGACGCCACTGGACAAAAAAGTGGAGGTCAGATATAAGAAAGAGGTTGTCAGGAGGATTTTTTTTGTTGATATCTTACTCTCTTAGGATAAAATTTACTCGAGTTATTACAAATCTACGTTTTTTGAGATAAAAAATTTCACGCCGCCACTGTTTTTTTTGAAAAATTTGCGTTTAGTTTCAAATTGCAATTTAATAGTTGATAAATTTGAAAATATGTATGCTTTATCTCTCCCGTTTTTAGAAAAGGGTAGAAAATGGTCTCAAACACGGGTAATTTTAAAGGTATCTTGGGGTAGGTTTTTGAAAAAGTTTAAGGGAAGATTTTAAAAAAGTGAAACGATAGTAGGGTGTACAAAAAGCCAAGAAAAAAAAAAAAATTTAAAAAATATTTATGTACAACACAATGCAATTAAATTTTTAAGGTCTTCTTCTACTACAGAAATCCATTTTCTGCGAGGCTTCTCTCTGGGTCTTGTCTCTATTGGTTTTCATTCTGTCGCTTCTTTCCTCATCCATTCTGATGACGTGTCCTAACACTTTTAACTAACGAATCCTTTGGGCTCTAATGAATCTGAATCTGCTTTGATAATTTGCTTTTATGCGCCAGTTTTCACCTTTGTTCTGCAAGCAATAAATTACTCTTGGATAAAATTACTTATCTTGAAAAGAAGATAGCCAAACAAAATAAAACTATTCTTTAATATAAAGCTTGCAATGAACAACTAATTGCTCCTACTACTGCGCCGCTTACTAATAAAACGATGCAATTGATTCAGCCTGCAGTTTTTCTTCTTTTGTAAGCTTTGTTGTTAAAGGAAAAACTAATCAAAAACTTAAACTATCTTTGGTTGTGCCCACTTCCTACGTGCACGTTTCTAAACTTAAACGTGGGACTAAAAAAACTGATATAGTAAATCATATTTATTATACATTGTTGGAAAGTTTTTGATTAAACCTATGTAACAAAAAAATAAAAATTAACAAAAGTTTAAAAATGGCCCTCAAAAATCTCAATTTAAGTTTTTACCCTAAAAATAGAGGTTTACAAGTTTTGATTTTTTTAAATATTTTTAATATAATATATTGCATTATTTCAAAGATGATAAAACTAATTTCAAGTCTCTACTACCAACTTTTTTTAAGTTATGATTTTTTTAGTGTAAAAAGTTGAAAAATTGTGGAAATTTTGTATCAGCAATTTAGGGGTGAATTTTTTGATGAAAATCATATTTTTGACTAATTTGGGTACGAGAAACACGAATCTGGTATCTAAAAATCTAAAAAAATGTTTTTTTATTTAAAAAAAAAAAAAAATTACAAAAAGGGTTGTAGGCAAAATTTTAAAAATTTGTTACTACTATCTATTAAAAAACTCTTATTTTTTTAAATGAGATTATGCGCAACTCTCAACGTTAAATTTCTGGGCAATTCTATTATTTTGCGTAAGACCACTTTTGGGCAATAACCGCGTTTTTTCAAAGTTTGACGAACCGCCACTGGTTTATTTTAATAAAATTGAAAAAAATTACAATTTGTAGGGATTTTCCATTTTAGGCTAAGCACAAGTTTTTACGTGACCGGGTTAACCAGTAGCGCTCTTTCAAAAAAACATTGTTTTTACCCTAATTTAGCACGCCTCTGCTTGAAAACAAAATTAGCAATTGGAACTTGTTTATTGTACTTTTGCATTTTTTAGCTTTCAAAATGTCCGTTTTTGAGCCTCAATTTTTACTTTTAGAACTACACAATTTTTGACTTTGAGATAAAAAAATGTGACGCCACTGGACAAAAAAAGTGGAGGTCAGATATAAAAAAAAGGTTGTCAGGAGGATTTTTTTTGTTGATATCTTACTCTCTTAGGATAAAATTTACTCGAGTTATTACAAATCTACGTTTTTTGAGATAAAAAATTTCACGCCGCCACTGTTTTTTTTGAAAAATTTGCGGTTAGTTTCAAAATGCAATTTAATAGTTGATAAATCTGAAAATATATATGCTTTATCTCTCCCGTTTTTAGAAATGGGTAGAAAATGGTGTCAACACGGGTAATTTTGAAGGTATCTTGGGGTAGGTTTTTGAAAAAGTTTAAGGGTAGATTTTAAAAAGTGAAACGATAGTAGGGTGTACAAAAAGCCAAGAAAAAAAACATTAATTAAAATAATATTTATGTACAACACAATGCAATTAAATTTTTAAGGTCTTCTTCTACTACAGAAATCCATTTTCTGCGAGGCCTCTCTCTGAATCTTGTCTCTAATGGTTTTCATTCTGTTATTACTTTGCCGCTTCTTTCCTCATCCATTCTGATGACGTGTCCTAACATTTTTAACTAACGAATCCTTTGGGCTCTAATGAATCTGAATCTGCTTTGATAATTTGCTTTTATGCGCCAGTTTTCACCTTTGTTCTGCGAGCAATAAATTACTCTTGGATAAAATTACTTATCTTGAAAAGAAGATAGCCAGAAAAATAAAACTATTCTTTAATATAAAGCTTGTAATGAACAACTAATTGCTCCTACTACTGCGCCGCTTACTAATAAAACAATGCAATTGATTCAGCCTGCAGTTTTTCTTCTTTTGTAAGCTTTGTTGTTAGAAATAAGTTGTAAAAAAATCAAAAACTCAAACTATCTTTAGTTGTGCCCACTTCCTACGTGCACGTTTCTAAACTTAAACGTGGGACTAAAAAACTGATATAGTAAATCATATTTATTATACATTGTTGGAAAGTTTTTGATTAAACCTATCTAACAAAAAAATAAAAATTAAAAAAATGGCCCCCAAAAATGTCATTTTAAGTTTTTACCCTAAAAATAGAGGTTTGCATTTTTTTGATTTTATTAAATATTTTTAATATAATATATTGCATTATTTCAAAGATAATAAAACTAATTTTAAGTCTCTACTACCAACTTTTCTTAAGTTATGATTTTTTAAGTGTAAAAAGTTGAAAACTTGTGGAAATTTTGTATCAGCAATTTAGGGGTGCATTTTTTGATGAAAATCATATTTTTTACAAATTTGGGTACGAATCTGGTATCTAAAAATCTAAAAAAATGTTTTTTTTAATAAAAAAAAAAAAAAAAATTACAAAAAGGGTTGTAGGCAAAATTTTAAAAATTTGTTACTACAATCTATTAAAAAACTCTTATTTTTTTTAATGAGATTATGCGCAGCTTTTAACGTTAAATTTCTGGGCACTTCTATTATTTTGCGTAAGACCACTTTTGGGCAAAAACCGCGTTTTTTCAAAGTTTGACGAACCGCCACTGGTTTATTTTAATAAAATTGAAAAAAATAACAATTTGTAGGGATCTTCCATTTTAGGCTAAGCACAAGTTTTTACGTGACCGGGTTAACCAGTAGCGCTCTTTCAAAAAAACATTGTTTTTACCCTAATTTAGCACGCCACTGCTTGAAAACAAAATTAACAATTGGAATTTGTTTATTGCATTTTTGCATTTTTTAGCTTTCAAAAAGTCAGTTTTTGAGCCACGATTTTTACTTTTAGAAAATCATCATTTTTGACTTTGAGATAAAAAAATGTGACGCCACTGGACAAAAAAAGTGGAGGTCAGATATAAGAAAGAGGTTGTCAGGAGGATTTTTTTTGTTGATATCTTACTCTCTTAGGATAAAATTTACTCGAGTTATTACAAATCTACGTTTTTTGAGAAAAAAAATTTCACGCCGCCACTGTTTTTTTTGAAAAATTTGCGGTTAGTTTCAAATTGCAATTTAATAGTTGATAAATTTGAAAATATATATGTTTTATCTCTCCTGTTTTTAGAAAAGGGTAGAAAATGGTCTCAAACACGGATAATTTTGACGGTACCTAGGGGTAGGTTTTTGAAAAAGTTTAAGGGTAGATTTTAAAAAAGTGAAACGATAGTAGGGTGTACATAAAGCCAAGAAAAAATTAATTAATTAAAAAAAATATTTATGTACAACATAAAGCAATCGATTAAAAGTGCGTTTTTGGTAAAAAACAGCCTTTGCAAAAATTGCAGGGGTTGTATTTTTGAAGGGGTGGTTTTAAATTAAATTATTTTAGACGTAAAAAGTTGGAAAAAAACTGAAAAAAAATACAAAACAAAATTACTCCAATAAATAACAAAATGAAAATTGAAAGAACAAAAAAAAAATAAATAAAAATTTATTATCTACGCTCGTGCTTTTAAGGGCGAGGATAAAATTTATTTTTTAAGGTAGATTCTGAAAATTTAACATGTTTTACGGACTTTTGGGAAAAATTTTCAGAGCAATATTTTGACGAATAAAAAAGCTGCAGCCGTTTCAAAATTAAAAAAAAACTGTTAAAAAAATTAAAAAAACTTTAGGGGGGTAAAGGGGGCCAAATTAGCCCCCGACAAAAAAATGTATGTAGAAAGTCAATCGTTGGAGCTTGTGCAAAAATTTCAGATTGATTGGTTAAAAATTGACAAAGTTGGAAAGGGTTTTGACAGTTAAGATGATTTTTTGGTAAAAGAGGAAGTAACCTTTAAAATAAGGGTTAAATTTGGTTGAAAAAAATGGGCAAAACCAAAATAGTAATACAGTCTCGTAATAAATCTAATTTTCCTTCTATATCAGTTGATGTTATTGATATACCTGTAAAATCTGGAAGCTACCGCAAAAAAATTTCTATTCAAGCTAATCATGTTTGATCTATCTTTTGTATTGATTTTTGGACAGCAAATATAGCGGTCAAAAAATTTATTAATTATGGGCGAGTTTATAATGTTTCTGCTTTTGGTGGATTTTTGGAATTTGGAGTCTAGTCCAAACCCGTCACCAGAATCACTAGCAGTATCTCAATCTATTACCAAAATGGTAATGCTGGTTGTAGCCGTATCTAACTACAATATTATTGTTTTGACCAAAACCTGGCTTAATCATGACATCAGAGATGCAGAGCTACATTTAACTGGTTACAGTTTGTTTAGATGTGATTGTTCTACGTTAACAAGTCCTAAACTGGACGGAGGTGGTGTCTTAATTGCTACTAAATTTTATTTTAATAGTATATTATTATTACCGATTTACCCAAGTGTTATCAAGAAGTTGGATGACGATCTTTTTTTGTGTCAAAATGACTTCGAACGTTAACATAGAAGAAGGACTTTTGGTCTTTTGATAACTGACACTTGGGTGAATGGGTGGGCTACTCTATTTCAAACTACTGAAACGTTATCATGTTTTGGAGGGGCTTACCCACCCACTCAGGTGTTACGTTATTAAGAGGTTGGATCATGAGCTTTTTTGTAGCAAAATAACTTCTAACGTTGGAATAGAAAATGAACATTTAATCTTTTGATAACTGATAATTGGGTGGGTGGGTGAGCCATTCTATTCCAATGTGGGGAGTGGCCCATCCACCTACCTAAGAGTTACATTATCAATAAGTTGGATCACGAGCTTTTCTTGTGGCAAAATTACTTTTAACGTTGGAATAGAATATGAACATTTAATCTTTTAATAACTGACACTTGGATGGGTGAATGGGCCACTCTATTCTAAATTATTGGCACGTTATCATGATTTGGAGTGGCCCACCCACCCACCCAAGTGCTGCGATGTCAAGAGGTTGGATTACAATATTCTTTTGTGGCAAAATGACTTTTTAAGTCGTAGCATAGAAGATGGACATTTGATCTTTTGATAACTGACACTTGGGTGAGTGGGTGGGCTACTCTATTTAAACTACTGGCACGTTATTATAGTCTGGAGTGGCCCACCCACCCAAGTGCTACGTTATCAGGTTGGATCACGAGCTTTTCTTGTGGTAAAATAATTTCTAACGTTAGAATGGAAGATGAACATTTAATCTCGAGATAACTGACACTTGGGTGGGTGGCTGGGTGGGCTACCCCATTTCAAATTACTGGTCCGTTATTATGTTCTGGAGCGGTCCACCCACCCACCCAAGTGTTACGTTATTAAGAGGTTGGATTACGGGCTTCTTTTGTGACAAAATAACTTTGTTAGAATAATAGATGAACATTTAATTTTTAATTGCGCTTTGATACGCTCTCATTTAGAGTACGCTCCGTCAGTTTGGTGCTCATTTGCAGCATTCATATAAGCAATATAGATCGCATTTAAAACAATTTTGTTTATTATCATACAAATTAATCATTTTGTCCGAGAATTACGATTTTAACCTCATTGCATTGCAATATAGTCTTCCGCCGCTGAAAATTTGGCGCATAAGAGCCGATTTATTATTTTTACGTGAACTACTGATGTCTGAGATTGATTGCCAAGAACTACTAGTAGCTCTTTCATTTTAAATACCCAACAATAATAGCCAAAATAGACAGTCTCCATTATTTAGAGAATCTATTTATTCTACCAATTGTAGATTTAATAATAAAATTAGTAGAATGTGTAGAATTGCGAATAGTTTTTTTATTTAATAATATTGATTTATTTTGTGTTTGTGCAATTAAAATGTGTTTAAATGTTTTTAAATAATAAATAAAATTTGTGTTTAAAAATCTTTAAATCAATCTAGAAGTTGCAGAGAAAGTCGATACGTGCGGAGCACTCAATCGACTATTGTTCCGCTTCATTTAAGCCAAGTTGTATGACTTGCATGAGCAAAAAAATTTTATTATTAATATATAATTTTATAAAATTGATTCATAATTAATTTCTTATTAAGTGGCATCTACACAACATATTGTTAATACAGATTAGTGTTGACTTAAAGCTTATTGTCTATAGATTACAATCAAGCTATTTGAGTATTATAACTTGATTCAGTGTGGATATTTCATTAGAGTATATACTCAGCACATACTACATGAGTAAGTAAACTAGGCGACTAATTAGTAAAAGTAAATAAATGACTTTGTTAGTCCATGCTATATACTTAAATGTTATTGGTTACATACATTAAAGTATGTTTATTTTATCTTATTACAAATTATATTTATTTTATATTTATATAAAAAGGATTGAATGAAGTTTGTTTATCCTAGTTTATTTGAAATAATATTAATAATATTTTTACACACTATGTAATTTAGTTTAATTTATACTCTTGTAATAAATACACAATTCTTGTATACGAAACTATGTATTCTGTTAATAATCCATTATTGATCATGGAAATTGTATTTAATATGCAATATCTATTACATCAACTAAACTAGATAACAGACTAGAACTTCTGGTGATGATGTACCTTTAACCTTATAATGTTGTGTATTTCAATCAAATGGATATTAGTTTGCAGCAATTCTGAATGTTTTAGGCATTGAAGCTTAACAAATCTCTGCTGTAAAGACAGATTGATTCTTTATTGAAATAATCTTGTATTCAAGTTTGCAATATAAAATTTATCGTTAATTGAGGTGTTCACAGCTAAAGTGAATTAAATCTATAAAAATTGAAATGAAATTAAACGCTTTGTTTATTAACGTAAATTTAACAAAACAATTTCTAACCTAATTTTGACCCATACGCTAAAATGTTATTTAATTAGTTTTGTTTTCAATTAAATACCCAAACCATTCCTAATCCTAGTTTCATAGAATATTTTAACAATATGATTTTTGCGACATTGACGTTAAAAAATACATGACAGAATATATTCAAGCACTGAAAATAATAAACCCCAGTTTCTTGCAAAATTAAGTAGTTCAATTAAACATAATTCCTCTGTTAAAAGAAAGTTTTATTATAATTATCTACTGCCATCTTTTAAACTTAGACTCATAAAATTTAAAAGTCAGTTATATAGAGACTTTAAATAGACGGAAGATCGAACAACTAAACGTAAATTTAATGTCTTAAAATGCTGGACACAAGCATGCGACAAAATTAATGTTTAGAAAAGACTAACATGTTTTAGTTATCTAAGTGTAAAGCTTAAATAATTTTTAGAATTTCTGGTTAATTTTTAATATGTTTTATGAGCAATTCCGTTTCAAAGGGAGAGAGAGGGGGGACTGTCAAGAAACTTGCTTTAGTATTTTTTTCCGTTTCTATAACTTATAAGTAGTCTATTTATCAGTTTATGAAAATATGAAACTCTCAAAAAAAGTTCTACAATTTATTCAAGTTATTTTGTCGTTTTTTAACTTTGACTTTGAAAAATTGATTTTTTTTGTTTAAAAATTGCATTTTTAACACAAAACAAAGTTTTACTAGTTAGTTAGTTTAGTTTTTTGGCGTATCAGCCTAAGAAGACTATTAACGCCGATTCTTTTCTCTAACTATAAAAAGTGTAAAATAATATGCTGTAAAATGGCATATTAAAGAATAAAATTAAATAAATAAATAAATAAATAAATAAACAACAAAGATAAAATAAACGTTCACAAACTTTAGTTTAGCAAAAATGACTAGATAATTCCAACAGTGTTTAGGGTGTAAAAGGTTCTAAACACTGCTGGATTTTACGATACACAAACATTAATCACAATAAATTAACAATTATATCCATTTGCCTAATTTGCTTTGTCGAATAAATTTGAGCAGACGATCGACTTCAACGATCTGATCGCCCAAGACAATCGACAAACTGGGTGATAATTCGACGCAACTTTTTGTTCCGAAAACTGCCGACAATCCAATTAGATATGACAAACAGTTAATGGAACATTACCTCAGATGCCAACAAATGCCTGTGAGTCCATCGACAGTGACCGATGCGAAGTTGCGTGAGGATAACTTCTTTCCTACGCTTCGGCCTGCATGACGAACTCCACGGTGTAATGACGCTTTTAGTACATCGTAGCTTGTTGTCTTGAATAGTAAACCACTCTGTCTGCCAGCTAGACAACATTAATTGTTGTAAAATTACAAACATCCCTAACACAAGCTTTGTCTGTAACATTATCAGCGCTAGTTATAGCCAATTTGGCAAGCGCAACAACTTTTTTATTGCCACTGATACCTACGTGGTTGGGAATTCAGACAAAGTAAACAGTGACATTTAATTCAGACACCTGAAGCAAAATTGAGTGAATTTGCTTTAGCTAATAATGATCAGGATATTGATAATCAATAGCATTTAATGCACTCAACGAGTCTGTACGTATAACATAAAATGTACCTGCACTTAGTTGGATGTAGAAAAGAGCCTGGTATTTAGCATACAGTTCTGCAGTATAAACACTGCTAACACTTGGAAAGCTGCAACTCATTAACCAGAAAAGCACAACCCACACCGTCGATATTTTTTGAGTTATCGGTATAAATCCAAGTGGCATTTATGTGCCATGCTTAAAGTTTTGCAAATTCAGTTTGATATTCAACTGGCTTTGCTCATTACACAGTATTTAACCTTTGACGTTGAAAAGTCCAAAGAGGGTCGCGACAGTAAGACAGTTGATATACATCAGGGAGTTGGAAATTCAGTTTCCGAAGTATACTGCAATTTCTTACAGCAACCGGTTTTTGGGACTGTATCCTGATGTTGTATAGATCGTTGAGACCATTATTGAGCACGACAGAAAACGTCGGATGCAAGCGTTTAACTTTTAGTTTTGCGGCGTACCTAACAGTCAAGATTTTACGCCGAAGACAGAGTGATGGTTCAGTTGCCTCACACAAAACACTAGCAATAGGGCTAGTGCGGAAAGCGCCATTTGCTAAACGAATTACTGTATGGTGGACAGGATCAACAATACGTAAGGTGGATGGTGCTGCAGAGGCATAGATTATGGAACCATAATCTAATTTTGAACGCACCAAAGCGCGATGCAAAAGTAGCATTGTTTTCCAATCCGCTCTCCATGACTTTCCACTCAACGACCTAAGCAAGTTTAGTGCCGGAACACATTTTGATCTCAAATTTATTAAATGGGGACGCCAAGTTAACGCACGGTCAAATGTGACACCGAGGAATCGAACACATTCCTGTACAGGAATTGGTTCTTTGCTAAGATATAATAAAGGGTCACCGTGTGGGGTTCGCCTTCTACAAAATTGGATAAGCAACGTTTTGCTTGTAGAAAAAGTAAATCCATTGCTATTAGTCCAGTTCAAAATGCTGTTGATAGTTATTTGAAGTTGACGTTCCAATGTTGGCATGTTTCTCAAAGCGCAATAGGTAGCTAGGTCATCAACATACATACATCCGTTCACAGGATGCATGATGAACTGACTTATGCCGTTAATAGCTATCATAAATAGCGTCACGCTTAAAATGCACACTTGCGGAATTCTATTCTGTTGCTGACGTATGCCTAAGATGCTATCACCTACACGTACTTTAAACAAACGGGAAGTTAAAAAGCATTGTATAAACAATGCCATACTTCCGCAAATACCCACAAATGAAACGTTTGTAGAACATTGTATTTTCACGCCATGTCATATGCTTTTGGAATGTCAAAGAATACAGCGATAAAATATTGATTTTGAACAAAAACATTTTTAATTGCTGTATTCAGCCAAACAAGGTGATCAGTCGTAGAACGATGACGCCTTGAATCACATTGTATATCAGCAATTAGACCTTTTGAGTCTAATAACCTAGTAAGATGCTTATTAATTATTCTCTCTAATAACTTGCATAAGCAGCTAGTTAGAGAGATAGGCTTATAACTTGTCGGGAGCTTTTTATTTTTACCAGGTTTAAGTACTGGTACGATGATAGCCAGCTTCTATGACTCAGGGCAGTACCCTGCTGACCATGCACGGTTATAAACTGCCAAAAGCTGAAGTTTGGCAGAGCGACTTAAATGCTTAAGCATAGCATTGTGTATCAAATCGGCACCTGGAGCAGTATTGTGCGCTTCAGATAATGTAAAATTCCCAAACACTAAATGTGCATTATATATTTCATCATCGTCGGAAACGAATGACAGATATTTCTTCTCTATGTTAGTTTTAACCTCTTGAAATTTTTCATTGTAATTATCATCACTGGAAGCGTCAAAATAAACATCGGCCAGAATATTCGAGATATCGAGAGGAACGGTAATAATTTGATCACCTGACAATAACCCACTAACAGGTACAGAGGCTGTTTGGCCAGAAATTTTTCTGACTTTTTCCCACACCTTTCCGATGGAGGTTCTCAAATTTATAGAAGTAACGTATTCTGACCATGATTCTCTTTTAGTTTTTTTGCAAGTTTTTTGCGCAACAGCTTTATATTTCAAATAAGCTCAGGTTCTCTTCAGTTGGAGAGTGATTAAATCTTCAAAAAAAACGGCGTTTGTTTAGTTTAGCTTGTTTACAATCAAAATTTTACCAAATGAACGGGCTCTCTGCGAGGTTTTCCTGAAGACAGAGGAATACTGGCATAAGTTGCTTGTAAGTTGGAATCGGGGAAAGTTTCAACATCTTCGTTAATAGTGGCCTGGACATTGTCATCATAATCAAATACTTGAACAAAACTATCTCAATCAGCATCTTTTATTTTTCAACTCCGATGACGGTTTTCATGGATTTTATGACTAAGCACGCGAATGAGTATTGGAAAGTGGTCACTATCATAAAGATATTCCGACACTTCCCAATCCAGCAATCCTGCGATACTTTGAGAACAAATAGTAAGGTCAATACTTTTCAGCCGTTTGAGTCCACTGCAGGACATAAGCCTCTTCTCTGCTTGTATGCTGGCAACTTACATTACAAGGGACCTACAATTTTAAGTGGATTCCGAACCACTGGAGAGAATTATCACTCCTCAGAGAAGGTATTTAGCCGTAAAACCCCACGCTGGCAAGGCGGGTTGGGGAGTGGGAGAGCGTATAGAACGTGAAAAGTATATCACGGTATATGGGAATCGAACCCACGATCTTCGGTACAGCGGCCGGATGCCTAGACCACTGCGCCACGCTCTCCTTGTAAGGTCAATAGCCGAGAACAATCTATTGGCCACGGAAAAGTAGGTATTGTTATCTTTATTTAAGATAACTAAATCCGTTTCTGAAAATAGACTGGGCAAGTTACGACTTTTGACATCGGTTTTACTTGAGCCCCACAAAGTGTTATGAGCATTAAAATCACCCATAAGGAGGAATGGGGACGGAAGTTGTTCAAGTAATTGATTAATCAAATGTCCAAACTGACAAAATATAGATTGAGCTAACGATCAGTGGAAGGGAGTTGTAATTGAACGGCTACTGCTTCTTATGAAGTGTTGACACGGAGTTCTTTGCTGAAAACCTCTAAGCACGATCAACATTTATACGATCTTTCCGATAAATAGTATAACTACGAAGATTAACTGAACTTCCAACCTTAAAATTAAAACGCAGATCGGTGAAATTTTAGCTAGTAAAATTTTAAAAGATTTGTAATGTGCATTATATTCATTGCAGTTTCATTGTATAATAGTTGAAGCCATTTTTAAAGCTACGTTGAAAACGTAATTTTAACTCTTTGCTTATTAGCGTTTTTTTTTGTTTTTTTTTTTGAATTATCATCTGGGGGAGTAGAAGAACCTCCACTATTTGACATCATTTTATCTGTCAGAGTAGGTTGTGCGGGAATAACTTTCACATCCATCAACTCTGACGACTTGTCAATATTAGGGTCTGTGGGCGCAGGAAATCTATCAACCTGCACCTTAGGTGGCGGTAGCTTGGATTGGGCTGCCGTCTTTGCAGGTTTTGACTCAGACTGAGTTTTGACTTGGAAGTCGCCACTTTAGTTGGTTTACCTTAGATGGTTTAGGCTTTAAATGCCCCCATCTTCAGTGGTTTTGGTTGAAGTCCCACTTGTTATGACCTTGGTCCAGATTAGACCCTAGGCACGTTTGGTTTTGAGCCTGATGGGTTTGTAACCGGTTTTTGACCCTTCACATTAGAGTCATAGTTCTTACTTGAAGAAGTTTCTGCAATAGCAGTAAATGTCATAATTGGTGTTTGTTGAACAATAGGTGTTTCAGCAACTCAAGCAAACGATTTAGAAAAGGTAAGAGCCGTAATTGTTCTATACTTCTTTTGAGCATCAAAGTAAGAGAGTTTGTCTGTTACTCTGATCTTGGCTATCTTACTTTCCTCTTTCATTTTTAGGCAATCTCGGAAATAAATTGCAATTCACACATAAATGTAAACTGTTGCATGGATCAGGGTCATGTTTTTCCTTACTGCATTTTACACATGTGGCAACACCTGGACACCTAACTGCAGTGTGTCTAAAACGTTGGCATTGGAAACACCTCATTGGGTTAGGAATAAACGTGCAAACCGGGCGAGTAACATATGCCACCTTAACTTCATTTGGGAGCCGTTCAGAATCGAATGTTAAAATCATAGATGTTGTATCTCTGACTTTACCATCCTTTCTACGGGTTAGTTTTTTAATATAGATAACGCTTTGCAACGCCAGTTCTTGTTTGCATTCATCAACAGTTGTGTATAATAACTAATACCATGAAATTACTCCCTTCGAAATATTTAAGGATTTATGCGATTCAACTTTCACCGCAATATTACCTAACATTCCTGCATTTCACTGCTCTGCATTTTATCTTTTACTTCAATAAACAAAGTACCGTCTCTTAACTTCTTATACGATTTTAAGGTTCCGTTAATAATATTAGAAATGGTCCTTTAGACTCTGGTAATTTTTAAAACATTTAACACTTAAATACCTAACAAACTTTCTACTTGTACTCATATTATCTTCTTTAGCTCTCTCGTCCGTAAACGGGCGAAATCGTTTGGTTGGAGGTTTAGAATCTACCATATTAAACTCCGTCAATTTCATCGCTCAATCTCCCTACCCACCACGAAGCCACATATGGAACGCTACATTACAAAACAGATGCAGTCGCCAAGGCTAATCAAAATGTAAATGAAAGACTTCCGCGAACACACAGAATACTATCGGGCTCCAACCGTAGCACAGTATGAACCTTTCTTCTATCACCACATAAATAATTCCTTATCCTAACGTTAAACAAAACAAGCCGATTGATTAAAACTGGGTTAGGTTTAACCTCCCGTTTTACCAGAAGCTAAGACCAAAGCAGTGTGTTGGAACTAACACTTTTTTAAACCTAAGTATTAGCCCCTTAACTACCAAGATCCCCTTTTCCTGGCTTTTGGGCCACTGCGCACGGCAAACACGCAGGTGAGTTTTACAAGATTAACTACCTATTAACTAACAAATAAGTTTGACTTGTCCCAGACAAACTGTGGGTTTTTTAACAAGCTTATCTTTTTGCCTATTGGTCGCCTCTTACGACCAGCAAAGGGGCTAGCGGAAGTATTTTTTTGCACCACCCCCTCCCGCAGGGGGGAAAGTTTTACGAGTGAAACGATCAGAAATTGTCCTTACATTCTAATTCTAGTGTTATTTTGAGTTCACACCTTTTATATATACGCCGTAAAACCCTAAAAAACGCTATTTTGGTCTCAGTGATTTGGACTAAAAGGAACATTTATGTTTTTTTTTTTAACTATTGAAGTTGACGTATTTTGATGAAAATTAGTTAGAAAAGATATTTTATTTAGTATATTTGGGTTTTAGTGGTCTCAAAAAATCTGCATAATTAGTCCAATTCTTCAACATAAACTTCTACAAATACACGTTTAACTGCGCTCAGAGAAACAATACACCAAATATTATTAAAAATTTGAATTCTACATAGAATATAGTCAGTGTAGTGCTCATCGGCAAAGAAATTAGTACAATATTTTTAGGCAAAAAATGCATTAAAAATTAATCATTTTTTTATATTTACAAAAAATATTATAAACACACTAGGGTGTGTGTGGACGGGTTTATGTTTGAATGCCAAAAATAATAATATTTTCAAACTTTGGCGCCAATTGATTTGTGCCGCAAGCGCAAAAACTATTAAACAAAGAGTAAAACGGTCTAAAATTGGTTTAAGCGACAAAAGATGTCTTTGTTAAACTTTTGAAATGAGTTTAAAAAAAAATAAGCCAAATAATCTATTAAAAAAATTAAAAAAAAAAAAATAATAAGTAAAGGAAAAATGTTGTAAATTTTTTTTGTAGATTGACTTTTCTACGCCTAATAAGCACGACACTGACTATTTTTTATGTAGAATTGTTTGTTAAGCTTAAATTTTTAATAATATTTGATGTATAGTTTCTTTGAACGCTGCTAAATGTGTATTTGTAAGAGTTTATGTTAAAAAATAGGCCTATTTTTGCAGTTTTCTTGAGTTTTAGACTCCAAAAACACAAAACAAATTTATACTTTCCAACTAATTCACATAAAAATGCGTCAACTTTGGCGGTTAAAAAAAAATCTAAAAAATGCTTTTTTTGTCAAGCCTACTGAAAACAAAAAATTAGTTTTATGGTTTTTGCGGTTTATAGACTTACTTGAAATGGCGCTACATTTGGATTCTACAAAAAATTGATTGATTTTACTAATATTTTTTTAGTTAAAATTGTGATTTTTAAAGAAAAAAAAATTAAAGGCAAAATTAAAAAACGACAAAAAACTAAACAAATTTGTAGAATTTTTTTTAAGGGTTTTTTATTCTCATGAACCGTTCCAAAGACTACTAATAAGTTATAAATACAGAAAAAAATACTAAAGCAATTTTTTTCAATTTATTAAAATGTTTATAAAGTAAATGATTTTGTGTGCAAATTTTATGCAATTAATGGGCTTTTTCCATGATAAAATGTTTAATCTTTTTTACCTAAAAAAAATAAAAATGTTTTAATAAAAAAATTAATAAATTCAGATAAAACGTGCTTTATTCTACTCAATAAAGTGTTATAAAAGTTATACATGTTTAAAAGTTGTTTCTTCACACAGTCATAAGTCATAATTGAAAATCAATCAAGATTTGCAAAAAATGAATATAGATAATCATAATACATTAATTCATACTGATGTATGGATTTGATTGGGTTGATTTGCCATTCCGTGTATACATTCAGATTGGTTTTGAAATAAGTGTGCAAACGGTGGAAATATATTGCTCAAACTGCTGTGATTGCAAGGGCACGTTAGAGGTTGTATTTGCAAAAACAAAAACAATCTATGCCATGTTTTAATTAAAAACATTATTTCTAAATTTATTGTAAGTTGCTAATTAAGGAGAAGATGTTTAAAGTACATTTCATACGAGTTTGGTATTTTGTTAGATTCTTCTTGTTTTGGCTTTTGTTCTGCATTATTATTGATTGAAGTTTTTAGCAAACCAATCTATTTTTTTCAATATCAAAATTTTTTGTATGTTTGTTAGTTTTTGATACAATTTCTTTTTTTTTTTGGTTTTTATATTCTTCAAATGGTATTTTAATTTAAAGTATTGCTTCTTCAACTTCTTCTACAATTATTGAGGTTTTTCAAAAGTTTCAATTTTTTTTTTTCAAATTTTTCTAGTGTGTTGGAGTAGTTGATTTTGATGTTTAACCATATTGTTTTCAGAAAATGTTCTGCAAAATATACATAAAAATAATTAGCTTATACGTTCAAAGAACATTGAAATTAGTTATTAGTTGTGTAAGACGTTTCCAAGATTTAAAAATGTTATTAATACTTTGCCAAGTGCTTATTTAAGCGCAAAGATAAAAGTATTTTTAAGGAATTGTGATGTGTAAAATTCAGAAGAAGTATTGCCTTTTATTGCAAATTTTATAATGCCACTTATCAAAAACAAAATAATTTTTAAAATTTTTTGCGTAACGTATTTTTTTTTTTAATTCTTATAAAGGTTTTACTTCATACACGTTTTTGCAATTTTTTTTAAAGTAAATAATTTTTTTGCTCAAATTTTATGCAATAAATGGGTTTTATTTACATTTTTAACATATTTCGGTTACCTATAAGCCTTAAGTTTAAATTTTTTTTAACTATAAAATACTTTTTAGTGAATTTTATAAGGTAAATAAGTTTTTTGTGCAAATTTTTAACTATGTATAAGTTTTTTGCATAATTTTGGACATACTTAGGTTATTTAAAAACAAAGTTTAATTTTTTTTAACCAATTTCCTTTTTTGTTAACTTTTTTTGTGCAATTTTTAGCAATTTTTTTGCACGATTTTTGACATATTTTGTTAATCTAACTGCAAAATTTAAACGTTCCTTACAATAACTTATTTTTTAGCCCAATTTTTATTGATTTTTATAAGGATAATGTGTTTTTTGAGCAAATTTCATGCAATAATAGGTTTTTCTAGGCATTTTTTGACATATTTTGTTTATCTTAATGAAAAGTTTATAACATTTCTTTTAATAAATTTTTCTTTTGCCTGATTTTTTTATAATTTTTTTAAAGTAAATGAGTTTTTGTACAATTAATGTGCAATAAATGGGTTTTCTGCAGTTTTTTTGACATATTTTGGTTATTTAACGGCAAAATGTAAAACATTTTTTTAACAATTTACTTTTATAACTTAATACATCTATAGAAGGCTCTAGTAAAGCCAAAACTATTAATGTATTTGTAAAAATCACAAATTTAGTGATAAAAAACATAATAAATTGTTTAATCATTTTATTTAACAATTTACTTTTCTGCTTAATTATTGACAATTTTAATAAAATAAATAAATTTTTGTCAAAACTTTATAGAATAAATGTTTTTTGCACTTATTTGACATATTTTTAGTGCAAAATTTTAATGATTTTGGACAACTTGAAAATTTAAAAAAATTAATAATTTTTTTCTGTTGATTTTTATAAAGTTAATAAGTTTTTGTGCAAATCTCATGCAATGGGTTTCTTGCACAATTAAAAAAAAGCTTGTATATTTGTTAAATACTTTATTTATCTGCGCAATTTTTGATAGTTTTTATAAATTAAATATTTTTTTTAAAATGCTCAATTTTTGACATAGGTTTGTTATCTAAACGCAAAATTTGAAACGTTTTTTCTAATAAAATACATTATTATAATTTTTATTAGGTGAATAAATATTTTGTGCAAACTTTATGCAGTAAATGGTTTCTGCAAATTTTTTGATATATTTTGGTACAGGCTTTAGAATATTTTTTTTAATTATTTGCATTTTTTTTGTATAAAAGGGTTTTTTTCTAAATTTTTGACATATTTTGAGTATTTTTGTGCAAAATATAAAACATTTGTTTAATTGTTTACTTTTTTGTGTGTTTTTTTATAGTATAAATGGATTCTTTGCACATTTTTTGACACATTTTTGTGCATAGTTTAGATTAGTAATTTTAATAAATTACTTTTTAGCTCAATTTAGATAACCTTTATAAGTTTAATAAGTATTCAGACAAATTTTATGCAATAAATAAATTTTTTGCACGATTATGTTAAATATTTTGAATATCTATGTCAAAATATTTTTTTATTAATTAATTTTTTTGTGCAATAATTACGCAATATAAGTGTTTTTTGCATTTTTCTTAATAAATCACTTTTCTGTTTCAATTATTTTTATAAAGTTAGTAAATTTTTGAACAATTTTGTTGCAATAAATGGACTTTCTGCACAGTTTTTTAAATCAAATTACATTTTTGTGCACATTTTAATAATTTTTATGAAGTAAATTAGTTATTTGTGCAAATTTTATGCAATAAATTGGGTTTTTGATCAAATTTTGGCAAACTTTGAAACATTTCTTTTCTTTGATTTTTTGATGATTTGGTAAGGTAAATGAGCAAATAAGAATTTTTATCAATAATTGAGTTTTTTGCTAATTTTTGGTTATTTGAAAACAAAGATCAAAACTATTTTTGTTTGTTGCTCATTTTTTGAATGATTTTTATAAAGCATCAACTTTTTGGTGCAAATTTAATGGTATAATTTGATTTCTGCACAATTTTTGACACAAATTTCAAAACATATTTTTTAATAAATAAAACACTGTTTGTTGGTTTTTAAAAGTTTTTTGTTGTTTTCTGTGCAAATCTCAATCTCCATCTCTCAAAGTTATTTAAGTGTACATTTTGAATGTTTTTATCAATATTTTCATTTTTTGAGCAATTTTTGATAAGTTACATAAAGTATCTTAGTTTAAAGTTTCATGCAATAAATGGGTTTTTTGTGCAATTTTTTACATATTTTGGTTTTTTATAAGTGCAATTTTTGTTATTTTAGTAAGTTTTTTGTGCAAATTTTTTATGCACAATTTTTTACAAATTCTAGTGCAAAATTTAAATTTTTGAGCAGTTTTTGTTGGTTTTTATAAGTTTAATAAATATTTCGTGCAATTAATATGCAATAACTAAATTTTTTGATTATTTTTTGACAAATTTTAGTTATTTAAGTGTAAATTTTGATATTTTGACAAATTTTGGTTTCTCATAAGTTCAATTTTTGTTAGTTTAGTAAGTTTTTGAGCAAATCTCATTCAATAAATGGGTTTTCTGCACGATTTTTTGAAATTTTGGTGCAAAGTTTGAGTTTTTGATCAATTTTCGTTGATTTTTATAAGTTTAATAAATATTTTGTACAAATATTATGCAATAAATGGCTTTTCTGCTTAATTTTTGACAAATTTTAGTTATTCAAGTGTAAATTTAGAATATTTTTATTATTATTTTATTTTTTTGAGTAATTTTTGTTAATTTCCATAAAGTAACTTAGTTTTTGTGAAAGTTTTGTGCAATAAATGGGTTTTTTGTGCAATTTTTGTTAGTTATCTGTGCAAATCTCATGCAACAAATGCGAATTTTGAATAATTTTTTTAATAAATTTATTTTCTGTGCATTTGTTTTGAAGTAAAGCCACTGTGTCTTGTGTTGTTACTATTTTGGTGCTGTTGTGGTTTTGTGTGTTATTGAGTTTATTTAATTAAAAATTACTTGGCACATCTTGTGTTGACTGTGTAAGTAGTTATATATGCTAATTGTTAACTTCTTATAGCAGCGATATTCTTGATGTGCATTGTTGTTATAAATTAACCTTTAATTATTGTTGCAACATCCACGCCGTTTGCGGCATATTTTTATACTATTTGTACCACTGGCGTAACATAGAGTTTTAATTTGTGATTTTATATTTTAATTTAATTTTAAAGTTTGTTTTTAATTATCCCGTTGTCTCTACTGTAACCTTTCCGTGGTCTATCCGTGTTTGTTTTAAAGTGAGTCACCAGGTGATAGACCGTACCGGTGTGAAATTTGTCTCCTTGTTTTAAACCTTATCCTACATATTTTATTTTATTTTATTCACATTTATATTTACATTTACATTTTTTATTATGACTGGCCTTTGCAAGTGTAACAGTATAGCACAATCTGGAATAACTTGTAGTGGTTGTGGAGTTATTTTCCATAATAGCTGTGCTATTCGCTACAAAAAATGTGATGACCACGCAAAAATGAGAGATCTGATCTTTTGCGCCGAAGTTTTAGTGACGGTAAATTGTATAGTAAGGAAATGTAATTGCTATCAAAATTAACCGACAATATACCAGATCTATAGGACAACAAACGAAAAAAATTGTTTTGAACACATTCAATATTCTGACTATATATTTCATAGAAAGGGCACCAGACTGACGGAACGTACTCTAAATGAGAACGCACTAATGCACAGTATAGTAATTTAAGAGTATTTGGAGAAAGATCAGCTACTATCCTATATACAAACCACAGCATTTTTATAGCACGATTACACATGTAGCTGATATGCTCAACAAACGTAAGTTTAAAATCAAAAATTACACCCAAGTCTTTAATTTGTGTTACTTGTTGTAGCGCCTTGTTATCGATAGTATAATCGTACGAAATTTTGCTATTAAAACTGATTGCAATAAACAAAAGGTTTTTAATTAAACACCAAGCATTAACAGAGTCTAAATCTTGTTGTAAAATATTACAATCATCGATAGATAAAATACTTCTATACATTTTTAAATCATCTGCAAATAACAGAAATGATGATGAACTAATACAGTCAGAAAGATCATTGATAGAAAGTAAAAATAAAATTGGTCCGCAGTGAGATCCCTGAGGAACACCTGATGGAACTAAAATAGGTTGTGAAAGAAAGTTATTGACTTTTACACACTGCGTTCGGTTTTTCAAAAAGCAAGATAACCAAGAAACCACTGCATTATGAAAACCTAAAGCAAATGTTGTGGCTCACACGATCAAAGGCTTTTGAAAAGTCGGTGTAAATAGAATCAACTTGAGTTTTGCATTCAAATGCGTTTAAAATGTAATTTTCGTAAGAAAGTAGATTGGTAAGTGTAGATCGACCCTCACGAAACCCATGCTGTTCATCTACTATAATACTTTTGCACATCCAATGTATTTGACCAGTTATAATTTGATCAAATAATTTCGGGATAGCAGATTGAATGCAAATGCCTCTATAGTTTGTAATATTTTCTTTAGCACCAGATTTATGCAATGGCATAATATAAGTTTGTTTCTATACATCAGGAAATTTAGTTTCATTTAATGAAGCGTTGAAAAGTAAATGTAATGGTTTTGAAATTGAATAAATACAATTCTTTAAGAGCATAGAAGGAATACCGTCAGGTCCAGTGCTGAGATTAGATTTAAGGCTTGTAATTCCATTAAAAATATCTTGTAAACTGACTAAGAAATTTGTATGAATTACATTTTTATCAAACTTAAACAATGGAGTTGGATGAATTTGAGAATTATAAACCGAAGAGAAAAAATCTGCAAATTTGTTTACAAGATTGTCACCATTAATACAGGTTTGATCACCATAATACATTGTAGCTGGAAAAGCATTAGTTTTCCTAGCTTCATTTACAAATCTCTAAAAATGTTTTGGATTAGACCGAATGTTATTGTTGGTGCGTAAAATGTACTGCTTGTAAAGACATGCGTTCAGATTTTTACATGAAGTCCGAAGAGAATTAAATTCATTGTAATCAGAAAGAAGTTCTGAAGATTTAAATCGTTTATGTGCAATTTTTTTTAGTTTAGTAAGTGAAATTAATTCCTTGCTAAACCAAATAGGAAAGTTGTTGTCATTCCACACTCTTTTAGGTACATAACAATCAATTGCATAATACAAAACAGAATAAAATAAATCAAGACATACATTAATATCACAGTTGTTAAAAAGAACAGACCAATCAACGTTCAACAAAAAATCATTGATTGCGCTGAAGTTGGCACAAATAAAATTATTAAAAACGTAGTTACAGTTTAAAATATCACAAGAAATATCACATTTGACATCTATCACATAAGCATTATGATGTTGACTTATATCTAATAAAACATCTACAGCATTTATCACAGTAATTTTATTACAATCATTAGAAAAACACAAATCCAAAAATTCATCCATACTATTTGGTATGGTTATACATTGAACACAGTTTAAAAAACCAAATGAGTTAGCAACTAAATGTCCAGGGTAGTTTTCGTTACAAGTAACTCCAGTTCCAAATTCATCATTTGGCCACGTTGCTTCTGGTAAATTGTAATCTCCCAGTCGAATTAATTTACTATTAGGAAAGACATCAGCAAAAGATTCAGCGGAGTAGCAGTGGTCAGCATATTTATCGATAACCGAACAAGGGGGTAAATAAACTGCATCGATTATGTACGATACAAACTTTGACAATTAAGTCAAGTAAAAGTTGACAATTACAAACACATGTTCAACATTTAGATATGGCAGATGTAGTAATGTACACTTAAGATGACTTCTAACCGCAATCAATACGCCACCTCCGCTTAATTTAGGGCTAGTTAAATTAGACCGATTACATCTAAATAGGTTATTGCCAGTTAGTCTTAGTTCAGAGTCAGTGATGTCTTCAGATAGCCAAGTTTCGGTTAAAACAATAATGTCATAACTTGACAAAGCTACAGCTAACAAAAGTTTTTTTAGTTTGGTTTTTATACTTCCAACGTTTTGGTAGTAAATTAAGAGGCCGTTAGTATTTCTAGAAACGGGTCCAAACTGTTGAGCAGATTTAACGTCCGAAAATCCCCTGCAGGAGTTGATGGTAAATTTCGTGGTCGGCCATAATTAATAAATTTTTTGACGGCAATGTTTGCCGGCCAAAAGTTTTTAGAAAGAACTAAACCAGCTTGATCGGCTGGAATAGATACTTTAAAGCTGCTGTAGTTTCCAGATCTCACTACCAACTCAACAACATCAATCAAAACAGATGGTAGTTTAGCTTTCATATAGTTTGCAATTTCAGTTTTATTTGTTCCACGCTTAAGTTTTGACACATGAATATATGAAGGGGGAACGTAGGCTTATAGCTGGTCATTGTCTGGACCACATCCAAAAATCGTTGGAGTTTTGTGCTGTACTCTAGGTTTAATTGATTGTGAACTACTAGTAGTGGTAGAAGTACTGGATAGAATTGTTTTTGCCTGTGGCAATTGAATTAAATCCGTATTAATAACAGACCTAATAGAAACAGGTTCAAGTAGACGGCATGATTTTAAGTTTAAAATTTCTATATCTTTCAGAGCTATCTTCTCCTCCAAATAAGAAATTTTGTCAGTTAAAAGTTTATTGTTAGAGCGAACTTCATCTAACAATACTTGATACAACATCCTGTTTTCTTTGTATAGTTTGCATAGGTCAGATTCCGATTTAAAATTAAATAAAACACCACAATGACATTTTTTGTAGCGAATAGCACAGCTATTATGAAAAATAACTCCACAACCACTACAAGTAATTTCAGGTTGTGCTATACTGTTACACTTGGAAAGACTAGTCATAGCAATAAATGGAAATGTAAATATAAATATAAATGTGAATAAAATAAAATATGTAGGAAAAGGAAAGTAAAAAAGGAGACAAATTCCACAGCGGTACGGTCTATCACCTGGTGACTGACTTTAAAACAAACACGGATAGACCACGGAAAGGATACAGTAGAGAAAACGGGATAATTAAAAACAAACTTTAAAATAAAATTATAATATAAAATCACAAATTAAAACTTATGTTACGCCACTGGTACAAATAGTAAGAAATTATGCCGCAAACGGCGTGGATGTTGCAACAATAGTTAAAGGTTAATTTATTAACAACAATGCACATCAAGAATATCGCTGCTATAAGGAGTTAATAATTAGCATATAAAACTACTTACACAGTCAACACAAAAACGTGCCAAGAAATTTTTAATTAAATAAACTTAATAACACACAAAATCACAATAGCACCAAAATAATAACAACACACGACACAGTGGCGTTACAGCACTTAATTAGTGTTACGCAATTTTGTGCAATAATTAAATTTTTTGACATTTTTTGGTCATTTAAATGCAATTTTTAAAACATTTTTTTTAATAGTTTATTTTTTTGGGCAATTTTTAATTATATTTATAAAGTAAATCAGTTTCTTGTAAATATTTTATGCAATGAGTAGGCTTTTGCACATTTTTGACAAATTTTGGATCTTTAAGCTCAAAATTTATTTTTATAAACTAAATGTGTTTTGTGCAATTTATGCATTAAATGAATTTTTTTACGACTTTTAACTTTTTTTTTAAATACACACCCATCATTTTTTTTTAAGAAAAACTGCAACATTTTTAAAATTTAAAGAAAAAAAATTTGTCTGTGAAAACTTATTTTTTCGACAAATTTGAAAAAAAGTGTGTTATAATTTTTTCCTAAAAATGCAATCTTGAGAAGTTACAAACGATCAAAAAATGTAAATTTAAAATTTAAGTTTTTTTTTTTGCTATTTTTAAGTATTTCTGTGGATACATTGTAAGATAATATAGCACAAATGAGATTTCCTGAAAAAAATACCCGTCAATTTTTTAAGAAAGTTCTGAAAAAATTTTGGTTATGAAAACTTATTCTTTGGAGAATTTAGAAGAAAAATTTTTTTTATAATTTTTTTCCTTAAAATTATGAAAGACCAAGAAATAATTATTGTCCATCATATTTTTTTTTTGATTAATTATTATAAAAAATAATAATTTTTAGTTAGTTAGGGATCGTCATATTTTGGTACTCCAAACTTGTGTACAAAATTTGAGCGAAATCGGAGATGTCAATGTGGGGGTTCGAACTATCGTGGAATTACCCTATAGACAATTTTGATTATTTTTATATTTGCTGATTCAATTTAGATTTGTGTTTTGGAATCAAAGATTTGAAACTCGAAATTCTTGGCATTAAGTTTATTTGGCAAAATTTTTTTTGTGTGTGAAATGAGTTTTATCTTAAATTATCACAGAATACAATGTCAGTAACTGTAAATAAATGCACTAATATTTTTTTAATCAGATACCGATTATAGTAGGTAATTTCTGACAGTTTTCTGGTTGCTGGTATTTTTTTTGTAATTTTAAACTGCTTTGTTTAGACAAAATTGGTTATAACTAGTGTCAACTGGATCTTGATCACACCAGTGTGATAATGAAAGCAAATTGTGCTCTCAGTTGGTTGGCAATTTAATACAAACGCTGAAATTTAAATCTAATTCAAATATTAAACCATAGCAAAATCAGTCAACTATTTCTTTTAACTAAACATTAAATATTCTATTTGTAAAAGCTTTTATTCAAGAATGTTAATATGTATACATTACAAAAAAACAAACTAAACTATTTCATTCAATGTCATGAAGAATGAAATGCATTTGTGTTACATATAAACAGTAATTAAAGGGATACAATCAATAGACATGTAATTTACCGGAGGCGAGTATCAAACTAGCACTACATTCTGAAGTTTACTACTATCAGGGTTTACTAATTTAACTATTTATAAAATTCAATTCAATTACGGACATAGTTTAGATAGTTTTTAATTTAATGCTTTAGGCTGTTTATATGTTTTGTTTTACGATACAACATCAATCCTAAAAAAACTGGTATCAAACTAATCCTTTGTACGATATTGGACTAATGATATACAGGTCAGCCTAACTTAGTGATGCAATCATAATGTACTATCATATAGTTTAGCCCTAAACACTACAGATTGTAATAATAAAGTTACGAATAGAGAATTTTTCAACAAAGTTTGAAGTAGGTTATGCAAGCTTTGGCTTAAATAATGTGTTCACTGAAGCTTTGATTATGTTTATTGATTAGTAGATAATTTTATTATTTTTATCTTTAGAACAGTGGTAATAATAAAATAAGTAAAATATTGATTTACTGAATAATACTGCATAGAAAAGGAATTTCCAAACTAATGTATATGAAAGCTTTAAGGATTATACAAAGACTATGAATTTTAAATGGAAAATTTTAAACTTATGAAACTGCATTTCTATAATATTACAATACAACTGGTGAAATGAATGTTGTTTAATTAAGTAGTATAAAGGGTGTTCCAACAAGCGGAATAGAAGTTATTTTATATTAGTTAATAAGTTTTTCAATCAACTATGCGCTTTGTTGTTTGTTAATAAAGGATTGGTTTAAAATTCTTTTTGTAGTGGGATTAGTATTAATTTTTTAAATAATTTATGAATGATTTTACTTTCAAAACAAATAAATGATGTATTTTATATAAATTGCCTTATTATTCAGTAAGAGACACATACACTCGTGTTTCAGGGTATGCACCCATTATCAGTGTGCCTAGCATCTCACTGGTTGAAGAAACAATTTGAGAGTGAGAGTGAGATGCTAGGCACACTGATGATAGGTGCATACCTTGAAACACGAGTGTATGCGTCTCTTAATGGATTAAAAGGCAATTTACATAAAATACATAATTTATTAATTTTCATTACATTTTTTTTTAGTATGTCATTGTGACTTTTTTTATTTGTTTTTGGTTTACCTACAATTTTTGGCAAATAAAATCTAACCTAACTTTTTATTGTAGACAATCTTGTTGGTTTGCAAGAGAGACTTTTGCATTATTTTTTAGCTTGTCCTTCACTTAAGTAGAAGTAGGTTCTAAAGGTCAAGAAGACCACCACAGTGAAAATATCCGTTTTTGCAAAATCTAACAAGGCCAATTTTTTTTTGTGGTTTTGGAGGAGAATCTTCTAAAGACTTAAAGTATCGGATTCACTCTCACGAGGAAAGTTCCTACCGACTAAACTCTCTCTTTTGTAAATTGCCCGAAAGTTTGAAACCGTTAGGTTCATAAACCTTCCTTTAGTAAGATAGTGAAATACCAGTGTCAAAAGAGAAGACAGATGCGCCCTATAGACTGAAAGAAGAGTAGGTAGGTAATTAGGAGATGTTAATTGGTTGATTAACCGGGCGCTTTTGTTGCAAAACTTTCTTGTCTGGCTTTTCAAGTCGGGGCAAGATCAGGATTGGAGCGAACCGCGAGGTTGTCGAAGTATTTTGCGGCCAAAGCTTTGATGTGTTTACGCAATGGAGGAGTTCCAAGATTGCTTTGAATTTTACAATTTTGGACAAACCATAGAATTCTGAAGAGTATCCGCAAGGTTATGCCTTGAAACGACTCTAATTTATCAAGATGCGTTTTTGCGACGGTTTCCTAAATGGGGCACGCGTATGTCATTATGGGTCTCATGGTAGACGTGTACATCCGGATTTTACTCCGGAGAAATAAACCACTGTTCTGCCGCAGCATCGGAAGCAGAAGATTTTTTTGCCAATTTGGCTTTGTCGAGAATTGACTGCATGTAACAAGTACGTAAGCTTTTTGTCAAAGGTTATCCCAGATACTTAGCAGAATTGGACTACGCCATGGGTACGTCATTGAGACAGACATCTAACCAGCATTCCAGATTGGTAGTAGCTTTTGTAGCCTGGAGGTGATTACCATGGGTGACCTTGACGAGTAAAGAAACGCTGTGTCGTTGGCGTATTGTGCCATTTTGACCCCGTGCTTCCATCTCAAAAGCATGTCCGCAACAAAAAGGTTAAAAAGAACCGGAGCGAGAACGAAGCCTTGAGGTACTTCTGCTATGATATTTTGCAAGGTAGAGATGTGTTTTTGAATTTGAACAGCCAAGGTTTTACTGTTTAAATATAAGGCTATTAGCCTTATAAGACGTAGAGGAAAGTTTTGACCTTGGAGTTTGTATAGAAGACTTTTATGCCAGATATTGTCAAAAGCCTTTTCCACCATCCCTGTAGCCTTTTTGAACCTAAACCTCTCAACTATGATGTCAGTAACTTGATTTAGCTAGTGGACTGCTGAATGTTTCCATTGAAACCCGTGCTGGTGAGAAGGAAGAAGATTGTTAGAATCAACGTGATCTTGGATTATGTTTAAAACAGCCTTTTCTATGAACTTACTCAAAGTGCATAGTAAACTGATTGGCCGGTAGTTTTGAGGAAACCGCCGGTTTATTCCAGGTTTTGGGATGATAACGATTAAGCTTTTCCAAATCGTAAAGTTCCTAGTACAAAAAATTGCATGGGCAATATGGGTGAGAACCATTATTGCCTTGTGCGAGAACCATTTGAGCGCTTTATTGGAAATTTCGTCAAAACCAGGAGCTTTGGATAATCTTTTATATTCGAGACAGTCTAACGCTTTGTAGTCATCAGCGGTTTTCAGGGTTTTCCTAACCACCTGTTTAACTGTTTTGACATTTTCCGCATCCGTGTCATCGTTTGGGGAGCATTAAAGTTCCAGGCTGTCCGCAAATGCTTTGGTTTTTCTTTCATTTGTGTACTGTACCCCGTTTTTGCCGTAAATAGCAGGAATGGGAACCGGCCTGTTCCCTAAAGTTGTGGAGATCCTCCACATTAGATGACCCTCTGTGAAGGGTTCCAAAGTATTTTTTCAGCACAAATCTTTGTGAATCCTTACGGCTTTCCTCACTTCACCATAAAAGAAGTTTAATGTCAGGCGGTGCCGTAGTCAAAAGTGTCTGCGGCATTGCGTCTACGGATTAGATCTTTTATAACCCGAAATATCCCAAGAGGATTGTCAGCGCAAACCTGGTGGGTTTTAGAGGCTTTTTCCGTATCCTGTTGGATTGGCCGGATCCGCGACCGCCGCTTTGCTTACGGAGTTGTTGGCTAGGGAAAAAGCGGTTAAGTTGCCGTAGAAGGAAAAAAAAAGCAAACCCACCAAAAAGTTTAAAGCTTTTTCTAAAAACCAGCTTTAAAAAGTGAATGGCGTAAAGACCATCATCTGCCGCCCGATTATTGTCGCTGTACGCAGCCAAGGAAGCTAACACGCTTAAACTGAAATGCCCAAAACTTTAAAAAGTGAAACAGTAAATTTGGAACAAATTTTGAAGATCAAAGTGGTCTGAACAGTACAAAAATAACCTAAATATGGTCGACAATCAACAACCGTTCAGCTCAGACGACCAAGAAGTAGATCAAATATATAAAGGTATAACAAGAACAGGAGATTTTGAAGCCAACATTGGCAAAAAGACCAACATCAACAACAACTTCCAGTACATTGGAAAACATGGTCGTGGCAAAAAGAACAGTAGAGGAGAAATGTTGGAAAGCTTTCTTGAATCAAAGAATTTGTATTGTTTAAATACGTTTTTTGAGTAAACCACCTTAACGCAGATGGATATGGAGGATCCCAGACAATTTGGTGAAAACGAGATCGATTTTATGCTTGCAGTTAGCAGATCATTGTGCAAAAACGTTGAAATCTTGATCAGGTTTGATACAGGAAGCGATCACAGGATGGTTCGATTAAAGATAAGAATAGACCTCAAGCTGGAAAAAAAAAACACTTGAAACTCACAGAAATGACAACATGCCCATACATCAACTTGCTAAGAAGATAAAAATTGCCACTTAAGTACTAACAAAGAAAACATCCGATAGGGTAAAACGTGCAGAAGACCCGAAATTAAGTGCAACTACTAAGAAAACCATAGAGCAACGAAGAGACATGGTAAAGGGAACTGAAAAATTTAAAATACAAAAAAATAAAAACAGAGATCCTTAGAAACCACCAACATGGTCCAAACAATAATTGAAAACAATGCTAATATAAAAAATCATAGATCCAAGCTTTCAACTAGAAAAATAAAAATAACCAATCAATCAGTCTCACAAAAATTAGTTCTAACAGACTAAGAACAACACAGAGAGCGATGGAATATTATTGAAGGACCAATATAGGAACGAGACAGTCAGGATTAATGGACATAGTAGAGCGTATAGCAAAGTTAAAATGGAGCTGGGTGAGGCAAGGCAGAGCTGTGACAAATGAACGTTTAAAACTACACAATGGCCGGTGACTTCTAAGAAGTGGCTTGACGACATTAAAATATCTAGCCGGTGGTATTAGAAAGCACAAAATTGACAGACGTAGAAGAGAAACGGAGAGGCTTATTTATATTTATTACAATTTTTTGTTGTATAATAAAAAAATGTATTGTAAAACATAGTTCTATAAATTAATCGCTAATCCTTCCAACCACCACTCCGTGCCTAAACGACGTATATTCATTAATTTAACACTACTCAGTAATTATAATAAAAGTAACATTGTTTTTACTTATTATTAAAATTGTTTGCGCTACTTGTTGTATTGACTATAAAATACTAATCTATTTATAACGCTTTATTTGTTGTATAGTAAAAAATAATCTATAATCATTTATTGCTTTCATAATTGATTGGTAATATTGTTTTTTATTTACATTCATTAAGTCTTTTTTTTTACGTGGGTGCGAACTTCCTCATGGAGCACGAAAACGAAAGCAGCAAAACAACAACTAAACGACTTAATTAAGTTAAATAACAAACAACAAAATAGTAAAATAAATAAATTTGTTTACTCCTTTCGTTTCGAAGCACATTTAACTGATTTCTTTTAAAAAAAACTTAGAATTAATCAATCAATTAATTTATATTTATTATTTTAAAAGATTAGAAAATATAAAGCTTGTTTTAATTAAATGTAAAGTTTGTCTGTAGTTGGAAATCAAATCCCTTAGTATCTGCTGATGATTTCAGGAATTAACATACGACATTTACAATTCACTATGGTAATTGACAACTGACCCGATGACGTAATTACAATGAGGCATTTGCCTCCGGAACCCTGAATTTAGGCGTTACGAATGAAACTCAACCAACGCTTTGGCCCCGTCATTGCAAATCAGATTTCTTTAACTGACTGAAATATTTACGGAGGGTGAACATTTATCGATGTTGAAATATTCACCTGATTTGACCTTTGAAATTATAATCAAAAGCATTGAAGTTTTAAAATATTTATGATTTTTTTTAATTAAATTTGTTTGCGTTTTAATATAATTAATAGTTTTATAAGTTAATTAAAACAAATATTAAAAGTTTATATTTTAAAATTAATTGTTTTAGGGCACTTATATAACAACAAATATTATGTAATGTAACTAACATTTGTTAAAAATGTTTTTATTATAAAATTGTAAATCGTATCTTGGTTGTCATCTGTCTTATATTTATAACTTTGAGCTTGAGTCCGGTCGTGTAGGTGACATGCTTTTATTGTTTGCATTGAATTGCTGCTTTTTTATAAATAATGACAATTTGGATTTGGGCGTTTTTGTCATTAATTTCTAACGAGAGATGGCTAAGCCATCAACAACATGTTACATGCATATCTCTTGATAGGCGGGAGGCTTTTAATACTGTGTCTCTCCCGCCCGCCCCAGTGTTAATTATCAAGGAAAACTTAATTACGCCTACTTCTCGTGATTATGAAATTATTTTGTACAATAGAATGAGTACCAGTTGTCAACAAGTCACAAGAGAAGGATGACAAACGTTTGGGTGGGCGGGCGGGTATTATCTTAAAATTGTGGGAGGAGGGGGGGGGGCAGCTTTTAGTACAGTGTTTTACCCGCCCACTTTAATCATTGACGTTTAACGATTTTATTTTACAATGTTTTTGACGTTTATTTTTTTTTCGACGTTTAACATTTATGTTTTTGACGTTTATTATTTTTATTGTTGACGTTTATATTTGTATTGACGTTCAACGTTTAGTGTCTGACGTTTAACATTTATATTTTACAATGTTTTTAGTTTTTGACGTTTATTTTTAACATTTATGTTTTTCTAAATTTTTAACGTTTATCATTTTTATTGTTGACGCTTAAGTTTTTCCAAATATTTGACGTTTATCATGACGTTTTTTGTTTATATCGTTGGCGTTTAGCGCTAAATTAAACGTTTGTTTTTCTACGTTTGTGACGTTTATCTTTGTGCCCACGTTTAACATTAATTTTTACAATATTTTGGACGTTTAATCTTTTTTATTGACATTTTTTGAAATTTAACGTTTGTGTTTTTTTTTCAAGTTTTTGACGTTTTAATACTTTTATCGTTGACGTTTAATTTTGGACCGACGATTAATGTTTATTTTGATGTTTATCTTTTTACGTTTAACTTTTATGTTTTGTCAAGTTTTTTACTTTTATCGTAGACGTTTATAATTTTTGTTTGTTGACGTTTATATGTTTAAAATTTTTGATGTTTTAACATTTTTATCATAATCGTTTATTTTTTGACCGACGTTTAAAGTTTATTTTGACGTTTATCTGCTTATTGACTTGATGACATATAAAGTTTATTTGTCAAAAAATTTATTTTATTGTTGACGTTTATAATTTTTTTTTACGTTAACTTATTTTTTATTTAATCGTTTTGGCGGGTGCATAGATTACTCCAATCAAAACTACTTGCGCGTTATCATAAACTTGGGTCCCCGCCCACCCACCTAAATTTTGTGATCAAGAAATTAAATCAAAAACACTTGGGAGGGTGGGTTGGGTCACTCCAATCAAATCTATTCTTGCGTAATCATAAATTTGTATCCCCGCTCACCCACCCAATTGTTAGTCATCTATTCCCTTGATTACAAACATTTGGGCGGGTGGGTGGGCTACTCTAATCGAAGCTATTTGCTCGTAATCTTAAGTTTGTGGTTTCGCCTACCCGCCCAAGTGTTTGTGATCAAGACATTGGATCACAAACACTAGGGCAAGCACTCTAATCTAAATTACTTGCGCAAAATCATAAATTTGTGTCCCCGCCCACTCACCCAAGTGATTGTCATCTAATCCCTTGATCACAAATACTTGGGAGGGTGGGTGGGCCACTCCAATTAAAGCTATTTGCGCGCAACTTTAAGCTTGTGTCTCCGCCTACCCGAACAAGTTTTTGTGATTAAGAAATTAGATCACAAACACTTGGGTGAGCATTCTAATCTAAACTACATGCGCGGAATCATAAACTTGTGTCCCTGCCCACCCACCCAAGTGTTAGTCATCTAATCCCTTGATAACAATTACTTAAGCGGGTGGGTGGGCTACTCTAATCAAAGCTATTTGCGCGTAATCTTAAGCTTGTGTCTCCGCCCACCCGCTCAAGTATTTGTGATCAAAAAATTGGATTACAAACACTAGGGCGGGCAATCTAATCTAAACTACTCGCGCGGAATTATAAACTTGTGTCACCGCCTACTCACCCAAGTGACTGTCATCTAATCCCTTGATCACAAATACTTGGGAGGGTAGGTGGGCCACTCCAATTAAAGCTATTCGCGCGCAACTTTGAGCTTATGTCTCCGCCTACCCGTCCAAGTTTTTGTGATTAAGAAACTGGATCACAAACACTTGGGCGAGCACTCTAATCTAAACTAATTGCGCGGAATCATAAACTTGTGTCCCCGCCCACCCACCCAAGTGTTAGTCATCTAATCCCTTGATTACAAACACTTGGGCGGGTGGGTGGGCTACTCTAATCAAAGCTATTTGCGCGTAATTTTAGCTTGTGTTTCTGCTCACCCGCCCAAGTGTTTGTGATCAAGAAATTAGATCACAAACACTAGGGTGGGCACTCTAATCTAAACTATTTGCGCGGAATTATAAACTTGTGTCCCCGCCCACCCACCCAAGTGTTAGTTATCTAATCTCTTGATCACAAACACTTGAGCAGGTGGGTGGGCCACTTCAATCAAAACTACTCGCGCGTAATTATAAACTTGTGGGCGGGTAGCTTGTTATGCTGTGTTCCACCTTCCCGCCCAAATGTTAGTCATCAAGAAAATCTTATTTGCACTTACCTATACCTAACAAAACATAAGAGAAGGTTGTAACAAGAACTTTTTGATGACAAATGCTTGTGTGGGCGGGCGGGCACTAAATTTAAATTGTCGGCGAGTAACTTCTATTACTGTGTCACACAAGCCTATCCAAGAGGAGAATCTTAATTGCGCCCACCTTTTGTGTTCCTGGAATTATTTTGTATAATAGAATGAGTGAATTGTCAACAAGTTACAAACGCTTGGGCTGGTAAGCGGGCATTAGTTTTGATTGTGGGCGGGTAGCTTTTAATACTGCATCCTACCCGCCCGCTCAAGTGTTAATCATCAAGAAAAACATTATTGCACCTACTTCTCGTGTTCCTGGAATTATTTAGTACAATAGAATTAGAATGACTGTCAGTTGTCAACAAGTTGCAAAGGAAGGTTGTAACAATGAATCTTTAGATACTTGCAAGGAATCATAAACTTGTGTCCCCGCTCACTCACCCAAGTAATTGTCATCTAATCCCTTGATCACAAATACTTGGGAGGGTGGGTGGGCCACTCCAATTAAAGCTATTCGCGCGCAACTTTAAGCTTGTGTCTCCGCCCACCCGCCCAAGTTTTTGTGAATAAGAAATTAGATCACAAACACTTGGGCGAGCACTCTAATCTAAACAACTTGCGCGGAATCATGAACTTGTGTCCCCGCCCACCCACCTAAGTGTTAGTTATCTAATCCCTTGATTACAAACACTTGGGCGGGTGGGTGGGCTACTCTAATCAAAGCTATTTGCGTGTAATCTTAAACTTGTGTCACTGCCTACTCGCTCAAGTGTTTATGATCAAGAAATCGAATCACAAACACTTGGGCGGGCGCTCTAATCTAAACTACTCGCGCGAAATCATAAACTTGTGTCCCCGCCCACTCACCCAAGTGATTGTCATCTAATCCCTTGATTACAAATACTTGGGAGGGTGGGTGGGCCACTCCAATTAAAGCTATTCGCGCGCAATTTTAAGCTTGTGTCTCCGCCCACCCGCCCAAGTTTTTGTGATCAAGAAATTAGATCATAAACATTAGGGCGGACACTCTAATCTAAACTACTCGCGCGGAATCATAAATTTGTGTCCCTACCTACCCACCCAAGTGTAAGTCATCTAATCCTTTAATCACAAACACTTTGGCGGGTGGTTGGCCCACTCCAATCAAATCTGTAATAATAAACTTGTGTCCCCGCCCGTCCACCCAAGTGTTAGTCATCTAATCCTTTGATTACAAACACTTGGGCGGGTGGGTGGGCCACTCTAATCAAAGTTATTTGCGCGTAATTTTAAGCTTGTGTTTTTGCCCACCCGCCCAACTGTTTGTGATGAAGAAATTTGATCACAAACACTAGGGCGGGCACTCTAATCTAAACTACTCGCGCGGAATCATAAACTTGTGTCCTTGCCCACCCACCCAAGTGTTAGTTATTTAATCCCTTGATCACAAACACTTGAGCAGGTGGGTGGGCTACTCCAACCAAAACTAATTGATAGTCATCAAGAAAAACTTATTTGCACTCACTTTTTGTTTTCCTGGAATTATTTTGTACAGTAGAATCAGTGTCAGTTATCAACAAAACACAAGAAGAGGTTGTAATAAGAACTGCTGGATGACAAATGCTTGGGTAGGCGGGCGAGCACTAAATTTAAATTGTGGGCGAGTAATTTCTATTACTGTGTCACACCAACCTATCCAAGAGGAAGTGTTCCTGGAATTATTTTGTATAATAGAATGAGTGATAGTTGTCATCAAGTCACAAACGCATGGGTCGGTGGGCGGGCATTAGTTTAATACTGCATCCTACCCGCCCGCCCAAGTGTTAGTCATCAAGAAAAACATAATTGCACCTATTTTCGTGTTTCTGGAATTATTTAGTACAATAGAATGACTGCCAGTTATCAACAAGTTGCAAAAGAATGTTGTATCAATGAATATTTAGATGAAAACGCTTGAGTGGGTGGGCGGGCACTATGTTTAAATTGTGATAGTGTAATTTCTATTACTGTGTCCCACAGAAGTGTTTGTTATTAAGAGAAATTTAATTGCGCCCACCTCTTCTGTTTCTAGAATTATTTTGTACATTAGAATGAGTGTTACTTGTCAACAAGTCACAAAGAAAGTTGTAACAATGAATTTTAAAATGACAAACGCTTGGGTGGGTGGACCAAGTTTAATTTGTGGGCGGGTAGATTTTACTACTGTGTCCCACCCGCCCACCTAAGTGTTAGTTATCAAGAGAAACTTAATTGCGCTTACCTTTTGTTTTTCTGGAATTTATTTTGTACAATAGAATAGAGTACCAGTTGTCAATAAGACACAAAGGAAGGTTGTAACAATGAATTTTTAGATGACAAACGCTTGGGTGGGTAGGCGGGCACTAATTTTGACTTATGGGCGGGTAGCTTTTAATACTTTGTTTTACCCGCCCGCCTAAGTGTTACTTGAGAAACTTAATTGCTCTTACATTTTGTGTTTTTGTTATTATTTTGTACAATAGAAGTTGTCAGTTGTCAACAAGTGTCAAGCATAACAAGAACCAGAGTTTGCAATCTTGTAGAAAACAATAAATAATACGGAAAAGAATTGGAGAAAACTGATAATGTTTACTTGAAATATGTGTCATGTATGTCAGAATGTTTTTCCAAAATGGCGTCTAAATATATCTAAATTTATTAAAATGGCCGCCAATTAATTAACTTTTCGGATCTTGAAATTTTGTAGAAAACTAATAATAATTTGAAAAATATTGGGAGCAAATTGATCAAAATCACTTAAAATAAGTGTCAAACATGTTAGATGATGTTTCCAAAATAGCGTCTAATTATAGTTAAATTTAACAAAATGGCCGCAAATTAATTAAATTTACAGAATTTAAAATCTTTTGGAAAACTATAAATAATTCGGAAAATAATTGGAGAAAATTGATAAAAGTTACTTAAAAGATGTGTCTCGCATATCAAAAAGTATTTCCAAAATGGCGTCCAAATATAATAAGTTTAACAAATTGGCCAACAATTATGTGACTTAACGGAATTTTGAATCTTGTTGAAAACTAAAAATAATTTAGAAAATAGTAAGAGAAAATTAATAAAAATTGTATATATTTATGTGTTTGGCTTGTTAACATGTATTTCCAAAATGGCGTCTAAATAAATTTAAATTTAACAAAATGGCCGCCATTTAATCAATTTTACTGAAATTCAAATTTTTTGGTAAACTGAGAATAATTCCGAAAATTTTGAGAGGAAATTGATGAAATTTTCTTTAAATGTGTGCCAAGTGTGTCAAAATATGTTTCTAAAATAGCGTTTAAATTTAATTCAATTTAACAAAATGGCCGCCAAATATGTGATTTAATAGAGTTTAAAATCTTGTAGAAAACTAAGTATAATTCAAAAACTATTTTGAAAAAATTGATAAAACTTACTTAAAATAGGTGTCATGCATGTCAGAATTTTTTCTCAAAATGGCGTCTAAATATAATTAAATTTAACAAAATGGCCGCCAAATATGTGACTTAATGGAACTTAAAATCTTATAGAAAACTAAGAATAATTTGGAAAATATTTTGAGAAATTTGATAAAATTTACTTAAAATATGTGTTATGCATGTCAGAATCCTTTTCCAAAATGGCGTCTAAATATAACTAAATTTAACAAAATGGCCGCTAATTAATCGACATTGCAGAGTTTGAAATCTTAAGGAAAACTAAAAATAATTTAGAAAATAATTGGAGAAAACTGATAAAATTTACTTAAAAAGATGTGTATAGCATATCAAAAAATATTTTCAAAATGGCGTCTTAATGGAATTAAGTTAAACAAAATGGCCGACAATTATGTGACTTAACGGAATTTAGAATCTTGAGGAAAACTAAAAATAATTGGAGAGAATTGATAAAGTATACTTAAAATATGTGTCGGGAAGTAGAATGTGAAAAAAAAAACACACTTGCTAGGTCGCTCGATAAGAGAAAGTCTCACATTTCATTAAAAATCAATTGACATCATTAAATCTAAAACTACTATAAGTTAAAAAATAATAAATAGGAGAATATGCAATACAAACTATTTTTGGTATTAGAAACTATACATTACGGTTGCCGTTGCGCATCGCAAAGTACCTGCAACCCAACTGCTTCACACTAAAAAATTAATGATTACCATTTAATTAAATTACTGTTTATGCGTGAAAACATTTCGCATAAAATGAACAAAACAATTTGCTTACTTTCTACTTGAAATTCAATTAAATTTGCAACAGTTTTTGCATTGTTTGTTCAATTTAATTGAAACTCCATACACAAATATAGTGTTTCAAAATACAAAAGATTTTAATGATATTTGTTATAAATTAATTTTTGATATTCAATATGAGCTTAGCAATTACTTATTTGATAAAATAGTTAAAGAATATTATTCTATTCGCACTGTGAACCAATTTTTTATAAAAGCTTGCCTGTTGTGTCAGAACAAATACATTTTGCTATTTTAATCGACCGTCTCGCTTACCCAAACCAGCGATCGTGCTAGTTAAGAGGAATATATAACACGGAAATATCCATGCAGTAATTAGAATTACAGTAACTAAAGTCATGCTGCAATGTAATTGATATTTTTTATTACACAAACATTATATGTAAACTAACCACATATACATTAATCACAACACATGTTTATAGTAACTTTTTTTCATTTTTATTTATTATTAGAATATTTCGTTGTTTATTCTATTTTACGTAACGAAAAACAATATTTTAGTTTTATCGATGTTGTTTTGTTGGATCAATCATTACTGTTTTGATATACAGTTTTTTTTTTTGCTTACAAGTTGACTTTATGATTATGTTGTTTGTTGTTACATCACAGTTGCGTTTGAATATGTATCTAATAAATTAGGTTACGGAGGCCTTGTTAAGTGATGTGGACTATAGTGTTACGTGCTGTTACGTTGTCTACGATATTTTGCAGGGGAGGGGGGGGGGGGGAGCTAAGGCGTTAGATATTTCTCATCTTTGTAAACGTCAGTAGTAACTATGTCAAAAAAAGAAAAAGTGATATCCAAAATTTCTTGATGCCTGACACTTAAGTGGGCGGAAACTTTAGTTTAAACTACTCGCTTGTTATTATGCTTTAAGGTTTTTGCTCAGTCTGGGGTTTTTGACCATTCGTCTGAATATTTGTTGTTAAGAAATTAGTTTTTCTTCTTTAGATGTTTAACAGTTGGCCGGATTATAGCAAAAAAATTGAACTGAAGTGCGCACCTACATGCCTAAATATTATCAAAAAATAAGCAGTTTTTCCACTCTGCAAGTGTTAGAAGTCTTTAGATAAGTAGAAGATAAAAATGTTATGACTAATACTTAGGTGGAACACTCTGAATTATGCTTACTACAAAATAGTTTAAATTGAAGTGCCCAACTACCCGCTCGAGAGTTTTTTTTGCAAATGTTAGTAGTCTTTTAGCTAGAGGAGGAAGAAGTGTGTGGTATCGAATTTTTTGATGACCTATGATTAAGTAGTTTACTTCAAATTATGATTACTACAGAAGTTTAAACTAGTGTGTTTATCTAAGAGTTTGTTATCAAGAAATTTTTTTGTTATCTAAGCTTTAAAACTCTAAAGTTGTTCAAAAAAGAGAAAATGTGATATTAAATTTTTTGATGACCAACTTCAAATTATGATTATAACCCAAAATTTGATGACAAAAAATTGGAAGTTTTTCTTCTAAATTGTTTTGCCCAATGAGGAAGAGATGATATTAAACTTTTTTATGGTTATCACTTGGGAGGGGAGGGGGGGGGGGCGCTTACTTTAGATCATAATTACTAACTGGAGTGTCCCCTCACTCGATTAAGATTTTGCTATCAAGAAATTAGAATTTTTTCTTATTTGCAAGCGTTGATAGTATTTTTAGTTCAAGATGGAAAATCTTTTCATAATGAACACTTGGCCGGGTGGGTTGGTCACTTCATGACTACCAGCTAGTAGTTTGATTGAAGTACCTACCTACGCGCTCAAGTTCATGTTATTAAAGAATTGGAAATTTCTCTTCTTCGCACATATTAGAAGTCCTTTAGTCAGAGGAGGAGAAGGTGATATCCAATCTCTTGATGACCAACATTTGGGTTGGTGTCTTCAAATTATGATAACCTTTAAGTACTTTAAACTGTAGTGCTTATTTACCCGCCCAAAAGTTTGTTACCAAGAAATTAGAAGTTTTTCTTTTTTGCAAACGTTTAAAGTCTTTTGGTCTAAGAAGGAGAAGGCAATACTCAATTTTTTTGATGGTCAATACTTAAATACTTGGACGGGTAGTTTGGTCACGTCATATTATGACCCCTAAGTGTTTGTTGACAAGAAATTTAAAGATTTAAAGTTTTTTGTTAGAGGAGAGAATGATAAATAAAAATTATTATTAACATATTCTTATGATACCAATACATTCTCAACCAACAAGACAGTCATACATACGACTAACATCAATCATTCCTCTCCATTTTATTTTATTTTTGTTAAACCTTTTTATAAATTTATCATTGGCTGAAACACTATTGAAATCTATTAAAATATTAATTTTTGAATAAAACAATTTTTATTAAACTACTTTGTAGTAATATTTAAGCCGGATTTGTGAATAGCCAAAAGCGCAATCTTAATCCGGCTTTGATGAGAATCCATTGTTAAAATATTTACAATTTACTACTGGTCATTTTGTGGAAAATTCTGAAACTGTAATCGAGTTTTAAAATACAATAAGTATTACTGAATGCATGCATAGGCTAATAATAACTGAGTTGTTCGAAAGAATAAAATTAAACGATTTCCTTTTATACAAACATATAACATAAAACAAGCACAATCATTGATTTGCTTTTGAAACACGACGTGAAATGAAAATATGAATAAAATATTAAATAAAGTTACTTACTATATCATTGTTTTCAAATCTAAATACTTAACAATGAATAATAAAGTTAATCTTGCAGTAATTTATATTTACTCAATTCTAGCTACCATTTAATGTAGGTTACATACAAGGTTACTATAAAAATAATAATGCAAATTAAAGAGAAATTTAATTATTAATATAACTGTCCGTTTTTAATGCCACAAACAGAATAAAATATGTTTTTATTTTATAATTAAAATTGGATTAAAGTATTTAGCATGAAACATTAACCGATGTGAACTTATCCATACTTTACATCAGTTTAAGTGCATTTTTTTGCTTATAATGCATTTGAGAGAAATTATATTTATACTATTGTGTAGCTAGAAAAATAAGCTATTTAATGGTTTATAATATGTTATGCTTGCTATTACAGTGATTAACGTAATTATGATCACTCAGAAATTGGCAAATTAAGAGTGAATTTGAATTCTAAAAATCTTTTTCTACAAAATAGAAAAAAACTAAATTATTTTCAATTAATTGCTTTATTATGCTGTTACTGTAATTTAATGTAAATTGTCTCTTCGACCAGTGAGATGCTAGGCACACTAATGATGGGTGCATACCTTGAAACACTAGTGCATGTGTCTTGCAGTGGGTAAAAAGGCAATTTACATAAAATACATCATTTATTAAATATAGCTGTAAAAAAATTATGCTGTGTACACGGATATCTTTTTAGGAAAAAAAGTTATGAATAAGTTGTACCGTTAATGGCTAAAGCAATGTTTACTCTTTGATCCGTTCTGGAACCATGGGTGTACAATTGCAGAAAGTTGTTTTTTTAGCTTATTTTTCTAGCTATGAGTATGGACGGATGGTTTGAACTAAATTTTTGTTTTTTTGTTTTTTAATTTTTTTAGTTATTTTTTTGTACTATGTTTGCTTTTTTAACTTCTTTTCTGCTTTTTTACTTGTTTTTCTGTAAAATGGCGTTTTTAATTTTGTTGTTGTCAAATGTTGGTTTATTTAGTAATTTTTCTGTTTTCAGTTATTTTTTTTTGTTCAATGTTGGCTTTTAAGTTTATTTTCTGTTTTATTACTTAATTTTTGTCGTTTTAGTTATGTTTTTGTCAAATTTTGGTTTACTTAGTTACTTTTTTTTTATTATTTATTTTTCTGCTTTTTTAGTTACTTTCCTGTCAAATATTGGTGTTTTTAATATTTTTTTTGTCAAAAATTGGTTTATTTACTTTTTTTTTGGTTATTTTTCTGTCAAATAATGGTGTTTTTAATTATTTTGTTGTCAAATGTTGGTTAGTTAGTAACTTTTCTGTATTTTTAGTTATTTTTTTGTACAAGGTTGGTTTTTTTAGTTTTTTTAGTTTCTTTTTTGTTTTTTACTTATTTTTCTGTCTTTTTAGTTTTTTTTTTTGTTAAATATTAGTTTATTTAGTTACTTTTTAGTTTCTTTATTTATTTTTTTACCTTTTTAGTTACTTTTCTGTTTTATTTTTTATTTTTCTGTTAATTGGTGGTGTTTTTAGTTACTTTTTAATTGTTCCAAGAATATTTTTTTAAATTTTACTTAAAAAACAGTTTTTTAAAATTGAACTTAAGAAGTTTCAAACGATCAAAAAATGTGAAAAAACCAAAACAATTTTTTTTTTCAAATTTTGATTGCTTATTATTCGGAAATGGTTCACTGAAAAAATCTGAAAAAAATCACATGATCAGGATATATGAATATAGGAAGTTTATATATAATAAATAATAGTTATAAACAATTAATATAATAATTAATAATTGGGTTTTCTGAGCAATTTAAAATAAGTTTTTAGTAAAAAACTTTGTTGGTTTAGTTTTTAAAACATTTGTATATTTTAGGCAATTTTAGATTAATTTTGAGCGATATATGATTTTTGATAAGTTATAGTAAAAAATTTAGGTTTTTGAGCAACTTTAAATAATTTTTTAGCAGATAATTGCTTTTCTTTTTAGTTATTAATAGTTTTTGTAAAACAATTGAGTTTTTGGGCAATTTTACATTATTTTTGAGCAATAAATGACTTGTTTGATAAATTATAGTAAAATAGATGGGTTTTTGAGCAATTTTCATTAATTTTAGCAGAAAATAGCTTTTTATGTGGTTTTTAATAAATTTTGTAAAACAATTGAGTTTTTGGGCAATTTTAGATTATTTTTGAGCAATAAATGACTTGTTTGATGAATTTTAGTAAATTAGATGGATTATTGAGCAATAAATGACTTGTTTAATAAATTTTAGTACTTTAATTGAATTTTTGAGCAACTTTAAAGTATTTTAAGCAAAAAATAACATTTCTTTGTAGTTTTTAATAAATTTTGTAGAACATTTGTGTTTTTGGTGTTTTAGATTAATTTTGAGCAATACATGACTTGTTTGGCAAGTTGTAGTAAAATATTTAAGATTTTGAGCAATTTTAATTTAGTTTTTAGCAGAAATTAGCTTTTTTTGTAGTTTTTAATAAATTTTTTAAAACAATTTAGTTTTTGGGCAATTTTAGAATAATTTTGAGCAAAAAATTACTTGTTTGTTAAATTTTAGTAAATTTATTGGGTTTTTGAGCATTTTTAATTTAATTTTCATCAGAAAATAGTTTTTCTTTGTAGTTTTTAATAAATTTTGTAAAACAACTGTATTTTTGGGAAATTTAAGAATAATTTTGAGGAATAAATGACTTGTTTGAGGAATTTTAGTAAAATATTTAGGTTTTTGAGCAATTTTAAATTAATTTTCATCAGAAAATAGTTTTTTTTAGTAGTTTTTAAAAAATTTTGTAAAACAATTGTATGTTTGGGAAATTTTAGATTAGTTTTGAGCAATAAATGACTTATTTGATGAATCTTAGTAAAATATTTAGGTTTTTGAGCAATTTCAATTTAGTTTTTAGCAGAAAATAGCTTTTTCTAGTAGTTTTTAATAAATTTTGTAAATCAATTTTGTTTTTGGGCTGCTTTAAATTAATTTTGGGCAATAAATGACTTGTTTGATGATTTTTAATAAATTTATTTGGTTTATGAGCAAATTTAACTTAATTTTGAGCAGAAAATAGCCTTTCTTTGTAGTTTTTAATAAATTTTGTAGAACAATTGTGTTTTAAGGCTATTTTAGATTAATTTTGAGCAACAAATGACTTGTTTGATAATTTTTAGTACAATAATTGGATTTTTGAGCAATTTTAAATTAATTTTTAACAGAAAATAGCATTTTTTTGTAGTTTTAAATAAAGTTTGTAAAACAATTAAGTTTTTGGGCTATTTTAGTTTAATTTCAAGCAATTATTGACTTGTTTATTGAATTTTAGAAATGTTATTGGGTTTTTGAGCAATTTTAAATAAATTTTTGCAGAAAATAGGTTTTTTTGTAGTTTATATAAAATTTTGTAAAACATTTGTCTATTTTAGGCAACTTTAGATTAATGTTGAGCGATAAGTGACTTGTTTGATAAATTAAAAATAATAATTGAGTTTTTGAGCAATTTTAAATTAGTTTTTAGCAAAAAATAGTTTTTCTTTGTAGTTTGTAATAAAGATTGTAAAACAATTTTGTATGTGGGCTGTTTTAGATTAATTTAAGTACAATAATTGAGTTTTTGAGCAATTTTAAATTATTTTTTAGCAGAAAATAGCCTTTTTTGTAGTTTTTAATAAATTTTGTAGAACATTTGTGTTTTTAGGCTATTTTAGATTAATTTTGAGCAATTATTGACTTGTTTAATAAATTTTAGCATTGTAATTAGGTTTTTGAGCAATTTTAAATTAATTTTTAGCAAAAATTTGCCGTTCTTTGTAGTTTTTAATAAATTTCTGAGAACAATTGTGTTTTTAGGCTAATTTAGATTAATTTTGAACAACAAATGACATGTTTGATGAATTTTATAAAATAATTGGGTTTTTGAGCAATTTTTAATAATTTTTTAGCAGAAAATAGCATTTCTTTGTAGTTTTTAATAAATTTTGAATAATAATTGAGTTTTTGAGCAATTTTAGATTATTTTTGAGCAATAATTGATTTGTTTGATGAATTTTGGTTAAATATTTGGGGTTTTGAGCAATTTTATATCAATTTTGAGCAGAAAATAGTTTTTCTTTGTAGTTTTTAATAGTTTTTACAAAACAATAATGTTTTGGGCTATTTTAGATTAATTTTGAGCAATAAATGACTTGCTTGTTAAATTTTAATAAAATATTTAGGTTTTTGAGCAATTTTAAAGTATTTTTTAGCTGAAAATAACATTTATCTGTAGTTTTTAATAAATTTTGTAAAACAATTGTGTTTTGGGCTATTTTAGATCAATTTTGAGCAATTTTATTGAATTATTTAGGTTTTTGAGCAATTTTAATTCAATTTTTAGCAGAAAATAGCTTTTCTTAGTAGTTTTTAATAAGTTTTGTAAAACTTTTTTGTTTGCTGTTTTAGATTAATTTTGGGCAACAAATGACTTGTTTGATAAATTTAAGTACAATAATTGGGTTTTTGAGCAATTTTAAATAATGTTTTAGCAAAAAGAGCTTTTCTTTGTAGTTTGTAATAAATTTTGTAAAACACTTTTGTTTGTGGGCTGTTTTAGATTAATTTTAGGCAACATATGACTTGTTTGATACATTTTAGTAAATAATTGGGTTTTTGAGCAATTTTGAATTATTTTTTAGCAGAAAATAACATTTCTTTGTAGTTTTTATTAAATTTGTAAAACAATTGTGTTTTTGGGCTATTTTAGAATAATTTTGAGCAATTATTGATTTGTTAAATGAATTTTAATAAATAATTGGGTTTTTGAGCAATTTTTGATTAATTTTTAGCAGAAAATTACATTGTTTTGTAGTTTTTAATGAATTTTACAAAGCAATTGTGTTTTTGAGCAATTTTAGATTAATTTTGAGCAATAAATGATTTGTTTGGTGATTTTTAATACAATAATTGGGTTTTTGAGCAATTTCAAATCAATTGTTAGCAGAAAATAGCATTATTTTGTAGTTTTCAATAAATTTTGTAAAACAATTGTGTTTTTGGGCTATTTTAGATTAATTTTGAGCAATTATTGACTTGTTTAATGAATTTTAGTAATGAAATTGGGTTTTTGAGCAATTTTAAATTACTTTTTAGCAAAAACTAGCCTTTTTTGTAGTTTTTAATAAATTTTGTAAAACAACTGTGTTTTTAGGCTATTTTAGATTAATTTTGAGCAACAAATGACTTGTTTGATAAATTTTAGTACAATAATTTGGTTTTTGAACAATTTTAAATTAATTTTTAGCAAAAAATTGCTTTTTTGTAGTTTTGTAAAACAATTCTGTTTTTGGGATATCTTAAATTAATTTTGAGTAATAAATGACTTGTTTGATGAATTTTAGTAAGATAATTGGGTTTTTGAGCAATTTTAAATTAATTTTTAGCAGAAAATTGCTTTTTTTGTAATTTTCAATAAGTTTTCTAAAACAATTTTGTTTTTGGGCTATTTTAGATTAATTTTGAGCAATAAATGACTTGTTTAATTAATTTTAGTGAAATATTTAAGTTTTTGAGCAGTTTTAAATTAATTTTTAGCAGAAAATCGCTTATTTGTAATTTTTAATACATTTTGTAAAACACTTGTAGGTAATTTCACGATAGTTCGGACGAACGTCCCCACATCGACATCTCCGATTTTGCTTAAAATGTACACATGTTTGAGGTACCAAAATATGATGATTTTAAAAATTAAAATTAAATTTTTTTAGGAATATTTTGCCCTTTTTCAGTTTTTGTGCTGTAAATAAGCAAACATGTTCAAAATTTATATTAAAAGAGTGTATCAATTAGGACTTTTTGTAAAACACGATCTCGCTCTTGGTTTTTTAAAATTTTCCGCAAAAATTGAGAAAAATGTTATTTTATTGAAAAATTTTTTTTTTTGATTCCGTTACACCTGAAGACTTAAAATTTGAATATAATACTACTAAAACATAGTACTTTTGATCACAAAAAAAACTGTATTTGCTTGCTCTATGGTAAGACCTCTTAGAACAACATAATAGATTAGATAAACTTGTTTTAAAATAAATGAACTCTTTTATAAATGCACTTTCTGCATCACTCTGGATCAATTTTATAAATATGTATGTACGCTAAATAATGTAAGGAAGAGTTGTTGCATTTCCTAGAGTGGTTATGAATCAGATATAGCGCTTTAATAGTAAATACCAATATGCACATTTTTATTACCGCATATTCGCAGAAGTAGTTTAGTATAAGTGTTTCAGCTCGCTTATCTTCCATCGTTAAACAATAACACATACCCATTAAATAGATAAATAATATTCACATACTGTGTACAAATGTAATGCAATAAATGCGCTTTCTATTTACCGGGCGTTGGAAAAAAAATTAAATCCGTTTTCAATGATAGAACATTTCAGAACTAAACCATTTAAAAGGTTTTACATTATTAAAATATTAATGCTACCTACAGGTAAAATTTAATTTTGTTAAGGTTTTGTAAAAGGGATTTACAAAAATCGCATTATGGACAAAGTTATAAAATAAAATAAAAATTACCTCTGATTACTATTATGTTACGCTCTTTTATCATCAACATTTATTATGGCTTATTGTGTTATAACGCCTGTGAAAGTTATATTTAATTTTTATACTCCCCACATTATTATATTTCATACAATTAGTATAATTAATTATTGAATAGTTAAAAAGTTTTTTAATACAATATTACATTTGTTGTATGTACACAGTAAATTAAGAAATTGATTTTCATAATAACATGAATTTAATTCACTCAAACCAATAAATATGAAGGATTTCCGTAATTTAATAATAGAAACTCAAACACATCAATAAATTGCTTTGAAATATTACATATATTATATTTCTATTTATATTACAACATTGTATCGATAAAACGATAAAAAAGTAGTCATCTAGCGTTTTTTTAGTACGTAGATGTTTTTTATTACAATCAGTCACATGAAAATATATTTCCTTTCAAGATATAAATGTGAACTTTGATATTTTGCGTGTATACAACTACAAATGTTTATGCACGTAGTGTACTATAAAAAAATACGAATGAATATTTACAATGTAATGGATGATATATTGTCAATAATCTGGTTAATTATTCACCGAATTTAATAGATTTTTATCTAAAATTTTAACTAATGGGGAAGATTATTACTATTATTATTATATTTTAAAAGGTTTTTGGGTATTTTATTAAGCTTATTGTAAAATTTATGAATAATTTAAATCTGTTTGAAGTTCTATAACATTACATATATCAAACATATAAATTTAATGTTGTGTTATTTAATAGCTTTTATGTGGATTAATTGATTATACAGGGAATGCAATGTTACCGATTTTCCGGTCTGGAAGCGATCCGTGGACGGGAAAACACTTTAGTGTGAAGAGGTCTTGGGTCAATTGCGTTCGGTTTCCCGGAAACGAGAACGGAGACACCGGAAAATTCCCTGTCTGATTGCAAACGGTGGTTGCGTGGTTGAATAGCGTTGAGACGGCACTAGGTCCATCCAAGTATCCAATCTCAAATGCGGTAGCAAGGGCGTTGGTACTATGGCTAGAAATTTTTCTTCTAAAGTCACCTTAAGTGGCTTTACCTTTTGACCTCCCCCCCCCTTACAGACTAACCTCCTCCCCCCCCGTGTTTAATGCCTGGAAACCGCCGGGCTCATAAATATTTAGGAGATTGATATAAGGTGGGGTGGGATGTGGTGTTAGCCACTTAGGTTAGGATATGGTTAACTAATTGGTTAGCTGGTTGTTTGTAAAGATTTTTTTTATTTGGCTTGGCAAGTCAAGCCAGATCAGGATTGGAGTGAGCCGCGAAATTATCGAAGTATTTTACGGCCAAAACTTTGAGGTGTGTGGTAGTAGAGAAATCTCAAGATTGTTTCAAGTCAGACTTTGGAAGCACTCAAGTCGTTAAGAAGAACGTTTTTGTGGAGGTGGTCTATCACTATGTGAAGAGAACAGCTTTGCTTTTCTTCGGATATACTTCATCTTGCCAGTCGTTCAACCAGTTTTTGAGATTAGTGGTGGTTTTTTGTAGCCTGGATGTAACCACCCTGGGTGATTTTGAGGAGTATAGAAGCGCTCGTTATCAGCGTGTTGAACTATTTTTACTCTGTGCGTTTATCTCGAAAGCATATCTGCGACAAACAAGTTAAAAAGTAGAGGAGAGAGAATGAAGCCTTGAAGAATTTTTGCCGTGATCTGTCGTGAAATATGAATTAGAATTTTTACTGCTATTGAGTTGTGCGATTTAGATATGAGGCTATCAGCGTTGCGTCGTCGTCATTGGCTTCCAGAAAGTTTCTGACTTCCCGGTAAAGCCTTTCGACCTGCTCCAGATCGATGTCTTTGATGATTGAGGGGGAAAATTGAAATTTGAGGCTGTGTGCAAATACTTTGGTTTTTCTTTTGATAGTATATTGGACCCTATTTTTGCCATGGTCTGGTCTGTTTTTTAAAGATTTGGAGATTCTCCACTACATAGGATGGTCGTTCTTTGTGAAACATTCCAAAATTTTCCAGCACAAATTTTTGTACAACCTTATAGTTGTTTTCACTTCTCCGTGAAACATTTTGTCAGCGGATAATTTTTTTAATTTTTTGGAATCATTAAAGTTGATTATCAGCGCAAACCTGATAAAAAGTTTGACGGCTCTATCTAACCGTTCTCACTGGAGTCAGTTTGTGAGAAGAGAGGCCAACCTGTACGTGTTACGAATCTTCCTTTTTTCCCGGGTGATCTTTTTTTGAAGAGTTTTAGTAAGACCGGGTTGTGGTCAAAGCTTAGTTTGTTGATCACCTAAATGGTGTATTGAAACTTGACGTTTTTTAATATAGCCATATCCAGAACGTCTTTTTAGTATTCTGCAGAATGGTAGTGGGTAGGTTTGTCTGGACCCACTATTTGTAATACTGTACAAAAACAAACAACTCCCGATCTTAAGCATTTGTCTGTAAGCTATTCCACGTCGGATGATTACTATTGAAGTTCTCAGCGATGATTATGGCCGTTTTGACTTTGTTTTTTGATTTGACATAGCCTGATGCAATCTGCAATTGCTCAACCCCGGCACATTTACAACTATTACGTTTGATTCTAAAGAGACTAAGTTAGATGTATCAACTTTGGAATGGTTTAAAGATCTTTTTGTAAAGATCAGTGTTCCACGCTTTGGCCTTACCACCGACGTTCCCAAATACGTAAATCTTAGATGAAGAACTTTTTTACTTTACCCATCTTAGCTGAAATGCCGTTGTCATTTCAGAAACAGATCTTGAGTAATAGTTCTGAAGAATTAGCCATTACGGGTTTTCAAGGAGTACTGTCATGATTTTTTGATAAAAATCATTAAAGTTGTTTAAAAAAGCAACTATCCTAACAGTTGAAGGTTTGCGGAGACCTGCAGCTTGAGATGTAGATTGGGCCGGGGCCAAAACAGGTTGCCGGTTTAATTACTTTGCCACGAGAGGCCAACATCATTTGATAGGATTTGCAACCCTTGAAGTTGGCGGGGTGCGGGTCAAATAACAGTACACACTTTAGCGGTGTGTTTTGGCAGGCCACCGATTAGTAGAAACCAAAACAGATCTTACAGACGAGAGTTGGCACTTGTGGCATTGAGGAATGCGTTTTTTTAGGTTTAACTGATACCTTTAGCCCCAGAAGGTTCTATGATCTTGGCAGAATTAGCTTTTTTTGGCAATTCTAAAACAATCATGCTGTAACAAAAATGTTCATTTTTTAAGCGTTGAACATGGGGGAAAGAGAATCCGAAGGATTCAAAGGCACGCCTTGATAAAATAGTCCGGTTCGTGCCGGAATCGACCTCAAAGCATCTCTCCTCGGCAGTCGACTACGTATGGAAGGCCGCCGCAACGGATTTGAAGTGAACAACATCCCTACTGTGGTTGTCATTAGTGGCCGGAACCATGCAAATGCCTTTGAAGAGTATTGTGCAACGACAAGGTAGCGATGCGATTATTGCTAAAAAGGTTTTACAAAACTGGGAATGTGTGCGTACTGCACGATTGTCTGCGGATAGGATTTTGAAAATCTTTAAGAAAGTGGTTGGGAAGGGGAGAATTTATTCATATTAACATTTACATCAACATTAACATCTTCACCGGCATGGGTGAAGACCGCGGCAGCTGGCTGGAACCTCAACTTGGTGAAGGGGATTGTCTTTTGAGCGGGGGCGGCATTTTTAATCGCAGAATTTTTTTTGCCGTTTTTTGGCCAAAAACTCTTTAATAATTAGAAAAGACTCACCCAGAGTTTTTTTTCTTTTGGCATTAACTACCGCGGCCATCTATAAACTTTTTTTTTTCATGCTTGACGGTGATTGGTTGAAGTGATAGCCAATAAGAATTTTTTTTATTGGTATCAATTCTTCCCCAATTTTTTCAACGAAGACAGCTTTTTTATAAATTTTGTTGGGTGGTCCAGCAGGTGGTGCAGGCCGGATATTGTCCAGGTGGAGTTTGATTGGGGCTTTGTAGGAATAGTTTTTTATTTAGTAACAGTTGTGGCCGGCAGTGGTGATAATTTTTAAAACCTTTTGCTTTTCTGCGCACTATGACTTGGTTGCTTGTATCATAAGTGCGGACGTTGGCCTGTTTTTTCTTGGTAGGTGGCCTGGCGTTGTTGTGACTCTTGTGTTGTTTGGTCTAAGTTGAGTAGTTTTTCGGCTAGGGCATCTCAGTTTCCGGGTTTTGTTAGGTTTTTTAGGCAGTGACCCATAGCGTTCACAGATATAGAATGTTGGAGGCTACCTTGTTTCCGGCTTGGGTGGTATCAAAGGGTCAGATGATATTGATTGGTACTCATAGGTTTTTATTTTTGCTCTGGATTCCTGCCAGTGACACGAGCGTAGAATGGCCGTATGTGTCTCATTCCGTTCTGGATGGCCTGCCGTGTTGGTGCCGTAGTGGAATATAAAGACTTTTTCTTTGACCTTTGATGGTACGAATAGTTGTTCCTAGGTACGTAGCAGTTTATCTTGCTCTCCCAGACAATATCTCATGTTTGTGTCACAAGGATAGTCTGGGTTTTCTAGCTGTTCTCTATATTTTTGGATGATGCTATGAGTCTGGGAGCACTCTGCCAGGCACCGGCGTACCATTTTTGCCAAAATGTTACCTTGGTTTGCTTGGGGTGTTCCTTTTTGTGATAGATAGAAGTTAGCAAGTTGTTGTATCAGGCAACTGAATGTTTGTTGTTCGTATTTATTTTTGGGTTGTAAGAGCTGGTTGTTGGTTTTGATAGCGAAGTCGACTATTTTATTTTTCGGGTTCTTAGATAGAATATTGGGTAAAACATTTGAGTTTTTCTGGATGTGTTTGACAAGGAAAGATGGTGAGATGGCTCAGTTATAGCGTTAGCGTAGCACGCTAACAGTCCGGGGTTCGATCCCCGAATATGACTAAAATAATAACTTTGCTCTTTATCCACCGGGGTGATTCGAAAGTCACTTAATCAACCGTTGGTCCCATCAACCCCCCTCATACAAGTCGTAAGACTTTTGGGGCGATGTAAAATATCTGTAAAACGCAAAATAAAGAAGAAAGCAAACTTTTGCAGAAGTAATGACCACCGGGTTAGTTTGGCGCTGGCGTCGATGAATTTATTTAGCCAAACCAAGGCTTTGTTGTTGGTACTTATCTTCTAAATACTTCAATTTGTTTGAGTAAATTTTTTTTTTGGGATTTAGCCAGTATGGTAATGGTCTCGCTAATTAGAGAGGTTTTAGATTTTGGGCTTTGGTCCAAACAAAAGATTTTTTAATTTTTTGAAGTTTTATTGAGGTAAAGCTATGATGGAAAATTTGGAGACATATTTCCATAGTCATGTAGTTTTGGGTAGTTTGTTATTGTGGCCAGAACTTGTGGTAGTGGTTAATTTTTTTGGCACTAACTTGATGCAGTAGGTATTCGACGTTGTTTTTTCTAAACTTGCACTTTAACTTTTTGCATTTTAGACCATATTCTTGTAACCGTTTCAGGATTTGGCAGAGATGATAAATGTGTTTTTTATAGTTTTGGGAATAGACAATGATGTTGTCTAGGTAAACCAGGACTATGGTACCCAGAAGTTTATCAAATGCTCTGGACATATACTTTCAAAAATTGGCTGGCCCGTTTTTGGGTCCGATTGGCATCACAGTGAATTGATAGTTGCCTTTCTCTGGTGCCACAAAGGCCGTGTGGCTTTTTTTATTGGTATTTTCTAGTAGCCGGTGTTCAAGTTAAGCTTGGTGAAAACTTGAGCATTTCTAAAGTCTTTTAAGGTTTCTTGAATTTTTGGAAGATTTGGAATTTGATCAAAAACTTTGGCTTTTTGACAAGCATTTTGATTGTATCGGGGCGCTTGTACCAGGGTTTTGTTCACAACATCAATTTAGTGGGTGATGGTCTTATTGCTCGTCAGAACTACGCTATTGTTGAATATTATATAGAACTCCTGGAGTTGTTCTGATAATCAAATTTGAGTTAGGAAAAAGTTAGCGAGAATTTTCTTTTTAGCCAAATCTTGGTTTGGTTGTTGTTGCAACTAGTATATGATGGACTTACTGACTTTTTGATTATTTAACTATTAGTGGCCCAGTATCACTTCTTCTTTCAAATTTGGGTTGATAAAAAAGGAATTGATCTGGTTTTGGTTGCCAATTTTTATGGTTGTTTATACTACCTTACATTGAGGTTTTTGGGTCTACTGCTTTGATTTATCTGATAGTTGTGTTTTGGCTAGGCAAAGCCGGGCAAAGTTTTGGCCTGCTCTTGAATGTATCAGAACTTTGATCCGTTTATGTTTACGGTAATGCAGGGTATAATTCCTACGGTTTCTACTCTGTCATTAGATGCTTAGTGTTTGATAGCTGCTAGGTTTTATTTTTTTATTTAATTGTAGTTGATGGTTGAGGGCTAGTCCAAAAAGGTTTGCGGCGCGCCAAATTGGTTTCCACTTTTATGGCAGTTTTTACCAGTTACTTAAAAGTTTCAAAAGTAATGATCTCTTGCGACTGCTGGATTTGAGGTTCTACTAATATTGCAAAATTGTTAGATATGACCATTTTGGAGTAGTGCGTGTACACTTGGCGATACAAAATGGCCTTGCATCTTAGGTAACTCTTAACTACTTTTTTTCTGATCACCTTTACTGGGTCCAAGTACTGCCAAATAAAATTATATTGAGTTTACATAGGGCAGGATTCTTTTGTGTATTGACCTTCAAAGTTTAAGGCTGTTTTGTTAAGTGGTTGGGTCAGTACTTTGTGATGAGCCGTTTCTGAAATTTTCTGATCTTGGAAATATTGTTCGATAGCCTTGAAGATTAATTCTGGATCTTTATTAGGCTCACCACCGAAGCATGGTGGTTTGGGCAGGTATCTTTGGCTTTTTTGAATGATTTGTATATAATAAATATTTTATTTGACATTTTTCAGTAATCATAATAAATATTAATAAAAACACTTAATAAAACATTTAACAAAATTAAAATAATAATAAAAATAAAACAAAAAGGAAATATAAAATACTTTTACTCATATTACGTGTTTTGTATTAATTAAGATTGCTATATATTATTCGCAATAAATCAATATGCTGGCACGGAATTATTTAATATTATATGTTAGCATTACAGGGATTATAGTTGAATTTATGTTTATCTCTAATGTCAGTTGTAGTTTAGGGAATAAGTTTGTTTACTGTTTTAAATAAATAATGCAACAATTTGTAACATTACAATGCATACACAAAATTGTCACTATCAGTATTGATTGAATTGCATTGTTCCGATCGCGAAAAAAGTGAAGTGCAATATTATGTCTATGCAACCGATAGCATGCAGTAATTATTAATGTAATAAATTATTTATATCATACATACGCAAAAAAAATAAAATACAATATCTACACTTCAATTAAACTCACACGCCCAAAATGTATAAATTAATAGCTCCCGTTGCCGCCTTTAGGACCTGGAGGCAATCCGCTGAGGGGAATCACATTGAAGATGGTGCTGTGGCAACACCAAATTTTGCTGATAGGTTTCCGTTTTTATGCGTTTTATACCTCAAACCGCATCTAAACGGAAACCTATTAACCAAATTTGCTGTCTTTGGATTTTTTGGGTTTTGTTGTGCTCGGTGAAGGTGTCCACCAGGTCCTAGAGGATTCTCTGTAGAAGATCTCCAGGTAAGGAAAAATGTTGGGGTTGTTGTTAAGGTGTGTTTGCCGGTACCAATGTGTGCGGTGATACTGAGGAAAGCTCTGTCTGGTCGATGATGACCTCCTAGATGAGTTTTTTTTTGGGTCAGGGACTTCAGGTTGCTTTATAGATTGGCGTTGATGCGGCACTAGGTCTGTCCAAGTGGCCGTCCAAAAGTGTTTCTTTCAGGCGGTCTTTGCGATACTCTCGAGCGCGTGTGTCTCTACGTAGTGATGATTGACCGCTTCCTTGGCATGAGAGAGCGGGGTATTTGTTAGTGTGCAAGTGTTTTGTTTGTCGGCTCATTGCAGATATGTCGTTTTGGTTTAATTGCTGAGTGTTGGACATGGTTTGGTGTTTACTAAGGTATTTTATATTAACTTACAAAGTTTGCTTAGAATTTCTTCTGCAGAGCTGCTTCTTTGATATTTGCTAGTCAGTCAGCAAGATATTTGCTAGTCAGTCAGCAAATATCAATTTTTTTTTTGGCTATGAGAAGAATCTTTTTATAGCGTTGGGAGTGCTTTTATGTAGAGCGGAAGTCTGTTTTTGAGCTGGTCATTAACCGTGGGCTTTACTGCCGTGTCTTCCTTTCAGTTTGTGGTAAACTGGGCAGCATTGGTAACTAGGTGTGGGGCTTACCGCACGCGGCGGATGTAGCTACATGCTTGGACTTTTTGCTAAATTTGCATGGAGCTTGGATGAGCTTTAGCGCATTTGACAAACGCATATGGTGCGTTGCACCGGAATACCATGTGGTGTTAGCGTTGGCAACGATGGCATTGTGTTACTTTAGCGGTTTTTTGCTAGTATTGTACAGTAACGCAAAGCCCAACTTATTGAAAGACATAATCTTTGATGGTTTGTACCTTTGAACTATAAGCTTAGCCATCCTCACATCAGCCGTGATACAGTCAGGAACATACTTTAGAGTTTTTTTATTTTATTTTATTGAAAAACATAATCTCTCGACTTTTTGCTTTCCGGAAGCGCCCTCAGTTGATGCTAGCGGATTTGTTTGACTTACAAGAGGACTTAAGAGGCTAGAAGTTGTACCAGAGTTGCCCGACGGAGCTTTAAGGGCTGGCGGGGTCAAGGAGTTTTTGGCTTTGGTGGCTGATTGTATAGACGAGACGGATCGGCTAATGGCCTAAAAGTAGCTGAAAAGAACTCACCCGTATTCTTGCTCATTTTTTTTTTTGGCTTAGATTAACTCTTTCTCTGGAAGCGGGGCTTTGTAAAGGGTGGTGATCATTTTTTTGTTGTTGTTAGATAAGGACAGAACTGACAGGAGGTCTTTAGAAGGAGACCTGCGGCGACATTACCGCTGGCCTAGCTGACAACCTTGGAAGCTACTTGGGATATCTCCATTGGGGCTTCTTTTGTGGGAGGGTTAGAGCTTCCGGTGTTTGTGTGGATTTGGATTTTAATTAAAGTTACACGTCTATCTGCCCGACTGTTTGTCATTATATAATTGAATCTGTCATCTTTTTCTCTTAATTTAGTAACAATTGACATTTGCTGGAAAATAAATACAATTTTTGGACACTTTAATTGAAACTATTCTCCGCTACCAATAAACCAAATTGAAGCCTACCAAACTAATTGTTTGGAAAGGAAATGGTTTCATAATTAGGCTATACCGCTTGGAAAAATTGCAACCGGTTGCCATCGCTTCTAACCAAATTGTTCACAAACTTGACTTAAAGTCTAAAATTGAAAATTTAGTGACCACAACTCTCAGTCATTGCACTACTCTTGGTGTGCCAAAATTAACTAACTTGGTACAAGGTACAACACTTTTAACCACACTAAGTCTGGGAACATTAACACATACCAAATCATGTTTGAGCCACAATCAAGATTAACATATAAGACTTTTAACATTCAAAAATTCTAAACTGGTAACATTTGTAGTTTAACTAGAGCAATGGTGCGTGTCAAACTTACAAATAATACTCAGAATCAAAAACATTACTATGGATTTGGCCAATACTAACACTACAACAAATTTGAGCAAAGCATTAGAAGTTAACATCACCAACCAGACTGCTTACCCTGCGGATTGTGGTTTTGAAATTTGTAAGAAAAAAAATTTTGCACTACAAGTCTATGTTTGAGAACTTGCTGACGTAGACATAGTCGAGTATAAAGAGGCGGGAATTAGAATCTCATGAATCTTCTGTTGGTAGATGTGGATTTAGGAGATGTTTTAGGAGGTCGCCTTGTAGACTGGGCTTAAGAATATGGTTTTACTCACTTATGGAAGAGGAAACTCGGTTACTATTAAATTTACCGGTTTTTTGTAGACTGATTCTTTCCGATCTGGTTTGGCGAGTCTTGCCAGATCAGGATAAGAGTGAACCGCGTTTTTAAAGTTTTTTTTGGGCAAAGCTTGAATGTATAGTTGTAGTTGGAGAATTCCGAGGTTGGTCCAAAAATTCAAATTTTGACAAACCGTAGAGCTTTAGTGAGAATCTGCAAAGTCCTGCTTTGAATAGTCTCAAGACGATTGAGGTGGCTGCATACGTGATTATCGGTTTGATGGTCTAGGTGGTTTTGTTCCGGAGCGACATGCCAGTATTCCGACGTAACATCGGATATAGCATAACTTTAGCCATGCTAACTTTGTCCAAAATGGACTGTAGATGAGGTTCGTACATTAGTCCCTTGTCAAAAATTATCGCAAGATACTTTGCAGTGTTGGACTACGGTATGGGAACGTAAACTACAGTACTGAGGAAAAATATAGAGAAGTTTGAAGCTTTATGATTTAGATAAACCAAAATGGAAGTAAACACACAGATCAAAAGCCACAGAAGACAAAGAATGAAGGACCCAGAAGCTAAATGGAAGCAAAAAAAAACAAAGAAGGCTAAGAAAACTATGCTTACTAAGGAAAGAACGGTAAAATTATATACAAGAGAAGAACATTTACTGAAATATTAGTCTCAACTGAAATTGCAGAGATAAGGAGAAGAAAAAAAGAACTAAATGAATTGACTAAGCAATTTCCATACATCAGATACGCCATCTTAAAGTTGACAGAAAATGCAATTTTTGAAATAGTCAGATTATATCTGGCAACCAGGGGACACAAAAAACTAACTTTAACTGGGGATTCTAGGATCTCATTAGAAGTAAAACTGGCAAATTTAGGACTATCAAAAGGGATACACTTATTGGAGCTACGCAAAATATTTATGAAAGAAAAAGGATACGACGAGGAAGAAGTTAATGAAGATATTGAAAAATTAAGAAGGTACCTGTGGAAAAATAACGCGAGAATGGGAGAAGGGAGAGATAAATGTCAGTGTAGGAAGTAGGCCAGAAAAAGAAGATATAGGGAGACAACATGTGTTGCTGCGGCAAACTATTTGAATTCCGCAATGCCAAAACTAACCCACTTCAAGCTAGTACCACATTAGTGTCAAAAACAAATTAACAGCAGGACTACGTCTTAAATCAAACAAAAAAATAGAGATGTTGATTTAGGAAGGTTTAAAAATGTAGTTTTGCTCACTTATGGAAGAGGTAACTCGGTTATTATTAAATTCACCGGTTGTTTGTAGATTGATTTTTCCCGATTTGGTTCTGCAAGTCTTGTCAGATCAGGATTAGAGTGAACCGCGAGGTTTTTGTAGTACTTTTTGGCCAAAGCTTGAATGTGTGGTAGTAGTGAGTGAATTCTAAAAGGGGTCTAAAAATCTATGTTTTGGTCAAATACAATGAGCATTTGCAAAGTCCTGCTTTGGAAAGCTTTAAGACGATTAAGGTGGCTGCTTGCAGACTCGTACTTTGTCAAAGATTATTGCAAAATACTTGGCAGTGTTGGAATACGTTATAGGAACGTCGTTAAAAATGACGTTCTCATGAAGAGTGAGTGACCAACGTCGTGTGAAAAAATAGGCTTTGCTTTTTTCTGGATTTACTGTGACGTACCAATTCATTGGCGTAAGAAACGTGATAACTGTCACTGCAAGCTACCGCTGCAATGCATGTAATCGGTGACCACACAAGGAAGGACACACGTGAGTTTGTGATGTGGAATAATGAATGCCACCAATTTTACAAAAACTTTGAGTTTAAGTTTTGGACAAAAGTTTGTGCCACGAGATCTTAGACATTTAATTTTCGCGACACCAACAACCCATTGTGGACACTTCAATTTTTTTTTTGTACAATCAGTGCAATAGACTAAAGCAGTGTATCACTCCTGATGACGTTACCAGTGACATTTTTTTTAATTTTTAAGAAGTTTTTTTTATAATTGTTACAACTATTAGGTGACGTTATCTACCGTATCTTTTGCGATGCGCTCAACGACAATTTTATTTTTTTGTTTTGATTATCAAACACTTAAAGTAATTCTTTCATTTGAGTAAAAAGAAATTATTAATTAGCTAAAATTCATTAATTAATTTATGTTAATTAAATTAACAATCAATTAAATTAATTGGTTGTTAATTAACTGTACTGATGCTGCTTCCCATAATAATTGCATTTATCGCTTCTATGGAGCATTGAAAGTTTTCTCACTGCTGTGTTGACTTGTCGGTTGTTTGTCTAGAACTCTCCGTAGCAAAACAATTTCAATATTTCTAAGCAAGTGCACTATTCAGTTTCCTTTGCGGACGCCCATGTCTAGGTTTGCAACACCGGCGACGAAGGCAACTTTCAACCTTAACACACACTCATACTTATACTCATCAGCTACTCTAACTTCCTAACTAGTTCTACCACTACTGAAGCGTTCTTTGATGGTGAAATGTTGATTTGATTGATTGATAACTTAAACATGTGATAGCATGTTTTAAATAACTAAAATAGAAATAAAAATTTATAAATTGTTATATTATAAAAGCATGCAATTAAATAAAGTGGATTGAATCGTTTAATTAATCATGTTTTAGGCATATGTAAAAATGTACTTAAAACTTGAAATTTATGAGAGCAATTTAAGATGTTCTCGAATCTGCACTGTATCTGGTTCTTTTTCGTTATTTTTATTTCCTCGCCTAAGGAAACCCCGCTTTTATTTATAAGGCTCATTTTTTTTCTCCGTAAGCATTGCAGCTTAGTAGTATTATTTGGAAAGTTTTGTTTCGCACTACACGAAATATATTTATGCGATACTTCCGGCCAGTTTCTTAACAATTATATCAATATAAAAAGCACCGATTTGTTACTATTTTTTCTTATTATTTTTTTTTTACAGGAAAGCATAAATAAAAGAGACAGTGAGACTGTTATGAGGCATCGTTTACCTGAAAATGTAATTTAATTTTGTGAGAGTATACAACAAAGACCTATTCGTCTATGCAATCTTTCGACATTTTTTTATGTTGAACAATAAAGTTTTTTTTTACATCTATTTCCCAGTTATGTGCAATACAAAAGGGTTTATTTTTTTTACTTTTCTGTACCTCTCTTATTTTACATCGCAGATACGCAAAGAAGTACAAATTATGAACACCTCTATATACAACGAACAATAAAATGCTTAGACGTAACAGGGGGAAATCTTACAATTTTCCACCCGGAAAGTTAACATAATGAACAGCCCTACATTAGCTTATTTATTACGCATTAAATAATAAGTAGCTTAAGTATTTATAATAAATATTAATAAACAGAATTAAAAGTACGCAATATTGTTAGTATTGGCTGTCATATAAAATAATAAAAAACGTTTACAAAATATTAAGTGTCCTTGTTTTATTTTTTTTAGCTAACACTGGCTAATAAAAATATTGCTTCGTGTTGAAGTTTGCAGGGTCGGATTTATTACATAAGCCGCTATAAAAGTGGTATTTATCAGTGGCGGCGAATGGCCAGGGCTAAAGGATAGTTTTTCATTAGAAATGATTGAATGAAGAACACATTTTGTTATAAATAATATTTATTAGTATTACTTACGCAACTACACATTTGCTGTTAATTTTGTTACTATAAATAAAAAATAAATTTAGGTTTTAAAAAATATACTTTATCAATCTAGAAATGTTTACACAATATTTACATTTTTTTTCAACTAAAATATAAAATTTACTACTATTGACCGAAAATATAAAATATATTTTGTCGACCTAGAGTCAAAAGTACCGGTTGAAAATTTCAAAATAAGTTTTATGCAAAAGTTTTTAAGTTATAAAAAAATTAATATACAGGGTGTTCTTTTTAATGTAAAAATATACAGGGTGTTTAATTTAAAACCATTAAAAATCCAAATTTTAATAATAAAATAAACACCCTGTATATTTTTGAATTTTTAATTTAGTTTTTAAAACTAATTTTACAACAAATTTTAAAATTATACAGGGTGTTTATTTTATTATGAAAATTTGTATTTTTTTTTTAATAGAACTTGTATAAAACTTTTGTTTGAAACTTTTTTTGAATTTTTTAACGGTTAAAGAGTTATTTAAGTGTTCCAGTAAATTTGACTAACCCTGTATACTATTGATTAAAATTATATACTTTGTAGATCTGAACATATGATTTACTTACTAGTATAGAGCTGCTACGTCATTGGAGACCGGGACGTGTTTCGGTGAATTCAACTGTGTCTTGCTATTATGGTTGATAACCTAATTGTCTCAATTTGGATATAGAATTATATGAAACTAAACGTTTGCAGTTTTTATATTTATTGCTTTATTGGACGGTCAAGTTAGGACCGGTATTTGTTTACTTATATGTGGTTTAAGGGATTGTAGAAACTGATTATTTATCTTTTTCAGAGCCGTCGCGAGAAGTACGGCTGCCTGTGTGCAAAACATAAATATGCCGCTTTTTATAGCATATAAAGTAAAGCTCATGGGTGTTGCTAAGATAATTCAAAATTATTTTGGAATTTTTGAGACTCACCGCAAAGTATTCAGAGCGTACAATTCTATCAGTGCTTTATCTTTGAATATACTATCTAATTAGCCCCCCCCCCCCCTGATAAACATAAAAATTCTAAAAATACAAATATGTTCAAAGATGTAATCACCAGCATATATACAACGTTTTAGTTATGTTGGCAAATATGTGTTACGGTAACAAATCAAAACACTTGATGCCCAGTTCACACTTATTGGGATAATGTGTACAATTTATATTAACAAAAGTTAGAGAACCTGTCCCAAAAAGCAGCTAAAACTTTTTTTGCACAAAATCACATTTTGGTCTAACAAACAGCATTTTTTAAAAACTTTAATCTAAAATTGCTTTTTTTGTTTAAATGTTAGACTATAACAGTATCTTTTAGTGTATATTTTTTTTAAACTTTTTTTGCAAAAACTTTTTGGTTTAAAAAACTTTTACTATTAATTTTTTTGTCAAAAACAGCATTTTTCAACACTTTTTAGTTTAAAATTATTGTTTGTTTAATTTTTAAGCTGAAACAGTATTTTTATGAGTTTTCTGTAACTTGTTTTTGCACAAAATTACGTTTTTTTGTTACTTTTTGTTTTAAAATGCAGTTTTTATAAGAATTTTAATTTAAAACATTATTTTTTTAACAAGATTGATTTTTTTGTTTAATTTTTAGTCTTTTTTAATAAGTTTTTTGTAACTTTTTTGCACAAAATCACAATTTTTTATTACTTTTTGTTTGAAAATGCAGTTTTTATTAAATTTTTATTTAGATACAGTATTTTTGAACACGTTTTAGTAAAAAATTGCTTTTTTAGTCTAAAAGCAGTCTTTTCTATAAGTTTTGTGTAACTGTTTTCGCACAAAATTGCAATTATTATCACTTTTTAGTTTAAAAAGTTATCACTTTCCAGTCTAAGAAGGAAGTTTTATTTAAAAACAGCATTTTCTGAAAACAGTTTAGTTCAAAATTGCTTGCTTTGTTTTATTTTAAGTTGAAAACAGTATTTTTATTAAGTTTTCTATAACTTTTTTGCATAAAATTACATTTTTTTATTTTTATTAAAAAGCATTTGTTATTAAGTTTTTAGTCAGAAACAGCATGTTTTGAATACTTTAGTTTTTTTATACAAATTTACATTTTTAATTATTTTTTAGTCTTTTTTTATTATTTCTGATCATATTTTTTAACTTTCTAGCACAATATTACATTATTTTAATAATTTTTTGTCTAGAAAGCATGTTCTATTAGGTTTTAAGTCAAAAACAACGTTTTCTACACATTTTAGTCCAAAATTGTTTTTTTGTTTAATTTTGTGTTTAAAACAGTATTTTCTAATGAATTTTTTGTACCTTTCTTGTATAAAATTACATTTTTTAATTACTTTTTGGTCTAGAAAGCATTTTTTATTAAATTTGTAGTCAAAATCAACGTTTTCTAAAAACTTAATCCAAAATTGCTTCTTTTGTTTAATTTTTTTTAAACAGTATTTTATGTTGAGTTTTCTCTAGCTTTTTTGCTCAAAATCACATTGTTTTATTAATTTTTGGTTTAAAAAGCATGTTCTATAAGGTTTTTAGTCAAAAATGTCAGTTTCTTCAATCTCTTAAAATTGTTTTTTTTAAGTGATACGTCTAACGTCCTTGCACTGTAGTCCCTTCTTTCTATTGTGCATCTTTAATTGTTACTTTTTTGGTAGATGCAATACCACAGTTTTAAAAAGCAGGTTCAATCCATTAAGCATTTTTTTGGTTTTTTATTAGCTTCAAGGTTAACTTTTTTTTGTTTTTGTTTGCAATTTGGAACTAAGTTTGCTTTTTAGCCTTCCATTAATGCTAACGTACAGTTCTCCATCCATCTTTTATGTAGTCTGCCTAGAGGTTTTTTACTTTGGGGTCTTTGGTCTTTACCTCATTTGGCAATTCTGATGTAGTTTGTTCTATCCAAATGGTCTTCTATTGTTATCTTTGTGATTTGACTAATCTAGCTAGTATCTAGTTCTTTTTTGATATCACTATTTCTAATATTATTACGTAGTTTACTGCTTTTATTGTTTTAAAACTTTTTGTTTTTGTGTTCCTAATTAGTCTTTTAAATTAAAATGTTTCTGCATTGGTTTTAGCGGTGTAAGTTAGGATCGGCCGCACACATGTTTTATAGATTTTAACTTTGCCTTGTTACCTTCTATACTTTAATCTTTTGAAATATAGATTACCAAATGTGCTCCTAATGTTTGATTACAAAACATTAAACAAAAAATTAACAACAAAGTCTAACCACTATTGAGCCACAAAGCTATCTACGACAAAAATTTTGTTTTGTGTACTAAATAGTTTTTAATTAGGAAACGGATGCTAATAAAGGTTCTGAAAAAGTTTTACTGAGCCTGGGTGTTGCGGTAAAAATGTAAATGTTGTTGGCAGCACTGTCACTAAAAAAAAATTATAGCTTGCATGTTTTGTTGGTCTGTAGACAAATTTTAGTCTGTTTTTACTATTTTTAGGATCTTTAAACGGTCCATTAAGGACAAAATACTTTGGAGATGATGTAGTTGGTGCAACAACTTTGTCTACTAAAGTGGTTTTTCTGAATTTTTTGTTCTTTTTTTGGCAAAATGTTCTTGAAAATATTATATGAAAAAGCTGTGGAGCGTTTGTGATAGTGCAGTGTTTAGTGCCAAAGTATGCAATAACACCGGGAAGGCTATTGTGCGGTCTATGTGACAAGCTAGTTAAATTTTCTTAGATTAAGAGAATCCTAGATGCAGACCCCTCTTGCTGGCCAACAGCTCCGGGTGGATGAGCTAGTAAGAGTTAGGGCACCCTTTTGTCCATGGAACGAGAAATCTTCCCTAAAGGCGGATGAGTCAGCCACTGACCAACGGCATAGAGATGCAGAAGGCAATGGGATACCACTGCATTAAATATCCGTATGGATAATCCCCAGGAAAATTCATCATCATGGCTGCAAATCAAATAATGGCCCCTAGTTACGGGCCCCCCTTAAATGGGGGAGCAGTGCTAAGAATCTCCCGGTCAGCTATGAAAAAGAAGATAGGCACATGGAACGTGCGTAGCTTATATGAACAGGGGAAAATACATAACACCATTCTTGAAATGAGGAGACTTGACATTGCAATCTTGCGTGTCAGTGAAATGAGATGGCGTAACTCAGGAACATGCAGGGTAGGCGAACATCAGGTGTATTACTCAGGTGAGGACAGTAGTCATCACAGGAATGGTGTAGGTTTTATAGTAACGAAAGATACCTATAAAGCGGTCACCAGTTTCATTCCACAGTCGGATAGAATAGCTATGCTTAAAATTCATGCCAGTCCCACAGATATTAACCTTATTCAGGTCTATGCACCAACATCAACAGCAACGGAACCACAGATTGAAGAATTTTACGCTGATCTACGAAACGTTATGAGCCAGACAAAAAACCATGAAATCAATATTGTCATGGGAGATTTTAACGCCAAGGTTGGTAGAGGGATAGAAGGAAAGACTGTGGGAAATTACGGTCTGGGAGTTAGAAATGAACGAGGTGATCGGCTAGTAGAGTTCTGCCAAGAAGAAGGAGTGGCATTAATGAATACGTTTTTTCAACTACCTGCCAGAAGACTTTACACCTGGACCTCTCCTGCAAATAACGAAAATCATATTGTTTGTAATCAGATAGATTTTTTCGGGATCAACCAACGATTTCGTAATGCCGTAAAGTGCTGCAAAACATACCCTGGAGCTGACGTACCTTCAGACCACAACCTACTATTGGCAGAAGTAAGGTTTCGTTCAAAGAAAATTATAAAACGAACAAAAACTATCCAGATAGATATCCGAAAACTCAAGAATTCGGATGTGAAAACTGAAGCCACCCATCTCTTAATATCGAAACTGAAAGCAGACGATAACCCCGAGGGAGATGTAGAAGAACTGTGGAATAATATCAGACAGGCGACGAATGAGGTGGCTTATGAAAAACTGAGGAAAGACAGACAAGGGGCAAAACAACAATGGATGACCGAAGAAATTCTTAAAAAAATGGACGAACGCAGACAATACAAAAATAATGACAAGGTTAAATGCAAACAACTGCAAAGAGAAATTTGGCGTGAGATAAGAACAGCAAAAGAAACTAAGTTTGCAGATGACTGCAAAGAAATAGAAGAACTACAAGCAAGGCATGATATCTACGGTGTTCATAAAAGGATCAATAAGATAACTGGGACACGAAAAAGACTCGACGCGAGCACATTAATAAATAAGCATGGGCAAATAATTACTAGCCTAGAAGGAAAGCGAGATACGTGGAAGGAATACATCGAGGAACTATTTCACGATTTAAGACCTAGTGAACATGATGCAGGCAATGCTACAACAGGGCCCCCAATAACAGAATCAGAGGTGCAGAAGGCACTCTCAAGAATGAAAGATGGCAAGGCAGTAGGGCCAGATGAAGTTCAGGTGGAAGTTTTAAAATTATTAGAGGACAATGGTCTTGACATACTTGCCCGACTATTCAACAAAATCTACGAGTCAGGAAATATTCCACGTGACTGGCTTAAGTCCACTTTCATAGCCCTTCCCAAAAAACCACACGCAAGAAGATGCGGTGACTATCGTACCATCAGTTTAATAAGTCATGCTCTTAAACTTTTTCTCAAAGTCATCCATGAGAGAATATACCGCAAGTTGGAAGAACGAATAGGACACACACAGTTTGGATTTACAAGCGGCCTTGGAACCAGAGAAGCTTTGTTTTCAGTACAGGTTCTTATTCAGCGATGCAGAGATGTCAATAAAACTGTATACGCATGCTTCATCGATTTTGAAAAAGCCTTTGACAAAGTAAAACATCAGAAAATGCTTGATATACTTAAAAGCACCGGCTTAGATGATCAGGACGTCAGAATAATTGCTAACCTGTACTGGCAACAGAAAGCGACGGTGAGAGTAGAGGACAGCCTCAGCGACGAAATAGAAATACAAAGGGGAGTACGACAAGGTTTACCTCCTGGGTAAAAAATCTGCGACAGTGGTACGGGAAGACTTCCTTGGAATTGTTCCGCGCCGCCGTCAATAAAACCATTATAGCCAGATGGATCGCCAACATTCGCTAGCGGATACGGCACCAAGAAGAAGAAGAAGATGCAGAGGTTGCGGTTTGAATTGGCGTTGAAACGGTACTAAATTATTTTAAGCAGGGCGTTTGTTGGTGTTTGTTCAGCATTTATTGTAAATATTTTAAGGCCGGGGGTTGTTGTCAAAGATTTGTAGTAAGTTTTTAACGTGCAATAAACTTTCCATGGATCTCTTAATATATTTAAAAGATAGAAAAGGTTACTTTTGGGTTTCCTAGCAGGTGCAACTTATGTGTGCGTTGGTGATAGATGTTTCCGGACTGATTTGGTTGATGTTCAGCTAAATGATATTGTTGCCTTGACTGCCATGTTACACGTCTGATGGTCTATCTAGACTAGATGTCTGGTGAAATATGTACCACACGCCTAGGGAGAGAAAAACAATCATCAAGCAAAATTGTGCACTTTTCTTTTGTTTGGGGGAAAAGAGGAAAATCTTTCTAAAGATTTTTTAAAATGTCGGATTTACCCTCACGGGCGCCTACCGACTATATATATATATTAATTGGGTTTATACAGCTAGGTGCCCCCTTCTCACTCCCACACGTAATTCCCGTCTTTGCAATGCATTCTTTTCTTTCAGCCCTTTTGCTCTCATTGCATCTCGAATGGTATCGTTCCATAATCTTTTGGGTCTTACCTTTTTTTTCTTCTTGACGGTTGCCATTTCCATACTCTTCGGGGACATCTATTATCCGTCATCCGAAAAACATGACCGAACCACTTTAGGTTTTTTATTTCTACTCTTTCCACTAGTGTTTGTTCAGCTTCCATTATCTATCTAGTTTCCTCATTGCTTACTTTTTCTATTCTGGACTTTCTGGAGCTTCTTCTTAGGTAGTCCATTTCTACAGTATTTATTTCTTGCTCATCTTTGGCTCTCAGTATCTATACTTCTGTCCAATTCATATTGGACAGAAGTCCACTGTGTCTACCATTGCGCGTCCTATCCGTTTTTTTACTTCTTTTCTTATGCGTTTGTCCCACCAAATCGAGTTTAAACAGCCAACCACTTTTTCCCCTTTTCTATCTTGTTCCTAACTTCCTCTTTTGCTATTCCATTTTCACTACCGACTAAACCCTCTTTAATATGAATGACATATTGGAAGTTTGACTTTTGTTGAACGTAATGATGCGGGTTGCATAAATTTTGTGGCAAATTTGTACTACGTCGGGCTTGTCTGGAAAAATAGCCGATTAATCAGCTAGAAACTGGCTAGAAATTAACATTAACTTCTTAAATTCAGCTTTGCTTGCTTGGAACAGGCGGAGCAACTGCTGATCTTTAGCCAGAAATTGTGCAGAATTTGCTGCTTGTGCATAGATTACTTTGCTAGCTTTGGGGGTACTTTTGAGTGGAGCGGTAGTCTGTTAGCGAGAAACAGCTGTCTTATCGTGACTAGCACGCAGTTTTGCGTAAACTGAGCAGACTTTGTAACTGGAAGTGTGCTGTCCACCGCACCCGGAACATGTAGCTACATGCCCGGACTCTTTAGAGAAAGTGCACTCGGAGTTTTGATGAGCCTCGGCACGTTTAACACACACATTCGAAGCGTTGCACCATGATGCTGACAACAATGGCATTCTTGGTCTGCAGGTCTCAGTAAGAGACAAAAAAATTTGCATTTAGCTCTTTGTGAAAGTTGGATGTACAGCATTTGGAAGATTTTTCCGTTCCTTCTTATGCCTGTGGTCGATTTAGGTTCAAACTCTCGAGTGATAAGCTTAGCTTGAACTACGTCTGATGTGACGCAATCGAGAATGTTCCTGATGACATATTTAGGGTCTTTTCAGTCCTTGTTTGGTATGTGAAGTGCTGTTTCACAAAAAAATCTGAATGCGTAAGGTGCAAACGGATCGACTATGTTTACAGCGCGGTCAATGGTGATGTTTTGCAATTTAAAAGTCGTCGATTTTTCTTAAATGGTTATGGAAAGAGAGCGACGATAGTCAGCGCCGCCTTGGAAACGGGCTTAAAAAGATTCTTTAGCTGATCCAGAGTTGGGCTTTAAGGGCAATGGTTGAAGGGTTAAAGAACGTTTTGCTTTAGAGGCTAAAGGTTTTTTTGGAGCCGAGGGCACCTGACTGGAGTTAGCTGATGGCCTAGAGTTGCTATTATTCTGGGAGGACTTACTTATATCTTTTTGAATCTTTTCTCTAAGGGCGGGGTTTTTTGTGAACTCTCCGTTATCATTTTTCAGTTGGGTGTCTATTGGCTCCTTAACGTCGAACGGACTGGAGTCTATTGGATAATTGGCTGGCTTTTTGAGGTAGGCCTGGGCCTGGTGTTCAGGGGTTCTGGTGGGGAAAGGATCTGCGGCGCAGGTGTCTTTGAGATAAGCTTGGGTCTTTCAAGGGTGGCAAGAATTCGTTTTACCATCAAATTTGTGGCCACGATGAAGGCGTCTGCACTCTGCCTTAGGTCCATTTTTTTTGCGGAATTGGGTGAGGATTTTAGCAAAGTCCGTCTTGATAATTGACGTGACGTCCGACACAATGTCCGTCTTGAGATGACAAACGTTATTAACGATGCAGCTCAGACGGTGGTATATACTGTCCATTTCCTCTAGTTTTTGGGTCTTTGCATATACGATCTCCAGTACTTGACCATCGGACAGCTCGGTCGCTGGGTCTTTGCTGGACGATGCCGTTATGTATGTGGGTTACTTAATTGCAATGGAATTTTTCGTTGTACGTCTTCACTGGGCTGCTGTTTGCATTTGACTTCAAATTTTTGTCCGTAAGCTTTTTATTCTATGTAAGGTGGTGTGGTTTGGCAAACCACACAGCTCAAAGATCTATGTACGATTACGACAAACAACCTTATGGGCATGCTCTTTATAAGGATTTACTTCCACGTCTACTCTCTCTCAACCTAGAAAGTTATTTTTTTATAGTAGGACAATACTTTGCGCTAATGCCTAATAAGGTTAGTAACTTTACTAAAATGCTCTCTGAGTCTACAGTTTTAGATTAACTACACAATTCAAAAGTACACTACTTGTATACACGCTACCTCACAGGTAACTTCACACTTAATTTACACAGATGCTTGGTAAATAGTTTTTAGTTCTGCTATTAGTTTTTATTGCTAGGTGTGCCCGGAGTTTCATAATACTGACATTTCACTGAGTTGAAGTCATGTTTTGGTTCTATTTTCACACTATTTTTATAATTGCTTTTCTGGATTAGGTTAGAGTAAGGCAGCTGATTGGTCCCACACTTGGGTGTTTGTGCTGTGAGGGTTGCCACACTACATTATTTTAAATAGGATGCGGGTCGTCATGCGTGCAAACCCGAGCGCTGCCGTAATGTAGTAGGGTGAGCGGTGAATGATGCTAGAGCGTTGTTGCATTATTCCCGCACTCAGCGCATATCAATAGTGGGTTATTAATGTTCTGCCTTAAAACGCTAAGGGGTTATCTTTAGAAGAACGACTATGGACATATATGTGTAGATTTTTTTATTTATTCATTTATTATATTTAAATAATTGAAATAAAAAAGAAAAACGGACGTTTTGAGAGTGATCTACTCTCTTCATCAGCGCTACAAAGATTTTATTTTATTATTTAAAATAAAATAAAAAATAAAATTTTACAATTACAATACAATAAAAAATTTGAAACTAATGAAATATAGCAATTAAACAAGTAAATTAACTTAAACAATATTTTATCAATTTAAAACTAAAGAAAATATACTTTGTCAACTAGAAAAATTAAAACTTTTTTTTATAAATAATGCATTTCACTCACAATAAATAAATAAAATTTGTTCTAAAATAATTTAATAGAAACTTTATGAAACATAAAATATGTACATGTACATTGTTTTGGTAACTCTTAAATATAATGCTAAAAACAACTTGAGTTTATTTCCTGCTTGTCATAGTAGGAAAAAAATTAAAATTTATGATCCAGAAATGCGTTTACATGGCAGTGAAACTTCACGCACAAAACATGTGCGTAAATCTGGCACAGTTTATTTTTATACCTCGTTACTAATGTATTACAGCTTTCAATCAATAGTTTTATTTATATTTGTTATTATATGTTACAATGATGTAATTGTATGTTAGTTACTATTACATGTGTTGTTTAATTAATAATTTCTATGATTAAAATTAGTATAAAGGATCATTAGTTTGTTTATTGCAGGTATAAAACTATATTTTATTTTTAAACAGTTAGTAGTAACAATATTTTTATAATAATAAACGATTAAAAAATTATAACTAACTGTACATTGTCATGTATCAATACTACAATTTAAGTAATATCTGCTTTAAATAAAACGCGCCATAAATACCGTTGCCTGTCCGTTCAACAGTTCAACGCTTCTCCTAATGTGGGGCGTTGCGTTACTACCTTTGACACATTACTAAACATAAACTGTTTAATAGTTACTGTGATTTTATGTAAATTGTTTCTTCAGCCAGTGAGATGCTAGGCACACTGATGATGTTTGCATACCCTGAAACACGAGTGTATGCGTCTCTTACTGGGTGAAAAGGCAGTTTACATAAAATTCATCATTTATCAATTTTAAGCGGTTAAATTTAAAACTGAGCGCAAAAAAAATAGTTATTGTTGCATACTTGATAACCAATAATACCAATGATGCCAACATTTATCAGTTTTCAATATTTATTTTAACGGTTCTTAATTAAAAACTAAATTTGGTTTAATGAATTAATTTTAGATTGTGTAATTTGAGCATATTAATTGTTCAAAATTTTTGAATTTTGACCAAAATTTGTATATGGTTCAAAATTTTTGGAACACGTTCTTGAATTTTTGACAAAGTATTTAAATGTGGTGCAAAAGTCTTAACGTTGAATTTTTAGCTGAGCAATAATATCTCTAATTCTAGAAGAACAGATGCTGTTGACTATTGACTTTTTGGTGGACATTTTTGGCGTGTTCCAGATTAGTGTCTTTAGTCATAACGAGAGACCATTTGAGTTTGTTAGCAAAAACTTTGTTTTTTTTTTAATTTTTGCCATATTTGACCAAAATTTGGACTTGTTTGATACGTAAAGATTTTTACCTTAGATTTTGATCAACATTTTTTGCCAACACAGATTTTTTGTAGTATTATAGTTGTTTTGACTTTGTTGTAAATTGAATTTAAGATTTTGCGTTTTTTTTTGGTGTAGCGAAGTTTTTAGCAACTTTTTTTTTGCAGATTAATGCTTTGTTTGCGTGCGATATTCTTTTTATTAAAAGTATGAATTAAGAAAAATTAGTCCAATCTATGTGAGTTACAGATTTTTTCTCTTTTTGTTTGACCTCTTTCCGTAGAGTTCTAGTAGTACCAGGTTGTAGTTAGAGCTTAGGTTATTGATTGTTTTAATTTTGACCTGGAAGCTAACGTTGCTACGTCAAAAACGTCTTTTTTGTGGCCTGTTGAACAGTAGTAGATGGGTTTGTTAGGACCTAGTACCTGAATTTTTTTATTACTACTACTACATTTAACTACCTCGACTCACCTAACGCCTCACGTCTGAGATGAGCCGTCTGGATCATGCCGGTTTGCTACCACTCCCACTTGATACGCATTCCTTCCCACTCTTCTGCCATTTCTCCCACATCCCTTCTTTTGCTTCACACTTAGTAAGGCAACTCTCCAAGACCGACGTCTTCACTTGCACCACAAGATCTAACGACTTTGTGCCTGCCACAACCAGAAGGCCCGCGTCGACGCCGTTTTGTATGAGCTGCAAACCTTTTGGCAAAACCTTCTCTGAATCCGCAGAACTAATTCCTTGTGCCTTCTGTTGTTGCATTTGGCATCCTCCCATATTTCGGCTTCATAGAGCACTATGGAGGAGACTACCGAGCACATAAGGCGCCTGGTGGAAGATCTTGCTCCCCCCAGGTTTGGCATTAATTCTGCTTTCTCCACGCTAGGTTAGTGCCTAGCGTCACACCCAGGTATCGTAACTGACGTTGCGACTTGACGGAAATTCCGGAAACGGTCATCTCCACTGGTGGTACTCTTCTTGAACAAGAGAGCACCACAAGTTCCGTATTTTTTTGGCCAATTCAAGGTTAATTGTTGTGTTACTTATAGACTTTGTTTGACGGTGCAGTTTCTTTCTTTTGGGATTTTTTTATGAAACTTTTTTGTCACAGTTTGATCCGGGCATATTCTCAAGTGGATGTCTTGTCAAATTTCTATCTGTTTAAACTTTTTTACATGCCATTTGTTGCTATTAGGGTTTGCCGATGCAAGTTTTTACTTTGCGATCAGCTTTGGGGTGTTTCTCAAGCCGACGTAGAGCTAGTAGTGGTTACTCCGGGTGTGTTCTTTGAGCTTGTAACTACTGTTTTTTGTTTGTTTTGATACTATTTTATATTTTTTGTTATTGGGGATTGCAGATGCGTGTTTATTTTTGCAGTCAGCTACAGGCCTTTAAGCCGCCGTAGAGCCAAAAGTGGTATTTTGGGTATGTTCTTTAGTCGTTACTGCTTATCGGGGTAGTGGTGGCATTGTACAATGACATCAGATTTAAATTTATACATTAGTTAGACCCTGCTTTATCTGTTGATGTTGCAAGTTCTCGGAATTCTTCCATTTTGCCTTGTTGGCTTTTGGTTGCCCATGGGACTGTTTGCATCTGTGTGTGACTTACTTCCTTAGGTTGTTAGGTCACGATGCATTGGTTTTGTTGGTTTGTTTGGGTGTGTTTGACTGTGGTGACATCAGCATTTCTGCTTTTGACTGGGTTGCTACTTAGCTGAAGGGCGCGATGACTTCTGTAGCGATTGTGACGGAGGTTAGGATGCTGGTACAGTAATCTGTATGTCATTCTGTGGATGGGTTTCACTGTGTTTGTGTGATTTTGTCTTAGTTGGGTGTTCAACATTTTTGGCATTTGTCAGCCTGGTGGACTGCTGACTCCGCTTTCTTCATACTGCTAGGCGCCTCCTCCTTGTTTTCCTCTTCCTCTCCATGCGTCGTCGTCGTCGTGGGTGGAGTTCTCCCGGAGTGATGTTCTCTCCTCTTAAGCAGCAAACGGGCTGCAACGGTGTGGGGTCTGCGTTGCTAGGCGCTGTTGTTATGCGCGGCGGCAGATGTTTGTGCCGCCGTGTGCACGTCCGTCTCGGACGGAAGCACAGTGCACGTTATTAGTTAGACCGTTAGGTTGCACAGTTTTATTAGATCTAAGATTTCCCAGTTTTGTGGGTTCTGTGGTAGCTGGACGTATCACATTGGGAAAGGTTTTGCCGCTTTTTCTAAGCGTTGCACCGTTTCAGCCTTGATGAATTTGGGCACATTCTTAATTACTTATTTTAAGGTTTTTTTGGATTCTAACTAGATAGAGTAGTGATTGCTCACGACGTAGTTGAGTGCAGTTCGGAAATCCTTATGCAATAAAGGGTGTATTTGGATACCATCTTTCACGTTAGTTGCGCAATGGATGGTAATGTATATTGTTTAGAACAGCGCCGACAACCCAGGAAATTTGGCTTTATTTTCAATTACGACGGGAGGTGGGCGTTTTGGGGCAAAGCGTTCTGACTTGTAGGAAGACTTAAGGAACTAACAGGTTGTCTAAAAATAGACGTCAAAATTTTATGGGCTGACTGGGTCTTTTTGGCGTAGAGTGCGCTTGATTTGAGAGGTCGGCTGAAAGCCTTTTAGTTGCTGATTGAGGTTTACTAAAATTTTTCTTAAATTTCTTCTTCTTAGAGTAGTCCAACACTATGAATCCCTCTTCTGTGGGCGTGTTTTTTTTTTTGGGGAGCGATAATGTTGCACTCCTGCTAGATATCTATTAGTGTTTTCTTTTTAGATGTGCTGGAGTCGATCAGATTTTTGGCTTGGGCCTAGGAGTCCAAAGTCTTGTTGAGCTAAAGTATAGGTGCAGCAGCTGAGGAATATGCAAGGATTGTTTTTGACCTTAATGGGAAAATGTTGAAGTCACTTCCGGTGTTCTGGTGTCTTGACAGGCTGTTTGTTTTGCCTGACAATCAGCGCAATGATAGCCGTGGTGGTAGTGGCTGCGCTGCTCGGTATTTTCTTGGAGATGTCCTTGCGCAGGTCTAAGAAGATCTTATCAAATTAAATATGAATGTTTGTGTGAAAATGTTTTTTATTTGACGTTTGCTTATAACTGAAAAATGGGGCATTTTATAAAAAAAATATTTTTACAAAAAACACTTTTAATTAATTTTAGAATAAAAAATGTAAAAATATACAGAGTGTTCTATTTGAAAAAAATAAAGTTTACTAAATTTCCACAATAAAATGAACACCCTGTATATTAAAATAATTTTTATAAATTAATTTATTTAAAACCAATTTTTTTTTTAAATTTTATTTAAAATTTTCAATTATTGTAAATGTGTTCCGGTAATTTTGACTAACCTTGTATATTTACACTCGCAAAAGAATAAAAAAAAAATCTACTTTAACTTCGTTGGCATGACGCAAAATACGTGTAGATGCAGAGTGCTGCGCATAATCTGTACGTTTGTGCGGTATATGAAATAAGTAGTCATTGCGTGAAATTCGAGCTGGGTCATGAATACCAATTGAGCTGAGCAAGTCAGGACAGTCATTAATTTCACGAAGCACTTTAAAAACTAGTGTCACGTCAAAATTAAAACGTCAAAAGTCATGTTTAATGTAGAGAGCAGTTTCGTGTAGCTGCCTGCAATGTTGCATTTATACGCCAAAAAACAAACAAACTTTTTTTGAATCTGTTTGAAAAGATTTGGCTGAAAAAAAATCTGATTTAATTAATTAATTGAGATTTTTTAATTTGGGGTTTACCAGAGGTTTATTATACCTAAAGAACACCCTCAGAGAACTTACATCAAAACAAATTCATAAATAGGCTTTGGGTTTTGTATTTTACTTTACATATCATGCTTGTTTTTGTTCATACCTTTTACAATAGAGTTAATTGGTTGCAATTGAATATTGTCATGTACAGAGCTTCATTCGATGCACTGTCTTTAATTTTTAATTCTTTCAATTTTTAATCTAACCGTTTGCACCATCCATTAGTGTGATTGAATAGTTTGAAATATTGGGTTTTATTGCTTTCACTTTTATATTTAAAATGACTTAATTGTAAATGAAATGGAAACAATTACTTGGTAATAATTTCACAACCAAAAATAACACCCGAACTTTATGTTATTAGAAGTTTCAAGTATCTTCAAGCACATTGTGTTGGTTTCTAGTGAAACTTGAGCTAAGTATAATGCTTTTTACGATACTATAAATGTTTATGATTTGGCAAATGTTAAAAGTAACTACAGTTACTTTATAGTATAGAAAAAGCAAAATTTAATATTTAAATTCAAGAATATTTATAATAAATACATTAGTATGTTAAATCTAATTGCATATTCATGTAAAAATTAATATTTTAAATTTGCACACCTGAATATCCACAATAAAAACTAACTAGAGCAAAATATATTCAGATTTGTATAATTGTATTCTTTTTTTTTATCCAAAAACATAATATTTATATTAATTTATTATTTTTATAAAGTGGATAATTATGCTGTTGGGACTAAGGGATGCTAACTGATGCACTCTTATTACATCTAATTAGGCCTTATTGCTCTCCATGTTTTCCGCTGATTATTCCTGCTGCCAGTCATAAGATAACGGGATTATTTCAAAGCGCACAAAAAAAAAATTCTAAGCCTAAAAAATCCGTGTGAGTGGAATAATACTTTTAAAAAGGGAAACACTGAAGGAATTTTAAATTTAAATGGTAAAATAAATTTTGTTTATAAAAGAGAATGCTTATCTTTCTATGTTTTTGGCAATGTAGGTCAATAGAATATAGAAGTGGTGATAAAAGTATAAATCTTGTTAGTATTTTTTCGTTCAGTTTAATGGTTATATTAAGTTTTATTTTTTCTTTTCCACGCTTCGCACATCTCAAACCTCAATTTGATTTAATTTTCGTTACTACATATGTGATGAATTGTGCAGGTAAATTATTAACAACAATTTAACAATAAAAAAATGAAACTATTACACTCCACATGGCAATAGACTTAAAATAATTGACTCTACATACTTAATAATGTACAATGCTTCATTTGAAAAATATTTTGTTGAATAATATTCAATATTTTGAATAATGAACTGTAGCGCGTTTGTTTGTTAATTGATTAGCAACTATTGTTGCTACTGAAAATTGTTATATACCTGCCTACGCAATTAATATTTGTGAAACAACAAAAATAAATTTGTGGATTCTGATAATTAATTTATAAGTAGAAAACAATTTTTTGCTAAATAAATAATAAGAAATACACGCAATGATAATACATTTTTTGTCTTTTGCACGCACATACCACTTTATCCATTGTCATAAAATATGAACGTGTTTAGTAGTAGTGAAACATTTTATAATGATTATAGTGCCATACATTTTAGTGTAGAATTATATAATTATATAGATTAGTGAATACGTAAATTGTTATTGAATAAATGGAACTAAAAAAAAAAAAGAAAATAATAATAATTAAACACTGTTAGTAGTTGGCGGAGCAATTCAATGCAATTAATTAATTACAAACAACAATGTTTACTCAAGGGAATGATATAAGCTTGCAACACAGATTCTGTGTTTGTATTATTTGTTGAAAATTAAATGCTGTAATAGTAGATTCATTTAAAATTCATACTTTCATAAAAAAAACTGTTGACAAGATTTTATCATAATTCACAATTTTATAATTATAATAATTTATCTACCATGCTAGATCTAAGGCTTTGAATAAACTACGATTTGCCGGAACATTGACAATATTTTTCCAAACGCTTGTGATACATTAGATTTAAATACGTGCGTTATGTGTCAGTGACACATGTTGCGTTTTTTTAGATCCGGAAACTCGGCATGGATGGAAATCATTAAAAACATAACATATATTAAATGGAATTTCATGTCACTAGACTTAGAGTGTAAATCTTTTTATAGAAACTTGTATTAATTCCGACACGGACAATCTCACACTTTATATGTAAAAACATACATTTACTAACAAATCTATCATGACTGTGCTGTTTCTACTCAGCAAGACTAACATAGTTAATTTTTTTTTGCTTACTGAATAAAAAAAATCAAAGAAAATTACTTTTCGTGGGTGGAGAATCTTTTGTTTTCCAGGACGTATTTGACTAAGCCCAACTCAATCTGGGAATTGCCTAGAAGTTCGAGACTAAAGTTCATAAACCTTCCGTTTTGAGAAATTAGTGGGATGATTAAGAAATGTCGCCTTATGGGCTGTGGGTTGAGGATTGTGGGGTGAACCCAATTAGGTTTGTATTAGGTTGACCAGTCTTCTATAGAAGTGGTCTTTCAACTTTGCCAGTCTGGCCAGTTCGGTATTCTAGTGATGAGCTAAATTTGCAAAATATTTCTTGGCGAACTCTTTGAAATGTTGCTTAAGTGTATCGTCGGCATTTTGCATTTTGACCCCGTGTTTTCAGGCATGTCGGCAACGAAAAAGTTAAATAGCATAGGCAATAAAAGAGAGCCTTGAGGTACCCCCGCCGTAATCGGCCGTAAGGTCGAGACATGGTTTTGGAGCTTTACTGTTAAGGTTCTGCATTAAGCTATCAGCTTTATGAGACGCAGTTAGAACTTGAGTTTTAGTAGTAAACCATCATGCTAGATTTTATTACAAGCTTTTTCTTTATTGATATCTTTATTGCGTATTTTACAGCTATTTTACATTGCCCCAGAAGTCTTACGACTTGTTTAAAGAGGGTTGATAGGACCAACGGCTTATTAGGTGACTTCCGAATGGATAAAGAGCAAGTTATTATTTTAGCCATATTCGGGGATCAAACTTTTGTAGTTTTTTTCTGTCTAAAACCTTTGGTAATGTGATCTGTCACGCAGTTTAGCTGATGTACGAGTATTCACGCCAAAACCCATATTGATAAGAAGGAAGAAGATAATTTACTGTACCTTGCTCAAGGTGCTTAGGAGACTGATTGGTCGATAGTTTTGGGAAAACTTTTGGTTTTTTCCAGGTTTTGGAATGTTAGTTAGGAGGTAGCCTTTCTAAACTGTTGGGAAGTACCCTGTATGTAGGCTTGCATTGGCAATATTGGTCAGAACTATTATCTCTTTGTGCGAAAAAAAATTTAAATTTTTATTTGGAATACAGTCAAAACCTGGCGCAGTTCGAGCTTTGACATTTGGTATGATTCTTCTGATCTGCGACGGTCAAAGTACTCAATCTCTCTTTTGACTCTTTTGACGTGCTATATGTCATTGTCCTTTTTAGAAGGGTAGCATTGGAGTTCCAGGCTGTCGGCAAATGTCATTTCTTTGATGGAATATTAGAACCCGTTTTCACCATGGATAACTAGTATTGTGACTTTGGCTTTGGCGATCTTCCACATTAGATTTGCATCTTCTGTGGTTTATTCCATGGTTTTTTTGCCAGCACTGATTTTTGTGCAGCTTTATTTTACGATTTAAGGGGTTGCAATGCTTTTGCCATTGATATTTGGCGGCATTTTTTACGAATCAATTAATGTTTGCAATGGTTTCAGATGCCTTCTCCTTGACCTTATAAATTAGTTCTGTAAACTGATTGACAGCTTCTTTAATATTTGCAATTGTACATATTGGGACAAACCTATCTATGCTATCATCTAAGAATCTCAAAAAAAAAACAATTTGTTGTGGATAACAAATTGTCTTCCTTCCTTGTTTGATCTCTGTCCACAGAGAGCCAGGATTACCGAAATGTGGTTGGAGTTTAGGTCATTGACTGTCTTAATTTTAAATTGCGAGTTGACGTACTTTATGATTGCTACATCCAGAACGTCTCTTTGATAACCTGCGTAGTTGAAGTGAGTGGGATCATATGTTCTTAAAACTCGAAAATCTTTTGACTCAACGTAGTCTTACAAAGCTAGACTTTTTGATTGTCAGATTGTTCTACGCCGGGTGTTTTAAGTTTTCTCCACTAAGATGGTGAGAAGAAGAAACAAGATAACCGCGTTGATTGTTGCCATTTTGATTTGGTTGGTTGGGTTGACATATTCAGATGCTGTTTTGAGAGTGCACAACTCACTACGACCGCATTAGATTCTAGAATCAGAGTGTCTGGGGTGTCTTTAGAATAGTCTAGTGATCTTCTTGCAAAGATCACTGTCTCTTGCGTGCTTGGGTTTATGATTTGACTCATACACTAGCACGACGTCGATGTTGTGGTTTAAGAAGAATTCTTTCATTTTGCTCATTTTATAAGGTTTTGTCACCGGAGTGGCGTTTTTCTTTTGAGCCGTCATTATTTTGATGTAAACCCTGCTCTGTAAATTGGCCAGATGGTGGTCGAAACATAGAGCACACTTTGGAGGTGTGTCTTTTGGGCATGCCACAGACTGGTGGGGATGGAGGTATGCCCGTATTGTTGGCATTTTTAATATTGGGCTCTTTTTTGTTTCAATTTTGACCGTAAAATTAAGAATTTTTTTTGATACTTTTGATTTCCATTTTTTTCTCCTTTGGGAAGTTGTACGGAGATCATTGAGAAACAACTAAACTTGTTTTTCCATGCGATGTACGTTAGATGGGTTGAAGCCCATTTTGTCCAAGGTCTTTCTTATTTTTTTTTTTGGTACGTTTGAGCGGCAAGTTACAAATTACCACTTCTATGCATTTCTTGCCAGGAAGAGACCAACTAAAATATCCTGCATTGGTGGTTTTGAGATAGGCCGTAGCCTTTCAGTGGTCGTTGATAGACGCCGGAGTGACCCGGATACTATTGTAGGTATGTTTAGCCAAGGAAATGATGTGGGGAAGGTCACTTTTTTGCCCCCCTCCTTTATATCTTTTTGCTGCATGTCTTTGTTGACGTTGACGAGGGTGGAAGCTTAGTATGATTTATCTTTAAGATGATTGATCATCTCGGAGATAGTATACTACCGACGTTTTGTATACAGTCCGTGTAGTTTTTGGCGCGCTCTTTAGAAGTGTAGAGAAGGCGGCCGCGGTTAGACTTTAAGCAGTCTTGAAGTGTTACAATTTTACAACTTAAAAATGAGCCCTCTAGAGAACCAGGAGATGGTTTTGCTCTTTAATCATTTTTTTTGTGCATGGAATGATGAGGTAGTTGGCTTTACTAGATTTAGACCTAGTTTTTGGAAGTTGTTGAAAATAATGTGTCAAAGGCAAATATTAGCGGTTTCTATCTTTTTGACTAGGAAATTAGTTTGTAATAGTGAAAGAAACTGCAATTACCGTGATTGGCTCCGTTTTGTTTTCCCTACTTGCAAGAAGAATTTCAATTTTTTGGTACAAAATTTTTGGTTTTATCTAGATAGGAATTGAAGTTGTGATGGTGTTTAGGTAATTGTCTATTGGTTTTGATTGTTTATAACAAAAGTGTATGTTTGGAGGTTACTATAAGTTCAAATACTGCGGAGTTTGGAGAGTTTCAACACTCACGTCGCGGGCTTGTCTAAAACTATTTTTAAGTTTCTAGTTTTGGCTGCGGTTTTACTAGTACCCTGACTTAAGGTGACGTACGTTTTGAGATTCCCAATTATATGTTTCATCTTGGTGGCAAGTCATAATAGTATTCTGGTAACTTGGGTTTGCTTTACTTTACTTTACTAACTACACTCTGAGTTTGGGTGTCATTGGTTTGAACATACTTGTGCGTCGGTTTTCTTATAAGCCACAATTGCTATGTTGAGGGCCAGGCTGGGTTTAAGAGTACATTTTTTTTTGGTGTTGTTTTTTGTATTATCTACTGAGTGAGGTAAGATGTTATTGTTTTAGTTTTTTGTTTTCAATTATGTTTAGAAAATATTTTACGTCTTTTGTTATTTTTTGCAATTTTGAGCTTAGGTTTGCCGTTTTTTTTTTGTAGCGTTTGGTTGGTTTGTTGATGTTTTGTGTTGTAAGTGATTTTGTCAAACTTTACTGAACAGGTTTTGGGCTTAGCCGACATGTGTTCTTGAAAAGTTTTGTTAACTTGGCTTTGTAGGGTCAATTGTTGGACCATTAGGTGCAGGTACTTTTTTGCCTGCCAATAATTGGTTTTAATTTGTCAAATTTAATTAATAGCTTTGGTGTTTTGGCTATCCAGATCAGTTAATGGTTGGTCGTTGTTGGAAATTAATTCAAATTTAAGTTGATGTGTCAAAGGATGTGATTGATTGGTGTGGGCTAGTCTTGATGACGTTTTCAGGCAAACTTCTTGAAAGAAAACGTTTATAGTGAGTGTAATACAATACGTGACGCAGCGTTAAGCCAGCATCAGTGGTTATACAAAAAGTTAAATTTTGTCGGGGTGTGCAAGCGAAGGTAGTTTAAATGGTTTCTGTACAAATACTTTGTGCATAGAACAAAATTGAATTCCCGGTATATAGTTTTGGGAACTTTTATCTGCATGACGGTCATGTTGCTTAGATGCTGCTCTAGACTTAACTGTGGAGCGTTTTTTGGTTAATGAGGAATTTTCAAAGAACTCATTATGTGAATGCTTGAATGTTTAGCACAAAGTTTAGTAACAATTGTTTTGTTAATCAGTTCAATTAGGCCGCATTGCCATTTCCGGAAAGTTGAAGAAATTGTCCTATAGTTGGGTATGACCTTGAGATCAAACGAATGCTTAATGGAAGGTCAAGGAATCTCCAAAACTAAAAAAACTTTGTTTCCAAAAATTGCATGTCAAAATTATGTTGGTTACTTTTTTTAACTATTGGGGAATAATCTATAAAGAATCTGTTTTACCTGGTCTAAACGGTAATGTTGAGTTTTATACATAAAGATGTCAGAATTGCGCAAGTTTGCTCATAATTGTTCTGTAATAGATAATGCGCCAGCTCATAACGCCATCAAATAAAGTTTTTGTGTTGCACTACTTGCCGTACTTGTCTGATTTGGGCCCGGCAATTGCTCCTGAGGGTAGCCAATAGACCCATCTCAATCCCCGCCAAACGGGAAGTCCGTATGTCGAAGGATTTTCTTTCGGCGATCGACGAAAGTTTCGGTTTTAACCTAACCTAACCTAAGCTCACGTCGCTACACTAAAACTTGCAAATGTGGACCAATTTCGGTAATGTTTTTGTTACTGGGGTAATTTGGACTCCTGACTACGATTCCGCCGTTGCGATATTCTGAACTGTTCATCTTTTAATTCCAAAAATTGTCACCGGCGTCTCTTTCTGGGAGTTATGGGAGACAGCCGGTTCCAGGTTGAGAGTGTTGCCACTGCCGATAAGGGTGTTTTTTGGGATTGTTGTCTGCATAACTGGTGTTCTAGAACTGATTATGTGTATTAGTCGACGGACGCCTTCTCCCAGAAAGCCCACATTTTGTACCTACTCAGAGTACCCTTCACACTAACACACAGTGCGCTATCGCCCCAAACGCACTCACACAGAGTGCGGTCTCTTGGATTGATATGTTCATAGTACTTGCTGGCTACACACACACACACACACACACACACACACACACACACACACACACACACACACACACACACACACACACACCGACGCACGCACTAGGGTCAATCCAAAACCCTCTAGTCAACACCAGCACTTACGGCATTGCACCTCACGCCGTAGGACAAATCCCGAACCTTGGGGAAACACAATTGACGCCATTGGGTGTGCAATCTGGTTGCAGGTACGTCTCTAACTAAAACGCACCTTACCCCGCGGTGCTTGGAAACACAACCCAGGCCAGCGATGTGACTTTGAACCACGAAAGCACACAAAACGTCAATTGCTTCTATCAGGTAAACACCAGGATATACTCTACGTGCAACATCCTGGCAAACACAGTAGTACCGCACCTACCACCTTTGGGAACTGCTATAGCACCCGTTAAGGTGAAAACCCGGGGCTTATAGCCTCAAACACAACCAAACTACTTGGAGAAGAGCCACGTTGCCTTCTCTACTATTACCACCTCAGACCCTTATTACCTCCTGGGCTGGGAGACGGAAACACCGTCATTTTGACAATATTTTGACCATTCAAAAAGCTGTGACGAGGGCGCTAAATAAGATACCAGAAGAAGTCTGCTAAAGTCCTAAAACAATTAGTGAATTGCGCCCAGTGCTGGGTAAAAATTAATCAATCAATAAAATGTGTAAACTTGAACTATAGACAAAAACTTTGCCACTTTTCTAAAAGCAAGTACGTACTACGGTATTACAATATCTTAGACTGTAAGCAAATTCTAAGACTAAACTTACGATTTTTTAGAAAGAATCTTTAAATATTAATAGCGGTTTTGAGAGGTTTTTATCAGCTTAGAAAAAACATGCATACAATGAAAAGTTTGAGAGAGCTGGCTTCACATAGCCAGCATAAAGCTAAACTTTTTAAGGGGTTCGTGATTTGAACCCACAATTTTTGGTGCAGCAGTCAGATGCCTAGACTACTGCGCTACGCAGTTGTGCGTCAGGGCAACATAGTACGGTTACTACTGGAGGATGTACAAAGAGCCTATTGATGCCTAAGTGCAGTAAAATTGGTTTTACCCTCTATCCAAAATTTAGCAACTCATAACTTAAGCAATTATGAACATGGGCACAAAAAATAAAAATAAAACTTTTTTATTGCGGACAAAATTTTTTTTTACTTACAGAATTCTGCTTTGTAGAGCAGCCGTTTAACAGCGGTGGAAAGGAAAAATGTTTGAAATATTTTAATAAATTGTGATCGGGGTACAATTTTATAAAAGTTGCTGCACAAAAAATGATTTTATTATAAACTTAGAATTTTGGGGCTTTTCTAAATTCTATAAAGTTAATTTTTATTGTCAAAAAAACCATCGCATTGTAAGAAAATAAATTAATAATTTATTTTGTGATAAAATTTGTCAAATATTGTTCACAAATCCTATTTATAGCACAAAATTGTTTTCAAATAATTTTAAAGAAAACCGACTGCGCCAAAAAAATGCATTATAAAAATTTATTAATACAAGCTTAGATTACCAATTTATTTTGTAAAGTTGTCAATCAATTGTTCAGGAAATTTATTTAAAACAAAAAATGGCAAAAAATTATTTTTTTATAAAAAAAAAATAAAAAATGCTTTATAACAACAATTGCGTATACTGCACGCGCACATTTAAAGAAATCATAAAAAATAGCTCAGATAACCAATTATTACCTGAAATTAATTAAAAATTGCTCAGACATTTAAAGTTAAAAAAACTACGAAGAAAACAAAATTGTGCGGAAGAAAATGTTTCCTCAACGCTTATAATATCAAAGATAGTTTTTTATTTTAAAAAATAGGTTAGGTTAGATTGACGCATTATAAAATACAACATTTTAAATGTTAAATAAAATGTTAACATTTATAATCTTAGACGTCTATTTAATATTAAATTTTATTTTAGTTAAATATTTATGGCTTAAGATTACGACAGACATGTACTCGAATGACAATTTTATAGCCCATCGACTTCGATTTCGGTTTATATAGCTTGATTTTTCTATTGTTTTAACTATTAACTGAAAATAAAAGTAGAATCAGCGCCGTCAACACTTTCTTTGCAAAGTTTACTATCAATTCAGTTTTTTTCAGTTCAATCATTTTAACAGAAACAATATGAATGGATTTTCGCACAGCCATAAATCTATATTTACAATAATATCGATTACAGTTCAATTTCTGGGAATATTCCCAAAGTTCCCAAAGGTCTTTTCAATTAGAATACTTAATCATATTACCAATACAGAGTAAGCAATTGGATTTAAAGCTCGTTTATTAATATATGTATATTGTAACGGCCTTTAGGATTAAGATTTGCAAATAACATTTTAAAACATAAAAATCATCAAAATAAATTGTAAAGAAAAGACGGTATCTATATTGTAGACGTAATTAAGCATTTTTTATTCTAAAGCACGTTATGAAAAATTGAGATGTATATTATAAATATTTTATAGTGCGATTAAAATCTTTATTATTAGTCTTTAGGGAAATTATTGAGCGCATGAAGTAATTTATAGTGGCTGTGAGGTTGGTTTTATTATTTGCATTAAGAATAGTTTTATTAATAATCTGAAATGAAAGTATTAAAGAAGTAACGTAAAATACTTTTATATCATTAATCCAGATCCTGATCGTTTTTATTTTTACAGAAGTTTTATCTGTAATGGTTTAATAGTTGGAGTTTTCATGTAACGCTGATGCAATTCCAACTTATCTTTGTCACCGAATAGATATTTTAAAGATCGCTGTAATCTTCTGTGAAGTATTGTGTAAAGCAAGTAATAATTTCTTATCTTATTTCCAGGACAATGGATGGACGAATATTATTATTTTTACTCATTACTTACTGGATGAATGGTAAGTGAAATTTAATATTTTATGATCTCTTTTAAAAACTTCCTTCTCAAACTATTTATCTCTCCAAAATATAAATTTGATTTAAATGAAAACTTTTCAACACGTATACAAAGCAAATAATGATAACGATCAGATTACCAAAAATGTTTTTTTGTCTAACCTCGTTACATTTAATGGATTAGGGGATAGATATGGTAAAACATTTATTATACCTGTCTTTTCTATCCAACTCTAATTAATTACCGACGTCAATGCGAGGTCTATTTCCATTTATATAAAACCAACATAGTCATCTGCTGTGCTCACATATTTTTTATCAAAATATATAGCAAGCGCATCACGATATAACTGCATGTCACGTCAACGGATATTGCTATTAAATATATTATTTTTACCTATCTTCACGAATTTATTCCACCCGGCATGCCAGACTTTCAATTAACTTACTAGACAACGCAATTCACATTCTACGTTTCACTTAATTTCCAACAACATATTAATCATCTTCAGTATAATGTCACGCTATATTCACACCATATTTTATATCAACACCTTCCTTCATTCAACTGAATAATATCATATCTATTGTTAGCAATTATACTAATAGATAGCAATATTTCATTTCTTTAATTTCTAAAAACCCCCTATCACAAAGCGTTTTTTCAAATTTCCCTGTCAGAAAAGACCGATATTACATTGTTAACATTTTCTAGATAAATATATTTCTTTCATAGCAATTTCTTTGTTAAGCGGAAATTGTTTACAATCAATGATACCTGCTTTCTTATTAGTTTTCCGTTTCCTCTCTGCTTATGGTGGGAACAAAATAGGCAGTGAAATACAATTTTCTATTGAAACTTATCTTTGATCTATCAAAAGTTTTAGTTAAATATATTAATTTAAAATTTGTTCAAAGCTAGTTACAGTATCTTTTGTTGTGTTTTAATTAAATTATATCTAAAGTAAATTTATTATTAATCCCATTATGGAATCTAATCTGTTTTTGAGGATTTAATTTTAGTTCGACCAGCTTACTGATACTTTTACAATATAGAATTATTGGAATTCACTTATAGCTCAGGGGATACTTAACATTTTTTGCAGCTAGATAATGCTTCTATTTTATCATCGCTGTAGTCTTATCAGTACGTTTGTTGATTTTTATATTCTATTTCATAACGCTAAAGTTGATAAAGGATATTTTTTGTTTGCAATCATCAGGTGAAAAGCCTTTAAATGTTTCAATGTAGGATATGTTTTTTGCTTTGCCGTTGATGGTTTGCTTTGTTTTTAGCAATGACCTCACTAGTACAGAAGTTAGCCAGTGTGTGGGACTCTTACCCACTAAAACTCTATTTTTACTTGGCGTTTAGTGCTCATTCCTAGAATCAATCGAAGTCTTGCATTAGAAAAAGTAGGCCCATACATGCATTTTGCATATAAAAAATATTTTTTATTTTTTATTGCACTATTTGTAGCTTCTTTGACTCTCTCTACTACTTTTCCCATGGCGTCTATTGTGGGTCTGCCTGTTGTGAATCCAAATTATTTTTTAATATTGTTGCATCTATTATGTTTTTAACCTTACTGAACTTAACCTAACTTTTTTTTTTTTTAATCTTTTGTTATACACCATGAGGGGTAGTGTCAGATTCTTACTAACTAAAAACATCTCACCCTCTTTTTTTTCCACCTCGGAATTGCTTTTAAGTATTACGTCGAGGTGAAGGTTTCCGGTTTTTGTGGTTCCGGTTGTTTTCCCAATTTTGGGCGCGCAAATATACATATTATTGTCAAAACAGTGTACAAAACATACATAAAAACTGAATTTAAATTTACAAAAACATTAGCAAGTAGCTACGGCCCCTTTCCCTTGCTCGCTTCATTCACCCCACACTATAGAGTTAACTCCCTCTCTTCCTCTTCTTTCATACGTAGCATGGACCCTATTATGGCCTACAAAGGCCACGATGTCCTAATTGGGCACCGAAGACAGCATTACTACCACCGGGTTCAAGCTCTCTCCCATCAGTTTTACTCTTGCTCTTTCACGCGTCTCCATCTATCTCTCGCAATGGAACACGGTGTGCTCAACAGTATCCTTTTGCCCACAGTACAGACATTCATCATTTTCAATCAATTTCATCCAATGCAGGTACGCCCGGAAACAACCATGTCCCGTTACTACCTGGGTGAGGTAGTAGTTTATTTTACCATGGCACCGGCCCACCCTACGCCTCACGTCTGTGATGAGCCGTCTGGACCATGCCGGTTTGCTACTACCCCCACTCGACACGCATTTTTCCCACATTCATTCTTCCGCTTCACACTTAGTAAGGCGACCCTCCCAGATCACCGTCTTCACTTGCACCACAAGATTTAACGGCTTCGTGCCTGCCACAATTAGAAAGCTCGCCGTCGGCAAAGTTCTGTATGTGCTGCAGACCTTCTGGCAACACCTCTTTTGAGTCTGCAGAACTAATTCTCTGTGCGTTCCGTTGTTGCACACGGCATCCCCCCATATTTTGACCCATAGAGCACTATGCAGGAGACTACTGAGCACATCAGGCGCTTGGTGAAAGATCTCGCTCCCCCAGGTTTGGCATAAGCTCTGCTAAGGACCGTGCTGCTTTCTCCGCTTTCTCACACACTTCTTTAGTTAATACCTAGCGTCACACCCAGGTACCTTAACTGACGTTGCGACTTGGCGGTAATTCCCGAAACGGTTATCTCCACTTGTGGTACTCTTCTTGAACAGGAGTGCACCACAAGTTCCGTTATTTTTTGAGCCAATTTGAGGCCCACATCGTTAATTCTACGCTTTATGACGGCAAAAGCGCGGTTTCCCGTTTTTTCCAGTTTTCCCCTAGAGCGTTTTGTAATTATCACCGGCAAGTCGTTGGCGTAAGCTACCTGTTCAACACCCAGGGGCAATTCCAGACCTACCACGTCGTCGTAGAGGACATTCCACAACGTGAGGCCTAGAACTGATCTCTGTGGCACTTCCTCCCTGTTAAAATTACCTTTTCCCTTTTTCCACCCTCTTCCACTAGCAAAACCCTGTCCCACAAATAGGTATTTGGGAACACCCCTGCCTTCTAAATCCTTCAGAATCTCTCCCCAGTTTGCCGTGTTGAAAGCGTTCTTTACGTCCAGGGCAACCAAGACGCATGCTTTCCGATATGTGTAGCTGTATTTCTTAGCAGTTACCACAGCCGCTTTTACCTCAGCAAGCGCGCTCAGGGTTGACCGGTCTTTCCTAAACCCGTACTGGCGCTCAATGAGTGTTTAGTTACCCTGAAGTGCCCCCCCCCAGCCTTTCCACTATTAGGTGCTCAAGAAGCTTTCCGGCTACGTCCAAAAGACATATGGGCCGAACAGTTCTTGCACCTACCCCACCTTTACTCTTGTCTAGAACAAGGCTCGCCCTTTTCTATACTTTCGGGAAGTTTTCGTTTGTGATACATTTGTTGGCTGCCGCTAGCTACACTTTGGGATATTGTTTCACCAGAGCTTTGACAATTTCTGCGGGGATTCCGTTAGGCCCTGGTGCTTTTCCACAACGTATTTTAAGAACGAACCTTATTTACTTTTACTGGCCACTCTCTACGTACTCTTTTCTCCTGTTTTGGAAAGAGTTTCCCCACAACTGTTTTCTGCATTTCTGCCGATACTCTTGGTGGTGTTTTCCCAATTTTTTCCATTACAATTTTGTCCTCCCTACACCATACGTCCCCGTCTACTTCTTTCACCTTGGCGGATTTGATTAGATCCCCTAACTGTTTTTGCAACCCCTTGTATTCTAATACTGATTCTATATTTTTCGACTCCGTGGCGTTGTCCTTGGTAACCGCCCTTCGAGCCCGGTTGTCCGCGCCCGCGTCTCTTTGATTTTGTCATTCCACGAGTACTTGGCGCGTTTGCTTTGCAGAAGCTCTTTTCTGGGAAGATGTACGTAGCAGAGACGATTTATGTATTTATTATTGCCATAACTTTAAAATCCTTGATTATGCTTTCCAACCCTTCTCTTGAGACTACCCATCCTTTTTTATCAATTGCTGGCGCTGCCGTAGTCGTAACCCCAACTTGAAATTTAATAGGTTGGTAGTCGTTAAGGTTTTCTTCCTCCAGCACCTGCCACCCTGTTACCAGTCCCAACACCCTTGCATCACATAAGGTTACATCAATATATGATTGGGGGGCGCAATCCTCCAAAACGTGGGTGTAACCCCATTGTTTAGTAGAGAAAGATCTTTGCAGGCGGCCTACTCGGCAAGCAGCTTCTCTTGTCTTCAACGCTACCACCCTATAAAAGGCATTTAGCGTTGGCCTTCTAACACAGCTTCCAGGTCCCACAGCGTCCTGTTTGGTGAATTGTAACAGGAAGCGTAGAACCTCCCGCCCAGTTGCAACTACACAAAACCCTCACCTTTTCCCCGCTTTCCTATCTCTAAATTACTGTTTAATACTGTCATCCAGTGCCCAGGCGCTACCCCTTGCCGCTTGCAGATTGGGCTCGGAGATCCGCACCCAGTTGCATCGCAAGGTCAGTAGCCGCGGCCGACCTGTTGAAGTTTACCTGGATGACACTTATCATGCGGTGGTGTGTGGAGCCATCTTATTCCCGTTTTTTAAATTTTTGACTATTTCTCTGTATACAGGGCACGCCATGGACTCGGTTTTTTGTCTTGTCTCTTTGCAGGTGCTACAGTAGGCTTCAGCCTTGCAGTCCTTGACCAAGTGTCCTGGTTGTCCACACTTAAAGCAGCGTGAATCAACTTTTTCTTTGGAACACTTGGCTGCAATGTGTCCAAGTTTCTGACACATGTAACACCGGTCTATATCCGCATAGGTCTCTACCCGACAACGCGTGCCCATATTGAGCAATTGGTCACGGAAATCTTTTTTTAAAGAAACTACGGCAAACTAGTCCTGCCGATCCTGCCCACCTCCCTGCATTTTAGGCTGTCAACTTTGCAGCCATTTTCTTCTTGAGTCCTGACCAGTTTGTCTATAGCTTCCCTTAGTTTTTCTTCCTTGGTTGCCATATCTATTCTCTACACCAAATTTTTTTTAGGCTTTGCCAAAGCTTTCACAGTAACTTTAGTGGTTTGGTTCTTATTTACGGCTTCCCTAAAAGCATTTAGGGATTTTTTCCACTGTACTTTGAGCCTTAGATTCTCTGGCGTCTAAGACTTTCACCCCCGTTTTTGCTTTTACTCTAGTTTGGAGCGTTTTTAGCCTCTCAGAGTAGCTACCCCTCAGACCTTGTTTCTTAACTAAGAGATCGAATGTGTTCCTCTGTGTCCTTCCCTTTTTGGCGACTTTAACCCAACTATCTTTCTTCTGCGGCGCAGATACTACAGTTCCTTTATGCCTTGGAGTGTGGACCGTCAGCTGAAGGCTCGAATTTTCCCAACCTAACTTAACCTAACCTAACCTATCGTTTAAAAGGACTTAGTGACACTCAGAAGGTAGCGGTCCAAGGATAGTTTGGAATGGTGTTTTTGCTTTGCTGTTGATTACTTATGGACTAATTCAGGTTCTAGTTATTGTCGGAGGCGGTTGCTGACCTCCAGGGAATTACGTCTTGAAGATGAGAAAAAGAATTTATTTTAAAGTATTACAAGGTTTTGGCAAAAGTCAACGTAGATGTTCTTCCAATTACTTACGGGACTAAACTATCTAAGACTTATCGCGGCTAATATATACAACTTGCTAATGGTGAATACGGCAAGGTCTTGACAAAGGTTGTCGAAGTTACTCTCCAAGGAATAAGTTTTTCTGATACAGATGACTTGGTCTATTGCGGCTAGTAGATTTATCTTTATTTTGGGTGAATGAATGTTGGAACTTTGAATCTGGTTGACGAGTTTAGTGTTGGCGGAATTTTGTTAACTTTGAAACTACGTTTTTTGCATATAAGTATTTCCAACCATTTCTTTTCTGGTACGCACTATTGTTTTTGCACTTTTTTCTAAGAAGTAGTTAAAAATTGTTAATGCATCTGGAGATGTACATCTAGGTTAAATTTACGGTAGGTAGGCTCAATTTTTTTTCCACTTTAGTTTTGTCCAAAAGCCATTTTTGGGTTTTATCATTTTTAAGGCTAGGGGCCTAGCTTGCGTAGCGCGTTTAGATCCAGAGGCCAGGTACTGCGTTGCAGAGTTGGTGTGATTGACTACACGGTTTTACCTTAGTCATTGGTAAAAAAGTTTTTTGGTTTTGTATTTTGATTCACTTTAAATATGGGCTTCTAATTTTGGGTTGAGGTTGAGGTTTCAAAAAAGTTTCAAAAAGGATTCCAGGTGCTCGTCTTTTGACAAAGGAATCATGTTGGTCACTAGTAATGGTTGACTTTGAAAGATTGGACATTTGTGTCCGACTAAATTGAAGTGGGAAAAGATTTTTGGCTTTCTAGTTAGGGTTTTTTTTCGGTTTTTGTTTGGGTTTAATGTGCTTAAGTGATTAAAGTTTTGATCGACTTTTTTTTACATGTCTTGATTGGGATCTTTGAATGATGAGTACGCCATTGCTTGAACCAAGTTTGACAAAATTAGGTTGGAGACGTCTTCTAGGTGGTCCCGAAGTTGTTTTGGTGTGATTTCTTAGCTATACTTTTATTGATCTTTTCCTACATTTGGACAGCTTTTTTGTGTAGGTTTGATCTTGTTCTTCAGCAAGAATATCAATTGGGATGGTTTTTGTTATTGTTTGTGCTGCTTTCAATGATAGCAATCTTCTGTAATCTTATTAGGTTGGCCAATTTTAACTTTTTTTTTCTAGATTGGTGCCGCCTATAGTAGCACGGAGCTTATTACTAAAAACATGGTCTACTTTTTTCTGGCTTTTGGGTATTCTACATTGGCATTAGTGCTGATAGTGCCATTGTAGTTTTTTAGGTTTTTGCAGACGATTTCTTCAGGTGTTCTTCAAAAGTTATTATTTCTACTGTTACCCCCAGGTACCGTATAGTCTTTTTTGATGTTATTGTTTGGTCCATTACGTTAAAGATTACTTCTTTTAGTTGTTGACCACCAAAGTATTAACTAACTAACAGGTTCACTTTGCTTTAAGATGTGTGGTGCAAAGATTAGGCATTTGTCTGTTTTTGATTTTGATGTGAGATCAGCATTTTTGTTTACTGAGATTAGTTTTAACAAAACAACTTTGAGCCAGATGACAAAATTTTGCTTTTTTTGTTTTGGTCGTGAGATAAACGTTTTTGTTTGCTAAGATTAGTCTAAAAAAACAATCTTGGGCAAGCCAAAAAATTTTTTTTCTTACCTCTAACAAAATTATATGTTTTGGTCTTAAAATGCAAGCCAAAACGTTAATTTAGAGGCCCAAAGTCAAAAAGTCATATGCGGTATTTGATTAGTCGTAAATTACACCTTAAAACCTGACAGTAGTGACAGATTATAATAAATTTAAAAAAAATTATTTGGGGCAGGCAAGGCAAACAAATAACTGAATCAGATTTGGTTCTAAATTACGATTTAAAGGCCTAAATTTCCAAAAGTCGTTGCCAAGTTACCAAATATGGCTACCGCCTCAAAGGCCAAGAAGGTTACCGCGGAAAAAAGTCTACTCCGGCCAAGGCCAAAATTGCTAGATTGGAAGTTTTTGACCCCCAAAAAGCCCAAAACATCAAAACCAAAATGCACAAAGCACTTTTTCTTATGTGATTATACTATTAAAGGCCGTGGGACTGTCTAAAAAATTGTTGGTTATTGGTCTTATTTTTTTTTGGTTATATAGGTAATAGATTCTTTGCAAAATCCTTGTTTGGAAAACATTGTTGGGTTTGATTTTTTGGTAGTGGCAAGTTGATTAAGATGTTGTTATCGTTTTTCTATGTTAAGAGTTTTCTTGAAAGTTACAAGTATATGATGTCTATACTAGCTTTGTTTGGATAAGATTTGGTACTGGTTTTTTTTTTTTTCAGAAACTTGTTGAATTTTTTTAAATTTTTTTTTCTGCTTATTTCTTAATTTATGTTTTTATTCTTAAAAAAGTTTTATTTGATTACGGAAGATAAACTTTTGGGCCAAGATTGGCCAAGAGTTTGAATCAGTTTCAAATTTGTTTTTGTTGGCGTTTTCGATGTTTTCTAAAGTGTTTTGGTTTTTTTTTTATTCTTTAGTCTGTTTTTCTTAGAAGATTTATTTTAATAACAGCTTTATGCAAAAGTTGTTTTTGCTTTTAATCATCAAAAGTGTTCCTAGTACCGGTTTAAGGAAAGGCTTTTGGCAATTAGTGTCATAATTAATGGATTTGACTTGTATAATCGCACTTTGTGATGTTTCCAGCTTATGGTGAAGTCAACATAACAACGTTTTGGCTACGATTGACGTCACACATATAAGCTTTTGATTAAATTAAATAACCAACAGTTTTTTTTTAAATTTTACAACTAAAATAATTTTAAAAAAATTGTCAAAACCAATTTTTTATTATGTGAACAGTTTAACAATCAAAATATAGAATATCAACTTTTATAACTTTTGAATTTAGTGCCAAAATCGGGTTTTTAGCATTTTTGACATTCAAAATTTTTGAAAAAATTAGTTTTAAAACAGTTTTCTGCATTTTTGTCAAGTCTAGCCAAAATTTTGCAAAACAAATTTGATAGATAAATCTTATAACTTTTCAACTTTTATAACTTTCAAAATGTTTAAAGAATTTTATAATATTAAAAACTTTATTGTTGTTATTCAGAGATGCATACATTGAGGTTATGTTAAGAAGGTAATAATATAATTTATATACTTGTATGCTTGAGATCTTTATTATTTTTGACTAGTTTCGACTTTTTTTAGTCATCTTCAGGTATAAACAAAAATTTATACCTGAAGATGACTAAAAAAGTTTTTGTTTATACCTGAAGATGACTAAAAAAAGTTGAAACTAGTCGAAAATAATAAAGATCTCAAGCATACAAGTATATAAATTATATTATTACCTTCCCAACATTAAAAACTTTTGTTTGTTAGCACATAATAGAATACTAACACCAAATCTCTTGCTATATGCGCTTTCTTGCCCACAACTGACGTCACATGCACCGATTATGTTAGCTTCATATAAGTATATATGATTTTGAAAAGTGTAAAAGACGCAAATACATTTTTGAGAAGTATAATAGAAATGTTATCTCAATTAGCAAAGCACCCTTATTTTGCAATTTTGCTTAATTCTTACAGCATCAGATGATGGGATAAGGGTTGAAACTAATAACTTAATTAATATATTCCTTTATACAAAACAAATTTAATTAAATAAAAATTTTAAATTCTAAAATACCCTCCTCAAAAAATTATTTGTTAATTAACAAAATAAATAACAATTGAAGTAATCTACTAACAAAAATAATATCATTTCATCCAATTATAATACAAAACGTAATTTGCGTTGCTAATGATTAATATGAATACCTGCGTAATAATACCTGATTAAGTACATTTTAATAGGCGTTTGTGATGACGAGGAACCGGTCACGTCCATATTGAATTTGCATTCACGTATCGATTGCAATTAATTATACCTATTATTATATATAATAAACTGTTTTTGATTGTCAATTCATACCGGATTGATATTTTGTATAGTGTGCATTCATTATGTATTTTATTGTTCGTTACTACATTCCAACATATTCTGCGATGTTATTATTGTTCATTATTTATAATTTGTCAAACTATGACACTAATGATGGCTATTACATTTTTTGTATACATTTTTTAAATACATAATATATGTAACATGTTATTTATATGTAATTATTTTTACGTGTAAAATAATAAAATTGTTTTCATTTACAAATTAATTACATAATAATAATATAAAAATAATGTATTGAAACAACAGCATATTCTTTTAATTAGTATTATTATATCAAATTAAATACTTACTTCAACCAATAACAAGAGAGCGGATTTTTATGGAATCTATGGAAAATTTCTGACTATTTTTATGTATTCACAACATTTATAACAGATTATTTGTTGCGGGAGGAAACTAAACTAGGCATAGAGATGCGAACGTTATGACATATATTTTGACAAGTAACTGATCATATTTGTTTGAAGTTTTTTAAAATGTTTTATAATAAATTGTTAGTTTTATTTTACCTTTAGGAAGGCATATTTATTTCTAAAAGCTAGGGGAGCTTGAAGGGAGTGCAGTGTTCTTTTGAACCCGCTGGTCATTTTGAAGCGCTAGTTCTTTACGGTGCCGTTTAGGAGTACCGACAATCAATCTATGTTACAGCTCATAAGGTATCCTTCAGGCAGCCACTCATTGTTTTCCGTTTACAACTATGCCTGTAGTCCGTATTTGTTTTGCAAGGTACCCGATATTGAATGCTCTTGTGACCGTAAGTAGAACTGCCGGCTACTTTCAATCTTCTATTATGTGTTGTCTGTGACCTGAAAAGGACTGAACCTGAAGACGTTAAACAACGCCCGGAGGCTGCCAAGTAAGTGGCCTGTTTGAAGTGTTGTCGGTGCACTTATCAAGTACAACTCCAGTCTGTGGCAAGCAAGTCTGTTAAGTAAGAGTAGTGGTTGGCGCGTAGCGGTGGCAGCAGCTGACTTTCTTTGTAACGTAGCTTCTTACCAGGTTAATAGGTTATTGCTATTTTGACGTCTGGGATCAGAGAGAGACCCGAAGAGAAAAACGATAGTGTAAGGTAAAGCGCGCGGGCCACCTCTCGATGGTGGAAGATTTTTCCTTCTTTCTCGGACGCCTCTAGGCCAGTAATATATGTTTAGATATTTTATAGATATCATAAACTGTTATAGACGCTTGGTTAGAAGCCGGCCAAGGCCAAGCAGCAAATAACTCTGCAAACTCTGTTTCTGCAAATAACACAAATCTTCTTGTACTACTACTACTACTTAAGAAACCACAACTACTACGAATCTGATATTTTAAGAGAGTAACTGGTCTGATAGAAGTGTTTTTGGTGCAGCAAGGATAACTTCTGTTTTACTAAGAACCGTTCTCGTGGTTGATCTGGCAGTATCCGGGTAGCAAATTGGTTGGGTAAGGGCAGTGGTCCAAGTTTGTCATTAGGCAAAGTGCTGCACAGCGCGTAGCGGTGTAACGTAGCTTTTTACCAGGTACATTGTTGCTGCTTTGAGGTCTGGGCTCAGAGAGAGATCTGCGAGACTGCATGCAAAACGCCGCTCAAAAATGTTACAGAGTTGAGCTTTGTGTTACCGGGGTGAGGCAGACACCCTTAATCGGATTAACCTGGGTTTGTTTAAATACAAACCTGATCTTCTTCAATACCAAGATATTGCCCCTGTTGCTAACAGGCCGCAATATCTTTACCGCCCTCAACATCAGGATTAAGTACTGCTGTCGTTGCTAACGGTACCGCAGTACTTGCAACGCACTCTAAGACAAATGCCCAGAAAAGCCACTACTTTTTGACTGCACTTCAGTCAAACTCCAGACTCTACCGCCGCTGATCTACGAGAAGCCGGTACCGCTCCTTCCGCGGTGCTGCTGACGCTTTACTACAAAAGATTGCCTATCCGCCAAACGCTACCCCTGGTCCCAGGGAACAGCTCCGTTACCCTGCGTCACCTCTGACCCGGTAACAAGAGTGCTTCGGGATGGTGGAGGAGCCGTGTCTTGACGGAGTTTTTTTTTTCTGGGACGCTTTCAAGTCAGTACATATGTTTAGATATTTTATAGGCAGCATAAACTGATATAGACGCTTGGTTGGAAGACGACATGACGTGAACAAGACCAAGCAGCGGATAACTTGACTTCTCACACTTAAGGGTATCTTTCTGCAAAGGATTTTATAAAAAGAACAGTCCTAACCACATACTGCAACTTTTTTTTTGTACTTTGTACTCATGTCATCAAAGTCACGTTTGATGAGTAACTGTTTTAGGTAACTTGCTATAAATTTTTTAAAGAGAGTTTTTCTATTGCCTACTCAATTTGAAAGAGAATAATTTTAACTAGTTTTAAGATACAAAAACTTGATGTTACCGACCGGTCCCGTCGGCAACGCCGCGGAGGCGATGTCGTGCTGGCGTTGTCTCCGGTCGAAGGGTTACCGCCCGCAAGCGGTTCACCGTCTTGGTCTGTATTGTGCCCGGTGTGTTGTCTGACCGGGGCTTCTGTGACCAGAATGGATTTCCGGGTGATAGGCCGTCTGGCGTGTCTCACCGGACTGGACTTCCGGGTATTGGGTACGTCTGGGTAATTTTGCGGAAGAGGTTCCGCGTGAGAAGTTACCGGGGTCCGCATGTGTATGCGTTCCTGTCTGATCCACTGTGTTCGAGTTTCCCAGGGATTGGGGACTCCCGCTGGTTGTCGCACCCGGGGGGTGCTTTGTCGAACGGCGTTGAAGCGGCACAGTGTCCGCCCAAGTGGCCGTTCTGAAACGCTGCAGCGGGGGCGGGAAGTGCTATGCCCCGAGAGCTTGGGTTCTTACCTAAGACGCGTGCTGTTCCACTTCCTTGGCGTGGAGAAGTGGCGCTGGCAACGGTGTGTATAATAATTTCTGCTTTGATAGCCATGCGTCCGCAAGAGACATGGCTGAAGGTCTTAGAAGTGTTCAGCGTCGTGAGGGGGTCGTCAACAGGTCTTTCGTCAAGGTTGGGGCAATGTTGGATTTCTTCGAGTTCATCTTACTAAATTCACTCATTGTTGCACTTAAGTGTTTTACTTGTTGTTGCACTTTAGGTGTTTTACTTGTCGCGTCACGTTACTTGGACTTCCGTCTGCACTGGAATTTGTTTTCCCGTAGGTGCGTGGAGTAGTCTTGTTGGTTTCTTCTGACTGACTTACACGGCTAAAATTTTGCTCTTTTTATTCAATTGTATGGCTGCTCGTAGGTTTTGCCTAATGATTGGTGCTGATTGGTTGCACCGGAGACTAATGGAAAGCCTTCGCTTCTACGTTGGTAGCATTGAGATCTAAACCTTGTCTCAAAGTAAACGTTTATGACAAACGCTTCTTGCCTCAGTAATGTTAACCAGATTACCCTAGTAACTTTGGATAAGTTACCGTTTTGAGCCACACTACTTTACATTATTCTAATCCTTAGCGTTGTTACTTCCCGAGCGTGTTTGATATGTGGCTAGTAAAATGCTCTTAAGCGTGTGTAGTCTATGGTGTACCGCTTCTTTGGCGTGAAGCGGAACGTAGGGTTAGACTAAGGTCTAAGGTCTATTGGTTTACCCGGTTGGGTTTGTTGATAGGATGCGCTATTCTGGGTTGTTTGGTTGTGGGGTCGGTTTCAAGTCATCTACGATGTTTATACTTGAGAGCAACGCAGGTGGTTTTGTATTTTAACAACGTTTGCGTTCTTGCACCATGATTTGGTCGCCTGGTTGCTAATTAAAAGCGGCGTTACATTTTTTGTAGTATTGTTGCTACCAATACGTAGCCTGTTGTTGTCTATTTTTTTGTAACCTACGGTTTTTGGCTTTGGCGATGTTGTGAACTTTTGCATAAGCTGAGTTTTAAGCTTTGGATGCAGTAATATTTGTCTTTAGTAAGGTTTTACTTAAAGAAAGGTGGTGGCTGCATTGGTGCAACGTTAAAGCTGAAAGGTGGCTAGAGAAAGTGACTAGTTTTAAGGCGTTTCGGTGATATGGCTAACTAGATTCAACCAGCAGTCAGCCTTTTGGCGGTAGCCTATGTCTTCTCCGGGCTTGAGCATTTAATAGTGGCGATAATGTTGCGGACTCTCACCACGTTATTTTTTCTTTAAAAGTAACTTTTTGGTAGCTTTGATTCCGCCGCAATAGGCGTTGGTATAAACCATTAAAGCGAGCAGGTTGAGCTTTGATTTCTGCAGAAACTAATCGGTGTAGGTTGTCTCTTGTAGGTTGTCTGAGTAGTTTGATTGTAGGGTCGGGTTTTACTGGAAGGCAACGCAGGTGGTTTTGTACCCAGTGCCAATGTCTTTCAACAAAGGTGGTAAACTATATCTACTGGGCCGCAAGTCTACGTTTGCAGTTTTGCATTATGAGTTGGTTGCAGGGCTGGTATTTGATAGCGGAGTTATTTGGAGTACCGTTTGGTTCTCTGTAGCATTTGGTCTCTGGCTTTATCGTTGTTGTGGAGTTCAACTGCTCTAGGTGCTACAATAAATGCCGAAATACTGTTTTACTCAGAATGAAGTTGGAGGTAGCACTGGTGCGTTGACAAAGTTGGAAGGTAGTTAAGTGGTCATTACCAGCAAAGATGCGGTAAAACTTTACGCCTATTATTTGGTTGTATCCCACGTTTTTTTTGGGTTTTGTCATTATTTGATGTAGTTTGCCCATAATGTTGCGTACCTGAGGACTTTTGCGTTGGTTTTACTATGCATTCGCGGTCAGAGTTTTAACGCAAAAGGTTTGAACTGCTATGAGTTTTTGTTGGCTTTGGTTTTGCCGCCATGACTATGCTATAAACCATTGAGGCTAAGGCATTAATCGGCCTAAATTATTGATTTTGTTGCCAGCCTTAGTCAAATGTGTATTGGGTGTCGAACAAATTCAACTAGCCACTATCTTATAGTTAATTCTAATTTGGAGAAAGTGGCGGGCGGCGTTTTAAATTTTTTTTTAATCTTTTGTTTTTAGGGCAAGAGAATGATTTTATCTTTACTCATCTTGTTTAGAAAGCGGATATAAATAAAGAAACAAAGTTTGTCGTCTTTTTTTTAAATTATGATCACTGGGGCGCAGTAGTTACTCGAAGATGGTTTAATAATGCCTATGTTGAGCATTTTACTTACTTGTTAGTAGACTAGCAACATTTGGTGTCTTGCAATTTTGTGCGGTGCATCACATTGTTGATGGTCGGTGGGCACAAGTCTCTTACAAAAAGACTAACAAACTTTTGAACTAATCGGTAAAATTTTTGGCGGTCGAAGAAGGCATGCCAAGGCATATTGCTTGCAGTATAATAGTAGGTTTTGCTTGCAACATTATTTATTTAATCCTAAAACTTTGATCACTTATTATTGGGATTAATAAAACAGAACCACTCATGGACTTGTGATGGTTGAAAATTATCTTGATCAAAACCTCAAACTGGTAACAAAATTACAATGATGAAGTAACAGAATCAACAATAATAAGTCTTAAAAAAAATGTTGGTTACTCCTAAGAAGTGAGCCAATGCAGGGGTTGTGTTAGGTTTTGATGAAGAGTGCTGAGGATGCCACAACAATCGTGGCAGGCAAGAAAGTTTTGCCAAAATTTAGATTTGTTTTATTTCTCTACGAATAGACGTTGGTAATATATTTTTGGGATTATTATAATAAGTGATTAATGGTAGCTTTTATAATCTTGATGCAATAGTTTAGAAGTTGGTCTGTTTGTTGTAGACTAAGTAAAAGTGCATTGACTGCTAACAAAACAATAATCTTGCTAATCTGCCTTCTTGGTAACGACGTAACTGTTGATTTGTTAGTTAACATTTGATATGTTTGGTGGTCATTTTGTTCTAATCCGCTTGCAAAAGAATCAAATATACTTTATTTCAAAAGTACTCCAACCGCCAACAAAATGTAGTTTAAGTTGGTTTTGCGATTATAAAGAAACCGTCAGTGGTGTTAACTGTTTGATGGTTCTTAGAACTTTTTAAATTTTTTATGGTCTTTTTGACTATCAGTTGTGAAAAGAGCTTATATGTGCTTACCGTACATGCTTTTCTGTTGCTCTAACTATAAAGTTCTTCCTTGCACGTTTTTAGAAGTTGCAGTTTTTTTATTAACTTTAGCATGATTTTTTAATAGTATTATACAAATTTGCAATGCTTTTTGAGTATACTTTACAGTACATAATTTTTTGTTTGAAAAAATTAATAAAATAATTTTATTGCTTAACAATCCGCTCTCTAGAAATACACAAAAAATGTAATATTTGGTTAAAAAACCATTACAAGTTATGTGATTAATGAAAAATTAATAATAAATGCAACTGAATAATATATGTTGGCTTACAAACATAACATTGGGGAAATAAAAAAATGTATATATTAAATATAAAAAAAAGTTACATGCTTGATATGCCCCGCAGCTACAGTAAGGGGAACATTTGAAAGACTTGTATAGATCTATTCGAAGATAGTCAATTTAATGCAACGGATTTTCCAATGTGAACTCTTTCTTATTGAAATTTTTCCAATTGGAATAGTATATAACCGCTTAATATGACTAATCAATTTGATTAAAATAAATATGAAGAGGGTTCGAAAATTTTGGACATTTGTGTATTATGTAAACAGCTTTTACTTCCTCTTAGAAAATATAATTATAATATTTGCTGTAAACCACAACGTTGAGCTGTCAAAACTGTCATTTATTCTGAATTAAGCCCCCACAATGCTTTTAACTTCTCACAAAACTTAAAGTAATTCCCTCGGTCATTAACTGGACACACTTCCATGTGTCATTACGGCCAGACGTAATTCCTCACAAATTTACCACGATTTTATCTTAACATCGAAAATTAAAACGACATCAAACAGAAAATAGAGAGTAAAGCCTCACCCCATTTTCTTCCATTCGACCCGCACCTTACTCACTTAATCGGTCACAAAAGATGAAAAGAATTAAGTGAACAACGAGAAATTCTTACTGGAATAACCGACATTTATGTAAACATTATGCTCTTTAATATTTCACGATTTCAAACACAAATAAATTGCTATTATAACAAACGGGGCTCATTAAAGCACACAATAGTCCTAACAAAATATTGCTTTTTAATGAAAAAAAAACAGTATTTTCGCTTTGATATAAGTTATACGCATTTGTTATATTTATTATTACATTCAATTGTAAACAAACTCGAGTTACAATCAGTTATGATTTAAGATTGTAATAGAGAATGTTAAATTTGGAGGTTTTTGATCATTTGTTGAATAGAAACTGCAATATTCTATACTAGATTGATGCATTTAGCCAGTTAGTAGAGATGTAAAGCTATTACCTGCAGAATTATGCTTGAACAATTTTTTAAGTTTTGCAAATTAAGTGATTTTGTAAGGCTTGTGGTTTACTAGAGCAAATTGACAAGAACATTATAGAAAACTTTGATTTGAAAAAGTTGCTGCATTTTGACAACTTTTAAGAAGCAGATATTTGTGCTCTAAGTTGCAGAAATATGATTTTTTTTTATGTTTAGGCCAAAGGTGGTCTTAGAGATGTATATAACAAACTACATTGGCTCTAGGGTCACTTAGGTATTTAAGATCTGACTGAGGATTACCTCGAATAGACTAGAGAAAGTGTTTGAGATGTGTATAATAACGAAGAGCACTTTTTTTTAGCTAGGAAGAGAATTTTATTAAAGACTTACAAAGTGTCGGATTTATATTTACAGGTGCCTATCTATAACTCACCCCCCTCTCCTGGAAGTTTGGAAGTCACGTCTGTGGCAGCATATACCTTTTTATTAACGTAACATAGCATTTGTGGTGAACTTGTACCACGTTTATGTCTAGGTTTTTGACTATTGGGCACTTGTCTGATATAGCCATTAATGGTAGAAACGTTGCTGAAGATCTTAGAATCTTCTAAAAATCTTTGGCGCTTGGCATAAGCAGAGCAACAGCTAGTTTTTAGCTTGTTGAATTGCGTTTTGCGCTGGTTCTACTGCTGGAAAAGCTTTTTTGTGGGGCCTGGTTGTTGGGGCTAGATTTTAGTTTCTGATAAACTGAGCAGCTCTTATAGTTACATGCTCGGACTCTTTAGTTAGATTGCACATGGAGCTTGAATGAACTCGCCTTTGACGCACACATATGGTGCGTTGCACATGGATGCCGTGTGGCCGTAACTGTAACAACGGAGGCACTGTGCTATGTCAGCGGTCTTTTGCTTACACTCACCGGTAACACAAATCTTGCATAACTTACTGAAAGACGGATTTCTTGAGTTTCTGTTCTCAGAGGAAGCTGTACGTACAGTTATTTTTGCTCGCCAGGTTAATGACTTTTTGGCTTTTAATGCTGAAGGCCTGTTTGAAAAATTAGTTGAAGAAGTCTCACCCGTTTTTTTGGTTTCTTGCTGTCTTTCTTTTGACCGTTATGAATCCATCATCCGGAGGCGTAGCTTTGTGGTGGACAGCGACGTTACTGTCCTGGTGGACAACTATCATTTTTTTTTCTTTGTTGAACAAGGCGTCGGCGGATTTGTCATAACTTGTGGTGGCTGTGCTGGATGTTTTTATTAGGGCTTTTTTTGGTGAGCGAAGCGGTTTTCTTGATGGTTTTTTCAATTTCCAATTTTATCTGGGCTTCTCTTGGTCCAGACGTATCTGCTTAAATTTGTCTTTGTGACAATCTTTATTGCTGCCGATGTTTGCTTTCGTCGCAACTTGATTCTCCAGCAATCTTTTTTTTGTGGAATTAGAGAAGCAACACTTGAGAGAATAATCCGCCCCCTCAATTAGTCAATTGTTGACCATTGACGTTGCGAACTTGACGCCTATCAGACAAATTGGAAACCAATAATTATAACCTTGGACGCCCAAAACAACCGACAAAACATCATTTTGTTGGGCGATTTATTGAATTCAATACCTGGATTACCTCCAGGCAACCACCGCAGTGTTATGTGGCAACAATTGGCGCCTAACGTAGAACGACTTGGAGTAAATGCGCCACAAACCTTACGGACCTAACACCGGAGAACTCCTACTACTTGGAGGGATTTTCCGAAGGATTGAATAAAGTTTTGGTTTTACTACACCGGAACAACTTTTGGACACACCCTACCATCTAGGGAACGTCTTAAAAAGTTCCAATCTAAGTGTGAAACTTGGTTTGCCTTAGATTTTAACAACGAGTAAAAACTTAGTACCTATATTTTGAGCTGTCGGTCAGGTAAAAGTAATTAATAACTTTCAGCCATAGCTCATTTGACATGCAAGGATCTTGATCAAGACCTGTAGGAAGAAGTTGGTTTAGACTTTGATCAGGAAAGAGAAACTCTGGAAGAAAATTTAGAATTTTGCATTTAAGGGCTTCAGAAGTGCGTGTGGTTAACCAGGCTAAGCAGACAGTCAGATGCCAGTCTTTTTTTTTTGTAGAATCAGAGAAGCATCATTGTTTACTACAATCAGTTAAGGCAAAATGAACACCACTTAAAAGGATAATCCGTCCTCGAAATCAGTTAATTGTTTTGGATGTTGTGGACTTGAATTCGGCAAATTGAAAACCACAAATAATCATAACTTTAGACGCCCAAAACAACTAACAAAACATCATTTTCTGGGGCGATTTATTGACCTCAATAAACAAATCACAGTCTTTAGACCGCATTGTCAGGCGGAATCAATTGGTGACCAACGTGGAGCAACTTGGAGTAAAGATGCCCCAAACTTTAAACATCAGATACTGGAGAACTGCCACTACTTGAAAGAGTTATTTGAAAGATTGAACAAAATTTATCTAAAAATTCAGTCAGTTGGTTTTACTATTCCAGAATGAAGTTTTAAACTAACTGCAAAACTTGATTTGACATTTGAACCAAACGTAAGTTTGCTTATACTGAGAAAGGTTACATAAATTTTGGCGACATGTAAACTGTACTTTTGCAGCAAAAAAAAACTTAGTACCTATATTTTGTGCTGTCGGTTAGATAGAAAGAATTAATAACTTTTAACCATGACCCACTCGACATCCAGAGACCTTGAATATGACCTGCAGGAAGAAGTTGGTTTATACTTTGATTCGCAATGAAAAACCTTGGAAGATTATCTGAGATGGAAACTTCTTGAACCTAGACAACATTTGGCAGGAGGCCTTCAACTGAAAAATTTAAAATTCTACATTGAAAGGCTCAAGGTACCGAATCAGAGGAGCAACATTGTTTACTACAATTGGCTAAGGCAAAAAGGACATCACTTGAGAGGATAATCAGCCCCCACAATTTGTCAATTGTTAACCATTGACGTTGCGGACTTGACGCTCAGTCTGACAAATTAGAAACCACAAATAATCATAACCTTGGACGCCCAAAACAACTGACAAAACATCATCTTCTGGGACGATTTATTGACCTCAATATTCGGTTTACAGTTTCTAGGCAACTACTGCAGTGTTAGGCAACAATTGGCAGTTGACACCGGAGAACTCTTACTACCTAGAAGAGTTCTTTGAAGGATTAAACAAAATGTATTCTGAAATTTAACTAGTTGGTTTTACTTTACCGGAACGACTTCCGGACACACTTTACCACATAGGGGACGTTTCCTGAAGTATCAAACTAACTGCAAAACTTGATTCAACATTTAAATCAAACCTAAATTTGCCTATACTGAAAAAGGCTACATAGATTTTGGCGGCATGTAAACAAGTATTTTTGCAGCAAACAAAACTTAGTACTTATATTTTGAGCTGTCGATCAGGTAGAAATAATTTATAACTTTTAGCTATAGCTTACTTGACATCCAGGGCTTTGATCAAGACCTGTAGAAAAAAGTTTGTTTAGATTTTTATCCGGGAAAGGAAACCTTGGAATATTATCTGAGATGGAAACTTCTGAAACCTAGACAACAACCGACAGGAGGCTCTAAACTAAAAAATTTAGAATTCTATATTTTAAGGCTTAAGAAATGCGACTGGCTAACCAGGCCAAGCACTTCCCACGCCGAGTTTCGAGTTTTTGTTTTGGAACCGAAACGCAACCGTGGTTAACCATTTTCAGTGACTGACATAGTTCTCTTGCTAAAACGTGGACTTGGAACCCCGTGACGTAGCACTTAGGGGGCAGCTTTAGGGTGACCTTTGCTTAGCCCAGGTTTAAATGTCCACGCCGGACGTGAAGCAAGAGAATAAAACCGGAAGACGTTGCCAGCCAGACGACCTAAACGTAAAATCTTTTGAACTTAGACAACATCCGGCAGAAAGCCTTGAACTGGAAAATTTTGAATATTATATCTAAGGACTCAAGAAATGCGACTGGTTAACTAGGCCAAACAACCTCCCACGCCAAGTTCCAAACCAACATTGCACTTTTTTTGACTGGACACCGACTTGGACGTCTTCCAACTATACCAAGCTAACACTTCAAGTACATTCATTGGATAAAGCTAATAAAGCTTTTGTTTTGGAACCGGAACGCAACCGAAGGCAACCATTACCAGTGACTGACATAGTTCCTTTGCTAAGAGACGTGGACCTGGAACCCCGTGACGTAGCATTTAAGGGGCCGCATTAGGGTGACCTCTGCTTACCCTAGGCTCAGGTGTTCACGCCGGATGTTAAGCAAGAAAATCAAGCTGGAAGTTGTTACCAGCCAGACGACCCAAACGTAAAATCTCTGGAACTCAGACAACATCCGGCTCTGAGCTGGAAAATTTAGAATCTTACATTTAAAGATTGAAGAAGTGCGACTGGCTAACTAGACCAAGCAACCTCACATGCCAAGTTTTAAATTAACATTGCACTTTTTTGGCTAGATACCGACTTGGACGTCTACTAGCTATACTAAGCTAGTTTATTGGACAAAGCCACTAAAGTTACCGTTTTGGAACCGGAACGTAACCGTGGTTAACTTTTATCAATGACTGACATAGTTTCCTTGCTAAGAGACGTGGCACATAACCTAACCTAACCTAATCTAACTAAGCCAAGCACTTCCGACGCCAAGTTTCAAATCAACATTGCACTTTTTTTGGCTGGACACCGACTTGGACGTGTACCAGCTATACCAAGCTAGTTTATTGGACAAAGCCACTAAACAGTAGTCGAAAACACCGACTTAGTAACGCCGCAGCCGGAATCTGGCTCCATGCGCGCTATTTAAGCCAGACACCCGCAAGCCTCTAAGGCTAGTGAATCAGTGACTGCTTGCAAACATAAATGGGTCATTTACTACCAAACTCAAACATAACAATACCCGGAACTGACACTTGGACTTTACCATAGTGGGAAGGAGCTTACTATACCGTGATCTAACCTGGATGTACATTCCCAGGAGGATTGACATTTTTTACATATTTTCCGAGAAAAGTGCAAATCTGTAGTGCGTGCTCTAGAGGGCGCACAGCCTTCCGCAAACTTTTGAGGATGACGACATAGCCGGGAATGGGGGAGAGAGGATTGTTGCAGGCACAAATTTGCAAGGGACGTGGTCTCTTAAGTTAACAAAACCCAGAACTCGCCAGCCAGTTCTACCGCAACTTTGAGATTTTTAACATCGACTCAGCTACTACCAAAACATCACTAGGATCTACTGCTGGGGTGCATCTATTGGCCGCAATAAGCCGAGTCATCTAACTGACGACCTCTGCAAGACCCAGCAGTATTTTTACGTTATTGAGCTATCGGCCGCGACTAGCCTTAGATAGTTTAGTCTTGAAAATATCCGGGAGGACATTTATGTCGGCTGGAAGGTTACCTGACCTTATTTCCAGGAAGCAATACTTTGGATGGGCAGCGTCTAGCATTGTTCCACTCCTTGATACATTTTCCAAAAGAAACAAAACCCGAACTGCACTTATTCTATTAAAATTTCACTAATAGCTTATTAGGCATACCACCTGCTAAAGAACCGCAGAAAATAACAATTAGAAATACATTCAATATGAAAGGGCAGGTGGACCAGTGTCTTTATTTTCTCAACTAGCGGGTTTAACAGTATATATTTGTCATCAACTCCAGGTATATATTCAAAGGCAGCTAAAGTTAAAGTCTTAAAAATATTGGCTTTTGCATCTGAAAAAAAAGAAAGTTTTACGTCTTTGGCTTTGCATTCGAAATGATTGTAAAGAACATTGCTACTTTTTAAGCAAAACACAATTAACACTATATGCAATAAATGAAATGATGAATCATGAACTATATTAGGTAGCCTCGGGTGTACAAACATCAAAAACAAAATTGGTTGGCATACCAAACCCAGAAATAATAAACGTTAAATATACGTAGATATATTAAAATCAATTTTAATTCATTTATTAAGAAAAAACGGTAAATTTGTGCTTTAATCGATTGTAAAACAAAAGCCAGTTGAACAATTTTTATGAAACTTGCTGGTTAATAGCACATGATGTCAATAAACATATTAAAATTATAAAAATTGTAATATTGTTACAACAAAATTAATTTCAATCGATTTATTACAAAAAAACGGTAAAATTGTGGTTTAATTGATTCTAAAATAAAAAAACTAATCAAGCAATTTTAATTAAACTTGCCAGATATTAGCACAGGAGGTCTCTTAACATATTAAAATTATAAAAACCATAATATTGTTACGGCAAAATCAATTACAATCGATTTATTACGAAAAAACGGAAAATTTGTAATTTAATTGATTGTTTAACAAAAACCAATTAAACAATTTTTATGAAATTTGCTAGATAGCACCATAAGAGGTAACTAAACATATTTAAATTATAAAAATTGTAAAATTGTTACGACAAAATTAATTTTTTTTTATTAATTAAAAAAAAACGGTAAATTTGTGATTTAATTGATTGTAAAACAAAAACCAGTTGGACAATTTTTATGAAACTTGCTGGATAGTAGCACATGATGTAACTAAATATATTAAAATTAAAAATAATGTAATATTGTTTCGACAAAATCAATTTTAATCAATTTATTAAAAAAAAAACGGTAATTTTGTGATTTATTTGATTGTTTAACAAAAACCAATAAGACAATTTTTATAATATTTGCTGGATAGCACCATAAGAAGTAACTGAACATTATGAAATTATATAAATCGTAATATTGTTACGACAAAATTAATTTTAATTTATTTATTAAGAAAAAACGGTAAATTTGTGCTTTAATCGATTGTAAAACAAAAGCCAGTTGAACAATTTTTATGAAACTTGCTGGTTAATAGCACATGATGTCAATAAACATATTAAAATTATAAAAATTGTAATATTGTTACAACAAAATTAATTTCAATCGATTTATTACAAAAAAAACGGTAAAATTGTGGTTTAATTGATTCTAAAATTAAAACTAATCAGACAATTTTAATTAAACTTTGCCAAATATTAGCACAGGATGTAACTTAACATATTAAAATTATAAAAACCGCAAAGTTGTTAGGACAATATCAATTTCAATCAATTTATTACGAAAAAATGGCAAATTTGTGATTTAATTGATTGTTTAACAAAAACCTATCAGAATTACTTTTTTTAATTTGCTGAATAGCACTATAAAAGGTAACTAAACATAATAAAATAATAAAAACCGTGATATTGTTACGACAAAAGTTAATTTTAATTCGTTTATTAAGAAAAAACGGTAAATTTGTGCTTTAATTGATACTATAACAAAAACCAGTTAGACAATGTTTATGAAACTTGCTGGATAGTAGCACATGATGTAACTTAACATAATTAAATTATAAAAGTCGAAATATTGTTACGACAAAATTAATTTCAATCGATTTGTTACGGAAAAACGGTAAATTTGTGCTTTAATTGATTGTAAAATATAAACCAATAAGACAATTTTTATGAAACTTTTTGAAAATTATCACAAAATGTAACTTAACATATTAAAATTATGAAAACCGTAATATTGTTACGATAAAATGAATTTCAATCAGTTTATTACGGAAAAACGGTAAATATGTGGTTTAATTGATTGTTTAACAAAAATTAATTAAACAATTGTTATAAAATTTGCTGAATAGCACCATAAAAAGTAACTAAACTTATAGAAATTATAAAAATCGTAATACTATTACGACAAAAATAATTTTAATTTATTTATTAAGAAAAAACGGTAAATTTGTGGTTTAATCGATTGTAAAACAAAAACCAATCAAACAAATTTTATGAAACTTGCTGGATAGTAGTACAAGATATAATTAAACATATTGAAATAATAAAAACCGTATAGTTGTTACGACAAAATCAATTTCAATCAATTTATTACGAAAAAACGGTAAATTTGTGATTTAATTGATTGTTTAACAAAAACCAGTTAAACAATTTTTATGAAATTTGCTGGATAGCACTATAAGGGGTAACTTAACATATTATATAATATATATCACGCATCAAAATTCAAAATGATTTTCAAACGGAGGATATTTGCTAAATTTATTTGACACGTCGGCCGGCGAGAACATGTGGTAGTTAATTATACTTTATGTCCTCGTTTTGTATACGAGTATTCTAATGGTTTTAAAGGTTAATATACGTATATTAATCAACGGTGGAAAAAAAGGAAAATATTAACGTATAATATACAAATATATTTATCTTACGTGTACAAGAAATGTATATTATACAAATATACATATACCATATTTGGTTTTTACACCATATATATGTGTAATAAACTTATATTATCTAAACTTATGTTTACTGGGTGCCGACCACATTGGCGCAGAGGTTTAAGAGATAAGTTTTGTGTACTAGAGGTCTTGGGTTCAAATAGGGTATGCAAGTTTGACTTGTTCTAAAAAATATAAATACGTCTAACTAATGAGTTTCATCCTAAAATATTAACGATGAGAAGAAAATAACAATTTGCAACCGGCGGACAGTCATAATAATTGATTAAACATATACTTTGCATGCATATTTTAGTATCTTGTAATAAAATTAATGATTTTAAGAACTAAATTAATAATGCGTGGACATAAAATATGTATGCTTCTATTTTATAATCAATCATATATAAATAAAGGGTGGTTTAACCTTTGCCCTAAATAATATTCGCTTATTAAACAATACATTAAAGACCGTAAAATTTTCATGACCATTAAGTATAAGTAAGTCTAGTGGGAAAATACCGGATAACCGGTTCAGACCTTGCAAGACGTATCTAAGCTGAATACACAAACTTAACTCGTACTGTGTTTACACCTTATATACCAATAATTCTAACTCGATTAACATTTTCATAAATAAACAACCAGTTTACAATTACCCTACGTGGTAAATAACATTACTGTAAAGTAAACAAAATTTAGATTTGCATTAACATCTGTTAATATTAATACATTTTGCCATACATTATATAACATCTATGGAATTTAGTCCTAATTAGTTTTACATTAAATTTGTTAAACGGATAAAATAAATTATTTCTATATTTGTACATACTATTGAGTGCAGCCAGTTGATTTATGTCATTATATTCAGATTGTTATTACTTTATAATTGAGCAAAAACTTTCGTTGTTTAGGAACAAATATAATTATGGAATATATACATAAGTTTGTAAGCACTTTAAATCAGAAATAACAAGCACTTTTATTATTTTAGTAAAGCCTAATTAACTATATAAAATTTTATATTGTGAAAATCATTAAAATAATAAAAATAAAATTGCTTTCATGCTACTAAAAACGGTTCTGGAAATTAGTAGTAGTATTTACATAATCAATGCTGTGTGTTAATTATCTATAAAATGGAATACAAATGTAACACTGGTTTATCTCATTGTTTCCAGTCTATTTTCACCAAAGAACACAACATTGGAAAACGCGCAATATAAAACGGTGCATTATATAGTGCTTAATATATCATCCCGACTCTCATAAATAAAATTTATAGGTGTTAGAACTGTATGACAACTATAAATAGTTATTATGATAACACTCACTTATAAATATTCATTATTTTACAACAATGTTAGCTGAAATTAATATTGTTAAAATACATTTTTTTATCAATTCTAAAATCTATACAAAAATTGAGTCGACATGCGTTATTATTTCACTTTTACCCCTATCCACCCTCGAGGCTTTTTCATTTTCCGGTTTATAACCAATGGTTCAAATCGTGGTTGCAAAGGGATGTGAAATAAATTACCCGTTTTTATGGGAAAATGTAAACAAATGGCTTGTAGGGGAAAGCATAAAATCGACAGATTATATCATTAGTATTTTTTAACTAATTTTTTTATACAAATTTATTTGTAATTGAATATGATGCGAGTAACTTGTTTTGCACTTTTTCATCAAAACTATTTGATTATTTTTAAAAGGATGTGACCTAAGGCAGTTGAGCCTAATGGAAAAAATTGACTCTAAAACTATAATTAGAGTTACAATTCTATCCAACTTTAAGAAACTAATAAAGGCAGATTTTTAGACATGTATTCCTTAGGCAAAAGGTGGACCCGGGTTGTTGAAAGTTATAAAAAGTTTTATATCTTTAAAAACTATTTGATTTCGGATGTTTTTTGTAACCTTTTAAAAGGATGAGGCCTAAGGCACTTGCACTTAATAGCAATTTATTTTGGATTTTTAGTTATAAATCAGGATACGCATTTAAAATACTAAAAAATATGCTTTCTAAGTGTTGAGTAAAGGAATATTAAAAAGAGGCCCAACGTTATAGTATATTAAGTATCAAGGGCAGGACGGCACGACGGCGTCAGTGCTGCAAGACTAAGTTTTGTTATTTTAGCCAAACTAGTGGAATCAGTAAACTAAGCTGTTGCAATAAATAGAGATGACGTGCTTACTACACCCAACCTGCAAAGCAGTTTTAGAGCTTGCTACTACTTCATCAAAAATGACATGAGTTGCAACAAAAATAGAGATTATTTAGACAATTTTGTAAAAAACAAAGATGATAATTGAGATTTTCTTCAATTGAGAAGGCGACAATCACAATTTTGTTATCAACTATTCTCTTTTACACGTTGCCTTAACAGAGTTACCAGAAAAGAGAAGCCAGTTCATTACAAAAAAAGGACTTGAAAACCGACTACAACTCTGACTAAAAAGATGAACAAAAAGGAAAATTAAAGAAAAGCATCGTCCATATACATCAAAAACAGAATCGGTAGTGAACCAAACCCAGAAATAATAAACGTTAAATATACGTTGATATATGCACGTTATTTATACAAGTAATCTAATGATTAATATACGTATATTAATCAATGGTGGAAAAAAAAGATAATATTAACGTATAATATACATATTTTACGTGTACAAGAAATGTATATTATACGAACACCCATACACGCTTTTTACACTATATATATATATATATATGTGTAATAAATCTATATTATTTAAACTTGTGTTTACTAGGATAAAACTACTAAATAAGAAAAAAAAATTCAAGACATTCAGACTTGACGTACCAAAATTTGTTGTCTCTGACGTAACCGAAGTTGTTATAATTGACAACCTTTTGATAGAAATAAAGGTGCGCAAACGTTTGGTTTGACAAAAACAAAGCGCTGACAACCTATTGCTAACCAACACCTACGCAGAAAAAAAATCCCAAAGAAGATGCTCACAGCAATTTTGATCATTTTAGAAAGTTGCGTCAACGCAACCATCAATAAAAGGTTAGGTTAGGTTAGGTTAGGTTAAGTTTGATTAAAATTGAAAAACATACAACGTCTTTAACCAAATATTTAAATCCAGAAAGAACACAAACAAAAATTCTTTGTCATATGTAAATCTTTTGTTGTTCAATTTGTTTCATGGTTTTCCGTTGGTCTGCTCTGCGGCGACTTCTGTCGTGGTCAGTGTCGTTGCTTTTTTCTTCCGAGACGGAGTTTGAGGCTTGGCGCTTTATCTTGCCGCTTTTTTGCCAGGGGCCATTCCGCTGCCTTCTTGGTGGTGATTTTGCCGCCCTCCTGGGTGAGGACGGCCTTGGCCGTTTGTTCTTGGTTAGGGGCCGACAAGTCCATTGTAGTGTTTGATTTTTTATTGGGGGTTAGGGCTTTTGATGCGATTTAGGCGGTGGAGTGGAGAGCTTGCTTTGAGATGGTGGAGCTAAGCTTGGCAATAGTTGCCTGAAGTTTCAAATGCTCATGTCCTTCAGCGCCTTGATGAGATTTCAAGCCCGGGAGCTGGAGGTGTAGCGTTTCCGGTTCTCGTTTTTTTTACGGCTTTCCCGCTGCTCGGCTTTTCTCTTCCTATCTCTCTCTTTTTTATCCAGGTCGATGGAGTTCTCCCTGTTTGATGATACTATTAATAATTGCTAATACCTTGCGACATTAGCAACTATAGTGCAATAAAAATTGCAGATTTGTGCTGGCTAGATAGCAGGCGTCTTGGTCTGGTTGGAACGTCTAGAGCGAACAATGCTTCTCTGCCGGTTGCTGGCAGTTAAATCTGTTTTGTAGTTAATGTTTTAGATTTGTCGGCAAGTTTCTTGAGAGAAGTCTGAGTCGTGTCACCAGAGGTTTTGATGAGCTGATGCATTTCTATAGAAGCTGGTAAAAATGTTTTTTTGTCGAAGGATATCATTGCCGCGTTTCAAGCAAGAAATGACCCCTCCAGGGTGGTGAAGTTGTTTGCTCTTAGTGTTGTCTTGGCTGCTTGAAGTCGAGTGCTTGCCTACTGTTGCTGCTTTCTTACTTTTCAGTGATAGTATAGATTTAAAAACAGGTCTGGTACTCTTGTTTGAAGCTTTTTGTAACTATCTTTTTGGCCAGATTTAGTAAGTGTGCTATCTCATCGAACTTGTGGTTACTTGAGGTTCCCCGACAATGTCATAGCAAATCCTACTTACAAAATATGCTTTAAAGCATCGTTTGACTTGTTCATGGCACTGGCATCTTTGACATTGAAGAATGCCGCCGCCTTTTTTTTTAGCTCTACTGAGACCGTAAGATGTAGAATTTGTTTCAGACCTTTGATCTCATCATTTTTAACTTTATCCATTCTGTGGATATTGGACGGCGCATATTTAAGATCTACTAGCATCTGCTTCAGTAAAATTTTGAGGGAGATTACGGATCACTACTTTTAAGCAGCGTGGACAAGGTGTGGAAGTCTGTCTGTTAGTTTTAAGAAATGCAATAGCGTTTAGATGATTGGCGTGAGAAGCCGGTAGCATTTGAACACCGTTGTAGATATTCCGAAAAGAAAAGATTTTGATGTAATAGCCCTAAAATTTAGCTTTTGCCTTTTGGCTTAAAGGGCCGGCAAGTATGGCCGCTGATGGTTATCTGTAAGCAGTTCTTGAGAAGACCTGAAGATTGACTGATGGTCCTTGTTAACAGAATTAGAGCACTCACTCTCTGTCTTCTTTTTTTTGCTTTTTACTACAAGGATGAATCCTTTGTTGTCCAATTTATTTTCTGGTTTTTTGTTGGGCTGCTCCGCGACGACTTCTATCGCGGTCGGTGTTGTTGCTCTTTTCTTTCAAAAAAAAGTAGAGGTTTGGTGTTTTGTCGCACTCTTAGTGGTGATCTTGCCGCCCCCGTTAGTAAGGGCCGACAAGTTTATTAGAGTGTTTGATTCTGTATCGTGGGCGGGAGCCTTTGCTGCGCTTTAAGCGGCGGACTGAAGGGCTTGCTTTGAGATAATGGAGCTAAACTTGGTTGTTTAGAATTCCGAAAATTTTCTTTTGGAAGACTTTTTCATGGCGGCCATCTGGTAGCTCATGTACTTCAGCTGTTTCTCTAACGTTTTGATGAGCTTCCTGGCTTAGGAGCTGAAAACTGAGCGGTCCCGGTTCTTGGACTGTTTTCTTCTCTTTTTCTCTTCCTATCCTTCTCTTGGTGGGTACTAAAACAATTTCATTCTCCGTTTTCTCAAACAGTTGTTTAGTAGCATCCATTAATATTCTGTGGTGCAATAAAAAATGCAGATTTGCGCTGGCTGGGTAGCTGGCGTCTTGGTCTGGTTAGAACGTATGGAACGAACGACGCTTTTCTCTCGGTTGATGGCAGTCAAATCTGTTCTGTTGTTTATGTTATGATTTTGACCTGGTTGTCGGCAGGATTCTTGAGGGTGGTCTAAGTCGAGTCATTGGTAAAGAGTTTTTTGGGCTTGCCTGCTATCAGTTAAAGTGACTTTTTTGTGCACTTGGTATACAACTTGGACAGTGTTTTTGTGTTTATGGGCGTAGATAGTAGCAAACTGACGACGATTGGCTACTTTTTTGCACACCAAGTTTTCTACTTGTAGGTGCCAATTATTACAGGGATTTTGTTTATTTTGGAGGTGTTTTTTACTTTTTTCTTTACGTTTGGTATACCATTAGTTTGTTTTTTGTTTGGGGACGTAAAAGTCAGCACGTTGACGACTAGGTGCTTTCAAGAAAAACACAACCCGGCTTTCTACTTGACTCCTTGTTTGCAATAGTAACTGTCTGTGCTGTGGGCGGATCTGTGGTTTTTGCTGGAGTTCTTTTGCATTTTTTTAATTACAAAAGTTAGAATTGCAATTTACCGGAGATAAAGTTTGTTGGCTGTTACTTATAGCAGCTGTTTTGCTATCGGGGTTTGCCAACAGCAAAACTCTTGTTATGGTCTACTCTAGGGGTATCTTCAAGTGGCCGTCGAACCAGTTTACTTACTACTTAAGATTTTTTTTTCTCTTTGCTATTTCATGCAATAGAAGTTTGCAAATTCAAATTTATGCTTGCGGTCAGTTTTGAGTGTTTTTTCAAGCAGCCGTAGCCTGTAGTATTTACTCCGAATGTTGCCCTCAAGCAAGTTTACTACCGCTCTCTGCAATATTAGTTATTTTCTTAAAATTGGTTTTTTGCTAATTCTTCTTTCTTATGCCCTGGTTTTGAGGTTAAGTTCTTACTGGGCTGGCAGTTATTTGTTTTTGCTTGTTTTTGGTCTCTATACTTCTGCTCGGTTACTCTCTGATGGTTAATATTATTTGGGTTTTCTGCGAAAGATTGATGTTTTAATCCGATCCGCTATAGTTGATGTTTGCCCAGGCTGATATAGAATTAGCCGTCGTATTTCGTAGATTGCGTTAGTAGTGAGGGTGCCAATGATCTGGCAGTTATGACGATGCACTTATTTGACGTTACCAGCTATTCCTATACACAAGGTATTAAGCTGATGTACGTGATTAATTTTGTTGGTTTATTTTGATATTTGAGTTATTATTCCTATACACGGGTTATTATGCCGATACACCTTTTTGATAATTCTAATAATTTTTGAAAGGTGTAGTTAGCAAATGCATAAAATATGGGCAAGAATAATGCCACCTGACTATGCGTTGCCAAGTGATATTATAAGCAACCAATCAAGGTACCGGATCCGTTTGGAAAGGACGCTACGCTCTGCATCACTTGTTGGTTACCTATTCAAATTGTTGTTCAACAACGTTAACACCGCAGGTTTACTGTGGAGACTATTTGTTTTACTTAGTTGACAAAACACCATCTTTGTTGTCGAGAAGCGACTAGACCAATTCTATATACTGCAGCTTGCGGCTTTGCATTTTAGCCATAGGCAAGATGGGGTCCGCGCACACTTGGAGAACTCTTTCAAACAAAACACAAATACACCAAAGTTTTATTCTACTCCCGTTAGCAGGGTCTATCAACCCCTGTTGACACATGACGACGCCGTTCCGACCGCCTTCAACAACAAATAAGAACGCTTTGAATGAAAAAAAAATTGCTAGACATGCGCCGCTATAAAAAAACCGGAAGTTTTTGTCCAGACAGTCACAGTCTTGCTTGAACTTTTGTTTATTAATTAATTATGGGCAACAACTAAGGTGAAAACCACATCAACAATTTACTATACCCTAGATTGCTAAGTTCATACGGTCCATTTCTAAATTCGTATCTTTATTAACTTAAACTATTACTAGAACTATGGATGAACTTAAATTGTTCCAAACTGAATTTGCAGGCATCATTTCCTGGCAATCAATTTTGGAAAGCAAATCTAACTCAAACAAACTTGGCCTTAAAGACTTTGAAGTTGATGAATTTTTAGACTCCTACGATGAAATGTTTAACTCCGGAAACTAAGGAAGAAAATAACCCAGATCAAATTTAAATGAACAATTTTTACGGAAATTACTCAGGAGGTTCATTCCCATACCGATGCGTCAAATGCGCAGGAAAATTGTGGCTCAATGCATACAGCTTGTTTTTGGGGATCTTCCAAACACTTCAAGCTTCTACAAAACAGAATAACATGCTTTTAACAAGGTCAACATTGTTTGTCATAAAATTATACCACCCAAAACAGATTGTACTTCTCTACAGTTAATCTTAGCCCGCAATCAGCACAAACTTACAACTCTTTTCAACCTAGATCACAAAAAAAATTGATAATCTGGCACGCAACAAGGACAGCGGCAAAGGTTTCTTTTCTAATTTAATTGCTTCTTTGGCGACTATTTAGCAAAACTACCGATAGCAGTTCAACCGCTTTCTACATTTTATAAGCAAGATGCTAACTACGTAGATCATAATCTGTCACCTTAGCGCTGGAAAAAATGTTCAAAAAACTATCATGGGAGAGAAAGGGAGTAAGGTAATCGCCTAAATCACTTTTGTTTTGCATGATATCGTCCTTATTAGCAATGACCCAGAAAAACTGGAAAAAATGCTACGCGAACTTGACAAAGCTTCACAAACTGTGAGATTGCAAATGAACATGCACAAAACAAAAATTAAGTAACAAAATGGTCATCATCAAGAATCACACTCTAGAAAAAGTCGAGAAGTAATTATACTTGGGACATAGCATTAAATTAGGAAACGCCAACCAAACAACAGAGATCACTACCAGGCGCATCGAATTGACATGGGCAGCTTTTGGAAAATTAGGATACATCCTACGAGAACCTGAAGTTCTAATAAACCTAAAAAGGAAAGTGTATGATACATGTACCTTACTTGTCACTACATACGGGTTATGGCCATCACAAGAAACTTTGACTTTTTGTCTGCCAACGAGCAATGAAAAGCTCGATGTTAGGATTAAACTTACGAAATAAAATGTTCAACGAGAAAATAAGGCAAAGAACTGGAATTACAGATTTCATAGAACAAATGGCACATGTGGCAAGAGAAAATGGCAAATGGTCCAAGATAATATTACATTGGAGACCTCAAGTATCTAAGAGTAGCGTTGGTCGCTCCCAAATGAGATTTAAGGACAAAATACAGAGGCACGCGGGCAGGAACTGGATTTAGACTGCCCAATAAAAATTGGCATGAAAGCGTATGGAAAAGGCCTATGTTCAGAAGTGGACAAAATCAGGCTAAAAAAGAATTTGTCACACCTACGAGTGGCGTACAAAATGCATCAAATTCTAAGCCAATATTTGCAGAAATAGGAAGTTAACTGACTAATGATCACGAATTCCAAACGTTTTCAAATAGAAGGGCAGATAGTCAGTTTAGGCAGCAAGCAGCCAACATTTTATTGAAAGGAATTCACTCTCAAAAGCAATATGGAAATCAACATTTTTACTGGACTGGTAAATAACTTACTAGGAAGATACAGTTCAGTTTTTTAACACTGCTTGTAACCATTGGCAGTAACATTCTTTTAAGTCATTTTGAGCATAAAAGAGGAAGAAGAGGAAGAAGAGGAAGAAGAGCAAGAAGAGCAAGAAGAGCAAGAAGAGGAAGAAGAGAAAGAAGAGGAAGAAGAGGAAGAAGAGGAAGAAGAGGAAGAAGAGGAAGAAGAGGAAGAAGAGGAAGAAGAGGAAGAAGAGGAAGAAGAGGAAGAAGAGGAAGAAGTGGAAGAAGAAGAAAAAGAGGAAAAAGAGGAAGAAGAGAAAGAAGAGAAAGAAGAGGAAGAAGAGGAAGAAGAGGAAGAAGAGGAAGAAGAGGAAGAAGAGGAAGAAGAGGAAGAAGAGGAAGAAGAGGAAGAAGAGGAAGAAGAGGAAGAAGAGGAAGAAGAGGAAGAAGAGGAAGAAGAGGAAGAAGAGGAAGAAGAGGAAGAAGAGGAAGAAGAGGAAGAAGAGGAAGAAGAGGAAGAAGAGGAAGAAGAGGAAGAAGAGGAAGAAGAGGAAGAAGAGGAAGAAGAGAAAGAAGAGGAAGAAGAGGAAGAAGAGGAAGAAGAGGAAGAAGAGGAAGAAGAGGAAGAAGAGGAAGAAGAGGAAGAAGAGGAAGAAGAGGAAGAAGAGGAAGAAGAAGAAGAAGAAGAAGAGGAAGAAGAGGAAGAAAAGGAAGAAGAGGAAGAAGAAGAAGAGGAAGAAGAGGAAGAAGAGGAAGAAGAGGAAAAAGAGGAAGAAGAAGAAGAAGAGGAAAAGAGGAAGAACAGGAAGAAGAGGAAGAAGACGAAGAAGACAAAGAAGACGAAGAAGACGAAGAAGACGAAGAAGACAAAGAAGACGAAAAAGAGGAAGAAGAGGAAAAAGAGGAAGAAGAGATGACTGCGTTACAGACACAGTTTTGCCATCACTAACGAATCATGGTTGAAGACTACCCCATCACCGACAAAAGGCGAACCACACCACCTCTTCCGCCGCTACACATTACACTTCTCTAGCGGCCAGTTTACGGCCTTGCACTTTGCTTGTGAGCAAGACACTTGGAGAACTTCTTTACTGGACCCCACACAAACCTGAGTTTTACTCCAAAACAGTTGGCAGGGTATATTGACCGTTGTCGTCACTGTTACCAGCACTTTGCAAAGCGGCCTTGGCAACATAAATAAATGTTACATTTTGCCTCTACTATAACAAATTTTAAACGACTGACCGTCTTTTCGTCTAATTGCACATTAAAATAAATTTGAAACCTATATCATTAACTCAACCAGACTTACAGAGAACAGAGTTTAGCAAAGAAGTTGGGTTTGCAAGACTGTTAGAACATTTTGCTATTAACCCATCAACCACAAACAACAACATTTAATTGTTGCTCATCTATGGAATTCTTACCAACAACAGATCATCATTACGCACGTTTTTGGTGATTTAAACTAATTAATTGAAAAGGAAACGGTACTTTTAGCAAAAATAGCTTTACAACTACAATTACTTGATTAACTTAAATAAAAATGTATTCTTAAATTTGATAAAGTGAAATAAATATTGCTTATTAATTGTATAAAAATAATCAAAAATTATTTAACACAATCAATATAAATTAATCACAAACACATCAAAGTACAATTCCATGAAATGCACTGAAATTAGAATCTTAAAAAGCATATTGTGTATGTAAAGTATAAAAATTTCATCAAAAACTCATAAAATGTATAAAAAAATGCTTTTATTAAATGCACTATGAATTGCTTTTTCAGCCTTATTGTTACAGACTTATATTAATAATAGTTCATTTATCTAAAATGTTGAAGGATATTATAAATATTTATATTACAACATTTTTGCTTTTTAATAATGCAGCAATTTTAAGTTTTCATTATCCGTATTGTCACATTTTTGCGGTTTAAATCGCTAAATGTATCAATTTTTTTTTGTAAAAATTGGTATCATTGAATTAATTAATTACATTTTACCGTGAAATGAATTGAATTTTTAGTTCAAAGGATTTTATGTACACTAATTCGGGCTTCATCTAAATAATTGCACAAACATTCCGTAAATATTTAACATTTTGTTAAAAAGCTTTACATATACACTCAATCAGTAATTAAAAACTATTTGTTTTTTATTATAAAATAATTTTTAATTCAACACTTTAAGTATTGGAAGCATATAACTAGGCAAATGGAAGAAAACAACAAATTGACAAATCCTTCAATAATAGCTCTCAAACGTGCTAGAATCCTGCAGAGGACGCAATTAACTTACAGCGAAACACAAAAAGGATAACAGAAACTTTCCTAGAAAATATCATGAGATTGTTCTTTCCAAGATAAAGCAATACTTTTTTATTTTGGTCTGGCGGAATATTCGATCTACAAATAGGGAATATCAAAGGACAATCAGAATTACATAACAGAACAAGTTGTTTTCTTTAATTTAAAATAAATTCTGAAATAAATATTTGTTGCTATTTATATGTAAGGAGGAATTACTCGATATGCACTTCCTTGCACATAAATTGAGTCTGCATATGAAAAATATTTCTCATCCATGAGTACACTTCCGTTTCTACTCTATTTTAAGTTATGTGGAAAGCTTTTACTCTTGTACGCTTTATATAATTTTTACTTTAGCATTTTCTGCCGTATTGATAATGTACCGGATCTCTTATTTAAGTTAAAATTAAAGGGAAAAAAATGGCAATTTTATGGGAGGGATTTCCTGTTTTAGGTAATCATGTAGAGACTAATGACAAGGGTAAAACATTAGGTAAGGCAATTTGTAGAATTGTAGTTGAAAAGTGGTCTGGATGAGACAGCGTGGCTTTACATAAAAAGGTCAGATAAAATCTGAGCAATTTTCATTGCAATTACTTTATGTTGCAATTCTTATCGATTTACTTGCAAATTAAATTAAGGGCACTTCTGACTTTTTATTTTTTATTAGTTTGTGCTTTCCTAAATACACGATCATTATTTTATATTAATGAAGATGCTAGAGCTTATAATTTTAATTAATTGATTTTTTTAATTAATAATGTGTTTGCAAAGAATTCATATTTTTATAAAAAGAAGTTAATTAAATTTATTTTGCTATTACTTTATATTTTGTTTGACATATTTAAATAATTAATTGTTGTTGGGCTTAAACTTCCAAAGCCACTGGATTTTATAGAGTTTGTCTCTTATGCAGCGTTCCATTTGGTTTAGTTAGCGCTGGTGTACAATATCAAATCTTACTGGTTGAATTCTTATTGGAAGCAATCTTTAAATATGAAATATGGCCAAATTTAATTAATACTTTTTTTTATCTTGAATATCAAACGTAATACGGATTGATTGAATAGTAAATGTGTTTCGTTGGTAGCAACATTTTGATACTTACTGTTATTATGATATTTGGGCTTAAACAGCGGTGCCAGCAGTGGTGAGTGCATAGACAGGGTCAACGCCAATTATCTTAGATGACTACGATGCAACTACTTCTGTCATTTTTGAAGGATTTGAGATCTAAAGAACTTTTTGTTGGTATATTTATGCTTGGAGACAGAGGCTTAGTGAGGGTTGATAGTGTTTTTTGCAAAAAATTGATATTTTTTAGGTTACTTTGAGGTGACAGTAGTAACCAAGCAATTGCATGACGATCTATAAAGTTTTGGTTGTTTGGACTATGTTGGCCAATTTGCAAAAACGGTTGTTTTTTTTTTGTTACGTTTGGTAGTTTGTGTTGAACTGTGAAAAAGTTTTTATTGGATTTTGTACGCTTGATGGCAGTGGCTGGAGTGCTGTGTTTGGAGCACGTTGACCAATTGATACTTACACTGCGGTTAACGTTTTTCAAAACCATTCCATCTGTTTGCATGAGCGATTCTTTTCTACATCTGTCATATCCGGTGGTTTGAATTGAACTATAAAGATTTTTTTGTTTTGTTAAATTGATGGCAGTGGCTGGACTTGTCATGTCCAAAATAAAATTAATGTTTTTTTAGATCTTAGATTTAGTAAGGGCTGATGATGTGTGAACTACTCTATTTTAGTATCAAAGCGAAATCAGGACGATCCATAGGACTGTTTTGGGCACGTTGGCCAGTTTGTGCTTGTTGGATCAGCCGAGTGTTAATGTTGGTAGCAAAAATTTTGTGAGTAGAATAGAAGTTTAGGTGTATAATACTTTTAAGAAATTAGTGTTTTTTTTGGACGTCTTCTGCGTGCCGGTAGTAAGGAGAAAATATTTTTACGTTGCGAATTTTGGGACACCGTGGTGGATACTGAAATAGAGTCAGTAAGGTGGTTTATTGTCTACATTGGTTCTAGGGTCCGGTGGGGTGAGTTTTTTTATTTGAAGTTTATGGTCAAATTTTTGCTTAATTTTTTTAAAAACGGCAGATTTTGTTGGATTTTTTTTGGTTTTCAAGCCATACGCAGTTATTTTTAAGATTATTTTGTCTGCCAACTTTGTTTTGTTTTTTTTTTGGGTTTTGTAGACTTTGACTAGTTTTTGCTTTCTTGGTGATGGCGTAGATTTACGTTTTTGCGCGGGTAACCTAGTTTGTTGGTTGTTGGTCTACTTTCGTTGGCTTTGTTATCAGTTGCACCTAGTTCTTTGCGGCTTACGTTTATTGTCATTAATATTTGGTTTGGTTGGAATTGAAACAATTTGTTTAGTATCTTTTGGTCATTGTTACTTAAACATTTACTAAAGTTTGACGTCTAGGTTTGAGTTGGCTGTAGCGGGGGCACTATTAGCTTTATTTTTTAAATACTGTTTTTCTATAGAACAATTGTTAAGAAGGTTCTCCAACTGCTCCTAAATGAAGAAGAAAAAGTTTATGGTCAAATTTTTGCTTAGATTTTTTTTTGGCTACCGCTAGTGTACGTCACTTTGGTAGCGTTGATGCTAACGTTAAACGTTGAATTATTTTTGGTTTCCAAGTCATACCCAAACTTTTTTAAGGTGATTTTGTCTGCTAGGGATCCGATCAAAACAAACCAACGACTTGTTCTGATCGATTTGCAGTTGATTTATTTATTTTTTTGGGTTTTGTAGGTTTTGACTAGTTTTTGCCTTCTTGGTGATGGCACTAACTTACGGTTTTTGCGGGTAACGTAGTTTGATGCTACATGCTGGGGTAGGCTTACGTTTCTTTTGATTAATATTTGGTTTGGTTGTAATTGAATTGTTTTTTACCTAGTCATTTACTAAAATTTGGCGTTTAGGCTTGAGTTGGCTCTATCGGGAGCATTAATAACTTTATTTTTTGGGTACTGTTTTTTCATAGAACAGTTGTCTAGAGAGTTGTCCATCATAGGTCTTGCTTGGCTTTTTTTTTATTTCTTGGCTGGTGTGCTTGGGTTAGATGGTTTCTTTCTTCTCTTTGTCTCTGGTTTGCCCTACTGCTGAAAGATGAATATTATTTTGAGCGTTGGCTGGAGTTTTGCTTTTGTTTTTGGTTTTGGTAGTCTTTTTAGATGACTCTGCATGATACAGATTGTAGACAAGGCCAATCAACACTAATTAGGAGCCACGTGGCTGTCGATTTGCCATCAATTATAGTGCGAGGATGAAAATCAGAGAAATTCATTTTTTTAAGTTGAGCTTTTAAGTCAAGTTGGTGCTTACAGATAACAACAACAAAAATTATTATTACCAGTGTGCATAAATTAATAGACTAAGTACAACGGGTTACAAACACATACTCGAAGCATCTTCAATCTTAAACGAGTTTAGTGCTCTAGAAAGAAATAAACAATTATGTCTTGTTGCCAACTTAGACATCTAGTATTTAAAGCAAAGAAAAGGACAAACAAACTTTAGAACAAACACACAGCCACATCAACAAGCGCCACGAGCTATTTTTGCCACGGTTTTTGGGTTAGGTTAGGTTAGGTTAGGTTAGGTTAAGTTAGGTTAAGTTGCAATTTTTGGTTGCACCTGGAAAACTTTTTTAGAAGGGTTTCTACAAAATTCAATAAAACGGCTTCATACATGCCTCCTTTGTCAAAAGCCACATAAACTTTATTGCTCTTGGGAAAGGTTTACAGTAGGTTTACTTCTACTGACGCTTTTAAGACACTTAAAGAAGACGTGATGGAAACATAAAGGTGCAAATCTATCCTTGAGCATAGTAATTTAAGTAATTTTTTACAAACAATTTTGGCATAGGATACGACTGTTAAACAAGGTTTTTGTTAATTTTATACAGATTTTTTATTATCTGCGCAGCTGCTTGTTCTAAAACATTGTTTAATAAGTTTTTTGAACGGTAAGAGTTGTGTCGAGTTTTGAATCTAAAACTTTTTGACTTACACCAATTCTGGTTTTGACAACAAATAACTTGTTTTTGGGCCTAGGTTTCAAAAATAATTTTTTATCAAGGGTCATAAATATAAAACAAATTTTGGCGTCTCACCACCTTTTAGCAGCGACCATTGACATTATGTTGGTGTTTTTGGTGTCGGTATAGGGTACAAAGTCAGTGTCCCAAAGAGAATGTTTGAGTTTTTTTGAAAGTAGAAAATTATTTTTTTTGTCGGTGCATCTTTGGAATTTAGAGCAAAGTGCAATGCTTGAACTATAGTTGTGTTGTGGTATTCTTGTACAATAATGCCGTCAAAATGTTTTACGACATTGGAAGTGCAATGTCAGATAAAGCTTTTATCTTGAACAGTAATTTTTTGTGTCTATTGATAAGATTCCTAAAATTTGGTTTAGATTGTAGGTTTACTTTTAATAATATTCTTGAAGCAACTGTTTTCAAGTTTTGGAAGAAATAGTAAATAACTAATCAACAACACAACAGTCAAACAAGTGGTTTTTGTTTTGGTGTAATTAAACAGAGGCAACATTTACTTCTTCTCACCTTGGGTATCGACAGGTGTCTTGTTTTGCTGACGATTGCAGCAGATGGAGTTAAGATTGGCGGCATTTTATCTGACGGAGTCAAGCTGAATAATTAAAGGTATAGATTGTGTCGCAAACGTAGTTGCTTTAGCGTGTTGGGGTGTTGTGTTCCTATCTAAACTTTGAAGGAGGTATCTTGGTTGTTACCGTTTTAGGGTTCTTGGGTTCTAGTTCATTGAAATTAAAATACTTTGAAGAAGATGCAATTGGAGCATCAATTTTGGCCAATAGATTGCTAATGGAGTTTGCAGAGACTTGTTGGATTTTTGGGTTATGGAGATAAAGCCGGAGCTGGTTTGGAAGTTTATTTAGTTAAAAGTCTTAAAAGAGTGTTTTTTAACTGCAAAAAACTTCCAATGGACTTCAGATTGTGGTGCAAAGTGTGGAATTGTTCTTTGTACAACATTCCAACAGAGACACTTCAGTATAGTATCAAGTTTATCATTGTCAGTGCGCTTGTAGATGGCAAGGGTGCTGCCATGTATGTTTCTGAGGAACGGTTTGGGTTTAATAACGTCAAAAGCGCTTGGCGGTAGAAGTCTTTGGTTTTGTTTTGTGGATATTGTTCCATAATATTGTTACTCTGGCGGGGTGTGCAAGCACAAAGTACGTGGTTGTAGTAGCCTTGGAGTCTTTGGGGTATAGACTTATGGTTGACAACGCGAGGTTTATGTTTGTGTGGAAACATTGTTGCTTTATATTTGTTTTGCTATGTCTTTTGCTTGACCTCTGCGATTTGACTAACTGGTTGCGGAAAAATTTCAAATCTTTATAGTAGTTTGCGTGATTGTGGCATGTTCTGATCGGTGGCAGTAACAATTGTCCTAACCTTTTAAACTAAGCTGTTGTCGATTTTTTGTTATATGTCATTATTGTTCGTTTGTTTAAAACACTAGTTTGAAACTGTTTTTAAGTTCCGGAATTGGGCGTGGTTTTTGTGGAGTTACATATCTAGGCTTTTTAACTTCTTGCCCACAAGGTCATTCTACGTGGCACGGGGCTCACCGAGGGTGTTGATTGCCGTAGCTTGCATTCTTTTTCTTCTTAGATGCTCAGATACTAAGTGCATGATTTTTCTTGCAGTTTGTCAGTTTTAGGATGTCTTGTATGGTTAGGTTGTTTTCTTTATGGTGATAGATGGCAATGACAATGTTGTTGAGATGCGTATAGACTACACATATTGCGTTGTGGGTTTTTTCGGGCTCAACTACAGGTTGTTCTGGTGTGATTTTCTTGGTTTATTTTTGGAGGTTGGATATGAAAAAAAACGGTTTTCTTCCAACATTTCTGAGTGAAAGAAGGCCAAAAGATTTTTGTTATATCCAGATATGTTATGTCTAGTGGAGCCGTTGACTGTAGGTAGGGCAGAGTTAAAGTGTGTTCTTTTTAGTGGCACCTCTTTTCAACGCATTCTGCGTGGTTTTGATCACTTGCTGTGTTTGGTGTTTAATCTTGTTGAGAATTACTTGCAGGATCTTGATTTGCTCCGGTATATATTCATGGACTTCTTTGGTGTCATTGGTTTGGACATTGAGGTTAACCAACATTAACCAGCAAAAACTATTTACTAGCTCCAATGGGTTAAATCCGGACGTCTTATTTCCTGGAGGGTGTTTTTGACGACCTCTGTCAAGACCTGTCCGTATTCAATATTGAGTTATTTTTCTTGTCCGAAATAGTCTAGTCTTAGAAGTATTACTGAGTAAACAACTTTGACAACTTCTACCAAGGCCTTGTGGTACCCTAAATGGTACCTACTGCCCCCATTGCCAAGATGTCATTTTTTTATTTTTTGAAAGGATATACTTTTTCTCTCCCTGGGGTATTTCCTAAGTGAAAACAAAAGCACTTACAAACAGCACATTTAATAACCGTTTTTAAGGCATACAATAAACCCAGAACCATCGTCAATTACCGCCTCCGACGAGACCTAAACCGTAACACTGATGAGCATTTCAATTCTTCCATCTATGTTTAGTGGCGTTAACTGATACGAATGGTGTGATAGCTCAATGGTAGAGCCTTTGCATATCATGCGAGCAGTCTGGGGTTTGATCCCCGAAAAATGATTGAAATAATAACTTGCTCTTTATCTACCAGGGTGGTTCGGAAGTCACCTAATAAGCTGTTGGTCCCATCAAACTTCTTTAAACAAGTCGTGGACTTGCTGTGGCGATGTAAAATAGCTGTAAAAAGCAAATAACTTTAAACTAGAAAAAAGTTAGTTAGACAGTTGAGTTTAGAAACTAGCTAATTTTTGTTTTTTTTTTTTGAGACAACAAATAATGATTTTGCTCACACATATGATAATAGGCGACAACAAAACTGAAATCATGTTTTTGATTTTAATCTGAAAACTAGCGCAGCTTGAATTTTTACTCAGCAGTGTTTTTAGAACATTCGGACAACAAAAGTTAAGACGGATACTGCTATACAGGGTTAGTCAAAATTACCGAAACACCTAAATAATTCTTCAATAGTTTTAACTTTTCAAAATAAGTTTCAAATAAAAGTTTTTTGGTTTTAAGCAAACTAATTTATATAAATATTTTTAATATACAGGGTGTGCATTTTATTGTGGAAATTTAATGAACTTTTTTTTTAATAGAACACCCTGTATATTTTTACATTTTAAACAAAATTTATATTTATTTTAACCAAAAAGAGTAATAACGTTTAAAACAATTAATAAAACAATCATTAAATCATTAAAAAATGTAAAAATATACAGGGAGTTCTATTTTAAAAAAATAAAAAATAAAAATTTTCATAATAAAATAAACACCCTGTATATTTTTGCATTTTAAATTTTTTAAATTAATCTTAAAACAAATTTTAAAAATATACAGGGTGTTTATTTTATAATAAAAATTTAGATTTTTTTAAACAGAACACCCTGTATATTTTTACATTTTTTAATGTTTTAATAATTGTTTTATTAATAGTTTTTAATGTTATTGCTTTTTTAACTGTTTGGTTAAAATAAATGTGTATGTTTGTGGGAAAATGTTCTTTATTTGAAGTTAAGGAGTTCGCTTATAACCCAAAAATGGTGCATTTTATTAAAAAAAAAAATTACAAAAAATACTCAGAATCAATCTTAGAATAAAAAATGCAAAAAATATACTATTTGAAAAAAAAAGTTTTTTAAATTTTCATAATAAAATGTATATTAAAAATATTTTTATAAATTAGTTTGTTTAAAACCAAAAAACTTTTGTTTGAAACTTTTAACGGTTAGTGATTTTTTTAGGTGTTCTGGTTATTTTGACTAACCCTGTATAAATATTTGAATTAGCCTAAGTTGTAGTTGCTTTACAAATACAGAAGTTTATTTATTATTTTGTTGATTTTATAGTAACATTTTTTATTTGGCATATAAAGCAAAGTATAAGAACTTATTTAGATGACAAATATCTATATAATACTATTCCTTTTATTTTAAAGAGATGGAAATGTGGTTTTAAATGACAAGCATCTATAAATAAGTGCCTACCATCAGATCACTTTATTTGAACAAGAAACATAATGGAGTACTATTTATTACTTTGCTGAAGAGTTGTATGCCTCATTTTTCTAATACATTTTTATCGGGTGCGTGTAATACATCCATTATATTTCAACCACTTTAAATATTATATTTTTTCAATCAATATATTAACTTTTATATAATATTGCAAACTAATTTGCTAATTTATTCTCTTTTTAATTTTTATTTATCTTGCCATTCAGCATCTGAAAAAATTAAAAGTTTTCTCATGGATAATATAAATTGTTGAAATAAAATTAATTGAAGACCAATTATTGAGAAACATGAGGTATTTTGATTTCATAAAGGGTAGGTTGTCCATAACATTTCATTTAGGGTTTAATGACATTTACTTTTATTGAAAATATTTGCTTAGATTATATCCAATTATAATTAAAGCAAATTGGTTATGAAAAGGACAGCTTTATAAATTAATTGCGAGCAGTCAGAATGTATTAAATTCAATTTATTATATTTAACAATTACTTACAATGTTCTATAGACAATAGAGTTATTTGGGATCATTAAATCAACTATGTTTGTGCAATTTATTAACTAAACTATTGTTCTTGTATTAACACAAATTATTAAATTTTGATTGTTAACATTTTGTGCTAAACATTCTCGAATTGTAGTGATTATAACTGATTTTACTATTAGATATTGTAATCAATAATTGTAGTAAACAACTATTTGTTTATTTAATCAACAAAAGCCATTACAAAATAGATGAGATATACAACTTAGAAAATATAATAGTTCAAAAAAAAAGTTACGTTTGCGTGACAAGATTTTAGCTTTGTTGGCATATCGTAAACACGTGTAGATGTAAAGTGCTGTGCATAATTTGTACGTTTATACGGTTTATGAATTAAATAGTTATTGTTTAAAACTCAAGCTGGTGTTTATGCGTAGTAATATTGAAAAACTAAATATAAACGTTGTTCTTTATTCTATGACATTTTAAGTGTTTAGCACACAAGAAAGCAAAGGCTTTAATCTTCAAGACAAAGCCCAAACCAACTACTATTGAGAGAAGATATTTTAAAATAGATTATACAAGATATAGTCGTCAGTATCTGCTAATATAAAGTGTTATTTGAATAAAAAATAAAATAATATGTAAATAATGTTTGTTATCATGCAATGTTATAGTCATAGTTTGTAGATATAAAATCGTTTTTTACTGCTATTTGAATAGATTATTTATTTATTTCATAAAGTAATATATATTGTTTACAAAATCATTATTCCAATTTACTGCCCACCCTAAACAAAACTCACGTAATACTTCGGAATAGACAAACGTCAATCAAATGCATAGATTGCACGACTTGAGTTGGTTCCGTTCTGCCGCAAATGACAAATATCCCAAATGACCCGTCCATATGTAGAATTGCAATTCTCTAATCACAACCGAACTGATCCGGTATTACTTCAGGGAATACATCGCGTGTCTGATACCACACTAAAAAATCGTTATTTATTAAATTAGTTTTATTAACACCGCTAGAAAAGACAACAAATTATTTGTGTTTTTTACAATTTGTATAGTTAATGGATGCAGTAAAAAGGGGTTAGTTGAGTGAGTTATGGTATGTATAAGTAGCGTACTATTCTAACAACTCATAAGAAAGAAGAGGTCAAAAGAATGGGAAAAGAACTCAAGTTTATGTCCTCACAAATATTTATTACGGTAGGACTATTGAAACCTTGTGTGGGAATCGTGCACTTAAATATGACGGGAAAACTTCATTATGATATATTTAAGTTGAGTTTCTTTTGGAAATTAGAAAATATCTGATATGATTTTGATGGATATATAATTAGTTTGATGCTAATGGTAAAGTATATTAATTTTCTTTTAATATTTATGGGATTCATTTAATATTTATTAATTAAATCATAAATAGGGTAGCGCACGTGTAGTACAAATCGTATAATATTTACATGAAGTTTTCTTACTTGCATTATTACAAAATCTTTTTATTTAATAATAATAATAATAATAACATCGTTTAATTTTAAGGAAACGCACAATTTGAGAGTAAATGTATTTATAATGTTTTGGCTTTGGTCTAGTAAATTTTAACGCTTTACGTTCTGTTACATTCTTGCCAGCAAAAAATATGAGACTATGCTTTCAAGTGTATTGTATAACGTTATTAATATTTTTATTTGTTTCAGGTACGTTTTTTAATTAAGAATAAGCTTCAGAATTTGGTCGGTAAGTTAGGTTGCTGTAAGTATAACTAACCAGAAATGATGTGTTGACTACTAAAAGAATTGTTTTACTAGAAGATTTTATAATTTAATCTATAAAATGGACAAAGTTGAAGCAGCTACTCTATTGCAAGCAACTAATTTTGTTGCAAGCAAAATTATATGGCTTACGGTCAGACTAGTTTTTTTGGAATCAAACATACTTAGCTTAAAATGCAGTATATAGATTCCATTAAAGTTATTAAATCTACTGCAAATAGTTTATTTGGGAAATTATAAGGTAGTCGTGTGGGGTGTGTTGTAATTGGCACCAGAAACAACCTAGGTGGTTGTCATTTGTAACAAGTTTTGTATTGGTCTGCAATAGAAACAACTATTGGTTTGTAGATGTCTGTTACATATTTTTGGACATTTTTGAAAATTTGAGATTGTGGACCAGATTAATAGCCAAACAATTACATTGTAGTAGTTTAACTATTTTTTGTAACATGGCATTAAAAGTTGTCAAAAACTGGATTGAATATGCCATTATAAGCGTTAGAAAGAAACCAAAACCAAACTTCTCGATCAATAGGAAGCGTTTTATGTGCTGTAGGTGATTTGTTAGTTACTGTACGGCTGTAAGGTACTAAGTTCTTTGAATGCTTTTTTTTAACTTTTTTATAAATCTTTTTTATTAAGTTTACAACTGATTGACTAGCACACAAACAAATTCTTATGGTTTTGTTGGTAGCATAGTTTCTTAATGTTTAGTTTTTTGGAGCGTTGATTTCTTTGTCATCGGCAATTGATTAGAGGTGAGGAGACAGAAATTTTTCAAGGAATTGAGAGGTTTTGGCAAAGATCCGGATACAGGATTAAACTATCTACCCATTGCGGTCAATAGATACAACTTGCTAATGGTGAACACGGCAAGGTCTTGGCGGAGGTTGTTGAAGTTACCTTTTAGTATTTCAATCTTCCTGGTCTATTGCGGTTTGTAGATCATCTCCATTTTGAGTGAGTTAATGTTAGAGCCTCAAATCTTGCAAAGAAACTGGTTGACGAGTTTAGTGTTTGCGGGATTTTGTTAACTTTGAAACTACGCTTCCTGCGAGTACGTGTTTGTAACAATTCTTTCTGCTTTGTTTTTATCTTTGAGAGTTTACGGAAAGTTGTGCGCTTTTCTGGTATGCACTACTGTTTTTGCATATTTTTTTTAGGAAATAATTAAAAATTGTCCATGCTTTTGGGGATGTACATCCAAGTTAGGATCACGGTAGGTGAGCTCAGGTTTCATTCTAGTTTAATTTTGTCCAAAAGCTGATTGGGTTCTATAATTTTTAAAGTTGGTCGTGGCTTGCGTAGCGCGATTAGGTTTAGAGACTAGGTGCTGCGTTGCAAAGTTGGTGTAGTTGACTACACTGTTTTGCCTTGGTCATTGGTGAAAACGTTTATTAGTTCTGTATTCTTGATTTACATTAATCATGGGCATCTAAGTTTGAGATAGGCTGAGGTCACCTTGGTGCTGTCCCAAAAAAGTTTTATGTCACAGGATTCCAGGTGCACGTCTTTTGACAAAGGAATCATGTTGGTCACTAGTAATGGTTGACTTTGAAAGATTGGGCATTTGCAGATTTGGTGTCAAGGCATCATGTTGTTGGTTTTGTCCAATAAAGATTTATTTTTGTTTGAGTTTGTGTTTGACTAATTGGGAGTGAGAAAGGATTTTAGGTTTTTTAGTTGGGTTTTTTTTTTATATTGTTTGGGTTTTCTGTGCTTAAGTGGTTTTTGTCTAAAACATTCTTTTAGGATTTTTTGATCAGATTTGATCAATTTCTTCTCACAGGTTTTGATTGTGATCTTTGGATGTTGAGTAGTATTGCTAAAAGTTATAAGTTATTTTCTACCTGATTGACAGCATAAGATATAGGTATTTAGTTTTTTTTTGGTGCAAGGGTACTCGCTTACATTTTGAAAAAAAAAATTAATGTGGATTTTTTTTGTCATACAGTCAAAATTAGGTTGGAATTTTTGTAGACGTTTCCTAGGAAGTAGGGGGTCCAGAAGTTGTTCTAGTGTGTTTTGGATAGAAGTAAAAATAGGTTTGAGGTTATTAAAATTTTGTTTGGCAATTTAAAATCGGAAAACACAGATTTGAGCTGAATTTGGCGCCAGTTTTATGTCTACGTTGTTTTTTAAAGGTTGCGTAAAGATTGATGGTTGGGGAATGACACGCGCTTATTGTCGTCCAAAGCGTGGATTTTGTTGTTTTTTGGCAATCAAAAAACAAAAATAGGATTTTAAATGCCTGAAGCAAGCTTAAAAAAAAAAATTACGGATCTTTAGTGTAAAATATAAGAAGAACAAAAGAGTTTTGATTGTCTTACAGTTTTTGAATGTTTCCTAAACAAAAGAATTTTGGTAGTCTCTCGATATTTTTAAATTGCAATTAAAAAAAATTATTAGTCTTTTGAGTTTTTAGTGCAAAAAAAGATATTTTAGTAGTACCATAGGTTTTTAGTAAAAAAAATGAGAAACATTAGTGACATCACATTCTTTTAGTGTCAACCAACAAAATTTTGGTAGTCCTACGGATTTTTTGTTCAAAAAATAAGCAATTTTGGTAGTTCTATGGATGGAAGTTTTACGGATTTTTAGTGATAAAAATAAAAAAGTTTAGTGATATACCAGTTTGTACGTGGTTAAACAGAACAAAAATTACAGGTTTTTAGTGCAGAAAATAAGAAATTGTAGAAGTCCACAGCTTTTTATTGTTTAAACAGTTTTGAAGTTTTTTATTATCTAAATAAATGAATTTTTGTAGATCCACGGTTTGTTTCTGCAGAAATGAAGAAATTTTTATAGTCCCATATGTTTGTAAAGTTTTAACTGAAAAATTTTAAAAGTTTTACAAATTTTTAGTGAATAAAATCAAAAATATTGGTTATAATACAGTTTTTTACTGTCTAAACGAATAAATTTTGGTATTTCTACGTTTATTTTTTGTAAATAATAAGAAAGTTTAGTAGCTTTACAGTTTTTTAATGATAAACACGAGAACTCTAGTAGTTTTTGAATTTTTGATGTAGAAAATGAGAAATTTTATTGATATGATAGTTTGTTAGTGTCTAAACAGAAGAATTTTGGTAGTTTTTACAAATTTGCATTGCAAAGAATGCCAAATTTGAACAATAACACAGTTTTTTATTGTTTAAACACAAGAGTTTTACTAGTGCCACGGATTTTTTGTGTAGAAATTGAGAAATTGTGGTAATATCACACTTTTTTATTGTCTAACTAAATGAGTTTTTATAATTTTTTGGATTTTTGTTTGTAGATAATGATAAATTTTAGTAATCTTACAGTTATTTAATGATAAACAAAAAAACTTTGGTAGTTTGTGGATTTGTTATTTAAAAAATGAGAAATTTTAGTGATATGACAGTTTGTTAGTGTCTAAACAGAAGAATTTTGGTAATCTTTACGGATTTTTAGTGCAAAGTATGGTAAATATAAAAAGTACCTTAGTAATTTTATGTTTTACAGCTTTTAGAGTCTAAATGAATTTTAGTAATCTTACGAATTTTTTGTGCAGAAAATAAGAAATGTTGCTAGTTTTACATCTTTTTGGTAGTCCATGCAGTGTTTAAACAAAATAATTTTAGTGATTCTATCAGTTTTTAGAGCAGAATATGGGATTTTTTAGTGAATTTTGTTAGATTTACGGATTTTTAGTAAAGTAAATGAAAAATATTAGTGATATCACAGCTTTTAGTGACTAAATGTATTAATTTTACTAGTCCTACTGATTTTTTTGTGAAGAAAATAAAAAATGTTGGTAGTCTCACAGCTTTGTGGTGTTTAAACAAAAAAAATTGGTAGTTTTACGGATTTTTAGTAAAAAAAATGAAAAGTATTAGTGATATTGTAGCATTTTAGTGTCTAAACGAAAGAAAAAATCTATAGGACTACTATAATGTAGTCCTACGGATTTTTTTTGCGGAAAAAGATATTTTGGTCGCTTTACAAGTTTTTAGTGTTGAAACGAAAAAAATTAAGTAATTTTACGGATTTTTAGTAAAGAAAATGAAAAATATTAGTGATATCACATCCAAACAAAAGAATTTTGGTAGTCCAACAGATTTTGTATGCAGAAATTTAGTAATTTTGGCAGTTCTGCATTTTTTTAGTGTTTAATTAGTAGAATACTGTTAGTTTTACAAATGTTTTAGTAAAAAAAATGAGAAATAATAGTAATATTACAGTTTTTAGTGTTTGAAAGAATTTGAGTAGTTTTACGGATTTTTTGTGCAGAAAATAAGAAATGTTGGTGATCTTACAGCATTAAGTGTTTAAACAAAAGATTTTTGGTAGTTCTTACAGCGCTTAAACGGAAAAGTTTTAATAGTTTTACCGGTTTTTAGAACAAAATATGGGAAATTCTAGTAGTACCACGTTTTTTAGTGACTAACCAGAATTTTTTAATTAGTTTCACGGGTTTTTTGTGTAGAAAATAGGAATTTTTGGTAGTCCTACAGGTATTTAGTGTTGAAACGTAAAATTTTTGTTAGTTTTACGGATTTTTAATAAAATAAATGATAAATATTAGTGTTATCACAGGTTTTAGTGTTTAAATAAATGAACTTTACTAGTCGCTAAGGATTTTTAGAGCAGAATATAGAAAATTCTAGCAGTACCACATTTTTCAGTGTCTAAACGGAAGGATTTTATTAGTGTCACTGATTTTTTGTGTAGAAAATGAGAAAATTTGGTAGTCCCACAATTTTTTAGTGTTATTTAATGTTATAAAGAAAAAAAAATATTAGTGATATCACAGCTTTTAGTGCCTAAATGAATGAGTTTTAGTAATCCTACAGGTTTTTTGTGCAGAATATAAGAAATGTTAGTAGTCTTACAGTTTTTTTGGTATTTAAACAAAAGAATTTTTGTAGTCCTTACAGTTTTTTTTTTAAATTTTTTAGTGTCTAAACGGAAGAATTTTAGTAGTGCCAATTGGAAAATTTTGGTAGTTTTACAGCTTTTTAATGATTAAACAAAAGAGTTTTGTTAGTTTTGCAGATTTTTAGTAAAAAAAAGTGAGAAATTTTTGTAATATCACAGCTTTTAGTGTCTAAATGAATGAATTTTAGAAGTCTTACAGATGTTTTGTGCTGAAAATAAGAAATGTTGGCAATCTTACAGCTTTGTGGTCTTTAAACAAAAAAAAATTGGTATTTTTGTAGTAAAGAAAATGAGAATAATTAGTGATATTACAACTTTTTAGTGTCAAACACAAAAGAATTTTAGTAGACCTATGGAATTTTTGCAGAAAATTAAGTCCTACAGGGTTTTAGTGTTGAAACGGAAAAATGTTAGTAGTTTTACGGATTTTAAGTAAAGACAATGAGAAATATTAGTTCTATCACTGTTTTTTTGTGTATAAACAAAAAAATTTTGGTAATTCCACATCTTTTTAGTAATTAAACAAAAAGATTTCGTTAGTTTTGCGGATTTTTAGTGAAGAAAATAAAAAAAATTAGTGATATCACAGCTTTTTGTGTCTAAATAAATGAATTTTTGTAGTCCTACGGATTTTTTATGCTGAAAATAAAAGATGTTGTGGTGTTTAAACAACAGAATTTTGGTAGTTTTACGGATTTTTAATAAAGAAAATAAGAAGTATTAGTGATATTGCAGCTTTTTAGTGTCTAAACGAAAGAATTTTATTATTTTTACGGATTTTTTTTGCAGAGTTTAAGAAATTTTGGTAGTTTTACGGGTTTTTAATGTTGAAATGGAAAAATGTTTGTAATTTTACGGATTTTAAGTGAAGAAAGTATGAAATATTAGTTCTATTACAGTTTTTTAGTGTCTAAACAAAATAATTTTGGTAGTTCTACAGCTTTTTAGTGATTAAACAAAAGAATTTTGTTAGTTTTACGGATTTCTAGTAAAAGAAAAGAAATATATTATTGATATCATAGCTTTTTGTGTCTAAATGAATAAATGTTAGTAATTCTTCGGATTTTTTATGCAGAAAATAAGAGATGTTGGTAGTCTTACAGCTTTGTAGTGTTTAATGAAAAGAATTTTGGTAGTTTTACGGATTTTTAGTAAAATAAATGAGAAGTATTAGTGATATTGCAACTTTTTAGTGCCTAAACGAAAGATTTTTAGTATTTTTACGGATTTTTTTTGCAGAAAATGAAAAATTTTGGTAGTCCTACTGGTTTTTAGTGATAAAAACAGAAGAATTTTGGTGATTATACGGATTTTATGTAAAGAAAATGAAAAATATTGGTAATATCACCGTTTTTTAGTGTTTATACGAAAGACTTAAGGTAGACTAACAAATTTTGTATGCAGAAAATGAGCAGTTTTGGCAGTTTTGCATTTTTTTAGTGTTTAATTAGAAGAATTTTGATAGTTTTGCGGATTTTTAGTGAAGATATTGATAAATATTAGCGATGATGTGATAGCTCAATGGTAGAGCTCTTGCATATCATGCGAGCAGTCTGGGGTTTGATTCCCAAAATATAACTGAAATGATAATTTGCTCTTTACCCATCAGGGTGGTTCGGAAGTCACCTTGCCTTATGGATTTTTGAAATAATGAATAGTTTTATTAATTCCACATTTTTTAGGTGATAAACTGAAAAACTTTGGTAGTTTTATGGATTTCTAAAGTAAAAAATAAAAAGTTTTAGTGATATGACAGTTTGTTAGTGTTTAAACAGACACATTTTTGTAGTCTCTACGGGTTTTTAGTGCAGAATATGGGAAATTGTAGTAGTACCACAGCTTTTTAGTGTCTAAACAGAAGAATTTTGGTGGTCTTGCAGATTTTTATTGTCTAAAAGAAAGATTTTTTTTAGAAACACGGTTATTTGAGTAGAGAATAACCCATTTTGATAGTCCCATAGTTTTTTAAAGTTTTAACGGAAATTTTTTTCAGTTTTTTAGTGACAAATAAAAGAACTTTGGTAGTTTTTGGGTTTTCAATATAGAAAATCTGAATTTTTAGTGATATGACAGTTTGTTAGTGCCTAAACAGAAGAATTGTGGTAGTTTTACGGGTCTTTAGTGCAAAAAATGGCAAATTTGAAAAGTGCCACAGATTTTTAGTATTTAAACGCAAGAATTTTATTAGTGTTACGGATTTTTTGTGTAGAAAATAATAAATTTTGGAAGATTGATAGTTTTTTAGTGTTTAAACAAAAGCATTTTGTTAGTTTTACGGATTTTTAGTAAAGAAAATAAGGCTTATTAATGATATCACAGTTTTTAGTGACTAAATGATTAAATTTTAGTAGTCCTACATTTTTTTGTGCAGGAAATAAGAAATGTTGGTAGTCTTACAGTTTTGCGGTGTTTTCTCAAAAAGGTGTTGTTAGTTTTACTTATTTTTAGTAAAGAAAATCCAAACGCAAGAATTTTATTAGTGCCACGGATTTTTTGTGTAGAAAATGAGAAATTTGGGTAGTTCTACAGCTTTTTAGTGTTTAAACAAAAAAAAATTGGTAATTTTACGGATTTTAAATGAAGAAAATGAAAAATATTAGTGATATTACAGTTTTTTAGTGTCCAACAAAAGAATTTTAGTAGCCCAACAGATTTTGTGTTGGTTTTACAAATTTTTAGTAAAGATAATAAGAAATATTAGTAATATCCCAGCTTTTAGTGTCTAAATAAATGAGCGTTAGTAGTCCTACAAATTTTTAGAGCAGTACATTGAAAATTCTAGTAGTATCACATTTTTTAGTATCTAAACGGAAGAATAGTATTAGTGTCACGGATTTTTTGTGTAGAAAATAAGAAATTTTGGTAGTCCCACAGCTTCTTAGTGTTGAAACGGAAAAAAATTGGTAATTTTACGGATTTTAAATAAAGAAAATGAATAATATTAGTGATAACACAGATTTTTAGTGTCCAACAAAAGATTTTTAGTAGTCCATCAGATTTTGTATGCAGAAAATGAGCAATTTTGGCAGTTTTGCATTTTTTTAGTGTTTAAATAGAAGAATTTTGGTAGTTTTATGGATTTTTTGTGCAGAAAATAAAAAATGTTGGTAGTTTTGCAACTTTTTGAAGTTTAAACAAAAAAATTTTGGTAGTCCCTAAAGTGCTTATACGGAAAAGTTTTGGTAATTCTATCGGTTTTTAGAGCAGAATATGGGAAATATCTAGTAGTACTACGTTTTTTAGTGTCTAAACGGAAGAGTTTTATTAGTATAGCAGGTTTGTTGTGTAGAAAATGAAAAATTTTGGTAGTCCCACTGCTTTGAAGCGTATAAACAAAAGAATTTTGTTAGTTTTATAGATTTTTAATGTAGAAAATGAACAATTTTAGTGATATGACAGTTTGTTAGTGTCTAAACAGAAGATTTTGTCTAAACGCAATAGTTTTATTAGTGCCACGGATTTTTTTTTTGTAGAAAATTAAAAATTTTGGTAGTCCCACAGCTTTTGAGTGTTTCAACGTAAAAATTTTGTTAGTTTTATTAATTTTTAGTGAATAAAATGAGAATGATTAGTGATATTACAGCTTTTAGTGTCTAAATGAATGAATTTTAGTAGTTTTACGGATTTTTTGTGCAGAAAATAAAAATAATAGTTAGTTTTACAGCTTTTTGCTGTTTGTTAGTGTCTAAACAGAAGAATTTTGATAGTCCCACCGGTTTTTAGAGCAAAATATGGGAAATTCTAGTAGTACTACGTTTTTTAGTATCTAAACGGAATTTTTTTATTAATGTCACAATTTTTTGGTGTAGAAAATGAGAACTTTTGGTAGTCCTACAGCTTTTTAGTGTTTAAACAAAAGAATTTTGTTAGTTTCACAAATGTTTAGTAAAGAAAATGAAAAATATCACAACTTTTAGTGTCTAAATGAATGAATTTTAGTAGTCCTACAAATTATTTGTGCAGAAAATAAAAAATGTAGTTTTGCAGTTTTGTGGTGTTTATTATACTTTAGTGATATGACAGTTTGTCTAAACAGAAGAATTTTGGTAGTCATTACTGGTTTTTAGTGTAAAAATTTGAAATTTTAGTAGTACACAGCTTTTAGTATTTTAGTGTTAATAATAAAAATAATAATAATACGTTTATTCAGTTTGCCAATTTTACATATTGGATATGAAAAGTCCAAGCTTATATCTAGTTACACATTAAAAAGTTATAAACAATAAACATAAATACAATAATAAACTTTGGTATATATACTCTACTTACAATTGCATTAAAAGACAAAAACTAATGATTAGTTAAAAACAATAAAATAAATTAAAGAACTAGTTACAAATTACGATTAAAATTTAAAAAGTCATCGTCCAAATACTCCTGAATTGAGTAGTAAGCTTTTGTAAGCATTAGTTTTTTTTAACAATAATGTTGGTAATTTTGCATAAAATGAGTAATTCTCATAGTTCCACAGTTTTTTAAGATTTTTCTACGAGAAATACGCAGATCGACAACAACTTGAACAGTTTATATAGCAACAGGTTTGGTTATTTATGTTTGTTTTAAAGTACTGCGCATTTCGCTATTTTGAAATTTTTTTAATATAAAATTAAATAGCAAAAATGTAACTCAACACTAATCTATCTTTGATTTTCGAACGGATTTATCTATTCAACTGGCAGTATCGGTTTGAATCTAATACATTGTAGTGGTGTGAAATGCAAATTATACTTGTACGCTTGCTTGTGCGTAAATGTTTCCATGGAATCTTTGGTCAAAATTCAGAATATGTGCAGAATATATGGATTAACCGCGGCATTGCGGGGTATTGAATTAGCCGGAATTGGTGTCCGGTCATTCAGATAATTTCCTTGTGTTGATGTCTGTAACAAAGCTAATTGTAGGTAATAAAGGCTTAACTATACTTGACAATAAATATTTATATCTAATAAAGTGCACGCAGACTGGGTTTGTATAATATAGTTTGCAAGTAGAATCGAATACAGACAGCATTGCGTGTTCGTGTACAATAATCATCGTCAATGTCATAGGAAAAAATGAATAAAAATAAAATATCGAGTTTACACTGTTCAATGGGTAAACAAATAATATAAAAACTGATGTTTACATTTACAATGTTGTTATGCTTGTTAAAATAGTGTATTTGTATTTATTGTAAAGTAAATATGGTAAATATATTTTTGATGCAATCTTTATTCGTAGGTTGCATTGTAAATAAATCTTCTGTTTGCTATTAGTTGCAAACACAATATATTAGAGGGATAACAATGGCTTTGCTAAAGCCAAACCAAGCATCCCTTATAATCAAGTTGATAGAGATATTTGCATGAGTAAGATGTCCCGTTGGCCGAACTTTAACTCTGTGGGGGCAGAGGGTGTTATCCTTCATAAAGTAAGATGCAAGGGGTAGCGCAAATGCGCAAATATTGATGAACCGTCCTGCGGTTGCGGTGTTGTTATTCTCTGCTGAATCAGTCTACTCAGAGAATCTGTGGTATTTGGGAATAGTAAAACCTATCATTATTGAACTTTCCTTCCCGCAAATCCACTTCAAGCTTTTTACTGCTAGTTTTAGGTTGCAATTTTCACCGGTTACGATATCTCTACCGCTAAACCTTCAACGCGGCGAACTGCCGAACAAAAACCGCCGCAAATAAACCTCTTCATAAAAAAGCCCACGGAATAATATACGCGCTTTAAATTCCTAAACAATATATCTCTAGCAAAAAATAATCATAAAACAAAAGTGCTGAAACATACTAAACAAATTCACACACCAATTTAACCTTACCCAATTTACGTATGAAACTTTTTGCATGTTTTACTTAACTTAAATCATTATATGATATAACCTTATATAGAAATTCAAATTAGTTAAGTTAACCAAGTGTTAAATGCTTTGCGCACCCGTCCATAAATATTTCACAACCTTATTCTAGCAGTTTGCTTTTGTTGTATCACTTCTATTGTGCTTGTTTAAAAGCGCTTCATTATTAATAAAACATCTTCATTAACCACTTGTAATTACAACAAATACAAACAAGCCTAAACTAATTGGATACTTGATCAACTTTATTAATTAACATTACCAACATTCTTTTCCTACATATTTATCTAAACTTTACTATTTAATTAATCGTAAAATTGCTTCATGTAATTATACAAATTTATGTTGGAAAATAAGACCAATTTCTCAGCATAATTACATAACCCCTATTAAGCACAACATTATGATCATAGTAACCTTTAACCCTCTAAAATAAGTAAAATATATGCACTAAGATTACTGCTGCCAACCATTTAATTAACCATAAAATTTAATTAAACGGAAATATTTATCAATAAACAGCTCACTAAAAAATAACATTACATAAAACAATTCAAATTACAATTATAATCTTTAGTATGTGTTTATTGTAACATTATATAACATAACTGAACAACCTTAATTGTATTTAATCAGTTTCAGCAGAATGTTCTATGCATCAAATGCGATACATATAATTTCAACCCTAAACTATGTCATACATTCATATATGCTTTGCCCTATTTTCCTTTCTGTGGGATTTAATTAAATAAACCGCACATCTACCTCGTCTGGTTACGTGTCAATAAATTATATAAATAATTGAGTATGTACGAAATAATACTGATAAAAGGAAATTTCTGCAAGTAGAATTAAGGGTGATTGATATTTAACACAACTCAACAAAAGTTTTTTTTTGGAATTAAATTCATTCCTCATAAATTTTTTAGATTTTTTTCTTAACTTTTCTGTTTGCTCTTTTTGTTGCGAGTAAATTCTTTACTTTGTTCTTTTTAAGTTTAGATAATATTTAAAATCCATTTCTAAAACATTGTTTTAGATTGAATTAATTTAATTCTTCTTAGTTGCTTAGTTTACTCCTTAACAATTTTAAAGAGTTTTAGTCAATTTCGTACACTATTGGTATTGGTCTTGTGAGATTAATATATTTTTATTAAATTGCGGCTATTATTATTTATTATATACCATTTATAATGTTTATTTAGCATACAGCATATCAAAATAATTTTAATCATAACGCTGCCAGAGTTGGGGTTGTACTAGGATGTAAAAGATTGTTATTCATACACTGGCATGAGGCTTTGTGGTTGTATGTTAACACTATTTTTGGCATTGAGGTTTTATACAGCCGTTGAGGGCATGTTTTGTGCACTGGCATTTAAGCCTTTGAAGTTGCACAATAACTGTAAAAGATTGTCAAGCTTACACTGGCCGGTTAGGTCTTGAGGTTGTATGCAGTGTACATTACATTAGTAAGGAGCTGTTATTAGAGTATTGGTATTAGAGTATACTTCGGAGACGTTTTAATTTGGTGATTGATAGTAGGTCTTAAGTTAGAAAGAAATTATATGTTTGTTACGTGCACGGAACATATTTATAATTATGTGCAGGTTTAATTTATAGACAAGCAGGCAAGAACAATAGCAAGTCAATACGGAGACGCGCTGATGCAAGACGACAAGATGGACCCAACATAACAGAGTTATTATTATTAATTGATTTTATACAGCTAAGTTCCGCTTTCCCACTTCCACACGCCATTTCCGTCTTTGCAGTGCATCTTGAATGGTATTGTTTTCCTTTTCCTTCTTCCTGGCGGTTGCCATTCCCATACTTTTTAGGGCCATTTATCATCCGTCATCCAAAGAACATGACCGAACCACTTCAGGTTTTTTATTTCCACTTTTTTCACTAGTGTTTGTTCAGCTTCTATTATTGGTCTAATTTTCTCATTTCTCACTTTTCTTTATTTTGGCGCTTCTTCTTAGGTAGTCCATTTCTACAGTATTTATTTGTTGCTTATCTTTAGCTCCCAGTATCCATACTTCTGCCTCATATGACGCGTCCTATCCGTTTCTTTACTTCTTTTCTTATGCGTTTGTCCTACCAGATCGAGTTTCAATTGTGTCGTCAATAATTATTTGGAAGTTTGCATCAGTTCCAGTCACCAGATATTCCGTTTTATTGAAGTTACGTGCAGTCTTCTAAGCATAAATTCTAAATCATATGTGTCCTGTGTTATCACAACCTGATCGTCGGCAAAACTTTTTATGATTGTCAAGTTAATTAATATACAACGTTAAAGCATGGTGTGGTGGTTGAGAGGTTTAGCGTACGTTGCGTCAGTTATCCAAAAATGTTTTTAACAAATTATGCCATTAAGAAAGATACGTTTTTGCTTTTGATTGGTGGTCATTTTAAGCCAGTTGTCATAAATTGTAATAAAATAAACATCGGTTCTGAGCTGGAAAGATAAACCAGCCGACGACTGGGGTGCTGTCTTATACTAAAGTAACTACAGTACTGTACTTACTTAGCGGGTTCAGCGCGTTTTCAAAAATCTGGATTTGCTTTTTAGATAGGCTTGCTTCCAATAGCAAGTATGTAATTAAAAATTTGTGAGTAATACTTAAGTGCAAAGACTATTGAGCTTGCAGCTTGGGTTTGGATTCCACGTTAAACTATAAGTCCCGCATGTTTCTGTAGAACTATTATCGCACACCACAAGCTTACAAGAATTTAAGATTTTGCAAAAGTTTAAAAATTATTTAATAGTATTCTAAGATTTTATGTAAATTTCAATCAGGCTATTGGACTTACTGAGAATTTTGTCTAAACTTTTGTTAATCTTGGTTTTGGCTGTCTTCGCTTTTACGCGTTACTATACTTTTGATGTTGCTTAAAATCAATCTGAAAAGATTGATTTTGGCAGCGACCTGAAAAGGTTTTTTGATGGTAGAAAAATTGTGGGGGTTGTAGCATTGAATAAAAGAACATAAGAGAGGTGCAAAATAAGTTCATTTGAGCGTGCCTGTATAGCTCGTCTTAGGACCAATTCAGGGGCTATTCCTAATGTTTTCTAATGTTTTTTTACTCAACGGTTTTAGTGTTACTAACTATGGTATTAATATAAGGTATAACAGAGTTCTCTACAAAGGTTTGAGTTTTGGCTAAAGGTTCAGCTCCTAACCGCTAGGTAGACATTAGTTTTGCTTCCTACCGCTAGGTGGCTATTAGTTCTCCTTCTTGCCGCTAGGGGGCCATTAGTTTTTTTTCTAGCCGCTAGGTGGCATGTGACGTCACGTTCTTGGTGGTGCTAGAAACGGCTATTGATCACTACTACGATCTATGTTTTGATAGTTTGCCTGTTGGTAGTGGTGGATCTGCTAGTGATAAGTTTACTGGAAACGTCTTTTCTTTAGTTAGACCTTATAAAGTTCTTTGCTTATCGAAAGGTTTTTTGGTTTTGCTTTGCCTTTTGATGGCCAACAGTAGAATCTAGCAAGCTTTTGGGTTTAAATTCTATTCTATTGCCTATTTATTTTAATTTTATTGAAGTCTATTATTTTGTGCATTGCAAGTTTAGGTGGTTTTATTTGTAAATCTGGCTTGCAGACAGTAAGACCTAGGTCTAGTTGCAAGCTTCTGGGATTGTTATCTAAGACATTTGTTTTTGCTAGGTTTGGTTTTTTTCATGAGCGGTAGTACAACAGCCATTATTGATTTGTTTTGCTAGGGTTTAGCACGTGATTACCTCAATTTTGTTGAAATTTGTCATTTCTGGCACCTAAGGTTTGAGCTGCTATATGTCAAACTTCGAGCGATTGTTTTAGTGTTGTTTAGTAGGCTGAGCAACATATAAGATAATTTTTGCATTTCTATTTTGTGGATTTTATTGTATGCTAACAGTTTTGGACTAGGTGCATCTACCCTTGAAGTGGGGCTCAGTTTATTCTCTGATGTTTGGTTGTTGCCCTAGTTTTGTTTTGTAGGCTAAGTAACCTCTAAATTATTTTTTGCAAGATGAATTTTTTTGTAAATTTTTGTAACAAGTTTACATTCAGACTTTGCAGCCTCATAACGGTTTTAGACAGTGAGCAGTACAGAGTAGCTGAAGAACTGTTTACGTGCTTCAAAGAAACCGAGTGAACAAAAAAATTGGTCGAAGCAAGATTTCCAAATGCACACCAGAGGAAATTAGAAGGTTTGAAAGGCAAGTAGCAAGATGAAAGCAGACAAAGTGGCGAGTTTGGATGGTGTCCCACCAGAAGTCGCCAATGCTCTTGCAGAACTTAAAACGGATTTACTATCTACCTTCTTTGACGGAGTGATTATTGAAGGCAAATTTCAGAAGAATGAAAAATAGCCAGACTGACACTTTTAGAAAAACAAAAAAAAATGAGAACGACCCTTGGCATATTGACCATTACGCCTCACGAACATAATGCGGAAGCTATTTGAATTAGTTTATTATTAAGCTAGCTGAAAAACTCAAAAAGTGTGATGAGTTATCCAACCAACAGTTTGATTTTTGAACAAAAAGTTTAACCGTAGACGCCATTCAAAAAGTAAAAACAGCGTTCAAAGAGGCAAAGAAAAGAAAGATGAAGTCTATTCTGACGTCAAAAATGCTTTCAACTCAGTCCCATGGGCAGGTTCTGTTTATGCGCTAGAGAAGAGAGGAGTCTCGCGTGTTCTGTTAAACCAAATCTGGTATGAACTCATGATTGGAGGTCATTGCAGAGTTGGTTCAGGAACAATACATTTTTTTAAACATTTTGTAGTATTAGTACTGCAGTAGTTAGCAGTACGGCAGAGAGAAATGTACAAATACCAGCGCTCTGGTCACAATTTGGATGGGTGAACCCAAAGTAATGCCGAGCGTAGCGTTCTTCCCAATATGGGTCCGTTACCTCATATAAGCATCCATACATGTCTTCTCTGTGGCTCGGTGCGTCCGACACCTTGACACCTAACGGTATTAAGAGGTTATTGAATTGAATTGAAAAAAGTATTGCAGTACATCTTTGTATTGACAAAAAGTTATTGTTTTAGGTTTTTTTATTGTGAGTTGGCGTTGTAAGTAAAAGGCCTGCAAGTTTTTGAGTGCTAGTTGGCTTGCACTTTTTAACTTTTTGAAGTACTTCACTTTTATTTTTATTTCACCAGTAATATGGGCACTGTTTTTGGTTCTGTGTTCTAGTCAGCTGTGTGTTGTTTTTGACTTAGATTTTCAATTCTTATTTGAAATTTGGAAGGTATTTTTGTTATTAGATTTTATGATTTTTGAATTTTTTTTTTAGGACAGTGTCAACGGAGTTTTGGACAAAGAAGACACACTTAAGTTAGCAAAGTTTGGTTTGACTACTACTAAGGTTTGTTTGTTAGGTGTTTGTTTATTACAAACTAGCAAGGTACAAATTTTGACTCTCTGGAGAGATGCGGTCAACAGAGGTCTTAACAGATGAATTTTGGTTGAGTTTATCTAAATATTTTTGGTTATAGTCTTATGTTGGTGGTTTTTATCTAGATTGTTTGTGTTTTTGCATGGTTTGGGATGTTGTAACAATTTTTGGAAAACAAAAACAAAAAAATTTAGCCCGGAATGTTTCTTTTTAACTTGTTTGTGGTAGTTTGATCTTTGTTTGAAATGGACGCCAAAATTAAAAGTGAGATTTGAGGAATTTTGACAATTTGTTCAGCAAAAATTTTTAATCTGGCTTTGCAAAAGTTTACTTTGGTATTGACCGTCGTTTAGCTTAGCCAAAAAAAGTTGTTACTTACAGACTATGTTTTGGTAGTAGACTTTAATTAAGAATAATTTAATATAATTTTTAGATATAATTATAAGCTATTTAACTAACTAAATGTACTATGCTCAGTTGCCTTATTAACTTTACTACTACAGCTTACAATAGTCGGTAAATTTTAAAATATTTTATGAATTTGTCCATTTCTATTTCTAATATGTGCTGCTTATAACTATTTTTCTTGTTGAAGATTTTCAATATATCATAGCTGACAAAGGTCTTTTGTAATCGTAGAATTGGATCTGGATCCAAACATTGTTATTTGCAGATTTACATGTAATTTTTTTGTAAACAATATTTTATATGTTATAAAATAAAATCAAATAAAATAAACGATTTATAAAATGAAGAAATGAAATTTCACAGTAATTACACAGAAAACAATTAAGTTCGATTCGTGACGGCGAAACCAATTCAAGTAGCAAAATTAATGGGCAGTAAATTTTTTAATTAGTAAATAACTTCAGCAAATAAGTTTTGTTGAAGCATCACGCTTCGTTAATTATATTTAGGGGTTGGTTGTATTATATTTTTGATGGTATGTAAAGTTTTCTTATTCCATCTAGTTTGTTTGCATATATTAGTACACGCAGGATACTTAAGTATGGATGTTGACGGGGTGCGAGTTAAGAGACCCTTCAATAGGTCTCTAAAAGTTGCTTCTAATTATAAGCAAAGTATCTCGGGGTAATTAGTACACGAAAAGTTCAGCCATGAAATCGGATATTATTCCTTAATATACAACATAAATTTGATTGTGTTTCTTTTTTTGTAATTGCAATATTAAAGATTATAAAAAAAGCAATTATGATTAAAATGTAAATTATTTGTGGGGAATGAGTAAAGTCCCTCAAGCTAGCAAGAAACAAATTTACTTGTATTATTTTAAATATAATACAATGTGTTTCACGATGCGGTAAATTGAATTGTAAAAAAAGTTGGGATAGTTTTAAAATTTCATTATAGATTTTGGTATGTTTTGGGGTGTTTTTAGCTTAAGAATACCGTATATGACTTGTATAAATCAAAATTTGTTTTATTTTATTTATTTATTTTTAAACTTAAAACTCCTTCTACAATAACTTTAATAACCGTGGCTTTACTTTAACTGTGCCGTAGGTGTTTTGGAGTGCATTTGAATGACTTTAAGAAGATGGAGATTTTTAGTTATAATAGTTAATTTAAAAATTGCAGAACGCACTGAATGGAGAAGTCTGCTGTGTACAGAGATGAATCTTATTTGAGCTAGAGAGAAACAGTAAAAAAAAATTGTTTTTGTAGAGATTTTGTTTCTTACTAAACAGACGGCTCCTGAGTAAAAGTATTACCCACGCCCAACATCGATTGCTACAAACCGCTAGTTTAGTAATTCTTTTGTACCATTAGAGTTACTTTGCAAGAGATTTCAAATTTCTTAAGTACAAACATACAAACACTTGCTAGGTAGCCACAAACTTGGCTAAAATTTTATTTAGCATCCATGGATAGACTACACCCAGAAAAAAAAATGTTTACTTAAATTTTTTGGGAGAAGTAGATGAAGTTTTTCCAAAAACAAGAAATTGACATGACCATCACCGATGGTTTTGGCAGTAAAGACATTTTGTTCAAAATAGTTTTTGACTTATCTGCACTTTTAATTATACGCGGCTCTAAGAAGATTGAATTTGAATTAAGTATTCTTTTAGTACGCATGTCTGCTCTAAACGTAGTTATTTGGATAATTGGAGACTACTTGTGTTATTTTTGTCAATCTACATTAAGAAAGCTTGGAACAATTACAACAAGGATTAAACAGCAAGTCCAAACTTTTTTGTTTTGAATTTTGGTATACTGTTCTGTTTGATGCCAAATTTTTGTTGTTGGTGGTAACTCTGAAATCTTCTAGTCTAAGTACTTTTCTGAACCGTTCTTGGATTCTGTAGCGTTTTTGCTATAATAAAGAAGTTGCAGTTAGACACGACAAAAACAGTTTAACATAAAGTTAACTTAAAATATATAACTTTAAGTTTAGAAGACATTCTGTGGGCGGATGGATTTTTAGGTAAATATGGTATTGTCATCAAAGCAATCAAGGAAGGTTTGACCTAGGCGGAATTTAATTTAAAGGACATTTTTAAGTCTAAAACAAAAGGTATAAGTATGACTAATGCGTTTTACCCGTTATGATATCTATGATAACTTTAACAAAGAAATCTGCAAATAAGCTACGAGTTGGATAGGGCTATGATGGATATATTTGAAACAAAATTCTAAACAAAACCTTACAAAAAATTAGTATAACAGATGTTATCAAAAGTGTATCCAATTTGAAGTGGAACTGGGTTAAACATATAGCTAGAATTAGAGATGGTAGATGAACAAAGAAAATCTTGAAGAGAAATGTACCAACAACATAAAGCGCACCCAAAGGAATTAGATTTCTCGTCCGGTTTTCTCTTGTATGAGCAGGGCCGTGTGCGGTCAAAAATGTATTGGAATTGATTATTGAGTTAAGATTATTTATTAAAAAATTTGTAAATTTGTATCTGTGACCAAGTTGTTGTTTCTGCGTCATAGATAGTCGCTTTATCAAAATATTATTTCTGCTATTTTAGACTTGTTTTGTTGTAGATAACTCTTTGGCTCAATGGTGGTTAGACTTTGTTGTTAATTTTTTGTTTAATGTTTTGTAGTCAAACATTAGGAGCACATTTGGTAATCTATCTTCTAAAGAATTAGAGTATAGGAGGTAACAGGGTAAAGGTAAAATCTATAAAACATGTGTGCGGCCAATCCTAACCTACGCCGCTAAAACCAATTCTGAAACATTTAAAATTAAAAGACTAATTAGGAACTCAAAAATAAAAAGACTTGGAACAATAAAAGCAGTAAACTACGTAATAATATTAGAAGCAGCGCTATCAAAGAAGAACTAGATATTAGCTAGATTGGTCAAATCACAAAGATAACAATAGAGGACCATTTGGATAGAACAAACTACATCAAATTGCGAAATGAAGTAAAGACCAAAGATCCCAAAATAAAAAACCTCTAGGCAGACTACATAAAAGATGAATGAAGAACTGTACGTTAGCATCAATAGAAGGCTAAAAAGCAGATAACAGGACTTAGTTCTTAAATGCAAACAAGAATAAGAAGTTAACCTTGAAGCAAATAAAATACCAGAAAAATGCTTAATGGATTGAACCTGCTTTTGATAACTATGGTAATGCATCTACCAAAAGAGTAACAATCAAAGAAACAGAAAGATAGGATTGCAGTGCACGGACGTTAGACGTACCACTTTAAGAAGAAAAAAACAATTTTAAGAGATTAAAGAAACTGACAATTTTGACTAAAAACCTTATAGAACATGCTTTTTAAACCAAAAATTAATGAAATAATGTAATTTTGAGCAAGAAAGTCAAAGAAAACTTAACAAAAAATACTGTTTTGAAATAAAAATTAATCAAAAGAAGTAATTTTGGATTAAGTTTTCAGAAAACGTTGTTTTTGATTACAAATTTAATAAAAAATGCTTTCTAGACCAAAAAGTAATTAAAAAATGTGATTTTATACAAGAAAGGTACAAAAAGTTTATTAGAAAATACTGTTTTAAACACAAAATTAAACAAAAAAACAATTTTGGACTAAAGTTTGAAGAAAACGTTGTTTTTGACTTAAAACCTAATATAACATGCTTTCTAGACCAAAAATTACTGAAATAAAGTAATATTGTGCTAGAAAGTTGAAAAATCTGATCAGAAATAATGTTGTAAATTAAAAATTAAACAAAAGAAGAAATTTTGAACTAAAGACCAAAAAATAATTAAAAATGTGAATTTGTATAAGAAAACTCTAAAGTGTTCCAAACAAGCTGTTTCTGACTAAAAACTTAATAACAAATGCTTTTTAATAAAATTTTTTTTTTTAAAAATGTGATTTTGTGCAAAAAAGTTATAGAAAACTCATAAAAATGCTGTTTTCAACTTAAAATGAAACAAAACAAGCAATTTTGGATTAAAATGTTTTCAGAAAATGCTGTTTTTGAGTAAAACTTTTTTTTTAGACTAGAAAGTGATAACTTTTTAAACCAAAAAGTGATAATAATTGTGATTTTGTGCAAAAACAGTTACACAAAATTTATAAAAAATACTGCTTTTAGACTAAAAATTAAACTAAAAAAACAATCTTTTACTAAAACTTGGTCAAAAAATGCTGTATCTGAATAAAAACTTAATAAAAACTGCATTTTTAGACAAAAAGTAATTTTGTGCAAAAAAGTTACAGAAAACTTATAAAAAAAAGACTAAAAATTAAACAAAAAAATTAGGCTTGGACTAAAACGTGTTAAAAAAATGATGTTTTTAATTAATTTTTTTATAAAAACTGCATTTTAAAACAAAAAGTAACAAAAAAGCGTGATTTTGTGCAAAAAAAGTTACAGAAAATTTATAAAAATAATGTTTCTCCTTAAAAATTAAACAAAAAATTATTTTAGACTAAAAAGTGTTAAAAAATGCTGTTTTTGACAAAAAAAGATTAATTAAAGTTTTTTAAACCAAAAAGTTTTTGCAAAAAAAGTAAAATAAAAAGAATATACACTAAAAGATACTGTTATAAACTAACATTTAAACAAAAAAAGCAATTTTGGATTGAAGTTTTTAAAAAATGCTGTTTGTCTGACCAAAAATTAATAAAAATGTGATTTTGTGCAAAAAAAGTTACAGAATACTTATGAAAAAAACGGTTAATGACTGAAAGTTTTAGCTGTTTTTTGTGACAGGTTTTTTTTCCATTTATTGCGATTTTTTTGCTAGGAGGTTAATGAGGATTCTTTTAGCTATGATCAAACAACTCTTTTTAAGATCATTTTGTATTTTCTGCAGATTTTTATGAGCTTGTTTCAGAATGTTTTATTACTTTTATAGCCTCTATCCATACTTTAGCTCCGTAAAGAATTATCAATTATTTGCAGTATTCTTTTTTGGTTTTTGCTGGCGCTTTTTGTTCTATCCAAATACTTTGTTTTTGTTTTGAAGGCGACTATTTGGACGTGTTTATCAAAAATTTGATACTTATCCAGTGTTATGCTCAAGTATTTGATGATGTCTTTTGGCTTAGTTGTTTTTTACAACTGTGTAATGGCAATCTCTGGTTATTTTGTTGGGAATTGCAAAACATTTTGGTCAAAGGAATGTGATGTGAAAAAATTAAGGTGCAGCTGGGTATCCACATTGGACGACGCGTCTGCTGAAGTTGTGTTTTTTAATTGGATTTTTGGAGAGCCAAATGATACTATTTTTAAATTATCTTATTCTAAGACGTCTGAAGTTAGCTGTAGTAACTGGTTACATATATGGGAGTTGATGTGGAGTTAGTAGAATTTTGGAGTTAGGAATTTGTTTGCTTTTTAGTTGACGATGCTTGGTCAAGTTTGTTGTAAACTGTGCGATTTGGTTTGCCAGAGGTTAATACTATCACATCTTGGAACTTTACTGCAAATTCAAAGATTTCAAATCAACTTATTGGGTCAACTTATTGGATCATCAAAACAATACACGGGACCTACTAAAGTTTCTGTTTTTATTTAAAAGAAGACGTGATATGTCACACATTTTTTTTAACCAGAAAATTTGTCGTTTCAAATCTTCTTCTTATAGTGCTATACTCGCTACGAGCGTCGGCACCCCTCACGTATGTTTGTGGTGCGCGATAATAGTTCCACACAAACATACGGGACCTACAGTTTAAAGTGGAATCCGAACCAGACCACTAGAAGGGTTTACTAGGCAAATACTTTGCTGGTTTGCCATTGCCTTGCAAAGGAGACGACCGCATCGAAATATATTCGACAAATTAGATATTGCCGCTGCCGGGAATCGAACCCGGGCTGCCTGCACAACAGTTTTTGCTTTAGACCATTGTGCTACGGTCGCCTCGTTTCAAATAAGAAGCTTAAATTTGAGACTTTTAGTGTAACCGTCAACTTATCTTTTGTTGCTTTGGTTAGGGCTGAGGAAAGAAGTTTGTTTTGTACGTAAAGGCGTATCTTCTGATGAGTTGCTTAATAAGTACTCTGGCATTTGTTGGGATGCTGGAACCTGCAGCTGAGACTGACGTGTTAGTGTCTTTGGAAAATTAAGCGTTAGCTGACGGATGATCAACTTTTTATTTTCCTGTTTTACTTTGTAAGTGTGGTTAACGTCTGATCCTAGTAGTTAGGGGCAGAACTTTTGTAACACTGTTTGGTTTTTGCTCTACAAGGATGTCAAAAGTTATTACCTTTGCAATTACTACTAGACATTTTCAGTTCTAGCTCTTCTTGGTATTTTAGTAGGAGTTGCGTACAGGATTATAGAGTTTATGACTGAGCACACTGGTCTATTGTGGTAGATTTGGGTTTTTACGCTGCGCATGAGCTCTGTGAAAAACACCTGCTTTTTCAGTCGTTCTCTTTGATTGTCATTCCTGCTAAAGAAAACTTTTAGATATTAGATACTTTTTCTAAATAATTTGTAAATTGTAAAGAATTAACATCGTACATCTATATTAGTTAAATTAATAGAAACATGGAGATGCTTTATATATTGCATTCGAGTCCATACAATTTTTATTTCATTATAATTTTTGGCAGTACGGCAGAGAGAGCATGTACAAAAACCAGCGCTAACGAAAGTTAAGCAACGGCCGTTCTGGTCACAACTTGGATGGGTGAACCCAAAGTGATGCCGAGCGTAGCGTTTTTCCCAATATGAGTCCGTTACCTTATATAGGCATCTATACAAACACATGTCTTCTCTGTGGCTCGGTGTGTCCGACACCTCGACATGGTATTAAGAGGTTATTGAATATCTAATTTTATTAAATTCCTAATTATATTTTTATATAATTATTCTGGTAGGTATAAAATGATAAAGTTTGTTTCCCTTAAATTTAATCTAATACAGCAGTAGAAAAATCAATATGCATAAGTCGGGTCTGTATATAATAGAACCCCCAACCACACATAGCACCCCAAGTGACATAATGCGAATATAATTTGAAATAAAAAAGGGTATACTTGCAGGGGAGCTAAGGCAATTCAAACCAATTATCCTTCTTTAAGAGCGATAAAATTGTCATCAAATTTATTCTTTTTTTTCACAGTGCTTTTTCATGATCAATATACAAAAAGAAGTGCTGCTAAATTTATTACTACAACTAATTTTACCATACAAAAGTAAATATATTTTTATTGTGATTGCAGAAAAAAAGAAATTAATATCATCGATATATTTCAGGTCAATAGGGCTTTGTTGAATTGTATTTGTATTTATCCTTCGTCCGGCCTAAGATTGCTTTTTCCTGTCACTATACTAGAGCATTTGTATAACCTCTTCCCCTTGGGTGTTCCGATATCTGTTTTGTTTTGGTTTACTACACAGCCGTTCTGTCAAAATATATATTTTTTACTTTTATTCATGCTTTCAGAACAACGCCTATCATGTTTTGATCGATGAAAACTTACATTATTTTAATGGAAACTTGCACCGCATCTCGTACGATCAGCGCGTTGCCACAATACTTAAAATAATGTAAATTTAGTTCGGCGCATGTATGATATGCGTTTATCTGAATGAGGACATCGATCTACTACTACGTCAGGGTCTCCAACCTATGGCCCATGTATTTTATTTTATAAATATTCATTAAATTTATTTTCCTTGCAAGATCAATTTATTATAATTTTACTTAATAATTAAATAACTTCAAAAAGTTTGATTAGAAATTCAATCAATTTTCAATTTGGAAACTGTTGGTGTTTTTGTTATACTAAACGGTATTCATAATGAGTCTGTATTAACATAATAATATAAATACCGGTTGTACGTAAAACTACAATTTGCTGTAATTAATTTAGAACTATATTCAGTTCAATTCCGAGCTATTGTCATGTGTTACAACACATTTAAGCGCAAATTATAAGTAATTTAATTACATCGTGCGACGACTGACCGGGTTAGCACACTTTAAGTTTTATTTATAGCGCGCTTACCCAGACTGTCATTGCTGCGTATATTTGCAAGTGAAAATCTTTACACTTTACGCATACAAATAAAATTCCGCGCATTGTTGTCAAACACTTAACACTAATATCATTTTACAATTTCCCAGATTTAAGTTTACTCTACGAATATAATATTGACGTAAGCTTTGATATCAACTAACTATCTTAGTTTAACATATTATCTCCTTTCTTTCTACTTTAAAGTTATATTTATTTTTATCTTCAATTTATTATGTTTTTAATTTGTTTTAATAAAATCAATGTATTTTTTAAATTTATCACTAAAGTAATGCTCTAAATGTAACCTAATATTTTATAGGCTAATGTATTGTATCAAACCACTCAACCTAACGTTGCGGTTGCATTAAATGTGCAGGACCTCTTAATGGTGTGCATTTGCTCTAAAACAAACGCACAAAGTTAATAATGGCAGCTAGCTTTTGCGGCAGTAACTCTCTATGTTTGGTTTAAATAGCACACGGAATGACATTAACGAAATTATCATAAAACACTTTGATGAATTTATTATGATTATCATAATAATGTTATTGATTAGATTAACATATATCAAATTTGTGTAACATAGCTAATCAATCAATCAAACAATTAATTATTCTAAAATGAATACAAAAAAGATTTAGAACAAAATCAATAAATATTAATTGAAATTATTCAACCAATTAATCAATAAAATAGAAAAAAAAAAAGATTTAGTATTTTTTCTGTTTGCAATTGCAACATATTTGTAGCGTGTTTTGATTGGCTTGCGTTAGGCAGTGTTCTGATGCACAATGTTTTAGAGCACGGAATGTCTAGGGTATGAGTTACAATTTTTTTTTGCTTAATTTGGGTGTGTTCTCAATGATGATTTGAAGAACAGAATGTTTAGGATTTGTTGTTTTAGTAAGTTTTGTCAAAACTTTTTGAAGATGACTTCCAGGTCAAAGTAGAATTTTATTAATAAGTTAAAGGTATATTTAAAAACTATTTGGAAAACAAGCATTTGTTTATTTTAAGTCATTTCCAAATTTTCAAATGGTTGGAGATGGTCTTACAAAAAAATTTGATAACCATCAGTTCTTGCTAGGTTTTGTCTTTTCCTTTTAAGGGCAGTTATGATGAATTAGTTTGGGCACCAGGTGGACGGGGCCTTTAGTTAGCCATGTTTTTTGTTTAAAGACCAACTGATTTGATCACAATCAAATTGGCGGTTCAGAAAAAGTTTTCCTGGTCTTGGGAAATGTTGGCTTTGTCCCAAGTTGACCTACGTTGGGCTCCAATTATTGTTACTTTGTTTTTGTTTGGGGTTCCTTGGGAAATGCTTCCAGGGGTATTTGTAGATTCAGGTTTGACTGGGCGTTGAGTCCACAATGCCAGTTACTGAAACATATCTCTAAAGATGACAAAGCCCAACCAGTCATATGGGTGACTACAACACCAAGGTCCTTAAACAGGTCAAGAACCACGTCAACCAAATTGATGTGAACTAAGTCAGCAAACCCAGCTTGGGAATGGGAAATGTTTTGGCGCAATATCCACGCCCGACGCGGTCTATGGCTAGCCAAGGTGGACTCGATCGGAACACATGCAAAGTTTTTGGTTTGCAGACTACCGAAACGCAAACAAATACGTAGCACTCAACTGCAATGTACTGCTTAACGGCTCCGTTAGCAATATTTCAAGACACCATTAAGGCCAGTGTGTGTACCAAGACGATGCGGAACGTCTTCAGCATACTGCAAATGTTTTCTGAGGTGCAAAGTTATAGTCGATTTGGAGTTTACCATAAAGTTTATGGATAACAGGTTCTCACCATCCGTTTGCTTTTGCCAGGTTTTGGCTTTTTCTTGTAAGGTTTTTACCAGGCAGCTATGGTGAATCAGTTTGGGCACCAGGAAGACGTAAAAATAGTCTTTGAGTTTGTCAAACAACCGGTGAGGGCCTTTGTGGCTTAGCTCTTGAAATGTTGACAGGTGGTCTTTGTGCCTTATTTTTGCTAAGAATTATGCGTTTGCTGGTTTCATGGCTTTTGTATACGACACAACCAGCTTGGCTATGTCGTTTGCTATATTAGCCTCGTTGGCCGTATTACGTAGCTTGTGAAAATCTCGGCGGAGGGTTGCGGGTGTGTGGGTTTTTAGTTGGCTAAGTATTTTGTTTGAGGACCGACTGCTTGATCACAAACAAATTGGCGGTTAAGAAAATGTTCTCCAGGTATTGGGCGAGCTCTCAATGTTGGGTTGGTGGTGGTAGAGGCGTCTTGTCCTAAGTTGCTTTACGTTGGGCGCCAATTGTTGCCACTTAGTCTCTCAGTATTTGCCTGGAAGGCGGTGGATCCGGGAGCTGGGGTCAACAAATGGCCCCAAAAGATGGTTATTATCGATAGTATTTTGTTTTTGTTTTAGTTTGTTTTGTTTCCTGGGTAATGCATCCAGAGGTGTTTGTAGATCCAGGTTCGACTGAGCGTTGAGTCTACATTGCCAGTTAATAAAACATATCTCTGAAGAGGACAGCTCAACCAGTTATCTGAGCGACCACAACACCAAAATCCCCAAACAAGTTGAGAACTATGTCGACCAAACCTGTGTAAACCAAGCCAGCAAACCTAACTTGGGAAGGGAATGGGAAATGTTTTGGCACAATATCCAGACGAACCCCAGGATTATACGAGCACGCCCTACACGGTCTATGGCTAACCAAGGTGGATCCGACCAAAATACATGCGAAGTTTGCAGGCTACCAAAACGCAAACAAATACGTAGCACACAACTGCAATGAACTGCTTTAAGGCTCCGTTGACAATATTCTATGACACCACCGAGGCCAGTATGTGTTCCAAGACAATGAGGGATGCCTCCAGCATACTGCTTTCTGAGGTGGAAAATTATAACCAATTTGGAGTATACCATAAACTTTATAGATAACAGGCTCTCAGCAATTTTAAACATTATTTGGAGACAATTTTACAATTTTTTTTTGTCAAGGTTACCATCAGCTTGCTTTTGCCAGGTTTTGGCTTTCCTTTTTAAGGCTTTTACCAGGTAGCTATGGTGAATCAGTTGGGCACTAAGAAGACGCAAAAATGGTCTTTGAGTTTGTCAAAGAACTGACTAAGGTTTTTGTGGACTAGGTTTTGGAATGTCGGCAGCTGGTCCTTGTGCCTTATCTTTGCTAAGAACTTTGCGATTGCCGGTTCTATGGCTTTCGTATACGACACAACTAGCATGCCTATGTTGTTTGCCGTATTAGCTTTGTGGGATGTTTCACGTAGCTGATGAAAACCTTGGCGCGGAGGGTTGCGGGTGTGTGGGCTTTCAGTTGACCGAGTTTGAAGACCGACTGATTTTATCACAATCAAATTGGCTGTTTAGAAGATGTTTCCCAGGTTTTGGGGAAGCTCATAATGTTGGGTCGGTGGTAGTTGGGGCGCTTTGTCCCAAGTTGCCCTACGTTAGGTGCCAATTGTTGCCACTTAGTCCCCGGTATTGGCTTGAAAGGCGCTATTTTGGAAACTGGGGTCAACAAACGGCCCTATAAGATAGTTATTATCAATGGTACTTTGTTTTTGTTTGGGGTTTTTTGGGTAATGCGTCCAGGAGTATTTGTAGATCCAGGTTTGATTGGACGTTGAGTCCCCAATGCCAGTTAATAAAACATATCTTTGAAAATAACAGCTCAACCAGTTATCTGGGTGACCACAACACCAAAGTCTTCAAACAAGTCGACTAAACCGCTGTGAATCAAGTCAGCAAACCCAATTTGGGAATGTAAAATGTCTTGGCACAATATCCAAACGAACTAATTTTTGGTTTGCAGACTACCAAAACGCAAACAAATACGTAGCACTAAATCTTTTAACTACCAACGAGTACTACGGAGGCACAGTAGCTAATGAGAACGGCGCAGTCACCGTTACGCACAACCTTACAATCTAACCAATATGACTGGGCATTTGCTGTACTGCACCGCTGGCAATAGACCAAGACACCACCGAGGCCAGTGCGTGTACCAAGACGATCTAACATATTGCAATTGCTCTACTTATCCGAGTACGTCTGCGACGAGCCTGTGAGGTAGAAAATCATAGCTGATTTGGAGTATACCATAAACTTTGTGGATAACAGGCTGAGAAAAGAAGTTTAAGAAAACGTTACAGAACACCAATTGATAAAGGTCTTAGAAGTGGAAGAAGGAAGAAGTGAGGGAGAGTACTACAAAGGTTTGCTCGTTTGTGAGACGAGTCTGTCGGATTCAACACATATAAAACAAAAGTATAAACGTACTTGAATTTGGGCCGGCAACCTCCATTGCACCTCGGAGGTTTGCCGGTAACACTAAAGTGCTGGGATTTGTTAACGTCATTGTCCGCTAATCCTTGCTATCCGCGGTACGTCATTAGAGTGGGGGAACATTGCTGGCACTTTATTTGTTGAAGTGGAAAGTAGCGCGAAAACTTTATATTGTAATAATTATGTTATTACATTTTTGGTTTTAGGAATGCGTTAGGTGACTGATTGGCGTTTTCTTAGTTGTAACTGAGGTGGGAGTATCTTAGTGGACCAAGGAGTAGGCTTAGTTTAATTTACTTGATACTTACATTGTTATCTGTCAGCATAGAGTTTTCTAAAATAACGTTATAAGTCAGTTGAGGAAAAAATCCAACGTGGTTTTAGCAATTGCGTTAAAGTTTGATTTGATGGGTTTGGAGTAGACAACTTTGCAAAATTTGACAGGTAACACTTTAGCTTGCCTTTTTATCAATAAAAACTTAATTTGGTTATCTTTTGATGCTAATAGAAATTTTAGACAAATTTTGTTTTTTTTGAAGATACTTATTTGAGTGAAAAGTGAAACTTTTGAACAGTCTAGTATTTTAAGAATTTTTCTAATTGATACTACCTAGGAAAAATTTGTTGGTTGACTGCTCTGTTAGCTGGTTTTTTTATAAACAGTATTTAGGTTTTAGTGGTTTGTACGGGCAAGGCCAAGACGTTAATGCAAAAATATTTGGTGTTTTTTCCAAAGTTTATTGTTGTGAGGTAGTCAAAAGCAAGCAAGTTTAGCGTTAAATAACAACAAGTTATTGACAAACTTTAATTTTGCGTCAGAGACAAACTACAAAAAATTGCGTAAAACTTCTCAACTTTTTTCAGCTAAGTAAAAGTTTTTCTGGTTGGTGGTATTTACTTGTTTCTTTTTGATTTTATCATTATTATCATCATCATCAATTAGCCCCTTAGCTATGTCCACTGTTGGACATAGGCTTTCCCTATGATAGCCTACTTCTTCCAATCTTGGGCTGTTTGTAACCAGTTGGTGACCAAAGGTCATCTGTCTACCGGGTAGGTGGTCTTCCTCTGCCTTGTTTGTTTGCGCGTAATTTCCACTCGAGGTACCTTTTTGTCCACCTTCCATCTTTTATCCGTGCTACGTGTCCAGCTCAATTTCACTTTCCGTGATGCCAGTTTTATGTTTTTGTTTCTAATATGCTTTCTCATTGGTACCCCAAGCATTGACCGCTTTATTTTGCGTTGGGTTATTTTGAGCTTTCTTGCTGATGCGTTGGTTAGAGTCAAAGTTTTAGCACCATAAGTCAGGACGGGCAAAACACATTGATTGAAGACTTTACGTTTTAGGCATGTTGGTAATTCGCTTTTAAACACTTCTCACAGTTTTCCGTATGCTGTCCAAGAGAGGATGATTTTTCTGTTTATCTCGCATGTTTGGTTGTTTCTTTTTGATTTGCGTTTGAGTTATAATAGTTTATTCAAATAGGATTAGCGTGGCCATGCAAAAAGGTTGACAAAATCTTTGGTGTTTGTTCAAAAATTTTGGCGTCAGGATCTAGAATAGCTTGAACAACAAATACATGCAGTTTTGTGAAACAATATCAATCTTTAATATGTATAGATAAGTGAAAGAGTGAAATCTATAACATTAATACAGTATTTAACATACAACATTAACAGTTCTTGATTTTGATTAAATGATAGCTTATGTTGACTCATGTCGTTTATGGCGTTTCTAAAAAGTAAAATCAAACTTTTTGGGACGTTTATGTAGAAGGTTGTTGATTTTTTGCATAGTCTAAGGCACTTTTTGTTTTGAAAGTTAATGGATTTATTTATTTGTAAAATAATAGGAACAAGAGCATGCTGTGCACTGGCATTTAAAGCCAATAACTGTAAAAGATTGAGCAGCTCACGCAAACCGGTTAGACTTTAAAATTGTATGTGGGGCACAGTACACTAATAATGAGCAGTTATAAACTCACTGGTATTAGACTAAAGTTTGGGATTGTATTAAGTATATTATGATGATAAAGCTTTCATTGTTATTACCTACACATTAATTTTTAGGTTATGTCTTAAAATTGCATGATTGCAGTATTGGTGTGTATAGTTTTTTTTAAATTGCAAATAATATTTTAATACTGGTTTAATTGGTAGCAAAGTAAGCAAGGACGATAGCAGACCGTAGACGTAGCCCGCTTATGCTAGTGGACAAGATGTACCGGACCGAGTCAAACAGAAAGCAGTTAAAAATTTGACAACAATAAATGTTTCAAGCTGAATTAGTAAATATTCGATAAAAAAGAGTATTTAAAAACAATTTGTCTCATCAGTAAACAACTAGGGTCAAAGACAAATGATGTTAAAAGTTAATCGGTGACAAATATGCCAAGAAAAAGCAAATGATTTTACCTTGATATTTGTTAATATTGCTTAAACTTTACCCATAACATGCAAATTCTGTTTGACAACAACAATGATTGATTAATAACAAATTATTATGTTATCTAACTTGATTGATGTGGATCAATGCGAATTGTTGGATGTTATAGGAATTGTTTGTGTAAAAGTAGCTTTGAAACAATTTTTTTTAATTAAAATAACATTGACATTGACCAAATATATATGTTTAGGCCTCGCAATTTTTGTAGCCACTCTTGCAGAAGTTTCCGCCGGCTCTGCGTTGGCTTATAATATAATAATTGTAAAATATGAAATTATATATTCCGGAAACAAAGATAAAATTTATTAAAATGAGACGACATTTTCAGAACCAATAAATAAATTAGTAAGTTCCATGAGCGTGAATTATATAATAGAAAATCTAACACATATTACCAATATACATATAGCAGCAGTTTGGAAATGTTCCAATTCATATTCCACAATATTAACTGAAACGATAAAAATTAATTATTAAATTCCTATAAAGCATAGCATAATATTTTTTATTGTCTCGAGTAATAAATGCAAGCCCGGAACCAATTTTTAATCTACTCTTTACAACGTTGAATATGAATATTACTTTTCCAAATAAAAATAATAGAAAATTGTCACTGAAGTAGAATTTCAATTAAATTGTGACCATAAGTAGCAAGAAACTGGGTAGTTACCATAGTAACAGATTCCACTGAGTAAATTGGTTATTTGGAGCTTAATCGGGCGAAAATTGACATGTAAATAGTGTTATGGATTATTAGGGATAGCCGGTTATATCACAAGGGGAAATTTACACGTTCGGAATAAACTTTTATTTATTATAGATTAGTTGAGATGAATGTAAATGTCTAAGAGTCAATAGAAAGGTATTCTTGAAGTCGTTGAACGATAAAAAGTGAACATATAATGGTTTAAGGAAGATTTAATATTGACAAGATTAGATAAATTTAATGTTATTTTCAAGAGGGTTTCTTTTACAGAGTTTAAATGGAAGATTTATATATGTAAATCAATTGATTAAAATTGTTTATTTGTGTCGCGTTTTATCATTCTCTCAGCAAGTTGTTAATTCAATTGAATGACAAGTTTAAATATGCATAAGGCGTGTCGAAGTTAAAGAACAATGTTAATAATTCGGCGAATGGTATAAAATTGGAACTTACTTTCTAAAAGTTGGCTGAAAACCGCTGAATAACTTTCATGAAACCTACTATGGAACAGAGTAACATGTTTTAGTTCGTTAAATTTCTTATGATTTTCGAAGGCAATAGGGTAGTTAAGTTTTACACGTTCCGGAAATCTAGCTTTACATTTCAACCCTGATACTTTTAGGTAGGGTAGCTATTCAAGTGTTAATGAATCTAATGATACAGCCGTATGATATTGATTGTCTAATGTCTTAAAACAAAATACCAACCGTGCAATTCAGCGTTAATCATTCCTTGATGCTGATACATGGTGGATTATAATATATTAAATTAATGCTGATATTATCAAAAATGCTTTAACATTAATATAAATAGACGATAAACTGCACTTAGATTCTTGGAGCCAGCAGTCGGATCAATAAATGAAACAAATAAAGGTTTAATTGTTCCAACGACACCCCATTCACTCTGCGTTTTATATTACCCAATAAATTATTCCAATAAAACCTAAAATAAAACTATTCATTCAAATAAACATAAAAAATATATTGGTTAAGAAATCAATAGCAATCAGTATTGCGTGCGTTTGATTGATCCTGCTGCATGATTATTCAAATTATTAATTTAATAATATTACCTATATTCATTATACACACTCTAAGGAACTATAAAAATATCAAGAATTTATTTAATTTGATTTTGTTTCCTAATTCACTTAATTATTTATAATAATAATAATAACCTTTGTCAATTACTCATTCTCACCTTCTAACTTGAAATATCTATTATCCCTTATCATTTTAAACAGGCAAGAACAGAAAGCATATCAACAACGAATTTATATCCAAACTCATTTCATAGATATCAATGTTGACAAGAACCTTTTGTCTATAAAAAATTCTGACACTTAAATACTATATTTAACTGTCAGGTTTTAAATTGATTTTTATTTCCATCTATGTTTTATTTTACTTTAAAGATTTCAATACTGATACAATTTTGTTGATCTCAATTTCAATTGGATTACATATACTTTGAAATATAATATATCTGATTAGGATAATTTACTAATGCTGTTAATTATGTTATAATGTATTTATTTAGTTTTGGAAAATAATCAATTAAACAATAATACAAAAACGCTTTATGTAATTTTTAAGATATGATTGCTTTATTGTTAAGGCCACTAATGAGATTGTTTAGAACTCAACTCACCAGTGTCTCGGTTACACATGCGGAGATATTGTAAAATTGCACAGCGGTATTAATTAATTAATGAAAACTGCTCGAAACCTTTAAAGACTTCATAAACGCATTATAGGTGTAGTTATCTGTACTAAAATATTATTTTCTATGTACGAGGTAACCGCCATAAATTTCCTAACCTTGGGCCTGCGGGACTTTTTCTCTTGTTCTAAAGAGGCTCTATTTGCTAAAACCTCTTCTTGTTTTTTCTACACGGCACTACTTCAGCATTACTTCAGGTTGAGTTTATGTTTGGTTTTATTTTTCTTTTTTTATTCTGAATTTTCCTTTCATCTTTTTCTTTTTGTTTCGGTATTTTTTCTTTATCTTTCAGCATTACATTTATCATATTTGCTGGCTTAATTGGTGTCCGGTTTTCTGGTTTGCCTTTGGCAATAATATTCCCAATTAAAAATTGAGTGTTCAACCGTATCTCTATGCTTTTTTATCTTATTTTGTGCTAAAAGGTCAATTAGTGGTATTCTTGCTATAATTTTTGCCGCTGCTTTTTCTGTACATTTCCAGTTCTTGTTTGTACGTTTTTGCCACAGTAGTATTAATTGTACTACCATACCCAACAGTCTTCTTTTTTTTGCACTTGGACTAATTATGTTTGGCATCAGTTTGCTGACAGCAGTTGTGGCTCCTATTACTTTTGCCGTGATTTGTCTAATGTGTTTGCCAAATGTCAGATTTTGATCAAAATTACTTCCAAATCTAATGCCTTGTTAGTTTGACTTTTTAACATTTTTTGGGTTTTGGCATTAACTACTAGTGCCAGGTTGTCAGCGTACTCAATGAGTATAGCTTCTTCTAGATTCAGTGGTTCTAGTACGGATCCTTGAGACATTTCTGCCGTCATTTGGTGGCAAACTCCTTTTTCTATCTCTATATATTTCTTTTCCAGATCAATTGCTTTAGTAGTTTGCCTAGTGTGTTGAGCATACACAGAAGCTTGTATCCCGCCGGGTCGTTTATTTCCTTTTCTGGTTTTTTTCTTAGAACCAGTTTTGAGTGCTACCATTTTTTTGGAAAGCATTTTTATTCTAGGGTGTGGTTTAGCTCTAGTGTATGTTTTGCTACCATTTTAATTATTTCAGCCAGTATAGCGTTTTTTGTTTTTTGGCAAGATTTTCTTCCGTGAAAGGTTTAACTGTATGAACGCTGTCGTTTCTCTATATTGTTATAGGGTCTATGGGAAACAATTTATCAATTACTTTGTGTTTAAAATCTAAGTTCATTTGCGGAGCTGGAGCTTTAACCTAACCTAACCTTCTTTAACCTGAAGGAAAAGATACTCGCATTCAGCTACTCTTGTAGATGCATACCAACTAACACTTCTTCTTCACGTGTCTTCAATTTTTTTTTTAGGCGGAACTTTGCACTTGCATATCATCCCCCCGATTCAACTTTAATCATCTTTTTTCCTTTTTTTTTCTTGTCTTTTTGTGATCACCAATTTGATCCAGTTATGCAGTCTATTCTACGTTTTTTGCGATTTGAGCATATGTTTGATAACGTTCTCAGGTCTTATTGCTATATATGTGGCTCTCTTAATATTGTTTTATGCTCTTTCCCATCTGTTGCATTTGAAAAAAGTATGTTCTGGAATCTCTTCTTCTCTATAGTAAATGCAGCAGTCTTTGTCTCATAATTGGAATCTCTTCAGATATGAATTAAACGCCTTGTGTCTACTAAGGCACTGGCACAGGTAGCAGTCGATTTTGTTTTGTTTTAGCCCAGTCTATATATCAAGGTTAACTATGAGCTTCTTTGTTCAGTTGGCTACTTTTGTGGGTGTTACCGATTTTTTGTTTTTGTTTTTTTTTAGTTGTTTTCTCTCGTGTGAAAACTTTGCTGCTATTGAGAGTATGCCAGTGATGGCTTGTATTGCTTTGTTTGATATAGTTCTGTAGGATTGTTCAACTCTTATGAGCACTGTCCACTGTGCTTTATCTGCTATTTGCCTGTATTTAGCAATTTTTTTTAGCAACTACTACTAGGTTAGAGCTTTATACAAAAGTGCCAAGTGAGTCACGGAGCTTAGGAGTTTTCTTGTGTGGAATTTTGGTTCTTTTAGGTTGGGCATTATTTTAGCCATGCACAAGTAATTTTTTTTGCTTTGGTACCTGCTTCTTCAATGTGGATTATCATTGAGTTGTTTTGTTCTAGGTGGTTATTGGCTTTTTTGGTATTATTATTTGGTCTTTTACTGTGACCTGCATCTTTTTTAACTTGTAGTTTTTGTCTTTTGCAAAGCAATTGCTAGTCCTAGCTTTTCTATCTTAAGGGTGGATCTGTTTAGCGCCGTTTGTGTCGTTTCTTTCCATTGTTTTTTTTTGCAGTGACAATAATAGCTTTGTCATCTAAATATCCAACTAGCCTAACCTAACCTAACCTAACCTAATCTAACCTAACCTAACCTAATCTTTTATTTAAGAGGTAAACGCTAATGCTCCCCGGGCTCTTGGTTTAATGAGTCCGGGAGTGTGGGACTTGCACTCACTAAAAAACTTCTGTTTGAGCGGTTGGACGGAATACCTAGGGTATTTAACAAAAGAATTTTTTATTGCCTTACCGGCTGGACACTCTCTAGTTATTTAAATTCTAATTTCTTCTTTTTGTTTTGCCCTATCTTCCGCTTCTTTACGTTTCATGGTCTTTGTCACAAAGTTGTAGATGTGTGACCAGTTGCGCTTAGATCCAGTCATCAGGTCCATCAAGCTATCCACCCTTAAACTTTCTCCTAACGCCGATTCGGCTTCCTTTCTCCCGACCTGTCAGCTCTTGCAGGAGAAGGTTGTGTGTTCGGGAGAGTCTTGCTCTCCGCAGTAGTGGCAGGCGTTTTCAACGGTTTTACCAATTCTCTTTGTGTATGTCCCAAAGCTGCCGTGGCCTGACAAAAATTGGGTTAAGAAGTAGTTTGTGGATCTACATGGACAACCACTTCAGATTGGGAACTTCTTCGTCCATTGGGTGGTGTCCACCGTTGCTTCTCAATGTTGCTGCCACGTCTCGATTACGCTCAAGGTTGATTTTTGCCCTGTTTGGCCAAATACATATCCTCCAATTCCAGTGTATATTAGTGGTACCGCTGCTATCACGCACGCTGCCATTGAACTGACCGTTTTGTATCCGCTAACAACTCTCAGCAGAACTTTCCTCTGGGTTGAGATCAGCGAGGTCTTGTGCCGCTGAACGCCAAGTGCACTTTTCCGCACAGGCGCTGCGTAGGTTATGATGGACTGAACCACCGCGTGGTAAACCGTCTTTTTTCTGGCCTTTTGGCCACTAACGTTTGGCAGGATCTTTGTTAGTGCCGTGACCGTCTTTTTGGCTTTTCTGACCGAGTTTACCACGTCCAAAAGTCTAATTCGCATTTAGCCATACTCCCAGATACTTTACAGTTTTTTTTTTGGCTTCACCTCCTCTCCTCTGAGCGTGAAAACCATCTTGCTTTTCTTTCTTGATCCCTTAACAATAAGAGTCTCGGTTTTTTCGGGGGCGACCTCTAACTTGTTTTTGGACATCCAATCGTCCATGGTCACCATGGCCTCGTTTGCTGCTTCCTGGAGTCTCACAGATCTGCTTGCCCTAACCACCACTGCTAGATTGTCGGCGTATGCTAAAATCTTGCATTTTTTCGGGATGTCCAGTCTAAGTGCAGGGTCGTACAATACATTCCACAGGGTTGGCCCAACAACCAAACCCTGCGGTACGACCTACGTCAGCTTTCTTTCCTCCCCCTCTGCGATGCTGAGCGTTTGGTCGCTCAGGTAGCTGGCCAAAATGTTCTGGAGATATCTGGACACCCCAATCTCTTGCAAGCTAGTCAAAATCTTCTTTATACAACATCCTGAGAATATATCAAAGAAAAAAACCCGTCGTCAGAGGTGCTGATAGAAAGTTGCAGAAAAAGAAGAACAGTTGCTTGAAGAGTATCTAACCAACTTTGAGAGGTATTGTTCTAACGACCTGTCGCATTGGCGTCTTTGCAGCCGATTAGTCACCTGAGTAGTGTCACCGACATAAGTTACTGGCAACGCAGAGACACCACTAGTCTAGAGTCCTTGGATTGTGATCTGGAGTAGTCTTGACCAGTGTGACCAAAGATTTTTAAGTCCGGTAACTATTATGTTAATTTTCAAGTTTTTTGCAACGTAAACTAACGTAACCATCTACAAATCTACGATGGAAACTGAAGAAGTTTTGGAGTTTGAACCAAACGTATTTGCAGTAGTCGTTGGACAATCTCACACAGCCAATGTAAAATATCCAAATCATTAACATCTTAGCCAATATTTGTGACTCTAGAGGACATAAAATACCTAGCCGGATGAAAACCGTTTTACGGTTGATATTGAAACAACCGTTATGCTTCTTTGCACCTTGGAGGTATTGGAAGAAACTTGTGCAGGAACTTAACCGTCTCACTTTATATCCGACCTCCAAAAAAATCTAGTCACACTATAACATAACCATAACCTGTAGTTTAGCTTGGCAAAACTTCTAACGCAATATGTGTAGTTCATACTCATCTCATCATAACGTCATTATTGTCTACTACAACAAGGAAGACAACGTTGGCAAACAAGATACTCTGGAACCGACATACCGGAACTGTAACGCAATTGTTTTAGACATTTCAAACCAGCAACACCCAAACTTTTAATAAAACTTCCAGTGGACACTATTATGCAATATGAACTACTGCCGACCCAAAGAATAGTAACAGTTATCAAACAATCGATGACATTTAAACACCATTTCTATACAGAAAAAATTAGAAAGTTATTCTAAGAGGTTGGGGAGAATTGTTACAACGCGGTGTGTGGGTTAACCGCCCACCAATCAGAACAAGTCACAATCTCGCGGACTTCTATAAAAATCCAAAAAAAAATTCTAACTTGTCAGTCAAAACTTGGCCACAGATATAGAGCGAGAATTTTGTCTAGTGCCACCAAGTGACCTTAATTACACTTTAAACTGCAGTATCTACAGGAACACAAGCTTAGTAGACATATTTTGGAAATTTAAAGGCTACTACTTTCTCGTACTTGCCAGAGTACTACAACAAAAACCAATGTTATGATAAAATATCCCCCAAACAAACCCAAAGGCTTTCTCCGCCGAGAACATTTGTCCTTGAGGAATACAAACCGTTTCTTAAAGACAAATACCCTTATTATCTAGCTAATGTTTTAGAGTACAGTGTTATGGTTGGAGCAATAGTTTTTGTTGTGGCTTATGCATTTCTAAACTGTTGTTATGTTTGCTGGTTGTTTCTGTTACCGTCCGTGGACGTTCCTATGATGCACTTAGCAAACCTTCACCTCTTTCGAATATGATAAGAATTGAGTCAAAAAGGTGTATTGGCATAAATTGAAAAAGTGTATAGGCATAACTGTCAGTCTATTGGCAAATTGTATAACAACAACATTCACCAACCAATCATCTACTTTGGAAAGGTGCCGTCACGATGCGATAGTATAATTGGACGTGCAGGTAATGACAGACATAAAAATATTCTGTGATCAATCTGCTATAGGAAGCTCAAATAAGAACTAGATTGTCGAAGCAAATTAAGAGAGTACAAATGTGCAGACAAATCACTTAAACATTAATAGGAGGTAACATTTACGGACCTTGAACTAAAAAAACTCAACCGGTCAGCAACTATAATAGCAGACAGCTGTGTAAACATTTTGTTTAACAACCGGGGCGTAAGGGAGCGAATCCTTGGAAAAAATCTTAAACAAATAGATAAAAACAAAGAAAGCCTTAGTAATGGCACATTTGAAGTACCAAAACCAGCTACGGCAGTTTCAGTTGACAGTGAGGTAAGAATTTGAACGGCAAACCCCGATTGCAAGAACAAAGGATGATTGTGAGATGTTAGTAAACTGATTTACGGTTACTTGACGATTTCTACGGAGTAGACCGTAGCTAGAGTGTTGTTATTGGCAAACTCCCATTGCAAAAAGCTGCATTAAGTCATATTCAACGGACCTATCTCTAGACACAACGGTAGGAGGCGACCGTAAGTAGTGAAGGACTGTAGGCAGATAGAACGTTTGTATGGCAGCACAACTGTAGCAGCAGTAACGTACTAATGCGAGAAAACGAGATGTACCGGACTGACTCAAACGGAGAGTGGTAGTTGAAGCGGCGCGATGGAGAAAGAAACAATTTTTTTTTGCAGTGAACTGATGAGGTCGTATAAAATATCAGTTGACAAAGTTTGAAACAAATTGACCACAAGCTGTATTGACCGTTAAAGTGAAAATATATCTTTATCTAATTAATATACGACATTTACGCTTGGTGTGGTGGTTGAGTAGTTGAAAATTTGTTGCATCAGTTATTTAAAAAATAGTAAGAATTAAGTTAACATTCTATGTACTAATAATTACATCTAAAAAAAATCTGTTATTGTAATTTTAATTTATGTAACTTGAAGAAGACACACTGTGATTATAAAATGGTTACGTCAAATTATTATATGCTATAATACATGTTAGTTTAGATGAATTTATTTGCAGCATTATTATTATGTTATAATACTAAAATAAGCATAATGCATAATATCTACTTGCAAAGATAAATTTTTAATGCAGATGTTAAATAAAAGAAGTGATTAAATACATGCGACGCAACTAAAAATAATCTTTGCTAATTTATATTGTCACCAGGCAATATTGATTTTAATAAAAAGTGTTTTATTCAAGTAGCGGGGTGCGTTGAGACGTTGCGAGTATGTAGCTTCCATACTATATATAATTTCCTTATTAGAGTTTTTTTTTGGGACTATGTGATGAGATTAGGCTCATACATTCCGTTATGCATTCAGAATTTTTATTGATTAAAGTATGAGGAAAAGGTTGGTAGAAAAAAATGTTATGCTACGGAGAAAAATCTGTGAAATATTTAGAAAAGAAGCGATATGTCCGGTGACAAGATAAAAGCAGACAAAAAAAGAAAGATTGTGTGTTTTACATTACTCGGCTCAGATAAACTTTTATTAAGGCTGAGATTTTTTTCTCGCACTCTTTCGCTGTTAAATTCTGAAATATAGCCGCATTGTGTTTGTTGTATAATAAATCCTTGAAATATATGATAAATATTGATATTTTAAGATGACGGTGTGTTCGTTTTATAAATATATGAGACTTGTGGGGTGCATAATCTGGTGGACAGGATGACGAGGGTCCATCCTCGCGGCATCAGTACAAACCACGAGATCCCGAGATCTTGTCTGCTCCCATTGTCTCGGTTATGTATCCAGGACTTTAGCAAGGGTAATGGAGATTTCGAAGAGGTTTTGAGTTATGTGATGTTGCATGACCTCCAGTGGCGTCACTTTTCATTGAAAACCCCCTTTCACACGAACTAACCCTTTTAATAGTACCCAACAAACAGAATTTATAGTTTGCTATAATATTTAATTAACAAAAACCATTTTAATCAACACTATATAATTCACTACAAATTTAATATCCATTCAAAAAAAATTACACCCCAAATGGTATTATTATTTTAGAGCGTGAAAATAATTCACGGTTATAGATTCTTATCTGCTTCTTACTGATTGGTAAAAGAAATGGAAAATATTATCATAGCACAATCTGACATTAAAATGATTTTAATAGAAAAAAAAAAAGTAATATTCATTCCCCTCGAGATTTTTTTCTACGTCTACTCTATTAATATTAATATAAACATTTCTTTAATAATGTATTGTTGACTTTGCTTTGATATTGATTTTACGTCCGCTTCTTTCCTTTTGGTTGCGACTGAAATTTGAAAAAAAAATGAGATTTGTATCACCCCCCACGACTTGTTCACACATACAGCACTCCACGGAATGTTTTATAAATTATGGAGTAACCAATGGACCCTAATTTCATCTAGACAGATAAAGTTCTGACCGAAAGGGTTAAGTGTAAACCCTTGTTTTACAAAACATGTTTTATAAATCATTGTTTTATGAATATCATTTGAAATATTTTTGTTTTCATTGCGCTCGCAAGTTGAAAGAATGGCGCCGAGTGTAATGTCATCCCCATTTCAACTTTGCGAAATGTGTGTTTGCCGGCCCCCGATGAGGGATGATTTTTTCAGATTAAGGAAAACACGCTTTGTTTCAGCTGAGGATTTGATGATTATGTTTTATTTCTAGACGCGGATCAAAATTGGATGTATGAGCAAATAAAATTTTAATAAATCTTTTTATTGTCGTCCGCGTGTAAAGGAATAAAATAAAAGTAATTTCCTCTTTATTTGCTAACCAGAATATGACATTTACAAAGAGTACATACGGCGCATTTTATTTTATCATAGTATGTATTTAATTCATATTTTATAATAAACACAAATCTGCTATTTTTGGACAGTTTATTATGCTCCCCCTATCATAACCGACGTCTAAAAAATGTATAATAATTTTCTTTTTTTTTTTGTTACAGGTAAGATTCCATCATGGATAATTACATAGGCAATTACAGGTAGTAGCATGCAATAACCAAATTTTACTATATAAGTTGGACTCTATTAATTTAGATTTTAATTTACAAAGGTTTTATTTTTATCTAATACATAAAATAATAATAAAATTAGTAAAAAATGAATCTTATTACATTAATTGTTGTATGACATCTATTAAACTGGCCATACAATTATATGTAGTGTGATTTGTTTTAATGCAAAGGTTTAATTAAAGTTTACAATAGTTTTAATGTTTAGGCCTCTATACACGTTCAATAACTGTGCCGTTTTATATGCACAGATATAATTGATTAAAAGTATTAAGTTTTAGTGTCGGTATATTTGCAGAAGTATTATTTTTGTGTAAAGTTATTAAGTTTGCTTTAATCATTTCAGTCATCATGTATGTAAGTTTAAAAGTGCAGATACAGGGTGCGGCAGCATAACTTCCTTTTTCAAAATGCGCGCCATTCAGTCGGTTAATGTCGTAGCGGAGCGCTAGTGGTCTCGTTTGAGAGGCGGGACTGTATATTTTTGTCCCGACACAACTCATTCGCCATTATGCGTTGGAACAGTGAAGAGCGTCTTTTTGCCGTTGAGGCTTACTTTTCGAGCGGATGTTCTGTGATCGCAACTCAATGCGCCTTTCGGAATTGCTTTAATTTAGTTCCGTTGTCCCCTGTCCCGGACCGCAAATTAATTGTTACGTGGGTCAATACCAGAGAAACTGCAAGTGCGACAAAACAAAGAACTAGAATCCCTCGGCCGATATTTAAACATGTTACAGAATTTTTTTCCCACGGCTAGATAAGTTGGACTTTGAGTCCAATAAGTTGGCAATTGATTTCAACAAGACGGTGGAACGGCACACACTTTAAGAACATTGATGGCTGTTTTGAGGAAACACTTTCTAGAGCACTTTATCTCAATTAAGGGAGTTTTGAAGTGGTCGGCTCGCTTTCCCGTTTTGACCTCTTGTGATTTTTTCTATGGGATTTTTTGAAATCCCGTGTTCATGTGAACCGTCCAAGGACCCTACAAGATTTGAAAACCAACATCCAAGAAGAAATTGCCAACATAACGCCTGATATGTTGGCAAGAGTCATGACAAACGCCAGAAATGGTTTACACAGTGTATGGACCTGATTTGATCTTCAAAACTATTAAAACAAAATTTTAGATATGCGCCTACACTATAAAAAACAAATAAAAAATTTCTGATTTTATTAAGTTTTTAAAAAAGGAAATTATGCTGCCGCACCCTGTATAAAGACTGCACAATTAAAAATAAAGCTTAAATAATGATAACTTTTTACGTTTACATGCTTTCAATCAAAATCTGCAAATAATTTTTTTTAGGAATCCGAAAAAATAACAAATAATTACACAATTTTTTTGAAATTTTTAATGAAGTTATAGAGCAATGCTTATATTGCTGAAGTTGAAATTTCTTTAAATGTTAAAAGATAATATTTTGGTTCTTAAGTTTTTGCTTTGTCAAAGCTTTTACTGGGACTGGTCTGGACTTGTCTTACTAGAAAATTTTCTTTTGCCGTCCAAAACATATAAAATTGAAAAATTGCGGTATTTGGTTTTATTAAACAATTATTGCAACAAACGTTTAACCACTCATCCACCACACCAAGCGTTTATTTTGTTAATAATTTGAAGCATCTTAATTACATTATAGTGGCTATTGCCGTGTTTTTAATAATTGTCAGCCGTCAAACTTTTTTTCCTTTTCTCGCGCTGCTGGAGTCTGTTGTTAAGAAGCAAGTGCAGTGGCACAAACTTTAGATAAACTTTAGATTTTTTAACTTTTTTATTGGGGAAAGAAAACGCTACTGCTCCTCGGACGCTTGGGTCAACGTGCCCGAGAGTGTGATACTTCCCCACTAAAAACCTTAATTCTTTGCCATCGCAATCGTGCCAAAACTTCCGTGACTTTTTAAGAATTGTGTAAAGAAGTAGTCAGTGTTCCTGTGGCCACATCACCTATTTTCCTATTAAAGAAATGAGGGTCTTTGTCGACTGCGCGGTGTCCTGGGTGTCATTCCACCTACGCTGCTACTGCTTTTTGGTGTTGTACGTGGCTTTGCGGCTCTCTTTTCTGGTTTGGTATTTCTCTGCGCGTAGGTCAGTGGCGTGGTATACCGCCTTTCTTTTAGCGCTTTGTCCGCTTACGTTTGGCATGATCTATATTAAGGCAGTCATGGTTTTGGACGTGCGGGCTAAGAATCTTGACGGATATTTTTGGGGTGATAGTTTCTCCTCTTAAGACAAAGGTGACCTCGGTCTTTTTCCTTGTGCTTTTGACGACTAGTGCCTTGGTTTTTTGGGCGCCCGTTCCAGGCCGTTTCTCGTCTTCCATTCGTCTACCGCCTTTAGGGTTTTGTTTGCAGCCTCCTTCATCTCTTGCATGTTGTTTGCTCTGATCACTACCGCTAGGTCGTTGGCGTAGGCAACCGTTCTGCATTCCGTCGGATGTCGTAGGCTCAGCACGGAATTGTACACGACGTTCTACAGAGTAGGTCCTAGAACGGAACCCTGTGGAATCTCCTGCGTGAGGTTTTTCTTCTCCCCTGCGGCGATTTAAATGGTTTGTTCCGCTAAGTAGCTTGCTATGAGATTTTGGAAATACCGACTTGCTCCTATCTCTGTCAGTCTTTTCTTGATTTGCTCTCAGCTGAACGCGTTTCTTAAGTCCAGCATGATCATAGCGGTTCACGCGTTTGCTCTATCTTTGCTAAGCTTTCTTGTCTTTATGATGGCGTCAACTGTTGAGCGGCCTTTTTTGAATCCGTATTGAGTGCTGGATATGGCTTTTTTTCTTCCAGTTCTTTTTCAAGCTTTTTTTTATCAGATGTTTGTACAACTTGCCGGGTACGCTAAGCAGATTGATGGTCCAAAATTTGTCCTCTCCTTTGGTAAGATTAGATCAGCGCTATCTTCGCTTTCTTCTACGGTTTAGAGAAGATTTCTTAACCTAACGTACCCTAACCTAACCTTTTTTTTTTTTTTTTTTTGAGGAAAACGTTACTGCTCCCTGGGCGCTTGGTTCAACGCGCCCAGGAGTGTGGGACTTCCACCCACTAAAAAACCTCAATTCTTCTCAACGAATAGGCGGAATACCCCGATAAGGGTTTGCATCACCTACCCGTCTGGTCTCAATTAATTTGCCTGTTGTACGGCTTTCTGCCTGGCCAGTTCTTCTCGTTCTTTTGTGTTCATTGTGTCTCTCACAAATGAGTGTACCTGCTTCCAGTTGTGTTTGTTTTTAAGTAGGAGGTTTATTAGGCTGTCGATCGTCAGTGTCTTTCCTACAGCTACCTCTGCTTTATGTCTTTCGACGTGCCATTGCGTGCAGGAATTGTGTCAGGAAGTAGTCGGTGTTTCTATGCGGGCATCTCACCCATCTTTCTATTGAGGGGATAAGCGTTTTCGTCCACTGCGCCGTGTCATGGGTCTCGTTCCATCTGCGCTGCCACTGCTCCACGATGTTGTAAGTGGCTTTGCAGCCTTCCTTTCTGGCTTGGCACTTCTCTGCCAGCTCCTCCACCTTCAGGTCAATCGGCGGGATCGCCGCAATGACGCAGGCACCCTTGCCACTTGTCGTTCGATATGCGTTGATGACTCTCAGTACTTTTCTCTGTGTGGATAAAAGCGCTGTCAGGTGCCTGTTTACGCCGAGAGCCCGCCTCCAGACCGGCGCCGCGTAGGTCAATATGGATTGGATCACGGAGTGGTACATCGCCCTTCTTTTAGCGCTTTGCCCGCTTACGTTTGGCATTATCTTCATTACGGCAGTCATGGTCTTCTCTGCTTTGCCGATGGTGTTTTGTACGTGCGGGCCAAAGATCCAGTTCGAGTCCAACCATACTCCCAAGTACTTGACGGATTTTTTTGGGGCAAATACGGTTTTAGCAAGAAGCGCTTAACGGCACAAACCATCAGAACCGTTAAAGAATTAGCAGAGACTACAAAGATTGATGAGAGAAAGCAAAGAAGATAGAATGGACACAACGCCTGATTCCAGATGTTGTAATTTGGTTCAGTAGAAACCACGGTTTATTATTCTAAGCTTTTGCAGTTATTTACGAGCCATACTGGTTTCCGCGGGATAGTTTTTTGATGTTCTGAAAAGTTAGTATTAGTAGAGTACATTAATGAGCCCACATAAGTACTTACAATACAGAATAAACGGAAAAGGAAAAAAAGAAGACTAAAGAGAAGGAATAAGGATCATAAAAGACACGCAATGCAATTTTTCCAACAGATCTCTACTAAACTCAAAGGTTCTGAGCAAGACCTTCATTAGACTTGTAGTCACTTACGCTAGCAAAACTTAGACGCTAAATCAAAAAGAGGAAAACTCCCTCAGGATCTTTAAAAGAAAATTTTGCAAAACAATTTTGGGCTAACGCACAACGAATATGGAATCTGGCGCATAAAAACAAATTACGAGTTGGCACATCTATCAACGAAGATTTATTAAAGCCCAAAGGATTTGTTGGTTAGGACACGTCATCAGAATGGATGAGATTAGAAGCGCCAAAGTAATAACAAAATGGAGACTAAAGGAGGCAAGACCCAGAGGGAGGCCTTGCAGAAAATGGATTTTTGCAGTAGAAGAAGACCTCCAAAAGATGGGCATTAACAATTAGAGGAGAGTCGCTCTAAATCAGAAGAGCTGGAACAAAGTCGCAGAGGAAGCCAAAACCCATTTAGAGTTGTAGAGCTCAAGGAAGAAGAAGAAAGAGAAAGAAGATGGAAAATATGAAGGATGGACAGAGAAATTATAAACAGAACTATGGAAGCAGACAGAGAAAGTGAATGAAAACGAGAATGTAGAGAAAAGATGCAAAAGGTACTCATAAAAGTTAAGAAAGGCAACAAAAGAAACACTTCCCAAAAAACAGAAAAGGCAGAAAAAAACCGTACTGGTGGTTCAAAGATATTAAGAAAAGCTGGAAAAAAGCAATATAAACAGCAAGGAAGGTCAAAAGATAAAGAAGAAATTGAGAAAATTTTAAAGAAGCCAAAAAAGAACTAAAAAAGAACAGAAAGGCTTTGAAGGAAATAATCAGGGACAGTAAGAAAAGATGCTAGAAAGAAATGTTAGAATTCATAGATAGGGCCATACAAAATAGTAATAAATAAATTAAGAGGAATGAAGGCAGTTTGCTTAAAGAAAGAAGAGAGTGAAGAAGTAATAATTGAGGAATTGTTTCCCATTAAAAAAATTGTAGAAAAACCAACAGAAATAGTTGACAAAACAGAAGCAGTACTTGCAACAGTGGAGGAGATAAAACAGGTTTTAAGAAAACTTCCTAATAACCATTAGGACCGGATGAGATAACAACGGAGATAGTGAAAGCAGCGTTAGAAGGAAATAAGATAGAGATAACACCAATAATAAACAAAAGAAACAGTTTTAGCCTGCAGGAGGCAAACCTAGTGTTAATTTAGAAAAAAAAGAAACAGGCAAATTGAAGGCGTATAGACCAAATTGCCTGATCAACACATTAGCAAAAATTATGGAAAAAGTTATTATGAGAAAAGTTGAAAAAAAAATAGACAAAAAAAGAAAATGAGAACAAAAGCAATATGGATTTACAAAGGGGAGATCGACTTTAGGAACCATTGAAAACGTAAAAGACAGCAAAAGAAAAACAGTGGACCACTCAGAAAAAGATCATAGAAGCAGCAAAAATGAATCAACAAATAGAACTATCAAGATAATTTAGAGTTACCCTCAAAAAAGAAATCTACTGACTAAGACTGGAAAATTTAGGCTGACCATTGAAGTACCACAGGGTTCTGCACTTAGACCTAAACTTTGGAATTTAGTTTATAATTATCTACTTTGGATGCGGCTGCTGTAAGGAGTGACAATAACTTCATTTGCGGATGACGTGGCTTTGGTAGGTAGACATGGAAATATTAAAGAAAAAGTTAGAGTTGGCAATAGATATGATTAAGAGATGGATGAGAAACAAAGGGTTAGATTTGGCCCCGCAGATAACTGAAGTGGCATGGCTGTCGACAAAGAGGACTTATAAGGGAAATGGGAAAATACAGGTAGGAGAACAAATAATAATCATACGGAAAAAAATTAAATACCTCGGAGTTACATTTGAAGCAAAGGGATGGAACAAACAAGTTAAAGAAGCGGTAAAAGGAACAAAAAAATGAAAGGAATGCTTAGTAGGCTTATGCCAAACAAGGGTAGACTAGGAGAAGGGGCAAGATTAATACCATCGGCAGCTAAACGTAAACTATTGTACGACGCAGAAATATGGGAAAACGCCTTGAAGACAAAAATAAAACAGAAAAGAAATAAGAAGAGCCACAAGAGCAAATTTGTTAAGGATCTGCAAGGTCTACAGGACGGTATCACAGGAAGCACTAGAAGTATGGTAGAAGAAAGATTAGATATAAACCAAAGAAACTAGTAAGCAAGAAGCAAACAGACGAGCAAGAGAGAATACGATAGAAAGATTACAGAGACAGTGGAAAGAAAGAGAAATGGGAGAATGGGAGAATGGACAAGAGAACTAATACCAGAAATTAAAAAATTGAATAGAGAATAAACCAGCAACGTGTTCCTATACAACACAACTGCTCACCGAACATGGAGTCTTTGGTAAGTCTTTACAAAAAATAATTAAGATGGAGAATGAAGAATGATGTATATTCTGTATAAATGCATTCAAAAGTACCTAAAAACTTGATAATTATTTTCGGCTATTTCCAATTATATTTTGACAAAATACAAATCAATTTCACTAGTGAAAGAATAAATTGATTATCAAATTATATTTAGAAACAAGAATAACGCTAAAGTTGATGTTTTTGTTCAATCAATCAATCACTCAATCACTCAATCAATAACCTCTTAATACCGTTAGGTGTCGAGGTGTCGGACACACCGAGCCACAGAGAAAATTTGTGTATGTGTGGATGCCTATACGAGGTAACGGACCCATATTGGGGATGTTTTTGTTACAATACTAAAAATTATGGTAGCGGTCGGAATTCTCTTAAATTAAAATAAATGTTTAGTTCTTTAAAATTTTAATAATATGTAATGACTGTGGAACTTGACTTCAGTATTAAGTAGTAGTATAATTTAATTTATATGCAGAGTAGTTTATTCTGTTACATTAGTTGTGTGCTCCAATTTTTAGATTTATTTAAAATACGTTTTCTTGACAAGTGGCCTACACAATTAATAAATAAGTAGCGTATAAAATTTTCGTTCTAACTATTGCCACTTATAGTAAAAAAAAGGACGCATACAAAAATTCTTTTTAACCTAATTAAGTCACTCTCGTTAAACACAAGTATTTTCAGACTTGAGTGGAATATTAAACGCGTTTATAAAATTAATTTTAAAAATGACACTTAATATTTCAAATACATCATTAATAATAAACCTATTATATAATAAAAACTGTTAACTTTTTTTTATATAAGGTGAAAATTAGCTTGCCCACAGCATCTTAAAGTGCTTAAAAAAGTACATAATAGGGAAGTAATTAACGATTCCTTTACGCTAAATATCTCAGGCGTCGTCAAAAAAAAAGAAAAAACTTCGTCTTAGCCTCGTTCATTTAACTCCGAGTGAGATTTGAATGAACGGCCTATTTAAAGTGAAGTGAGCAATTTCCGATCAAAATCAAGATATTTATTCTCTTGCTCTGATCCCTAGACTGCACATCGATATGTGAGCTTTTTTTCTGTCGATGTTATAAAGTGCCTGGCAATAGTAATAAAATCGGTTTTAAAGTAAATATATTGTGACCTTACTGTATGATATAAGTGACTCCCCCACAATCGTGGGGATGAAGTAGAAGGGTCTGTCTACCAAAAGTTATATATTCTGTTAGGGCATCTAAAAATAAAAAGAAATCCGCGATAACCCTTGGATAAAACGGTTTAATTTAATACTAAATACCCTTATTTATTATATACAATATAATTTATATTAGCAACGCAAATTTAATTTAGTTTTCTCTTTTATTTTATAATAGGTTAATTTCAGTTTTAATTAACTAGTAAATAAATAAAATATTTTAAAAACTAATTACAAGCTTGCTCTATAATTTTCTATCCTTTGGTTAAATTTCTTACAACACAATTTTTTTTGTTACACAACTTATATCAATGAATTCCTTTATGTTAAAGTCTTATCGTATACTTAATACGGAAGATTGCAATTAAGAAATCGTTGTATTAGCATTACAAAGAAAATCAATAAGGATAATAAGAGGATTGAAATATAAAGAGAATTAAAATCTACTTATTACTAGTGCAGACCCAATTGAAATGTATTCTACATTCATAAAGAAAAGCAAATTTTTGTTTGTTTTAGTACTAATTAATAACCATTAACTAATAACTTATTCTTATTTGCTTCTTAATGATCATTTTTATTCTTCTATAAAATCGTTATAGATATTTACTTGGCTTTGTTGATTTATACTTATATAATCGAATCAGCCCTTCTCATTAAGCTTGAAAATATTCATTTTTGTTCCATTTCAGAATAGGGGTTACAATGCAAACATAATTTAAGACTCAGCGTTTGGTTCAGCAAAATATATTTAGATTGAAAATTGTTATAAAATAAAGTTATTATTATTTGCATGTATTGAATACATAAAATATAATTAAAGATTTTTAAAATTGATTCCACACAATTTTGGTATGTGATTATAACTCTAACATATACACGCAATTTATAATTGCTTATTACGATATAGATTTAATTGGTATTACAATGTGAATAGCATAAAATATATGAAAGTATGCGTGGATGGTGGAGATAATTTGTTTAGTAATTTGAATAGCCTCAATTCTCGGATCTCTTTAGTGATATATTAATGTTGAACTGGTAGAGCGAGACAGCTATGCAATTCCGGATTTAATAATTACATAGTCTACTAAAACTGCGTTTAATTTAACTTGTGTTTGCAATGTTTGATTTGACCCCTTCTAAATGAGGGACTGTAAAACTTTATAGAGGACTAAGTTTTAGTTCAAATATTATTATATCATTATTTCAATTACTTTATTTACTAAACTATAATAATAAAACAAATAAAAAATAACATTAGATTAAATATAAATGCATATTTTATCAAGTTTGTACTTCCGATGTCGCTTGTATATAAAACCAGCGTCATGATTCGAAATGTTAATCATTTATGGAAAATTCCGCATTTACATTGTTAATTATATTATGAAATTTTAACCCCCATTCTTTAGCATTCCGTGACACGGATGTCTGATTTATAAATGTCAATTAAAATACTGTAGTAAATTAAATGCGACAAAATGATAAAATTGCACTTCCCTTACAAACTGTAACAATAAGATTTTATTTATTATCTTAAAAATATATAATGCGAATAACATGTTTTTATTTTTAATATTAATAAGTCAAAATCGACTTTATGCTGAAAATTTCTAAACAAAATATTTACTCACATTACATATTCATGAAGTTTTATCATTTAAATAAATAAAACATTACATCAAATTTGTTTAAATAATTTATTTAGAAGCATTAGTAAGTTTGTATTTATTTACTATTGTTTTGTTGTTGAAATTATGATGAAAAAGAAAACTTAATTTGCAGGAATATATCAAATATGCCAGTACTTAATAAGCGGTGGACTACTTTAAAACATCTACCGCATCTTGAATGCAAAATACCTGAATTTGCACAACAAACTTCAGAGTATTTTCTTGAGTATTTTTTTAATACATATACGTGAATATATTATTAATAAAGAAACCATTTGTTTAGATTAGTTTTAATTAATTCCCATATCAAATTAAAAAAATTAATTGTTAAATTGATTTAAATCTACTTTTAAATTAATGTTATCTGAGTCAAAAATTTAGTAGAAAAACCAATCATGTTATTAGTATATAAAATAAATAAAATATCAATTTTTCCTGCAAATTTTTTAGAGATATTTTTAGGTTTTATTACTGTTTTTTTTTGGTTTAAAGTTTCTAGAATTTCTAAGAGTTTCAGAATTATTGTGTAAAGCTTATAGAAGTGTTAAGGATGCAGTTTTCTAGATTTTTTTAATAAAGATCAAGACTACTAACAAGTTTTGGTACAAATAAAATTGTGATTTTATGTTAATTGTTTCTCTGATTGGTGAGATGCTAGGCACATTGATGAAGCGCGCATATCTTGAAACACTAATGTATCTATAGAAAACAATTTACATTCTTTTTTGAGTGCCCTATAGCAAACGTTGGTTATCATGTTGGCTATCATCACTCTATTGACCGTTGCTCTGAACAGCGACTCTGTTGTTAGTCCAAACCACTGTCGGAGGTTCTTTAGCCAGGATGTTCTCCGTCTTCCCACATCTCGCTTTCCCTTGATCTTTTCCTGCATGATTATATGTAAGATATTGTATGTCTCATTACGTGTGCAAAATATGCAAGCTTTCTGGTCTTTACGGTTTGTACTAGTTCGGTATCTTTCTGAAGTGTTTCCATAACCGTGGTATTTGTAACGTGCTGCGTCCAGCTAATGCGGAGTATCTTCCTGAAGCACCACATCTCGAAGGCCTCTATTCTTTTAAGGTTTGCTTCAGTTAGTGTCCATACTTCCACTCCATACATATGGACTGAGAACACATAACATCTAAACATTCTTATTTGTAGTGCTAGGTTCAGATCTTTCCTACATAATACTTTCTTCATACTTGTAAATGCTGCCCTAGCTTGTTTAATGCGGCATCGGATTTCCGTTGAGTGGTCTCAGTCATCACTCAGGGTGCATTCGAGGAATTTTATCTTATTAGTGTATTCAAGACAAACGCCATCGACCTGGATAATATGGTTGCCTACTGGATCCTTACAGACAATCATATATTTCGTCCTTTTTATATTTACTTTTATACCGTACTTTCCGCATACTACATGTACCCGGTTAAGCATTTTCTGCATTGCTTCTATACTTTCTGCAATGAGTACTGTATCATCTGCATATTGCAGGTTATTTATTGGAATTCTATTTATTGATAGGTCTTCTTCACTTCTCCCTTCAAGAGCTTCTTTGATTATTTGCTCTGCATAGATGTTAAATATTAGCGGAGATAGGACGCATTCTTGCCTAACTCCTTCTTGTATGTAAACTGCTTCTGTAAGTCTGTCTCCAATTCTGTTTGTTGCCAGTAAAGTTTTGAGATGAAACAAAGGTCTTTTTTGTCTATTCCTGTGTTTTTTAATATTTCTAGCATTTTGATGTGTTGTAGCTTGTCAAACGCCTTTTCCAGGTCAATGAAGCATAGGAATATTTTCCGGTTTACATCTCTACATCTTTGTGTTAGGACTTGTAGGCTTTGTTGAACCCAAATTGTGTTTCGCTCATGTGATCTTTTATTTTTCTGTATATTCTTTGATGGTTTATGTGTAAGAAGATCTTTAAGACGTGGCTCATTAGACTATTTGTACGGTGGTCGCTACATTTCTCTGCCTTATTTTTTTTAGTATTTCTACAAAAGTAGATATGAGCCAGTCATTTGGAATTTCTCCTGTATCGTATACTGCATTAAACAACTGTGTTAGGATTGCAATGCCCCAAGTCTGGAGCACTTTTTGTATTTCTGTGGAGATTTCATCTGGCCCTGTGGCTTTTCTGTTTTTCGCGTTCTTGATTGCTCTCTCCACCTCCTCTTTAGTTATTGGAGGGCCAGTCAAGATAATTTGCATGTCTGGTGGCAGTCTTCTACGTATTCTTTCCATCGGTCAATCTGCCTTCGATGTCCATAATCAGTTTTCCATTGCGATTTCTAAGTTTGACCTGACCTCTGTTCTGTTTGAAGCCTGCTGCTTCTTTGACTATTTTGTGTAGGTGGAACTTGTCGTGCTTCTTGTCGTAATCTTTTATTTCTGCACATTCATGGGAGAACCATTCTGCCTTGGCGAGTCGAAGAATCGAAAACCAATATTTGAATGAATTTTGTTTTGAAAAAAAAAATGAAAATTCAATTTAAAAACAAATTTTGTACTAACATTTTTCAAAAAATGCAATGTTTGACCAAAAATTTTTTTGAAAAAAAAAGGTTTTGAAAAATTAAGATTTGACCAAAAAAATTAAAAAAAAAAAACATTTGTATAAGATTTTTTTTAAAAACCGATATTTAACTAAATGTTGTTTGAAAAAAAACATTGTTTAATTGAGAATTTAGTAAAAAAATGATTTCTGAACAAAAATTTTGTTAAAAAAAAACATTTGAGCAAAAATTTCTTTGAAATATAACCAACAATTTAGTTTAATTTTTTTGAATAAACAATATTTGATTAATTTTTGAAAGAAAATTTACCGTTTACGGAAATAATCCTCAGAACTAGATTCTAGGCAATCGCAATTCGGCTTATCATCCCAATAAAAGCCACAATATGCAACCTGTATCTTTTGGAGTTTGATTGGACTTTGGAAGATATACAAGAACTTATTATGCAGCTTCCACAACCTTACTTCCTGGTGGGCGATTTTAACGCTCACAATCCTCTTTGGGGTTCTCTGAGGAAAAACACGCGAGGTTGTTTGATAGAAGAATTTCTCGATCAAAGCGACGCTGTCCTCCTCAACACGAGTTTTCCCACACATTTTGGAGGTAGGGGTACAAATTTTTGGCAGTTGATTTGTCTTTATCGTCCCCATGTTTACTCACACGTCTATTGGGGCGTGTATTAGAGGGCCTTTACGGCAGCGATCACTTTCTCATCATAATTAAAACCATCGTCAAACGGGTCAGACAGTGCGTCCCCCGTAGATGGTGTGCCGTAAAAGTTTTTACTAATTGTATCGTCCAAGCAGCAGAAGTGTTTATTCCAAAGTTCAGCGGTCAGCTGGCCAGCCCGTCAGTTCCTTGGTGGAACAACAATACTCGAGTAGCTCTGGAAGAGAAGAAAAAGCTTTCAATTGTTTTAAAAGAACTATGACGCAGGAAAATATGATTGCTTTCAAGATAAAACGCACAAAATTCTTGAAAGCAAGCAACGATCATGGGAGAGCTACGTGTCGACGGTCATGCCAACTATTTTGGTTGGCGAAGTGTGGAAAAATATAGCAGCCGTGTTGGGAAAGAAATTTCCCTCTGTGGCTCCCATCCTAATCGTTGACGGACGCGAAGTCACCAAAGCGGCCAACATTGCAGACGCATCGGCAACTCATTTTGCTTGCGTTTAACCCTTTTGACGTGCTCTAAATCTGTGTTATTGTTGAACGACAAGGAGTATAAGAGTTTCAGAATGTCCGCAAATGCTTCGGTTTTTTCCTCAATCGTGTTCTGTACCTCATTTTTGCCATGAATAGCTGGAATGAGGACTGGCCTGTTCCTTAAAGTTTTGGATATTCTCCACATTGGATGGTTGTCATTTGTAAAGGATTCTAAAGTGTGTTTTCAGAACAAATTTTTCCTCACTTTTCCGTAAAGGGTGTTCAATGTCAGGCAATGTAAGTGGTCGCGGTGCCGCTCCTAAAGGTGTTTGGCCGCATATCGTCTGCAATTTAAATATTTCATGATAACTCAAAAGGATTATTGGCGCAAATTTAAAAGATTTTTGAGGATTTTCCGAACCTTTTTTGCTTTGGCGCGGAAATTGCTCGACGACCTTACCAATGTCCGCAGTCATTTTTTCAGGAGTCAGGTGACCTATGCTCTCTTCTAGGGATCGTGAGAAGAGTGGTTACTTTGTGGGAATGACGAATCTTTTTTTTCCGCGTAATCTTCTTAAAAAGAGCTTCAGCTTATTTTGTTGACTACTCGGATGATGTGGTCAAAGCTGACGTTCTTGGAAACAATGTCTTGCATTATGATACCACTTGTAACCTTCTTTGCGCTACATAGTCAAGCAATGCCCGACCTTTAGAGTTTGTCTGTAAACTGTTCCACGTCGGGTGTTTACAGTAGGAAATTTCTAGTAATAATTGTGGGGAGAGAATTTGTAAAAACAAAGACATTGGCATTCCAGAAGAAGATAAAATCGTTCAATAGGGCAAAGATCTTTTTGAGTTGCATTTACAAAGAATACTGGACCGTAACCGGAACGGGCTTGGTTGCTTGTCTAGCTACCTTGTTGCTTTTCCCATGAGAGGACAACATTTTTTGCTAGAGCACAATGCACACTGAGGAGATGTGTTTTTGGGGCAGTCCGCTGATTGGTGGGGCTTCAAACAAATTCGTTAAACAATCTTCTTGGTTAAACAACGCTTTGCTGTGTGTTCTAACCTTTAGTGGGATGCCACCACCGCGTTTTTTGTGTTGGACCTTGATTTTCAACCCCAGATGAATGGTCAGATCCATAATTTTGGCATGTTTAGCTCTTTTCCCCGTCGTACTATATGGTGCAGAAGCTTGGACACTTAAAGAACTAAACAGAAAGAAAATTGATGCCTGCGAAATGTAGTGTTGGAGGCGCATACTCCGAGTTCCCTGGACGGCCAGACAAACAAATGTGTTTATTTTCAACGAGATCAAAAAACCGCAGCAACTTTCAAATTGTATACTTTTGAATTCTGAGATACTTACGGCACGTACCGAGGAGAGAAGACGACAACTTAAAAAAACTGATAGTCCAGGGAAAAATGGAAGACACAAGACCAAGACCCCAAAAAGATGGTCGAACCAAATAAAAGATTTGACGAGTTCTACTCGTGATATAGTTTGCAGAGCGACTGCTCCTACTCAATAGCAAAACATGACCACGACTCCTCTGCCAAGAAGAAGAGTTCATTTTGGCAGCTGTATTAAAACCATACTAAAACGGACGGCCAATGCAATGAACGTTTGAGGAGGAAAATCCAAGGAATTCTAGGGCAAGCCTCGCACCTTGCTTGTTGATATACTCCGGCACGTGCTGGATGACTATTTTTATGCATCTTTCCGCAGCAATCGACCACGTGTAGAAGCCCGCATTAACAGATTTAAGGTGAGTCGTAGCCTTCCTATGAATGTCACTAAAGACCGCAGCCATGCGAACATCTTCTTGGGTATTTTGCAAAGAGAGAATAGTAACGATTATTACTACAATATTTGGATAAAGCTGGAAACGCGGCCTTATCCGTTAAGACAAATGAAAGTGGTTGGAAAGGGGTAGGGTCTTCTAAGATTTCACCAAGTGACAACTGGCTTCTAAAACGTGAACAATATTAGCCAAAATTGTTTAAAAGCTGAAATTGAAAGCGACATTTTGATTGGATAGTTTAGTGTTGGTTCTGGCCAAAAAAATCAATTTACTTTTGAATAAAATTAAAAATTGCCCAAAATTGTTCAAAAGCCAAAATTGATACCAAAATTTTGGCCATACTGATACTGGTTGTAGCTCCTGAGGTAGAACTATTTGGTTGACGTTAGTAATCTTTTGGATTTGGTGGGTTGTTTGGAAACTGTTCTGGGAAATGTGATGCAAATGGTTAGTAGAGACAAATTTTTTTGTTTATATTGTGACTAGAAATGGTATTATTTGATGTTTTTCTGTGGCTTACAGGAATTGACTGACTCGATACTTGTTTCTTTTAGAAACAGAATTTTTGAGTGAGCAAAGTGAGCCGGCTTTTAGTTATAAGCGCTGATGTGTGTAATCTTTATGATGTTTTGTGGTGTATCCATATAGAAACGCTCTATCAAAAAAGTTAGACAGTTTTAATTTAGTAGCCAATGATGGTGTTGCTAGGTTTTGTTTGGTTACACCGCAGTTTGGTAATAAAAGTGTTCAATTGAAGTTTGAGATTAATTAGAAACTCAGCTAAATTTCTCTTCCCCGGATTCTCTGCTCTACAATTCTTTTTTTCTTCAAAAAAGTTGGAAATGGCAGTTAACGGTATGGGTACCTCCTTCGCACCGGGACCAGACGACGTACCTTATTAGGTTAACCGGCAAATTTCATCCCGCATGACGGAGCGGTTGCTGGAATTCTACAACCGGAGAAAGCGGCGCCTACTTGGACAGTTGAAGAAAGGCTATTATATATTGAGATCGGCTCTGGCGAGTTTCCACTCTGGCTGATGCCGAGGGTTATAGCTCGTTTTGAATTGACTTCTCAGAGCAAACAAGAAACTTGCCCTGACGTCTTGAGGATCAAGTTTCTTGAAATTGTTGCCGAATACCCAGACTCACCGCGGTTGTATACGGACGGTTCAAAAACGGATCGGGGGGTGGGAAGTGCTTTTGTTTTAACAAGATTTGATTAATATTACAAAATGTTTCTAGACTAATTAGTATGTTCTTGGACCTACAAACTATTAATATGCTAAAACTTTTATATTTTTTTGTATCTAAGACTATTTACATATAGTAATGTCTGCTTAAAGTATACAGTTATGAATGGACTGCTTTGTAGTAAGCAGCTATTGACTGTACATTTCATTCAACTACAATAACAGTTTTGTCATCGCAAATAGTAGTGATTTATTACTAAAAAGTTGTTCTTACTAAGTTAATTAATACTAAGTATTGTTTGCTTTATAAAAATCTGATTATTAATCATAATTTCATTAGCAATGTTGACTTATATTAATAGCTATTCAACTATAAGAAACAAATCCCAATTGATTTTTCTATACATTTTATAAATGTATAGATAAGTAATAACATTGATTCAACCTTATTATTGCAAGCTATAAATCGCTCTATTTTGTTGAATAGAAAAGGAATATTTCTGTAGAATTTTGATTTCTTTCATTCTATATAAATGACTACTAGGAAAGTATTACACACTTTATAAATGATATTTATTGACAATAATACTAAATCAGAATACCAACACTAAATCCAGAATTTAATAACTAAACTATTCAATTAGCTTGTTATTACAATCAAATTCCAATAGGACCAACAATTATTGTATTTGTAATTGATAAAAGCGAATGCATAATTACGTAGCTAATACCATAAAAATCAACAATAAGGCCATCAATATTTATGAAAGTGTTGATAATAACCGACAATCCCGGCTATTGGAAATGATAGCAGTAAAAAATCAATTTGCTTTAATTTAATAGTCGAGTTATATTACAATTACATTCCAGGGAAGTATCTAATTGTTCATGAACGTTTCATAACATGCAACAATATTGATTATATTACGTTTTGGTTGTATATCTTTTATTGATTTATTAATTAAGCGTACTCGTAACAGTGGGATTAGTTTCTTTGAAGATAATTACATATATCTCTCGAATGCCATCATATACCAGAGTTTAATTAAATTGTTTCTTAACTAAACACACACACGTATATTTACAGCATTTTAAATAATATTAAGAAAAGTTTTATAATTGTATGTACCTGCACTTTAATTAGGAATGTAATCTATCTACTTTTCTAACATTTATTTAAAATTAGTGTGTTTTTCCATTTGTATTGCTTTTCAATAACATAAGAGTTCTTAGAACCTATTGTTCCTTCCGTCACATTATTTAGTGTAAATAATTGTATATAAGAAAAGTTTTATATTATTTTAGTTTAAGTAAAGTTTTATTATAAGCTATAATTAATTTTTATAACAAAGTTTTGGTCCTTCGAATCGGATTGGGAATTGAATTAAATTGTGTTACAAAAAACTCAAACAACATGAAGAAATGGCTTCAAAGTTAACATTTATTAACTTTAGAAGTTCTACCAATTCCGCATCAGCGGACAAAACTGGATCAAACTGCCTTGGTTCTTCAAAAAATAAACCAAACATTTGCATTGGAATTAGAAGTTGACGTCAAACGGATTACTCTGTTTGAGACGGTTACTGCTCGGACTGTGGTGGTTGATTGCAGTTACACATGGTATTATTATGATTTGTCATTTTTTATGGCATGTCTGGTGGCCAAAGAGGTGGTGTAGTCCCTCCTCAATGATGAAGGTGTTTTGTTGGTAATGTGATAGCAGTGTTTTTCTACCATGACTCTTTGGTGATGGCCGAGTTATCTGCATCCTCTTCTCTTCTTCTTAACTTTGTCGTTGCTATTTACATCTGCTGATATAATTAAAGCGGTCAGTTTTTTGGCCAATGGTTTTCTGACGATTGTGATTGAGTACAGTGCTGGGAGAAGCCGGACTGTATCTTTCTAGTATGTTATTTAACCTTATTAGGAAGATGTTATTTGTTTGCTGCTAAGGACTAGACTGACTGTCTGGACAAAAACTTATTATTTTTCTTTGACTATTGCATCATTAGGAGTTAGTGTCGGCTGAAGGTTGCTTGTTTTGCTTTGCTGGTGGTCGGTAAGAGTAATCATCTTGTGTTTTTTCTTGTTGGATCTTTACAGAGTCATCTTATGGAAAGGGTGTTGTTGTTGTGTGATGCATTGTTTTTTCTGTTTATTGCTTACCTGAAAACCTCTCTGACAATCTTGAGTTTATGAAAATCTTTGTTTGGTAGCTATCACGATGACATTAGCGGTTTTCTAGCTTTTTAACGTTGACTTCTGGTTTGGTTTTTTGGAAGTCTTTCTTGGTTTGTTAGAAGAGGTGGGTGCTTGGGTGCCTTTCTAGTGTACTGGGCATTCTTAGGTTTTGAGTCCAATTTCTGTTTTTTCAGTTTTGAATTCATTGAGTTATTTTCTTTGGAGTCTGTTTTTTTATTGGTTTGGTTTTGGAGTAAAGGAATACACCATGCTTTTGATTGCCGCACTCTGAGCAATATTTGTTGGTCAAAGTCATTGTGAAAGTGTTGTCATGTGTCAACAGAAATTGACAATTTCTGCCGACGATGTTGGAGTGAAACCCTGGTTTGTGTGTGTTTACTTCAAAAATTATGGCGCTTGGTTGGTGGTGCGGTAGAGGTGTTTTTCTACTATGGTTTTTTGGTGTGTGTGTCTGCTCCGGAGTCATCTGCATTTTTTTTTTAATTTTGTTTTTTTTTAGTGGTTTCAGTTTTTTTGGGCAATGGTTTGCTTATAATTGTAACTGCCGGGAAAAATTTGGCTGTATCTTCTTAGTTAATTAAGTTATTTTTCACTCTAAGGGAAATTGTGATTTTTATGACTTTTTTAAGAAGATGTTGGCTTTTTGTTGCTTTGGACTGAACTGACTGTTTGAACAAAAATGTTACATGTTAATTTCTAAAGAATGCAAGGCCTCGCATTGTACATGAAGACTTAGAAAAGTTAATCAAAACTCTTGCAGAACACTTTAAAATCTTTGAAGTACCGGAAGCTCTATCACCGCTGTCTAATACCCAAACATTGCAAAACAAAGCAAAAAGCTGGCAAGAGCAAAACCCTGCTCTTGATTTTGACTTCATTATCAATCTCATCTAACAGTTGTAGATTGAACATGACAATTACATCATTTTGTTGCAAGATTGTTGAAGCGCTATCTTTTTTGATTGATCTGGAAGCGTTAGAACAAGCCATGGCAAATTGACTTTTTTATCTGGTTTACTGCTAGAGCACCTAACCTTCGGCTCCTGCAAATACATAAAACACCAAATTTGTATTGGCAGTCAAACCAGCTCTACAACAAAACAGCTAACTACTATCTACTAACCTACAAGTTTTAGAACCTAGCTGTTTAACCTAGGCATTGCAAGATAAAACAAAAAGTTGGCAAAAGCAAACATACGGAGATTTCAGCACAATTTATGAAGACACAAAGAGACCCTGCTACAAAAATTTGCAGATCTTAATCTCATCATTGATTTTAGCCAACAATTTTGGACTAAACATGATGGCCAAGAACCGGTAGCTAGAATCATTTATCGCAAGGTAACGTTCTATCATCAAATTGCTCCGAAAGCGTTAAAATAGGCTATGGCGAATTTATTGATGAACTTGGTAATTCCCAAGATTACGCTAGCAGCAAACTACGGAATGCGAGCTCTAAAAAAAAAAACATCAAAGAAGGAAACCACAAAGCCAATTTTGTCACCGGAAAACTTAACGTGGATCGGCGGCGCCTAAGCACAAAGCGTTGACCAATTACAGCACACATTGTTTGAGGAGAAGACTACTAATACTGCAAACTGAGCACAATTATAAAATCTAAATCACCTTGCAATTGGAAGACACAAACAAAAAGAGTCACTCCTACATGCTTCTACACTAGATGAAGAAATCATCTTGGGAATTTGTGACTGATAGAAAACCAGTCATCTTTAGATTACACCAAAGTATTTTTGTTGGCAGCTATTCAAAGACATTTTTATACTACTTTGGACACTATTGTAGTCTATTTAAATACAAATACATCTGCAACACCTTCAACTTGCCATGGAAAGGCTTCAAGAATACGGCATACACTGCAATACCAGCAAATGCAGTTTTGGCAAACGAGAAATTGAATACTTGCTCAATGGTACACCATCTACAACTGGTGCAAAGCTTTCTGCAAAAACCGTCGCACTACTTACCGATTAAAAAAAAAAATAAGTAGTTCTTTAAGTGAGATTAAGACGGACTAGAATAAACGAAAATCTTAGGGCAAGGACTTCCATGAAAGTTCACATAGCGATTATGACTTGCACCAAAATTGACATACCCGATCGTAATAGAATACATGAATAGAAAAGATAGAAAAAGATGGTTGATGCGCAGTTGTAAAAATTGGGAAAATAGTTGCAGGCAAATTTATTGCGATGCGGTATTTCTCGGCGGAAGATTTTATCTTTGCACTTGTTCAGTTGGCGGTCCGTGCGCTGTGCCTATGTCAACCAATTGCAAGCTCAAGAAGATCAGTCATTCTCAAAGAGTTTACAGCAAGAAACCTTCAAAGGGCAAAATGTTTTTACTTACCACCATCATTTAATTTACTGCCAGAGCAGAGTTACTACTTTCCTGCACACACAGAGTTACCCCGCAAACATCTTCAGGTAGTCTTTGACGTACCTGCAGGGGTACGTGAAGTAAGAAGCCACGTTTCCGCGAGCTATAACAAACATTTTTTTGTTTTTGTGCTTGTTTAGCAGTTTTTTATTTGGAGCGTGCTGTGATTGGTTGTTCCTGATGTTACTTGGCATCATTGCAATAGTAGCGTGCTGTTGCAAAAAGATAAGATGAACCGGGCCCACTCGAACGAAAACAGAGAATGCAGTTTCTGTTCAGCAGTAAAAATATGCGGTAGACGACAACGATGATAGAGTTTGGCAACAAACGGCATTGGTTATTTTTAAGTGAGTAAGTGTTTAATTAATTAATATACGTTGGTGGGTAATTTGGAACATTAGTTTTTTTTATACTTTTTTAAAGAACAATGGTTGTCAAGCATTATTGTTATAAATCAACATATTAATACGATGTCATTAGTAAATAGTATTTATTATATAATCAATAAATAATCATCTAAAGGACCGCTAACAAATTAGAAGCAATTAAATTAAAATTGCATTTGTGCAGTGCATGGAATACATAATTCTCTACATTCTAAGATAATCAATAATAGGGTAAGCCAGTTTACAACAACAATCAAACTATATAAACTAATTAAACAGTTACATATTGATACAGTGCAATAATAATAACCATTCAAGTAAGATTCTACTATTAAAATTTTTATTACTGAATAATTCAATTAAAATCATATTGAATAGTAACTAAAACATTTTAGTTGAGCCTTAGAAAACAAATTGGATGTATTACAAATTGTATTTTAAATTTAATTACAATTGATTGAATTGCTTGTCTATCAGAATAAACGACATTTTGAAACAGGTGCGCTAATTTCATTCTCCACCAAATGAATTTACTCACTGGATTCGGTGGGCCTATAAATGTCAAACTTATTCATTTTAATGCCACTTAGCAATTAGTTTCTCCGATAACTCGCCCTACTTATATTTCCATTCACACCTGCGGGATTTCTAACATTCTATTAGATTTATGCCTTTAAAAGTTTCATCAACATAATTCAATCCTTAAAATATCTATGTAATTTATATTATTTCATTAACTGAAGAAACTAACTTGAAATATACGTTCCTTTGTGTTCGGATAAAGGATTATTATCCGGGCAACGTCATGTGTATAGAACTATAGTAAAATGTTTGTTACTTGCTTTGACCATTTATATTGAACATTAATTAAAATATTTCTTTGTATTATTTAAATATGTTTTGCTATCAATATTATTGTATAGAATGAACGTTTATGATATGATCCTGTTTTTTAGAAATACAAAACAAATAATATGGGAGTGGTGAGTTTATGTTCATCTATGCGGTGGGCGGTGCAGCTGTAATTGTCTGTAATTATTCCGTTGCAAACGTTCATATAAATATATTGCGTGGGTAATAAACAGGTCAAGCAATATGAACATTCATAATTACGGCACTATTGTTTAGACAACCACGCAATCAACATCATGGTCTTTTAAACATTTTTTTGCCAGGTCCATCAACAATATACAATTTGTTGACAAATTTGGATTGTAATTAAATTAGCCGAATATGTTCAGAATATTAATATGTTTTAAGATTTAAAATAACTATTCATGGAATTTATTCTATATTGTAAACGTTGCTGTTGAACTTTATATCTTTTAAAAAAGATTAAACGATTTCAAACTAGTTTCAATATTCTGGCTGAATTGTTTTCATCCATGAGAGTTGAAACTGTATCTAACAACATTTAGAATTGCCATTAACTGTATCAAAACAGTAATTTTTTACAGGTCAAGCATCTACGTGTATAGGAACTTTAAAGTTTCTTAGTATACTCAGCAATTATTTAAGTTTTATATTATAAATTTGGTTGTAGAGCATTAGTAATCGGATACTCAAAATACTACTATCAAAAACAAAATGTTTTTCTTTTTTATTATGCGTCTTACAGCTATTTAACATGACTCGAAAAGTTTTGTTTGAAGAAGGTTGACGGGACCAACGGCTTACTTATTATAAATAGAACAAGAACTAGAAAATAGCCGTCGTAGATAAACTTTTCAACTACGCCAAACAAACACTAAGGCTTCACTAGTAAATACTGCCAAATTGTGTATAACTACAACTAGTTTGCTACTTTGGAGCCACTAGCCTACAGTACTAACAGACAGCGTCGAGCCGTTCCAGGTATATCTAGAAGCCGCCAACTTTGCATCTTGACTATCTACTAATGGCTAAACTACAAACCACGGTGGGGATTAAAGAAAACTGGGCTTTACCTAGGCACCCGACGCCCTCATTGCCATCTACAAACTTTGATGGCAGACCCAAATCTTTTGGGAAATTTTGTCTCTGATAGTAACCTTCTTTTGAAACGCGCCTCCTAAAATTTTTTAAAATTTTTACCCAACACAGCCAAAACCCACTTAACCGGTCTGTAGCAGTATTCACTGGTTTGCAAAATTACTTGTGCGTCAAACAACAGTACCGTTGCGTGGCTTGGACTCCATTACCCAAAAAAATTTAAATAAAACTATTGGAGAAAGTTTCGAAAAGATGGCCAAGAATATTGAAAAACTATTTTGGCGCGAGCAAGGGCTTTAAGATGCTTTGTTTAATAATACATCGACTTTACTGCCATTGCATAAACGGCTTAAAGCTTATTGGCCAATACACATTAAGTAAGGGAGTCTACCAAGGCGTTTTTACGTTTTGTTGGTGGACAATCTACATTTTACTACTGAATCTATCTCAATAATACCCTACTTAATCCAAAGATCTAGAATTTGAAAGATTAAACTACAATCTCATTTGGCTTATTTAAATATCTCAGCCCAAACCTTTTCAGACTCCAGGTGATCTAAGTATTTGCTGGTCTGGAAAACCACTTCTAAGTGGCTTGGGTTTTTGCGCAAAAAATTTAAATAAACCTATTTACTTTTGAAAGGAAGATTCATGCAAAGCCTTAAGAAATTTTACATTTACTTCAAGACAAGAAGATGTCCTAAATTAATAAATACTACAATTTCTTAAAAATGTTTTAACGGAGCTGGGGCTCAAACTTGCAACAAATTATGCACCGAGGTTTGAGTAAGGTTAGGTTGGGATAAATTTGGTGGTAAAGTTAACCCAGAGAAGAGCATAGCTGTTCTGTTTTTTTTTTCACGGCTATGCACTACATTTCACAAAAACGTCTTCCTCGACGACAGACCTAACCGTGGTCCAACTTTGCAAAGCATCTGGGAGTCATCTTTGATAAAAAACTGAAGTACAAATTGCATGTTTGGCTTATCTTACCATACCTCACAAAAACGTCTTCTTTGACGACGGACCTAACTTTGCAAAGTATCTGGGAGTCACCTTTGATAAAAAACTACAACTTGCATGTTTAGTACATTTTAGACAAAGCCAAACTGGCAAAAAATTGCTAGTTTTAATGCTTTGGCAGAACAGCAAGAACAAACTCCAGATCTACATGAGCATCATCAGACCTCAAATCACATTTGCATCCCGGTCTGGGAAACAACTGTAAACACTCTTAAAACATTTTAAAGTTTAAAGTTGCGTTGGATTGTAAAAACCACATGGTAGGTCAAAAACAAAGAAATTTGTAACAATATAGGCATCCATTTGTTGCAACAGCATTTTGAAGCCTTGGCCAAAAAATGTTTTGCAAATCTTGATCCCCACTCAAACTTTGGCCTGGCCAGACTAACAAGAATATTCTTATAGAAGACCGGTAAACCAACCATAATTTAAAGTGGTTTACCTCACAACCTCATCCCACAGCTATACGGCATTTAATCATTATTCATCTTTTACATCTCCAAATGAAAGTACAAAAACCTTACGGTTTCAAACTTCTAAGTTTTCAAAAGTTATGGGGTTTAGTCGGTAGGAGTCTTTAAGTTTTTAGAAATTTATTCCTTTCCTAAACCCTAAAACAAAACAACCAAACCAATTCTTTTTTGATATGTGTCATTAGGCTTTTGATCTTATATGCAATGACGGTGAGATCAGCGTATCGTCAATCCAGCCTTGTTTTGGATCTCTTATAGTAAAATTGGGATTTGCGGCAAAATGGTTCTTAGTAATTGGCTTCATCATTCAGGCGTTGTAGAATACTCTTCTTAAAATAATTGTAAAATTTCTTAAGGCTTTGCATGAGTCTTTCTTTCAAAGGTAAATAGGTTTATTTAAATTAATTTCTAAAGACTCAGGTCTAAACTAACCTAACCTATTTTTTTTAAGGAGTAAAATCTTTAGCTAAGACTCCGGCAGCCAGTAATAGTGCCGGGTTTCTACCGGTTAAAACCCTCCTTCCATTGGGATATATCTGTTTTTACTCCACTTCGGGATTACATTAAAGCATTATTTCGGGGTGGAGAATCCTGGACGACAGTTCATCTTTTCTGCCGCCCTCTCTTTTTTTAAAAACGGTTTTTTACAAAACATACAAATCAAAAATTTACAGACACATTTCTTACAAAAAATAAAACATTTCACAACTTGTGGTACCCTCCTTGAGCACGAAAGTACCAAACGCTCTGTCTTTTCTTGTGCCAGTTTCAGCCTTAGCTTGCTCATCTTTGATTCTATTAACTTAACGGTCTGGTTACCAGCCTCTTCTACCTCAAGCCTAGAGCACTTTGTTACCACTACCGCCAAATCGTCCGCGTATGCCACTTTGGTATTTCCAGGCTCACCACGCTGTCATACAGAACGTTCCACAGCGTGGGTCCTAGAACCAACCCCTGTGGCACACCCCCCGACAGTTTAACCTTTTCCCTCTGCCCTCCCTTGCTCAGCAACAAAATTCTACCCCACAAGTAACTGCTGATTAGATTCAGCAAGTAGCCTGGTACTCCTTAAAATCCCGCCCCAATTGGCAGTATTGAAGGCGTTCATTACGTCCAAGGTGATTAACTCGCACGCCTTTCTGTGCGTGTAGCTAAAACGCTTTGCAGCTACTACCGCCGCCTTCACCTCCGCGAGCGCGTTTAAGGTTGAAAGATTCTTTCTAAAACCATACTGACGCTCGCAGAAGGCCGCGTCACCTTGGAGCACCTCCAAAAGCTTTCCCACCCCTAGATGTTTGAGGATTTTTCACCCCACGTCCAGGAGACATATTGGACAATATGCCTTAGCCCCCGTACTCCCTTTCCCCTTATCCAGCAGGACCAGGTTTGCCTTCTTTCACATTTTCGGAAAACTTTCTTCGACCAGGCACCGATTGTAAACTTTTAGCCAGGTTTCAGGGCACCGAACCTAACCTAACCTAACCTAACCTAACTCAAACCTTGGCGCATAAATTGTTGCAAGTTTGAGCTCCAGATCCGGTAGAACATTTTTAAGAAATTGTAGTATTTAATAATTTTAGACATTAGTATCCAAGTAAACCATATTTACATTTAATATGAGAGTGTGGGTGGATCAGTATTTCCAGCGCTTCCATTTTCTCAATTAACTAATGGGTTTTGGTAGTATTAAGTGGTTAATTTACAGGTACATATTAAAAAGGCAGCTGTGAGGTAGCAACACAATCCCTTAAATATTAGCTCTTGCAACTAGAAAAAAAAATCACAATCAGTCGACAATGTAAAGTACTATGGCCACTTTAGTCAAATTATAGATTCTGCAGTTGATCAACCAGTTTTTAAGTTTTTTGAACAGTAAACAATAGATTTGACAACCTAGGTTAAAGTTGGTACAAAACTTTACGCAAAATTACATTTGTTCAGAACAAAGCGCAAAACCCAACCCTAGTACAAAAGATTCAGGAAAAAGTTGGTTTTACAATACGCCAATTTTACTGCCATTGCATATGTGGCCGGAAGCTTAATGACTAACACATCAAGCAAGAGAATTCAACAAGCCGCAATTTACTACGTTAGTTTAATCACAATCAAGGGACTATGGCAAATATTATAACTACTCTAGTTGAATCACGGATTCAGCAATTGATCAATACCAACTTTTTGAAATAAAACGTCAAAAATTGCCACAAAACTACATTTGCTCAAAACGAACAACTCAAAAACGAAGCCAAATTCTGTTAACAGATGTCAGTACTGTGGGGTAGCCACTATGAGTAACATGAACTACTTATAAACTCAGTGGTTAGTCAAAATTTTACCCAACAAACCTTCCCAGGCGCTAAAGATTTGCTTCATTCAGCAAGCGGGCCTAAACATGGTTCTAAACATCACCGGTGGTGACACTTCTGGCTAGCAGACAATTAAATCAGCCATAGTTTTTAGCCAAAATTTAAGGTAAACTTTATACTTTAGCATATCAAAAACGAGGAAAACACTAACTCTGGACAATGCAAAGTAGAAATTACCCAATTAGCAAAAAATTGTAAACAATATTAAAATCAGTCTTTAGTGGCGTTAAAACAAGAATGGTTTGAACAATATTAGTAGGATAGAAATTCCGGGCCTTCCACTTTTTTTTGTAGGATTTCACATGTACTGAGACCGGATGTAAGAATTGAGTACTTGCATACCCCGATTTGCGATTGAAAGTATATACAGGGTGTTTGCAAGACTTTATATATACAGGGTGTGTCCAAAATAAATCCAAAATGGCGATCGGAAACGATTTTTTTTTTCTAAAATCAAAAATTTTGCTCTGCGCAGCAGGTTACTTATATAATGCGCATACAAAAGCTATTATTTATCAACAAATTTTATAGTTGTTGACATTGGGGATCATTGAAAAAAGTTTGAAGAAATACTGCATAAACATATTAAAAAAAAAAAGACGGGTTGTCCAGGTTTTGTATTGGCTACTGTCAAAGAACAAGGCGCCCAAGAATAATTTTGGTACCAAAAATTCAAAAAAGCTTAATGGATTTTTGTTGAATCTTACGTTTGGATACTGACAGATTTTTAAGCACAACCTAAATGCTCCTTAGTATAGTTAAATGACATTATGTTACACCAGAAAAAAACCAAAAAAACCAGAACCATCTGGCCAAATGCAAATTTGGCAAGAAGGCTGTTGAATATATGAACTATTGCATCACCGCGGGTAGAAACAAACTTATGGAGCACCACTCAAAGTTGATAATGGACTACCTCAAGCCAAAAACAAAAAAATAGTTTTCTTGGTCTATGTACCTGGTTGAAGGAGTGCTTCTAAAGTAACTAGATTACAGATGCAAGATTCTAAACTATACTTCCTCTGGACAAAATTGAGTAGTGTTGCATTTGAACAGTTAAAGAAAATTATTGATCAGTTTTTGAAGCTAGCGAGGCCGTTGAACAAATCGTGGCACACCACCCCAGACGTTTGGGTAACACTCACTAAAGATGCTACAACTAAATCAAACACTAAACTACTTACTTATTTAATCGCATTATTTTTGGACTTCTACAACCATTGTTGACATTGGCGCCGATAACTACAGACTCACAAATGCTTAGACAGTTTGATACTGCGTTACAATAGACTAAAAGTAAAAACCGTTGACAGCACAACAACAATAGTGTTAATAAATCGGATTTTAAGAGCAAACTTGGTAGACAATTAGTCTATCAAATCCAGTTTTTCTAAGTTGGGATTTGGACGCATTGCCTCTAGCAACTGAACACTACTCTCAGTATTGGTAAATCCTAGCGTTGGTTGGGAGAAAAATTAAACTTTTTTATCAAAATCTAGAAGAATAAAGCAAAGAACTTTTGACATAATTTTTGCAAAATTCTTTGACATTTTTTTTTCTAGGTAGCGTAGATTGGGCTGTAGCTAACAATCAAGTGGACCTAAACAAGAAATTGCCATGTTGTTTTTGCCAATTTGTTAACAAGAATTACGTTAGCAATAATACTAAAAGGTATTGCTGCGGTATTATTGCTTTTTTAATGCCAAAGAAGCACCATTTATCAAATCTTCAAAACTTATAAATTTATTTATTAAAAAAAGGACTATGCGCTATTTTATGGCGCAGTCTGTAGGTTTTTACATTATGGCGTAGTTGGTAAAATGCAAAATTAGCAGTAGTAGAACAAGCGTTTAATTAAATTGCTGTAACAAATAACTTTTTATGGCGCAGTTTTTAAAGTGGCGCAATCGATAGGATTGCGATTTTTTTAAATTAGTATTGTTGATATTATTATAATATTATTAAACTAAGCACAGGTTTTTTATGGTGTAGCTAAAAAGTTTCTAATATGGCGCAGTCGGTCAAATGTAAGACTCACAAACATTGCAAAATTAACAACAGTAGGATAAACACTTAACGAAATAAGTGTAATATGTAACTACATTTTTGTTGCAGTTGGTAGGTTTTAAATATGGCGCAGTTGGTAGAATATAAAATTTAGATCTAGTCTGAAACACATATAAAAAGTATTTTGTTATTAGACTACAACTGTTAGTAGATTTTTATATGGCGCAGTCGGTAGGGTTATAGAATTAAATAAATTTAATCTAGAATTAACAATGTTAGTTAGCAAGCAATCAATCAATTTTGGTAGTGTAATTTTTTTAAAGAATAAATTGTAAAAAAATATGGCGCAGTCGGAAGGATTGACATATTTTTAAAAATGTTGGTAATATTAATTAATCAGACGTAGTTAGTAGTATAAATTTTTGTGTTTTTCAAACTTTTTTCAATTTTATTTAACCTCGCAGGTTTAAAAATACTTTAAAGATCTTCACACATCAAAAATTTTTGCTGAAAACTATTTACAAAATATGAGTATTGTAGTAGTCATTTTAAAATTATATATCATTCTATTATAAATGTTTGTAACATGACAATTCATTTATGAAATAATTTATTATATTATTATGCTAAAGTCGTTCAATATAATGAATAATAAATCGATAAAACATGTACACGAAAATGCATCCTTACATGTACTAAGCAGGACAAATAAATCATTGCAGCGCGTGCATTCCAAGTGAAATATAGGTACACCCTTAATTAAATTATTCCCAAGACAAATGGCTTTCTATTATGATCAAGCTAGCTACAAAGCTAACAAAAAATAATAATAAAGCCAGCAAACTATTATCATGACACAGAAACTGCATAAAACTTTAAAATAAATGTGCATTGATTTGAAATTTTATTTTTTGAACTACCAAACGAGATTTTTTTTTATATAAATTGCACCATCAATTATTTTAACGCTGTCCTAAACTTTAAGAAAACATAAGAGAGTGCCGAGGAATTTTTATTTAAAAGTTGTGGCAATGTAATAAATAACAAAATGAGTAATGGAAACGGCCCCTTATTTCATCCTAATTTACTTATTTTATATCAAGATACGTTGATGCAAATTTACATCATAAATTTTGAAAGGTATAATAACCTGGTCAAAGTTTTTTTTGTTTATTTAAAATACATTAAATAATATGTTTGAATAATATAAAATAATATGAATTCTTATCCTTACTTAATCTAGTTTTATATGTGTGCACACAATATTAAATGAAACTACTATTAACTAATCAATATTTACATTATCAAGCATTAAACGTGAGTGAATGCAAAACATTTCACACAAATAAAAAAAAAGTTTACAAAAGTGCAACTAATGCAATAATTTTCTTTATTTCTAGCGATTTAGATTTAATCTTTAAATGCTTTTATGTATAGAAATTTGCATTTTAAACTGCCAGATTCAGGTTTCTCGAATATGTGCGGAAACTTTAAAACAAATAGTGCCTCTCACAATGCAACAACCCAACCAACCAACGTAAAATATCTTCAATTCTTTGCGACGTCTAAGTTAATTTCACTTTGTATTTTTAAGGTGAGCTTTAGTTAAAAATTCAATTTACATAAATGGGTAGAATTTCATTTTAATTAATAATTTTTCCCACAGACAGTTGTTAAAGTTAATTTTATTAAAATATTTAAAAAAATTTTATATAAATTAATTTATAGAAATTTGGCTCAGCAAAGAAGAATTTTGTACATGGCATTTATTGATGATACATTCTAAGTTACAAAGGAGGATATCCGTTTTTTTCGCTTTTATATTGCATGGCAAAGGAACATTTGCTCAAAAAGGGAGACAAAATGACGCAAAAGATTTTTAAATTTATTATAAAAGCCGCTTTTGCATCTCTGTTAATATAAAATATTACTTACATTTGAAGTAGAAACTTATACGCTACATATTATAACTATATTTGATAATTAATAATCTCATTGTGTTTTCAAATCTTAATCTACAGATTCTCTAATTAGATTGATAATAATTTAATACTGTTGTTTGATACCAATTAGTGAACACAAGCAGTAGACAATGATGCTAATCAATACGGAAAACATGTAAATAAATATTATATTCTTTGACCACTTGAATTGGGTTGAACGTCAATCAACATTGACATACGTTGTTGAATATATTGTTTATTTGATTAAACTTCTGATCAATAATAAAAAATAATACCTTTTTCTATTGTTGCATCAAAGTTAGATATTATTTATTGTGTGGGGAAATTGTTTTCGAAAAATTATAATTAGTATTTTAAAAAAATATTCAATATTAAATAAAGTTATTTATTTATAAATGATTTGATATAATAAAAAGATTTATATAAAACAACTTTAAATGTTATAACTTTACTCTAAGCCAAATGTAGTGTTTTTGGGTCATATAAGTAGATTTGTTACAATTGCAACTGCAGTTGTGGGAAATTGTTAATGTCAGCGTGACGCAGTGGTCTAGTTATCTTGCAAATCTATCAAAGAAACTTCAGATCAAATTAAAAGTTTTTTTTACCTAACCTTAATTAGTTGAAAATTATGGAGCAACTGCTATTTTATGCAACCGCATCGTTTTGTTACTGCTTTCCGTTTGAGTCGGTCCGGTACGTCTTGTCTTTTTGCATTAGCACGTTACTACTACGGCTTGCTATTTAATACCGGCGCCGAGGTTGTTCTAAGTCAGAGAACGGTTGGATTTTTTTTGGTAAAGGGGTCTGGTGAGTGTGTTTTGCAATAATCTAGACAGCCGGCTTTTAAGAAAACTTTTCTATGTTTATGTGTGGTACAACGTGCTTAAAGCTACTTACAATGGCCATAATGAATGTTACCCTTTAGCAAAGTGTGGTGCTAAATCTGGATTAAACGTGGGGGAGTTGCAGGTTATTCCAACCGTAGACTTCCCGTGGTTATCGTTTCTAAATTATTCCGTCAAAGTAAAAATCGGCTGTTAATTTAAAGAATGGAGGCGCTGTAGATACTGACGAGGCCTAGTTTTCTGGTCTACCCACACTCTCATATTAAAAGTAACTATGGTTAATTGAACACTAATCATATATTAGAGTAACGTCCGGAATTATTAAATGACATATTTTTTTTAATTTTTTCTGTTAGAGCTGGGGCTCGAACTTGCTACAAATTATGCGCCGAGATTTGATTTAGGCGCTTCACCCAACTGAGCTACTCGCTTTAATGCTATTACTTGAGCAGTTTGCAAGATATGTTTCGGATGGTTAACGCCACTTTGCGGCTGTAAGAATTATACCCGCTTTAAGGAATCGGATTTGGTACGAGGTTTTATCCTCAGATATGTTGTCAACGTTTATACCCAAAGTCTGGTTTGATGATCATTATTGTTGGAGACTGAAGCAGTTTGATATTTAGACATGATCACAATGGAAGTTACTATTACTCTGGAGTGCTGTATTGTCTAAACCACTTGAGGCACGAGTTTGTCCAGAATTTAAAAAGTTATGGGCTTAGATGGCAGTTTTGCTTCTTGTTCTTGTTCTCTTTGGTGCTACAGAACACAAAATGTCTACTGGCACGCAAACATGACCGAGTTGTTGGAGAGAATGATTGCGGTGATAGATAAGTTGACGTTTTGTCCGTCAATTTTTTTGATGTTTGTTTAACGCGTGACGTAACCTTTGCTGGTGTATTGTTGGAGGTTTTGTTCATAAAAAGTTTAAGTGTCAGGTGTTTACTGACTAAATACCCCACATCTTTATTTACCTTGCCTGGCGCTTTTTGCACTGCAGTCCTATTGGGCCTGTTGTACATCTCTGCTGTTCTATTCTAAGCAGTTCTGTCTCTTCAATAAAGTCTAGTACCTTTGGTTGAGTTGTGTTTGCCAAAAATATCCGTGCGTTGTTTTTTGAAAGCTTTGCATTCATTCTGTAAGTGTATTGAAGTCTCGTTTTCTTCTATACATCCTCGGCGTAGAGGGTCTTTTTCTATTTTTATTCTATGCAAATGCTTGTTGAGTCCACAGTGTTTGGTTATCAGCTTTGTGAGCTTTAACTGTCTGATGCAACTCATTTGTTTAATATTATGCGATGGTCTTGTTAAGAATATTTTTGAATGTGTCAATTCCTAACAACCCTTCTACAGGTTGTTGTGTTCCGCCTTAAGTTTATGGGATCCCAAAAACAAGTTCTAGTCCAGTCTTTTTTGCTTCTTGTTTGGCAAGCTGACTTGCTATGAAGTTTCCTTTTGTCTCCTTGGTCTTTTGGTATTCATAGCAAGCGAATTTTGGACTTAAACACCTATTTTTCTGTTTGGGGTGCCTGTTTTTAGATTTTTTATTGTATGAGCAAAATGGGTAAAGAAGGTGCAAAATTTAGATTTTATGTTCTTTAGCTTTATCTGAACGACTACAATGTGGTCATCTCCTTTGTCTATATATCGTTAATTTTTTGTCTGAGTAAGATTAAAAAAAAATGCAAATTAGCGCCTGTAAGTTGTAGTGTATGCTTCACATTCACTTTCATCAATTACGTTTGTTCATCCATGGAATTGTTTTTCTGGCAGTTTATCAAAACGTGGATGTTCTACGATTGAGACGTGGTTTAGTGATGCGATTGGTTGTTTGCAGGACTGCTTTAGTTTACGGTTGTGTTATTTTTGTAAAAACTTTTGACACAAACTTTGAGTTGTTGTAGTGATCATTTTAAATTTGATCGGTTGGACGTTGCCACGGTTGACGTTTTTAAGGCTTAGTGATTGTTTTGCTTCTTGGAGCAGTTCTTTTTATTTTTATGTTTTTAAGTGTAAGGGGACTCAAAAGCATCATGATTTTGGTTGCCTTAGTTTGGGCACTATTTGATACCGGTGCGTTTCCAAAGGAGGTTGCGGAGGCGGTTGGTCTTAATCTGAGAACGGTTGGGTGGCCTTATAAGTGCACTTTAGATGTGGTTTGCGTTTGGCAATTGACTAAGGTATTTGCGTTTTAAGGCGTTTTGCCAAAAACTGCGTGTAGCATTTGTGGCATTGGTTCAGTTTTTCAGAACGTTGGTTGGTGTGCACTATGGAAAGACCAAAAAACTTGGAGATAGCGTAGGAGCGTTGGAGAAGCACCACCTACTTCAAATTACCAGAAATAATTACTGCTGCCAGTTAATTAACTTAAGTGGTTTGCGTTAACTACCAAAAACCAAGCCATGTTACAAGCCAATCTTACTTCTTTCCTACAGACCACGGGAAAAGTAACAACTGATATTATAGTTAGACATTAAACCCAAGAAATCTTTTTATTGACCTCGTCAACACTAAAAAAAAAATATTTTTGGCAACCATCATGTATTTTGTCATTGTATCTAGCATTGTACGACTCGCAAATTAGCTTAGAAATTCCCAACAGTTTTTTCGGAAAGACCTGACACTTATGACTAAATAAAATATAAAGCACAACATCAAACTGACCAAATTTGTTCCTACTACTTTAAAGTAGCTTCAAATTTAGTAAACGACTACCAAAAACCAAGACATATTACAAGCCAACCTTACTTTTTTTCTATAGACTACAAAAAGAGTAACAACTAATACTAAATTTAGACTTAAAACCAACGGAATTTTTTTACTGACCACGCCAACACTAAGGAAAAACATATTTTTGGCAACCACTATGGATTTTATTGTCTTTGTATCTATTACGGTAAAGTCCAACGCTTGACGGTATATTGGTTACCACAGAAAACGCTACAACTAGCATTGTACGACCTGCAAATTTACAACAGTTTTTTTTTTAAAAGACATGACACCTATAACTAGTCCAATTATAATGCACAACATCAAACTGACTAATACTACCCTAATTTTAATTAATTTGTACCCTTTACTTTAAAGCATAGCCTTTTGAGCTAGAATTTGCCCCGGCGACAAGTCAAAACTGATGTTGCAAGTGTTATCAAAACATTGTGCTTATACTAAGACGACATTCAGGCCTATTTCAAAAAACTACGCCAACGATTCTAAGAATACCAGTTACGTTGCCGCATCAAAAAATGCTAATTTGGCAAAAGCTTAAAAATTTGGAGAATCAGTGTTGACGGATATTATCCATTAACATACTACCCAACACTAATAAAGAAACAAGCACCACATTTAAGCAAAAAGAAGTTGCAAGGCATCTTCAAGTCTTAAGAGACTATGTTTCGGGCTACTCAAAGTTGGCATGTTACCTTACAAGGCACCAAGAAACTTGATGTATGAATCATTTTTAAAGCTTAAAACGGCTTTGACAGGACCTCAAATCAGGCTTACCGTTTTTACTATAAAGGAGACAAGGTTCCAACAGCACAATATTTTGTAGAACATTGTCAATCTCTATGTTAAACCAGGTATTATTCTAACAAATTGAGTGTAAGGCCATTGTGTGGGTTATATAGTATACAGTGTATTAAGAGCCAAAAGTAGGTTTTAGCAGCACAAAAGAGCAAAGCGAATGAAGGTTGCCAAAAGCAAAAGGCTGCTAAAGCATTTTGGCACAAAAAGTTTATTATAATTTTTTAAGGTATGCCGTCAGGTGCAATCGTGACTTACATCTAATCCAATACCTCAAATGATTTTTTGACCCTTGGGCTTCTAATTTGTTGTTTTGGCTTGCATTTTAGAGCCAAAACAGATGGCTTTGAAAGAAGCAGGCAAAAGATAAAGTATAAAGCCTACCTGGAAGATGATTCGTTTACGCTCAGACACACAACCAGGTTTTGGTAAAGTAAGAAAACGCCAAAGCAAAGTTTACAAAGTAGTCTCCTCTTGCAGGAAATTGTTTTTAAAATGAGCGGCAGCACAAAAATTTATACAATTACTTCTAAAAGAAGACATAATCATTGCAAAATTCGTCAAGTTGCACTACCTGTACCAGAAACTTGGTCAAACTCTTAACTTACATTAAGCCAAAATGTGTTTAACGTTAGCCACATCAGTCAGACGCCCACAATCAACGCAAACCATTATCAAAATAATTAAGAAAGGTTAGACGATTTTGAGTATGTAAGAAGAATGTACTTAGGATATAAGTTCAGAAAACATGACAAACTTATTAGAATAAACGCCAATTACAACTAACTGGTAATACTTCCAGAAATTAGGAAGAAGTAATAAAACAACACTACTTAAAAGCCACCCAAAAAAGGACAAAACTACCGCTGCTATCTTACCACTGGCCAAAGATACAATAATAGTTACTCCTGCACCGGGGAGTTTAGGGGGGGAGTGCGGTTAGCTCTCCCGTTAGCCACTTCCGTGGCGTGGCAGAAGCTACATGCTTTCCTGCTAGACTAAGCGTTCAAACCGTGAGTTCTCATTACACCACAAGTTAGGTCTGCATTTCTCTATGTTTTTTGGCCGGTAAATCAAACGTAGAGGACTGGTCTACACTTACTATTTTGACTAAAGTTGTTCTTCTGTCTCATTGACTGAGCAGATTGGCTGGAGGAGACGGTAGTACAGGGCCATACGTGTAGAGCGTATTCCCTTTCAACTTAAAGGTATGTCTCCACATAAATGGACAACTCGACCCACTACCACCTACTAAGGAACGAACGCCGCCACTGAGAGACCAACGCCATGCGATTGTAGGTACTAGCAGCCACCGGTAGGGCTCTTACTTTTTTACAGTACTAGTGTCGACATCAGAGTCACGTGTGAAGAGTAACCGCTCAGGTAGCTTGCGCCATCTGTACCTCACGTTTTGCAATCTAAATGGTTTATTCGTTACCCAAAAACTTAAGATAGGGCAAAATCTGCATTTAGTTTGGAGGAATTAGTGCCGTGAAGTACAACCAAGTACGGTATATGTGCTCTGGCAAGCACGTCCTGCAATCCTAGTTTTTATCCTAGACAAGGTATCTCGTCAACGTTGGATAGGTAGCCGTTGTGGGCCTTTGCAAACACCACTACTCTACATCAATACCTAGGATGGTGTCTGTTGCCCCTAGACGCTACAGGTTTGATACCAACGCAGCACTTCTACAGGCACAGGTTTTATGGTTAGAAACTACCCATCCAACTTGTGACTGCTCCAGCGCATGTCTTTCCTGCCCTACTGCTGACCAAACATACCAAAAGACGTGAAAACGTTTATTGTGAGGTGCATGACTTAAAATCAAAGTTGGACCAACGTAACCAACGGCACTGAACTTGCACCTGCCGGGTATGCCATGAAAAAGACACGACACAATCGGGAAATAGGTATGCATTAACTATGACGGTTCTCTAAACCAGGTAGGTAGAGGCAGTAGCAACTACCTGGCTAGTGACTAGTACTAGACAATTATTGTGTTAGATAATGGTCCCTAGTTTATTAACCAACACTTCAAACGCTCAGTGCAACGGTGGACGGTTAAGAGCACTACTACTTCTACTACTATCACCAACCTGCTACCCCTATCTAGTAACACGTAAGCACGTAGAAATCAAGAAACAGATTTGCACACTAAAAGAAACACAATTTAACAAGCAGTAGGATGATACTAGCAATGTTTCACAAACAAATGCGACCGAGACTACCGTCTGCAACAAGACACGCAGAGACAGGTTACATACCGAGACGATATCAGAATGCTAGAGAGTACTAAGCAAGGGAGTTGTAATGGTACAAGAATGAACTGCAAATGGTTGGGTCAAATGCAAATGATTACTACAGCGTAAACTAACTGTTACTGTGTAGAAAACAATTCCTACAGGCCACCCTTGGAGGTGTCTCTTTGATAACCTGCAATTTATTCTAACGACGGATCCAATAAGAATTCTGCAAGGGGTACAAATATTAAAATTTTAAGCCGCAACTGTAGTAATTTGCAAGCAGCGTAAGCTAAAAAATAAAGATTAAATTGTAAAATGTTTTGTAAATCTCTCTACTACTACACGACCCCAGCTATAACTCCTGGCTTGCACGGGATCTACGAGCTTGCACTCAGCTGGAACCACGCACAATCGACCACTGTTATGCCTACTGACTTCGTTTACTACTACTACTCTCTCACAATAGAATGGAATGAATATAGCGTAATTAATAAAGTCTTACGTCATGATTTACGCGGTGACGTAATGTGCAGTACAAACCAAAGCGCAATTATATCTTTACATTCATTGTATCATAAGCAAAACCTATACGGCTTCTAACTAAAATGTAATTGCATTTTAAGTACAAATACCGCAACAACTAATAGATTTTAAGAGGAATTTTAATTAGCTAAATTACTGTGACGGATTTGGAGTTACCGCAGCATACCAGAGATATAGCGATCAGAATTTTGTTGCAGAATTCATAAAATAATTTTATAAAAGCAATTTAAATAACGCTGAAATTTACGTGAGTCCGGCACTGTTATTATACTAATATAAATGTAATCCTTTATTAATATATACTGTAAATTGATATAGAATATTTAATCGGGTTTATGAGATACCAGTTTAATTTACAAGGTCATCTATCCTAGTGAGGCAAATTAATTATTAATGTATTTAAATTGAAAGTAGGTTCTAGATGCAGATTAAGGGATTAGGTAGTCGATTACGCAATAACTACTCCCCTTTAAAGTGTATCTGTCAGCCATTGAAGCAAAGCACAACATTCCTGCTGGCAGTTTATTATTTGATGTGTTCGCCGTTTTTGTGCATACACAAAAAAAAAAATATGTAACGTTTGATGTATTTGCTACGTTCAGTCCGCCTGAATAAATGTTGTTAAGTTTTTTAGCTCTTGTTTTATATTAAATTTTTTAATTTAATAGAATATTGAGCGAACTAACCTTTTGCCTCTCCAACTAATCTAATCTTAAATGAAATGTAGCCCAGTAATTTTACATGATAAATTGTGCCGAGTGCTACCATTCATTAACTAAGAAATTACAAGAAAATTTTAATCGAAAAATGTCGTTTTGTATTAAAAGTTGAGTTAGATTTAAACGAATGATAATATACTGTTCATAACATGTGAGCTAAAATAAAACTTTTACGGAAACTAAAGATGGTATTAAGAGTATGATGAGTTTGTAGTTTATGTTTGTTAGCTCCCTGCAAAACTAAAAATTTATTACTGCGTCCAACTGTAAATCCATTGCTTTCGCAATACACTAAATTTGATCCTGAAACGTTTATTATTCGTTAATTTATGAGGATACTGTTATATAACGAGTATTTGTTCAACTGCCCGTTATAGATATTTCCGATAATTTCAATAAAAAGTTAATCTCGTTTATAAGATGCATGGATATGTCCATATTGTCCATCTTTATCTATCAAATGCGATAAATAGATAGGGATGAACGTTTTCATGGCAACCAGCCAAATGAGTATATTCTTTCCATTGTACTGAATGCATGATGATTCTATGCTATTTATTCTCAACTAACAATGAAAGTGATGAAACTTTCCTATTGTACCAACCAAAAACCAAGGCGCAAATTATTACATAATGTCAGCATTTTAATAACATAAAGTTATTACTCATATGAAATAATATGTACCTGCAATTTCCACATCAAGTAAGTTATGTAGGGAAGAATTTTAGTCAAGTATTAAATATTAATATAAACATGTCACTGTAACTTAAATGTAACGGAAATTATATCCACGTCATGTACTATGTATGATAGTTTTCGTAGTTGCTGAATTCGTCGCGCATGAGGTATTCGTATATTTTTATATGTAACTTTATATGAAAAATAATTTTATAATTTAATACAGACTTCAGACTATTCCATACAAAATTTAATATCCAGTTGGGAGCGCTACAAAGCATGATGGAAGTCACGGTAAATGCAAGTCTACATCATAGAAGATTTTAGTCTCAGCTTAGTTTATTTAAATCTTTTCATAATGTAATGTAGTTTCTTTTTCATTGTTATCTATAGTGAATGCTTAAATTTAATTAATTAGTTTAAATTAATTAATGATAAAGTGAAATAATAAGCAAACAAACTTTTAATGTTAAAGTTTCTTTCCAATACACATTTTTTTGTTAAAATTATGTATCTTCTTCTGATTGTAGGCTCGCGACAATTGGTGTCAACGTCAAATATTAAGAATCAGTCTGTATTTCATTTTCTTGGTGATGTCTTTGCGCATTTCTAATAGTAGTTTTTTCTAGTCCAACCTGATCTGAGGTCGCCTTTGTGGGTTTCAATTTGCTTAGACTCTTTGTTGATCAGGCCCAACTTGAAGTTTGCCAACAAAATTTTACAGCAAGATTCGAACAAGAAATCCGCATAAAATCTCTTAAGATTATATTTCAAAAACACACTACAAACCGTCAAACATCAGCAAACAATTAGTTTATTTAAAAATGATTTTATTAAAAAACATTTATTGTAATCAAGTAGACAATGGGACTATTGGGCCTGCAAAAATTTTAGGAACCATGAAATTGCCGCCCACCCATGGATGGGTATATGGATAGATAGGTATATATTGATGGATAGTTGGATAGACAATTGGATGAATAGATTTATTTATTTAATTACTCATTTAACTATACATTTAATTTATTATTTATCCATTTATCAAACTATCCATTTATTAATACTTCTATCGATTTATTCACTGGCAACGTCTATCAAAAAAATAAAAAAATTACCTCGGTTTGTAAAATTTTCCCAGGCTCAATCGTCTCATTACCTACTTACAAATAAAAAAAAAATTACGTAGCACCAAAAAAAAAAATCATTTGAAAATTGAAGCAAACTAAATTACCTTTAAAATGACATAAAATTTATGGAGGTTGTCATTGAATTAATTAAAATATGGCAACTTTGCTTTATTGAACAAAAACTAAATTTGACATTATTTTTTAAATTAATCCAAAATAAAAACTCAAATTAAAAAAATCTATTTAAATAAATATTAGCTAATTAAATTCCCTTTAAAATGACGTATAATTTGTTTAGGATGTTATTGAATTAACAAAAATATGGCAATATTGCTTTATTGAGCAAAAACTAAATTTGTCATTATTCTTTAAATTAATTCAAAATAAAAACTCAAACTAAAAAAATCTATTAAAATAAATATAAGTTAATGAAATTTTCTTTAAAATGACATTTACTTTGTTTGGGATTTTATTGAATTAACTAAAATATGGCAACAATGCTTTATTGAACAAAAACTAAATTTATCATTTTTTTTTTTAATTAATCTAAAACAAAAATTCAAATTAAAATATGACTTAAGTATATATAAGCTAATTAAATTTCCTTTAAAATGACGTATAATTTGTTTAGGTTTTTATTAAATTAACTAAAATATGGCAACATTGCTTTATTGAACAGAAACTAAATTTGTCATTATTTATTAAATTAATCCAAAATATAAACTATAATTAAATTTTTTTATTTAAATAAATTTAAGCTAATTAAATTCTCTTTAAAATGACATATAATTTGTTTAGGATTTTACTGAAATAACTAAACTATGGCAACATTGCATTATTGAACAAAAATCAAATCTGTCAATATTTTCAAAATAAATTTTTAAAAAATTTAAATTTAAAAAAATTACTTAATTAAATTGAAGCCAACCAAATTCCCTTTAAAATGACATATAATTTGTTTAGGTTTTTATTGAATTAACTAAAATATAGCAACATTGCTTTATTGAACAAAAATTATTTTTTTCATTATTTTTTAAATTAATCCAAAATAAAAACTCAAACTAAAAAAATCTATTAAAATAAATATAAGCTAATTACATTTTCTTTAAAATGCTATATAATTTGTTTAGGTTTTTATTGAGTTAACTAATATATGGCAACATTGCTTTATTGAACAAAAAGTAAATTTGTCATTATTTTTTAAATTAATCCAAAAAATGAACTCAATTTAAAAAAATCTTTTTAATTAAATATAAGCTAATGAAATTTTCTTTAAAATAACATTTATTTTGTTTGGGATTTAATTGAATTAACAAAAATATGGCAACATTGCTTTATTGAACAAAAAATAAATTTGTAATTATTTTTTAATCTAATTCAAATTAAGAATTCAAATTAAAGAAAATTATTTAAACAGATATAAGCAACTTAAATTCCTTATAAAATGACGTATAATTTGTTTATGCTTTTATTGAATTAACTAAAATATGGCAACATTGCTTTATTGAACAAAAACTAAATTTGTCATTATTTTTTAAATTAATTCAAATTAAGAACTCAAATTAAAAAAATCTATGAAAATAATTATAAGTTAATTAAATTTCCTATAAAATGACGTTAAATTTGTTTAGGTTTTTATTGAATTAACTAAAATATGGCAACATTGCTTTATTGAACAAAATCTAAATTTGCTATTATTTTTTAATTTAATACAAAATATAAACTCAAATTAAAAAAATCTATTTAAATAAATATAAGTTAATTAAATTTGGTTAGGGAATTAATCAGCAATAGGACTGTTTATTATTTTAAAACTTTATTTCCATTAACTAATAAAATGAACGTTTCGGGCTTGTACTTAGCCCTTCCTCAGCACTATAAGTACAAGCCCGAAACGTTCATTTTATTAGTTAATGGAAATAAAGTTTTAAAATAATAAACAGTCCTATTGCTGATTAATTCCCTAACCAAACTTATCCAAATATTTGAAGGACGAA